>OU744336.1:27709758-28959758 GCA_916610165.2 Gymnosoma rotundatum
AGCCCACGATTTGTAAAAAAGATAAAGGAACAAAGAACTTAAAAGTGGTCTTGAAGCTCAGTGGTGGGTTGAAAATAAAAAAACACTTTTTTAACTGCTGGATCGAGATAAGTTCTTACGCAAAATGTAGAGGAATTGTCAAATTTAATTTTTGAGGGGCCTTAAACAAAGGTTTTCAAAGTAGGGCAGCTCGTTTATGTTGTTTTTTATTAGGTTTAAACGTTTAAATGTTGATAACGCCTGCAAGACCAAGCATTGTCTATAGTTAAAGAATTATACGAGTATTCATTCAACATAAAATGTGATAAAGGTAACTAAGATAACTAAGTTTGTCATTCCGTTTGTAATTTCTACAATATCCATTCCTGACACCATAGCGAAGTCGGTTAAGCCATGTCCGTCTGTCCCTCCTTCCGTCCGTGTTAATGTCAGTTCAAAAAATTATTTTTTTTTATTTCATTTTAAAGTTCTTTACGTCTATAAAAGACATTGTATTGCCGAATGAATATTTATTTGCTTTACTGTCTTTTAGCTTGTCTGTGACGAAATATTAAATAAAAAAGTTAAATTGTGTTAAATAATATTGATTTGTGATGTTTTAAATCTAAATTACAAAGCAAAAGAGTAAAAAATATTTCTAATGTATCATTAAAAAAAAAACTATTGATTGGACTGAAACATTTTCATTTTCGTAGAAACAATTTTATTTTTTCCTTGAAGCATTATTTACAAAGCTTTAATTTCAACTATTTTCGATTATGTATATTTCTTTGCCAAAAATACAAAAAAAAAATACTATCTCATCCACAATAGTTTTATTTTTGGCCAAGAAAAATTTCTCCTACAATGAGTACATCCATTGATTAATGTTACTGAACTAAATAATTTTGAAATACTGTTATTTAAAGATAAAATACTCTATTGAAATGAAATATGTATGTTGTTTTATTAAGAAACTGTATACTTAACCTAAATATTTGCTAGAGCCATTTTACACCACGAAATTTTTCATGACACTATAGTTTTATAATATTTTTGTTTGTTGGCAAGAGGTTTACTGACTTAGGGCATGTTTTTATTTAAACTTACTTTGTGCTTGTGTACTTACAAAGATAAGCATTAATAAATAATTTTTTTGTTTTATTTTTCTTCAATGATAAATTTAAGCTGTTTGCTTCTTTGCAATGCACCGCCTCGCAAAATCGTTAACATATTATTTAAATTCACGTTTCTCATAACAACGTACACACAAAGAAAAAATATGGTTAAGGTAACCATAATCTAAGAGCAACATACTATGGTTGCATTATATGGTTGCTAACAAAACATACGAGGGCTGCTATATATATTTCTGGCCTGGGAACACTGAGTGCTGCCAAGTGCAATCTGACATTTCCATTGGAAAGTTTGTCATTTTTAAGCATAATCGTACTCAAAACGTTTTGACGTACGACCATTATTTGTGTTGTTTACAGTGACTTGAAAGAATTAATATAGAAAAAAATGGAATTAACTCGTGAACATTTTCGTGCCATCATTTTTCACAATTTTCGACGTGGATTATCACGATAAGAGTACATTGATGAACTTAAATCTTTGTATGGCGATGAAGCACCATCCTATAGCACTGTGAAAAATTGGTATAATGAATTTAATCGTGGCCGAAGCTCGCACAAAGACGAATTCCGTGAAGGTCGTCCAAAAACGGCTGTTGTGCCAGAGAACATTGATGCCGTGCGTGAACTCATAATGCAAGATCGACATGCGACATACCGAGAGATAGAGACATCCTTGAACATTTCTTTCACCAGCATACATTCGATACTGCATGAACACCTGGCCGTAAAAAAGGTTTGTTCTCGTTGGATCCCGCACAATTTGAAAGTCGCTCAAAAAAAGGCTCGTGTCGATTGGTGCAAAGAAATGTTGCAAAAATACGATTGCAGTGCTTCAAAAGACGTTTATAAGATCGTCACAGGTGACGAATCATAGATCTATGCGTATGAGCCCGAAATGAAACAACAATCGACGGTGTGGGTCTTCAAAGACGAGCAAAATCTAACGAAAGTTGTTTGTGGAAAAAGCACTTCGAAGCAAATGGTCGCCTGTTTCTTCGGCAAAACTGGTCATGTGGCGACTGTTCCGCTTGAGCAACGTAGGACGGTCACTTCTGAGTGGTACACTACAATTTGTTTGCCTGAAGTCATCGGAGAAATTCGAAAAACCAACAAGAGAAGACGAATCATTGTTCACCATGACAATGCGAGCTCTCACACATCGGCTCAAAGTAGAGTGTTTTTGACCGGCCAAAACGTCGAATTAATGGGTCATCCGCCGTACAGCCCTGACTTGGCACCTAATGACTTCTTCTTGTTTCCGCACATCAAGAAAAAAATGCGTGGTCAATGATTTTCGTCGCCAGAAGTAGCTGTTGAAGTGTTCAAAAACCATGTTTTAGAGGTGTCTCAATCGGAGTGGAAAAAGTGCTTCGACAACTGGTTTGTGCGCATGCAAAAGTGTATAAATCATGCTGGAGAATACTTTGAAAAACAATAAAACTATTTTTCGCATTTTCACTATTAGGCCAGAAATATATAGAGCAGCCCTCGTAGTATTGTTACATTTGCAACCATATTTTTGTCCAAAGTGTAAACATAACTATGTTCAAATATAAACATTAAATGCTGTAAGCATACATATATACAGGGTGTTTTTTATAGACGTATAGAACTTCGAATTGAAATAAAACACAAGAAAATCGTTTTAATGTCCATCAATTTGGCTTTATTGGAAGGATAATTTTATGCCATTAATGTTTAAATATGATTTCGGGCATGTGGCCGCCGCGGCTGGCTCGAATAAAGTCAATTCTACAGGTCCAATTTTCAACCACTTTTTTGAGCATGTGGGGCCGTATGTTGGCAATAACGCCACGAATGTTGGCTTCCAAGTCCCCTAACGTTTCTGGTTTGTTGGCGTAGACGAGCGACTTCACATATCCCCAAAGAAAATAATCCAATGGTGTCAAATCGCACGATCTTGGTGGCCAATTGACAGGTCTATTCCGCGAAATTATGCGCTCATCGAATGTTTCCTTCAATAAATCGATTGTAACGTGCGCTGTGTGGCATGTAGCGCCGTCTTGTTGGAACCACAACTCATGCACATTCATGCCATCCAATTGGGGAACAAAATAGTCGGTTATCATGGCTCTATACCGGTCTCCATTAACGGTAACTGACTCTCCAGCATTATTTCGGAAGAAGTATGGCCCAATGACTCCACCAGCCCATAGAGCACACCAAACAGTCAGTTTTTGTGCATGTAATGGCGTTTCAAGGGTCTTATGTGGATTCCCTTCACTCCAAATGCGGCAATTTTGCTTGTTGACGTAGCCATTCAACCAAAAATGAGCCTCATCACTGAACAAAATTTTGCTATGAAAATCAGCATCGAGATCAATCTCATTTTCGGCCCATACACCAAAATCACGACGCATTGCATGGTCTCGCGGTTTTAATTCTTGCACAAGCTGGATCTTGTAAGGTCGCAAGCCAAGATCTTTGCGCAAAATCTTCCATAAAGTTGATGGACAAAGCTCTAATTGCTGTGCACGGTGGCGAATCGATTCATTCGGGTCCTCTTCAACACTTTGCTCTACAGCGGCAATTGTTTCTTCGGTGCGCACTGTTCGACGTCTCTGCGGATGCGTATTATCACATAGAGTAAACGTAGTGCGAAAACGATCCATGGTTAACCGAATTAATTGCTCTGATGGCCGATTATGTCGACCATAAAATGGACGGAGCTTGCGGTAAACTTCGCGAACTGAACCATTATTTTCGAAATAAATTTGCACGATTTGCAAGCGTTGTTCTTTTGTCAACCTATTCATGATGAAATGGCAAACCAAACTAAATATTAATCACTTGACAGCTGACAAAATGGCCGCCAGTTAAAAAAGTGATGCCAACTTAAAGTTCTATACGTCTATAAAAAACACACTTTACATACATACATATTTACTTCAACTTTTTTTAAATGTTTTGGTTCCCTTTTTATTTGTTTTCATATTTTGCATATTATTGTTGATTATTTATTTTGTACATAAATTTTTATTTTTTTCACTTTCTTAAACAATAAAAAACAATTTCAAATTTCAGCTACCAGAAAAATTAATAAACTGTCAAGAACTAGAAAAACAATATTTTTCAGCACAAACATTATTCTGTTGCTTTTAACCATACTTTGATTAATGATAATATATTATGGTTAAATATTTTATATTATTTTTAATAAGTTATAAAACTTTGGTTGTGGTTGAATTTTTTTAAGATAAAACCAACCATGTTGCATTTTTGGTGCACAGTAACCATATAATCATTAAAAGTTAACAAAAAATGTTTATCGTGACTAAAGTTTTGGTGAAAACAACTATAATTGGTTCTCCGCAATCATACATTGTTACAAAGAACATAATATGGTTATTGTGACCATATCACAACCATGTTTTTTTCTGCGTGTAAGATCGTTGCAAACCAAACTTTGGATATTAGACGAAAACCGCTTAAGTTGATCAGTAGACATTCGGTCTACACTTCTGATATTTAAAGTAATCTATGTTACCAGAAAAATTCTGCCTCTTGTCCCCAATTTAATGAATGATGTCACCAAAAATCTCCATTTCCCAAAAATAACGTTTTAATTACAAATTACAAATACATATGTATTTCAGTAACATTAATATTTTGAAGTGAATGACATAAAAGCCGATTAGGTAAATATCTTTTAAATTTTTAGCAAATTAAAAATGCTACATTCGAAATTCAAATGTACATATGTAGTATATTGTTAGCTAAAATGAAAAACCATGTAACTAGCATAAAATCGTCCAATTGTTTTCTTGATTAGAGGGAGATACATTTTCAATCTTATATACCCTTCACAACATATGTAAATCTAGTTAAGTGAAATAGAAAATGTCATCGCCTCTTAATAGGTTTAACATTTTTAAAAACTTTTAGTATCTCTTAAAAAGCTTTTAAATGATCCCCATATTGACATCTTAAAAAATGTGGTGCACAATTGTATTTTTCTACGAAAAGTTTAGAGGCCCTTAACTCGAAAAATATGAACCAGCCAGCGCCAACTTTTTTTTTAATTCTCTATCTTATTGGACTTACTTCATTCTTTGAAATTATATGGAAAAATTAGACGCAGGCGCTGACTTTGAACAGCACCTCTTTCGAGGTGCTATTAATCAATTAAAGATTTAATAAAAAAATATATTAAACTTTACTTTAGATTTTTTTAAGAATAAATAAAAATATTTCACCTTGTTTTCATACCCTTCACCCCAAAAAATTGGAAAAAGGGAAGAACTTCGTTTGTCAACCGAAGTCCCTCAAAGAGGAATTTTTCCTGCCCAGTCCCAATGATTAAACATCATATACAGCCATACCTAATTAAAAGTGGAACGTCGGCATAGCTTTAACGCTGGAATGCCGTACCTAAACAAAAGCGCCAAAGCTATATAAAAATGATAAAAACAAGGTTATTAAAAACAATTTTTTAGTTTTCTAATGATTTCAATATTGCCTTATTCCGCCAAAAAATACTCGCTATATGTCGTATGATTCACACATTCCTTGGAGGTCGAAACTAAGGGCCAACCCCAAAATTTACACTCAAAATTGCACTTTCCACTATATTTCTTCTAATATAATAATAACTTCCTTGATAATTTTAACAATAATAACATTTTTGGTATTTGTATTGTGTAAACATGAGTTATTTAAATTTTTATTTAATTTTAATTATTTTTATTATTAAACGCCTTGTCAAAATCGGGGTTGCCGCCGCGTTCTATCAGTATACCACATATAAAATGTACGGGCTCGAGAAATTTTAACAGCAAAAAAAAAACACTTTCCGCTCTTGTTTAGGTATGGCTGATAGGCTCCCAAAATATCGTTTCTCATCATCGTCCTCATGGTTGATCCAACCTCCTCGTATAGGTTCCAAACAGGCAGTGCCAAATTACCGCAGCTACCAAGTGGCGCAATCGCAGTAGTACAGCCGCCTTATTCCCATCTAATGAGGGCCAGATATTATCACTGCAGCCGAACAAGTTAACTCCTTTACCAATCTGACCTTGGCTAGATCATAAACAGAAGCGTCAATGCGTTGCCCGCAGGCTGAGAGGAGGATGACATAAAAAGTATCAATGGCACCATCATGAAGCCAGTTGACAGTTAATCTACTACGCAGTTGCTAAGGGTAGTCCCATGTCCCAGCACCGATTTAAGGGTGACTATCGAATTTTCCGCTTTCGCATTCAAGTATGTCCCATCTTATTGACATATTTTTAAAGAAAAATGTTTAAAGCCAAACATATTTTTTCCTTGAAGACACAAAATTATTTAGATATTTTCCTACGAAAATATCTTTAAATGTACTGAAAAAAACTATAAAAAATAATGTGTTTGTGTTAAATTTGTTGTTTTATTTTATTTTATTCTTTTCATCTTTTAACTTCAAAAAATAAAAAAAATAGTAAATAAGATAAAAAGTTAAGAATATTGAAAAGTCACAACTGAAAACTTGTTTAAGCTTCAACAATAAAAGAGTTCAAATGTTTTCACGCCAATATTTATTTTGATTTTTTTTTTTTGCTGTTGTGTGCATACAGTCAGTATCATAAAATTTCTTACGGTTTAAATTAATGAAAATTGAGTTATTTTCGTATTTTTGGTTCATTTTTAAATTAATTTCTAAACATTTTTAGAAAGAAAAATTATTTACAAATGTATGCGGACGTTTTCCAAAGAAAACAAGAAAGACTAGACGCTAGCCACATCCTTCATCAGCATTCTTTGCATCTATTTACCTTATGTTATGTACGTCGTAAACATCATCTATTTAACCAACTAATCTTAATGTTAATTTGGTGAGACGAAGTTCACACATAACTTAAAGCATTTCTTTGTCGTTCTCTTTGTAACTCTTTGTAACAACAAATGTACAAGTTGTTGCTTTTTGTACTAGTCCTTGGATAGCCACGAAATGCAACTTTTTTATTTTTAATTATTCATACTTGTTTGCTCACAACATTATAGATGCTGTTCAGTATCATATTGACTGTTCTGTAAATACGCTTTCTAAACAAAAATCTACATAATAGTCCTAAATAATCGGAGAAAATAAGAGTTTGTACTATGGTCACGAGAACAATATTATATCCTTTGTAACAATTTTATTATTGTATCTAAAAGTTGATAGTCATCTTAAATATATCTTTTGCCTGGATAAACAAAATGTCGTCAACATTTAGCAGTCATAAAAAATACATTGTAGTTGAGTTTGAAAATATAACTTTCTTATTTCCTGTTTAATTGTATTATAATATTTGTAATCATAAAATGGTTTAAATAAACATAATCAATTATAAACAAAAATTCCGTGCAAGTTTTTTCACTCTTTCTGTTATCCCATTACATTTTTTTTTCTTCTTTTTATTGACTGCGGAAAGTAAAAAAGACTTTGGGGGAATTAAGTAGATATTTTAAATTATAAAAGAAAAATAATATGTAAATAAACAAAATAGCTCTCTTCGCATTACGATTCCACTTTTTTATTATTTTGTTTTCATGGAATTCACAATTGGAGGATTTTTTTTTTTGAGAAAAATTTTATCCGTGAAAATATTAATGATTGGGCTGAATATATTAGAGCTGTTCGCATGAATTTAAGTGTTGCAATGATTTGTAACAATGTTATTTTTTCAGCTGGATTATGTGATTCTGTTCTATAATATCAAAACAAGGGATTCCAATCGAAATTGATTTTAACAAGTAAGAGTGCTATATTCGACTATGCCGAATCTTATATACACTTTACCTTCTAAGAAAAAAATTAAGCACTATATATAATTTTACATAAAAATGCCATCGGATTTTAATGGGTTAGGGATTTTTAAAAATTATTAGTATCTCATTAAAGATCTCATCAAAAGCTTTTAAATGATACCCATATTGATATTGAAAAAAATTTTAAAAATTTCAGACGTAACTCAGATAATATGGGCGAGCGCAAATTTTTTCACGTGGCGTTTATTTTTTATTTCTCTATCGCCGCGTTTTTTTTTGTTTTTTTTTTTTTTTTTTTTTATTGGAGTTACTTCATTGTTCCAATTGATATGGAAAAATTAGATGCAGGGGTGGTGTTTTGCCGGCTGCCTCGAAGGACTTGGGCCGATTTTGCTGATTTCTAAAAAAAACCTCTTTCGTTTTCTCTAGGTGATCTAGTGCCTTGGCAAACTTGATTTCAACAATAACACGAACGGAGAGACGGACATCACTTAATCGACTTCGTTATTCACAAGAACTCAGAACATATGAGTATTAGCGTCAAAAGGTGATTTATCGGAGAAAACAGGTAAATCGAAAAATAAGGATATAACACAGTTTAGATTCCAACAACGTAAGGATCCATTTGTTTGTGGAGCCCGAAACCTTCCTGAACATCATGGTTGATAAATCTATAGCGGTCACCATTGACCGTAACGTTCTGACCAGCATTGCCTGCGCTAAAAATTATATTATGTCTCTCTTTATTTATAAAAAAAAATTACTTTTCGTACTGTACTAAAAAGCGACTTTCAACCAGAGATTTGACATTTAGTTTTGTTTGAATCATTTTTCGTACTTTTTAATACTAACCACACATCGACAACTAAGTGTTGGCGCCATTTGTAGGTTTTGTCTGTTACCAGTTTATAACGTATAAGACAAAATGATAAGGTCATTCTATTTTAATATTGTCTATGCAAAAATTATAGGAATCAGCATAAGCGCTAAAATAATAACAAGAACTAAAAAGTATCTCAATACAACACATCTAATATTTAGATATCTTTGAAAACGTAATTTACAGCTGTTAAAAAAATTAATAAAAAAACGAAATAAACGTGGAAAATAAAAGGTGTGTCTATTAAATGTTATTATGACTTATGTGGTAACATCTTTTTAATCGAAACGGACAGATATAGAAATTGATATAAAATAATATTCCCACACAGACCGGATTATGACGTAATGGTAACTTTACAGAAAATGGAAAAAACAAAATAGAAACTGTAACTATCAAAGTGTAATATGTAAATGCATCACATTTTTGTGAAGTGTTGTATTTGTAAGAATTGTATTTGAATTAGCAAAAAATTCACTTTGAAAAAAATGCGATTTAGGGCACCTCAACAAAAGAGCAACAATAAAAAATTAACTTTTAATATGACTTTAATTTTTGAACTACTATAGACAGATACATGAAGTTAAATTAAAACTTAAGGGGTAGTCTGTTATATATATATATATATATATATATATATATATTTACAGTATTGGGCAAAACCTAAGAAACATTGCTTAATATTAACTTCTGAGTCAAATTATATTTAAATAAACACATTTCAATTCAATGTTTTAATGCAGTTTTATTAGTTACATACAAAATTACAAAAAAAAAATTATCTCTCACCTAACGGTTCTTTTAGTACAACAACAAAAAATACTCAAAAAAAGAAGGAGGTTAAACAATTCGACGGAATGTTGCTTTTTTATGTTTGTGCCTGCAGAACTAAGTCATTTCTGACCCGATTTTGAAAATTTTTGGTAATATGATAGATTATGCTTACAGACTGATCCCGTTTTAAAAACAGTTCATAATCTTAAAAATTAAAGGGTGTCCCCATACAACATACATATTTTTTTACGTGTATTATGAACTGTAAAGGGCACTTCTGTAATATTTAAAATGACTGCGTCTAACTATAGCTCCCAATAACAAAAAGTTATACAAAAATAAATCTTAAAATTAAAGGGTGTCCCATAGTTGATGTAAACTTACTTATATGGGCCTGTCTTTTGAACCGTTATAGACAAACGCTTGTAAATTTGGCATAATGTTGATTGATATGGTGGTTATAGTAACAAATATTAATATTTAAAATTATAAATTAATGGGTGCCCCAATAGTTCATTTGATTATGTATATGGCCATAATTTTAAACAGTTGTAGACATAAGATTGAAATTTACAAATAACCTGTGTAACTTACTCCGCTTTAACAACAAGTATAAAATTTGGATTTGGAAATAAACGGGTATCCCAATAGTTGATGCAATTTGGTGTATGTGGCCGAACTTTTGACAGACAGCTAAAATTTATAAGGGACCTGTTTTGGTAAGTCCGCTATAACAAGAAGCTTATAATTTGAATTTAGAAATTAAAGAGTGTTCCAAAAATTAATGTAATTTGTTCTATATGGCCGTATTTTTCGACCCGTTATATACAAACACCTGAATTTTAGACAGAATATTCGCTACTTTGTTTGGTATAATAAGAAGTATACAAATTTTATATTATAAATTAAAGTATTTTACAATAGCAAGTATATAATTTGAATTTGGAAAATAAAGGGTGACCCTTTCGTTGCTGTAATTTGATGTATATTGCCAAAGTATTGAACAGTTGAAGAAGTATAAAGTTTGGAGATTTAAGTGTATCCCAATAGTTAATGTAATTTAATTTATGTGGCCATACTATTGAACCGTTATAGACAGACATATGAATTCTGTTTTGAAGTCGGTTTTTTTCGCAAGAATTATTTTTTTCTTTTATTTGGGCTCAAGGTCACAAATAAAGGATTAAATATGTACAACATATAAGGTCGAATAAAAATAAAACAATTATAAAATTTTTTTTAATTAAAAAATTAAAACACGTTCTTGAGACTCATTTAAGCGCAGCTTCTTATATTATTTTAGATAAATTTATAAATTCTGTTGATTTATTTCGGTGATGATTTCCCTTAACTCAAGTTGGATTCTAGCTTTAGCTAGAAATACAGGAGGGTGGTTTTTGACACTCACTCCAACATCTTTCAAGAAATCTGTAGTACTCAATGTGGCCAACATTTTCATTACATCCAAATATCGGTGGCAAATAAGAAATTGGCAATTCTATATGTTTGACGGAACTCAACATTTTTTAGCAATAAAATTAAAAATTAGCGTCAAAGTTTTAATAAAAAAAAAAGATTTTAATCAAAAAGATTTTTTAATTTGGACAATTGCGTTGACTATTTTGTATATTTTATGTTAAGTTTTTAATAACAACCGATTTACTAAAGAACAACATTTCAACAAACTTATACTATAAGTTAATACTTTTTCACTTTCTCTCGCATTAAGAGAACAAAAGCTAAGTGACCTTATCATTTTGTTTTACACCTTATGTACATACAATGTATTGGCCCGTTCAATTGGCAATGCTTTATTATAATCTCTCTTTTTTTTGTTGTTTTTTATTGCAGCACTTGCTTTTGACAAAGTTGTTTTGTGGATACTTAGCTGTTGCTTGTTGGCTGTTTTGAGTTTTTATTTCTTTTTATCTTCGACATACGATTACAGTTGAGGTTAAACTGAAATATAGTCTTAGTGACCCAGTTTTTATCTTTTAATGCCAAATGAGTGACTTTTAGCAATTTTACTTTTAACTTCTTAATGCAAACGGAAAACCTCAAGAGCTCGTAGAGTTTATAAAATTTTATTTCAATAATAGAGTGGAAGTTTTTCGGCCCAACATAATAAGTAAGCCAGACAAAGGTCATACATGGTTCGAATTATGTAGACCTTAAACATCATCAAGAATCCTATTCTGAGCATGAAATAATGTATTCTAAACTATCGGCACTAGGCTTGCCAGATCCCAAAAGCCTGAAAACTGAAAAACGTAAAATTTGCGCCTGGATTTTAGAAAAAAAAACTGAACCTGTTTAAAATGCACTTGTTGTTCCAAAAAGTGAAATTTTATTAAAAATTAAAAAAAACACGTTAACATAACAATTTATTTCAATCTTACGTTATATTAAGTACATATTTTTATAAAAGTACTTAGTATATGTCTTTTGCCACATATATTTTGAATTTTTATTTACAGAATTTACTAACTCTTTTGCTTTATTGGTATGCAAAAAAGTTTGAAAATTTTTGCAACTTTCATCAAAGTTTAATCTTATTACGAGTATAATTTCATTCTATGTGTCTCCTGAGAGTATAAATTATTTAAAATACAAAAGATCCTTTCGCAAAAAGCATCGCTTATTGGAATGGAAAGAACGAATGAGACCAATTTATACAGATTTTGTACTTTATTTTAATCACATTTTTGAAAAAAGACGTACCATGTCTTATCGATTGGAATATTTTTTGGAAAATTATTAAATTTCCCTCGCAGGCAGCAGAAGTAAAATGGTAATAATCGGAATTAGAAAAAGATAAAATCTAAACATTTGCAAATATAGTTGTAATTTCATTGTATTTAGAACGCAATTTTTCTGTACAAAATATTAATCTCATTATAAAAGAATATAAAATATGAAAAAACTGGACTGATTGCATTTTTCCTGGAAACTGGACCAGACATAAAAAACTGGAAAATTCAGGCGAATCCAGGCCATCTGGCAAGCCTAATCGGCATTCTCATCGATAAACCAAAGCGTGAAAAGCCAAAAACAGTGCGTAAACCCGAGAATGTTGCTGCTGTGACAGAAAGTGTGCGTGAAGCGCCATCAACATCAATTCACCGTCGTTCTCAAAAATTTAACATTTTGGAGACAGCATTGAGACGATTTTTGCATAAAGACGACAAATTCCAATTGGTTTAGGAGTTGAAGCCAACTGACCATCCAGTAGTTTTTTTTATAGCATTTTCAAAAAAATAAATCTATTTGGCGACCCTTTATCTTGAAGGGCGCCTAAATTAAACCACATAGAAGAGAAGTTGATATAGATGATATTAAACAAGTAAGAGTGCTATATTCGGCTATGCGGAATCTTATATACCCTTCACCATATATGTAAATCTAATTTAGTGAAGTAACTCCAATCAAAAAAGCAAATATTGGGGTGACAGAGAATTAAAAAATAAGAAAAAAAATAATAAAAAACGACAAATATATATTTTTACATAAAAATGTCATCTGCTCTCAATGGGTTAAGCATTTAAAAAAATTATATTTTCTTACAGATCTCTTCAGAAGCTTTTAAATGATACCCATATTGATATTTTAAAAAGTTTTTAAATGTCGCAGGCCCGTACCTCGGAAACTTTGTGCAATCGCAATTTTTTTACATTATGTTTTTTTCTTGTTTTTATAATTCTCTAACGCCCCATATATTTGTTTTTTTTTTTTTTAATGTAGTTATTTCATTGTTCCAAATAATATGGAAAAATTAGAGGTAGGCGTAGTGTTTTTCCCCCTGCTGATCTTGCTGATTTCCTATAGCACCTCTTTCGACACTAAGTCTAATCGATTGGCGTATTTAAATTTTCTCTAGCTGATCTAGTGCCTTTAAAATGGACGGACATCGTTTAATCGACTTCGCTATGCATAAAACTCGGAATGTATATACTTTATGGGCTTAGAAATGGATATTGTAGAAATTACCAACGGAATTACAAACTTAGTTATACCCTTTTTCCGATTTTTGTGGTGAAGGGTATAAAAGCAGTAAACTTCATTAGATTTAAAACAAGATTGCCTGTTGTTAGTTCAGTTATATTATTACGTAACTTCCTTCTTTAACGCAGGGGTTCTATCGTTAATTCTCTAAACAGAAATTTAAGCTACTTCACTTCTTTACTACGTTGAGACAAGAACTTTACTCGCGAAAAAATCCAGACCTCGCTAAGTCTCCGGCAGAGACTCGAACTCACAATCTCCTCTCCTGTTTTAACAGGAGACAGGCCCTTTAAGTCAGTTCGCCAAGACTATCATACACTGTTATTATATTGCTTTGTTACTTCCCGCAGAAACTAAAGAAGCGTTAATTGGGGGAACAAAAAATCGACTTGCCTATTAATTAAATAGGTATTCAGTATTTTTTTTTTTTTTTTTTTTGCACGGATTGAGCTTGAATAATTCTATGTGAGAAATTTCTTACTTAAGTTAGAGAAACGAAGCAGTTTATCAATTCGTGTGAGTTGTCTTTATATCATAAAGCCTTAAAAATTGTTTTATTGTGGCTCCATAAAATTTAGTCCAGACATTATTTGGTATTAAGTTAATTGGGTTTATTTCGCCAGTAAATATTATACTGTTGCTATTTTTTTGCATCACTAAATTGTTGAATAAATTAAAGATACACACAAACTAAACTAATACTTGGGAGGCCTCCCTTATGTTTCAGCATTTGATTTTATTCTTTTGGTAATGTCTCCCAAAATGTTTTCATTTCTCTGTTCTACGATGTATTCTAATATTTGCCCCTAGCTTACTATACACGTTTTCAATAGTGGTTTCAGCCACTATTGGAATATAAGAAAGTATCCACATACGATAGTTTTGATTGTTTTGCTCTTCAAAATTTCTTTCGATATTATTATAGTTACACAAGACTATTAATGCTGGTATTTAATTCTAGATTCTTGTTCTTCTAAAGTCAAATTGTTTTTCATCTATCCAAACGAAAGATATAAAATTTACTTTTGTCTGTGAGTACCGCATTATTCAAAAACTCTGGACCACCATTTTATTAACTTTTCGAAAACAATTTCCAATTTTGTTCTGTTGACTCCAGTTTCATTGGAGGGCTACAATGAAACTGGGTATCATAAAGAACATTTACTGCAATTCCTGCAATTCTAATCGTAAGCTTAACAGCACTTTGTACTTGATATTCCCTTGCGCTTTTCTTCCCTGTTAGTTTTCTTGTCATCTAGAATCTTTTTGAGCTATTATTTAATAAATACCAGTCTATAATACTTTTTATAGTGAAGTAAGATCTTTGCTGTTTTTTCCCAGATCGCATTAAATTATATTAGAAAAATTTGCTTTGAATCAAAAATTAAACACAATAAAATGAAATTTTTAACAGGCAGTAAAATGTATATTTATTTTATTTCCCACAAGCCTGTTGTATTTTTAACTAGTACCCTCATGTAAAATATATAAAAGATATATTTAAATGAAAACGTGTATTGAGATAAAAAAATTATTTCGAAAGAAATTAAAATATTCATATTGTTAACAGCAAGCAAATGCATAATAAAAAAACGCACCCTACTAATATGCAGCTCCACTGGTTTTAATGGAACGTTTTTGTTATTGTTGTTTACTATCCAATATAAAATGCAACAATAGACAAAGTCAAGGTCAACAGAAATTGATGTGTATGTATTTGAAGAAGATATTGTTTTACATTATGCCACAGCACACACTTTGGCAGCATTTAAATAACAAATACAAACCCTATTGAAAACGTACGAACTTATGTTTTCTGAAGTACGTACATTTAATCAATAAAAATCTTTTTAAAATTTACACGGTGGAACAAAAGTAATGTCTAGCTGTTTGCGTGTTACATTGCGAACAGACAGAGTGAGAATTAGTGCCAACAGGGATGTCAGATATAGCGATTTCTCGCCAACCGACTTATAAAGTATTTGGCGATTTTCTTGACGATTTTTATAGGTCTGATGAGTATTTAATTTGTCTTGACAAATGTCGATCTATAAAAATTGGGTGGAGCTGAAGTATTATTTATATATAAAGATACTGCCATTTTAAGGAACTTTCTCTCGCCGTACTTTATACGCTGGTAATAAAACTAATAATGGCTGCGCTGAAAGATCATTTTCAATAATGTATTCTGCTTACACTCCTCTGCGAAATAGAATGCAGTATGTACTTATTGACGCTTTATTGCTAGTTTAAAATTCTATGAATGCAGATGATGCACTTTCTTATACCTTCTCAAGAAATGCTTAATAAATATGTATATATTTTGGATTTTTTTTTTTTAATTTTTGGTGAATTTTAGCCATTTCGATGATATTTTTTTTTTTTTGAAAAAAAATACTTTTATAAAAAAAAGTATATAAATATTATGGACTAAAACTATCCAAAAGTCGTTTTGGCAATTTTTGAAATTGATTTTGGTTAATTTCGTCAAAAAGAATCTGACAACCCTGGTTGCCAAAAAGTAAAAAATGCATAGATTAATTTGACTTTAGAGTTATAGTTTAAGGTTTTTATATTTATTAACCCCTCATCCAGCATTGATAAAAGGTCAGCACTGATTTCTGCTGATTAATAAACATACAAATATCGAATGTCAAATTTGTATTATGAGCCGCCAACACTGAAGAAAAATATCTTCGATATGGGTTGATTTTTGCCGAAGAAACATATTTTGTTAAAACACGGAAGTTCGTCCAATCTAATTAGTTTTTTGTTAAAGTCTCAGCTGATAAAATATAATTTAGCAACCCTCTTTACATATATGTAAAAACAAAATTTTATGTTGTCATGTTAAAAATGATAGGTTGTGTCTTTGATAAGAAAAGCAGAAGCTGCATAAGTTGTTTCTTCCACCATCTACAAGAACATTTGTATTATGGAATGCCAAGCGGGAAATCCAGGGACTTTTCGAAATTTATTAATTCTAAATTCCGGGACCTGTAAACAAAAATTTCTAGTTTTTCTAGATTAGAAATATTTGCAACTTTAAGGAAAAAAGCAAAATATATATTAAAAATACTAAAATCGGATCATATTTATTTGAAACAAGTAAAAATGATATATTCGGCTATGTTGAATCTTATATACTCCTTCAACATCTATGCAAATCTAGTTTAGTGAAGTAATTCTAATCAAAAATGCAAATATTGGGGTGACAGAATTAAAAAATAAAGAAAAAATCAAGTATTACATATGTATAATTTTACATAATGGGTTAAGCATTTTTTAAAAACTTTAGTATTTCTATAAAGATCTCATCAAAAGCTTTTAAATGACTCTCATATTGATTTTTTTTTTTAATTTAAAAATTTTAAAGGCCCGTAACTCGGAAAATATGGGCGAGCGTCAATTTTTTCACTTGATGCTTTTTTCTTATTTTTTTTTATTCTCTATAGCCCCATATATTTGTTTTTTTTTTTTTTTTTTTTTTTTTTTATTGGAGTTATATCAATGTTCTAAATAATGTGGAAAGATTAAAGGCGTGATGTTTTGGGCGCTGCGTCTAAGGACATGGACCGATCTTGCTAATTTTTAATAGCACCTCTTTCGACACTATGTCTGATCGATTAGCACATTTAAATTTTTGTTGAAATCAAGTTTACCTTTCCAAACTTGATTTCAACACTAACAGGACGGACATCGCTCAAACGACTTCGCTATAAGAACTCAGAATATATATACTTTATGGGGTCGAAAATGGATATTGTAGAAATTACACACGGAATGACAAACTTAGTTATACCCTTTTGCACATTTTGTGGTGAAGGGTATGAAAAGTGGTTCCTTGAAATATGGACTTTGTAAAGTTAATTCTTATTGTTGTTTCAAGTCACATTAAAGATATGAAGAATACATGGATGAATAATGACAATAGAATGCAAATTAAAAGGCTGTAACGCTAACGATTTCTCAGCGACTTAATAATAACATACGTGACATTTGAGTTTAAGAAGTTTGGTATGTCGTATTCCTTATATAAGATTGAAAACAATCTCTCCCACGCATTAAATAGGATGAAAAATTAATCAACAAATTGAAACCTCAAAAATACTGTCAAATACATGCACTTCAAATTGTTTTTATTTTTATTTTTGTGTTAAGTGTGTCAAGTCTACTTATGTTTTTAAAATATTTTGTCAAGCAAAGGAAAATAAGTAAAGGGTGTGAAGATAAATACGTCAGATAAATACGTCCTACAAAAATGTTAAATACGTTCCACATAGTGCTAACTGAGCTGTTAAAGTTACATGTACATTAAAAAAACAATATAGCTATAAATTATAACAATTTAATAAAAATATTTAAAAATTTTACAAAAACCGTCTTCGTTCCCATTAAAAATTTTAAAACGTAATTACATAGAAAAATGTTTTTAGAGTAAATTAATAGGAAAAAAGAGTGGAAAAAGTGGGTATTTAGAGAAGACATGAATTGGGTCACCGGCATAGTGGGAGTAGCCTAGGACTAGTAGATTCCAGCGGTGTACAATCTACGTCCGGATTCAGCCCGATATCGGAGATATGAATTTTTGAAAATTTTGCTTTTAGGGAAAATCAATATGAAAAAAGGGCATATTTTGAAGTGGAAAAATTCGATATTTACAGAAGACATAAATCGGGTCACCGGCATAGTGGGAGTAGCCTAGGACTAGTAGATTCCAGCGGTGTACAATCTACGTCTGGATTCAGCCCGATATCGGAGATATGAATTTTTGAAAATTTTGCTTTTAGGGAAAATCAATATGAAAAAAGGGCATATTTTGAAGTGGAAAAATTCGATATTTAGAGAAGACATGAATCGGGTCACCGGCATAGTGGGAGTAGCCTAGGACTAGTAGATTCCAGCGGTGTACAATCTACGTCTGGATTCAGCCCGATATCGGAGATATGAATTTTTGAAAATTTTGCTTTTAGGGAAAATCAATATGAAAAAAGGGCATATTTTGAAGTGGAAAAATTAGATATTTAGAGAAGACATGAATCGGGTCACCGGCATAGTGGGAGTAGCTTAGGACTAGTAGATTCCAGCGGTGTAAAATCTACGTCTGGATTCAGCCCGATATCGGAGATATGAATTTTTGAAAATTTTGCTACTCCCACTATGCCGGTGACCCGATTCATTTCTTCTCTAAATATCGAATTTTTCCACTTCAAAATATGCCCTTTTTTCATATTGATTTTCGCTAAAATCAAAATTTTCAAAAATTCATATCTCCGATATCGGGCTGAATCCAGACGTAGATTGTACACCGCTGGAATCTACTAGTCCTAGGCTACTCCCACTATGCCGGTGACCCGATTCATGTCTTCTCTAAATATCGAATTTTTCCACTTAAAAATATGCCCTTTTTTCATATTGATTTTCTCTAAAAGCAAAATTTTCAAAAATTCATATCTCCGATATCGGGCTGAATCCAGACGTATATTGTACACCGCTGGAATCTACTAGTCCTAGGCTACTCCCACTATGCCGGTGACCCGATTCATGTCTTCTCTAAATATCGAATTTTTCCACTTCAAAATATGCCCTTTTTTCATATTGATTTTCGCTAAAAGCGAAATTTTCAAAATTTCATATCTCCGATATCGGGCTGAATTCAGACGTAGATTGTACACCGCTGGAATCTACTAGTCCTAAGCTACTCCCACTATGCCGGTGACCCGATTCATGTCTTCTCTAAATATCGAATTTTTCCACTTCAAAATATGCCCTTTTTTCATATTGATTTTCGCTAAAATCAAAATTTTCAAAAATTCATATCTCCGATATCGGGCTGAATCCAGACGTAGATTGTACACCGCTGGAATCTACTAGTCCTAGGCTACTCCCACTATGCCGGTGACCCGATTCATGTCTTCTCTAAATATCGAATTTTTCCACTTAAAAATATGCCCTTTTTTCATATTGATTTTCTCTAAAAGCAAAATTTTCAAAAATTCATATCTCCGATATCGGGCTGAATCCAGACGTATATTGTACACCGCTGGAATCTACTAGTCCTAGGCTACTCCCACTATGCCGGTGACCCGATTCATGTCTTCTCTAAATATCGAATTTTTCCACTTCAAAATATGCCCTTTTTTCATATTGATTTTCGCTAAAAGCAAAATTTTCAAAATTTCATATCTCCGATATCGGGCTGAATTCAGACGTAGATTGTACACCGCTGGAATCTACTAGTCCTAAGCTACTCCCACTATGCCGGTGACCCGATTCATGTCTTCTCTAAATATCGAATTTTTCCACTTCAAAATATGCCCTTTTTTCATATTGATTTTCGCTAAAAGCAAAATTTTCAAAAATTCATATCTCCGATATCGGGCTGAATTCAGACGTAGATTGTACACCGCTGGAATCTAATAGTCCTAGGCTACTCCCACTATGCCGGTGACCCGATTCATGTCTTCTCTAAATATCGACTTTTTCCACTCATTTTCCTATTATTTTACTCTAAAAACATTTTCCTATGTAATTATGTTTTAAAATTTTTAATGGGGACGAAGACGGTTTTTGTAAAATTTTTAAATATTTTTATTAAATTGTTGTAATTTATAGCTATATGACTTTTTTTTAATGTACATGTAACTTTAACAGCGCAGTTAGCACTATGTGGAACGTATTTAACATTTTTGTAGGACGTATTTATCTGACGTATTTATCTTCACACCCTTAAATAAGTAAAATGTGTTTCTTTTACAATGTTTCAAACTTGCTGATTTTATAATGTAATATTTGTAACCTAACGCTTCTTTGTACGTCTTTTTATGTAATATTGAAGAAAAATATCAGCAACAAAAAAAAATAATAATATTTAATGTCAAGTGATAACAAACGCCAACAACAAAACGCGATAAAAGGTTTAAAAATGGTGTTCGCCATTTCAACTTGTACAGAAATCCATTGGAGCTGGTATGAGTCATTAGTTATATTGTTACTAAAAACAAAACTTAAAGCCACAAATGATAAACAAAAAATACAAAAAGTAGGCAAAAGAGAATGACAATTTGAAATTACTTTACTCGTATAATTTTTAAAGATTTTTTTCTTTTTAGCAACATTTATGATTTCAAAGATAAACAGAGTGCGTAAGGACGTGTTTTTATGTTTATTCATTTATTTTAAAAGACGTAAATAAATTCCAAAAAATATGTAATAAATCGACAAAATAATATTGCAGGCTGTGAGCTTAAAAAAATATTTCGTATTTATACACGCGGGTTCGTTTCATAAAAATATATCATACAAACTCCAATGAAAAGAAAAGGTTTCATTGATAATTAGTTAAAACACAAACTCATTATAATTGACAAATTTAAAAATGATATTTTTATCGCAAAAATTTGGTAAAATATATGTTTAAATATTCTCAGGAAAAATTAGACTGGGGTGTAAGCTGACTTCAGATCTTATTTGCGCCTATCTCATTTAAGATTGATTAATTATTGAAATGTTCAAACATTGATCCATCTACAGATGGGTGTTTTATGCATTGTTCTTTTAGAAGCATCTGCTATTTTTTTTTTTTTGCAAATGTAATTAATAATTAAAAAATTTCATTAATATTGTATTACCATTAGTAAAAACAATTATTTCGTGGCCATACCGAACGTTTATACAAAGCAAAAACCAAATGTTCAAGACGAGTTAAAGAGGGAACAACGAAGAAATGCTTTGCGTTGTGTGTGGAATCCTTTTAACCAAATTAATACTGATTAAATTAGTTGGTTAAATAGATGATGTATACAATGTACACAACGAACAATGCTGATGAAGGATTTAGCGCAGTAGGTCAGTTTTTCAAACCAAAGTATTGTTTATTATTTTTTATTTTTTCAATATTCCGCCGCAGAAAAAAGGAAACAAAATGTTAAATATTAATTTAATTTAATTAATTATTAAATTAATAATTTAGGGCCTATTTGTAAATGCATCACTGCGCTGCATAATTTAATTATTCTGCACTGCCACTGATAATCAGCTGTTGCGTGTGCTTTGTTTTGCACATTTTAAGGCTGGTTCACCCACAAAAATTTTGTTCCGGAACATTTTTTTTTATATGTAGTTTGACGTTTTATTTTTTGAGAGAGAGAGAGAGAGAGAAAGAGTAAACTCACTTCGGAACAATTTCAGCTTGAATTGGTTTAATTTTAATTTTTGTTCCGAAACAATGAAACTTTGCTGTCAACTATTTTATATTTTCAAAGAAAATTTAACTGAGCTGCCACTTCATTAATTAATGTGATAAAAATCTTTCAAGCAAAAAAATATATTTTACATACTTTTTTGTTCTTTGTTTGCATTGATATTCAATAATTATTTTTAAAATTTGTTTTGTTCTTAAGATTACCTGCCTTAATTTGCCTGGTATATTTATAATAAAACACAAAATAAAAGAAAATAAGTTTAAAAAATTGTGTCATGGATCTCAACGAATGAATCCCTTGCCTTGAAGCTTATTTCAGAAATGAAAAAGCCGGGTAGAGAATGCTTGTATGACTTTTTACCTCAATTTTTTTTACCTCATTTTTTGATTTAATTATGAAAGTTTTTTTAATTTAGAATTTATTTATAACAAAACGGCATTCAGTGATTTTAATTTTCTGTCACAGTGCTGCCTGCTTGTAAAGTAACACATCTCGCTTACACATATGTTTCATATGGTAGCTTTGTTTTTCCAGAAAAATTGTTCGAAGTGGGTGAATCGTTTCAGAACAAACTCTCAAAAAACTAAAATTCTCTCACAACAAAAATTTTGTTCCGAAACAATGGGCGAACCAGCCTTTAGTGTTTGCATTAACGAACGAAGAAATACTGTGAAAATAGAAAATTTAATAATAAACTCGATTTGTGAACTAGATGATATAAAAATGATACAAATTTGTGTAAAATACTAAAAAAAAAAGAAAATTAAAGAGTAAAAAACTAAATTTAATTTTATAAGAATTATTAAACAGAAAAAGACGTTCATTGCATCAGCCATTTTTATGATTAGTTTTTTGCTATTATTTGCGCCTAATATACTTCAGTGATGCTTTTACGAACAGATGATATTTTCAGTGCTGCCACTTTTTGCATTTTCGAACGTGCTGCGCATCATATGCAGTGCAGTGATGCATTTACGAACAGGCCCTTAATTGAAGAAGATGAAACAGTATTTTTATTTTTGCCAACTGACCTAGTGCTTGCTAAATTAGAAAAGAGCGTTTGCCTTATGTGTGCCTCCTTTGGAATGATGCCGTCAACATCACGAACATTATATGCAACAGCAACATTTAAAATAAGAAATAAACGCACAAATGATTTATAAAACTATTTGGCACCAGGCCAATTATCTTTATTATAACAACTTTTGTTTTACTACAATAAATGAACACAAAACAAAAACAAATTTATAATACTGTTATCGCCTTTCGCCACAACAGAAATGATTTAATCAAATTATACCAGACAACATAAACACTTTCGTATATGAGCACTATTAAAAAAATAATAAAGAATAAAAATATTTCAGTTATAGCCGTTTTTTATTTAACGTGTTATCACACCAGCTAAAAATATTTAAAATATTTCTAATACTTTAAATAAACGGGAAATTTTTACATTTATCCAGTTTCTTGAGAAGATGGTTTGTTGTGGATAATATTTTTAATTTATGAAAACAACGATGTGTGTGAAGATAAATGTTAAAAATGTTTAGCTTAGACATAAACCTTTTGATGTGTGTGAAGAAGATATGTGCCCGGTCGTTTGTTTTAGTGACTGGTCTTTTTCGCTCATTTATCAAAGACTGATCCGTTCGTTCAATGCTTATTGTATGCGATTTTCTTGTCTTTTTATCAAATTGTGGTTTTGATACAGGGGTGAAACCCTTGGCACATAGAAAACAATCACCCCTTTCATGAATATATTTTCCCTCGAAATGTTTTCCCCAAATTGCAATCGTGAATAATTCACGTGAACAAATTTTCACTTAAACAAAAATTCCCCATATCGGGATTGATTTCTTTCCTCGGAATTTTTTCACCTTTCCCTTAGATTTGTTCACTTAAATTTTGCTAGGGAACTGCATGCCAGGGTTTATATGTTTTAATTAAAATATTTACATCAATAACACATTTTTTTATTCAAATCAGTTACTGCAGTGCAGATTATGCTCGTCAAGATGCAAAACAATGAGATCTATCTATTGGTTATAAATTTATTTCGATTTTTTAATAAAAATATTTTTTAAATGATAAGATACAAAAATTTATTTTATTGAAATGGGTCAGTAGCAATGTCTAGGGTAGGTTAGGCAGGCAGCCGTGTTGCCACAGCCCACTTAGGTCCATTGATTAGACCTTTTGTGCCTAGGGTAACTTCAAGGGCTTTTAAGCGTATTGCACGTAACGTTCTTGAAACAAAATTGTTCTCTGTTGTAGTATCTCCTGCTCTTGAAACAACACAATAGTAGCAATCATTAACATTTCTAAATTTTTTATAACTTGAAAAAATTTGGATTATTTTTTATCTTTTTAAATTTTCTTCTTTTTAATTTGTATTCAGTACGGATTGACAGCGGAACAAACGTTCCCATGAAACTCACGATAGCAATTTTCCCTTCATGGGGAATAAAAATTTCATGGAAAAAAAATTTCACATTTTGTTCACGATAGGGGTTAATATAATCAGGTTTTCTGTAGGTTCTGAAGAGACATTTATAGTGCTTTTTTATTATGAAGAAGGAAAAAAAACATAACAAAACTAGATTTTTAACAAGAAAAAAGGGAAACACAAAGTTTCTTTTACACAAAAAAAAAAAAAAAAAAAAAAAAAACGAAAAAAAAATATTATTCGTAAATATAAGAATTTAATTATTAAATTACTTAAAAATGTGATAGGATGTAGCTTTACAAGATAATTTCAGCTTCTTTTTCTCTGTGCTATTTCTTTAGTTTCTTTAAAATCAATTTTTTAATTTAAATATTACCAAGTTTCCATTAAAAAAGAAACACTATATTCAAAAAATTTCTAAAAGGCTGTTAATTCAAACAAAAATTAAATATGTACTTACATACGTATATATACATATACAACAACTCCTTTTAATACACAAAATATCAACTGAAATAAAAGAACATGACACAAAAAAAAAAGAAGAAACAACTGAACGAAAGGGGCCGGTTAAATATCTGGCTCATTCCGTTCACTTAAGTCATCCGAAAACCGTACACTATTGAACGAAAAGACCTCAGTTAAATGACCGGTTCATTCCGTTCACTTGATTGATTCGGTCAATTTAACCCGTTCCTTCACTAACGACACAGCTCTAGTGTGAAGATAAATACGTATTTAAATAGTGAAGACAAAACCCATTTTATTTTTAATATTGCCGTTTTTACAGTTAACAGTGTACTGTTTGCCACTCCAAAGTCGTTGTGGTTTTGGCTTCCTTTACAAGTCCTAATAAGCATTTTTTAAAAGCCTTATTAAGGACCCTTCAGACCACCATGTGTATAGGGTGTAGTATACGTGCTATTCCATATTTATCCAAGAAGGTAATTTTTCTTCTCAAGAAATGGTGCTTAATGAGTGTTTTATTATAACCCAACTTAATGAGTTTCCACACATTTTTCTGATATCAAACTATTATAGGTCCGTCATATATCCCTTGAAGTAACATTTTCATAAATTATATTAATTAGGACTTGTGTTTTTTTTTTACTTAAATTATCCTCCAGAGTAAAGGAAGCTAAAGACACAATAACTGTTCAGTAGCTAACATCGTTAAATTCGACTTTGCTATACAGAAAAAGTTAGAATATAAATACTTTATGGGGTCGGAAAAGGATATTGTAGAAATTACACACAGAATGACAAACTTAGATATACCCTTTTTTTCACTTTTTGTGCTGAAGGGTATAAAAACGACATAGTTGAAAAAAATGGTTTTTGTCTCCACTATTTAAATACGCACGAATTATTTTAGCTGAAGGTTTATCTAGTTTTTTTTCGCATCACGCACTGCTCAACTCACTTTCTATTGATTAACAATGTGTAAGAGAAAGTGGTAAGATCTAGACCCAAGTGAGGCAGACGTCTTTTTTTTCTAGCTGCCTATACCTAACCTAGGGCGAATAAAACTAGTGATCGCAATTTTGTAAAAGAGAAAACTTGTTTTATATGAAAAAACAAGAAACAATATACACGCAATCGAATAGAATTAAGTGTAGCCTAGAATGGCCAAAGAAATAAGCAAGTCCAAAATCTTTGAATTGGAATTCAGGGATATTTGTAAATATTGTTTTCACATTATTATTGTATTTTTTGAAATATTTTCAAAATTTGTACTTAATAATAAATACATAAGGTTCATTTCTATAATCATTTTCGCTTCCTAAACATTATTAACGCAAGTTCTTTGTCTACTAAAGTTTACTGTGTATTTAATATGCGGTTAAAAGTTAATGTCTTCATGCAAAGACTATAATTTATACATTATCCGCCATAAACAGCCACAATATTTTATTAAAAAAAAAATCATCGATTGTGAATTATCGCCATCAGACAACATTTACAATATTTAAACTCTTTGTTTTATTTATTTTGCATTTTGTATTTTCTTATTTATATTATTATTAAGGAAACATTAACGTTGTGTTTAAGAACGCATAAAAAGTTCAAAAAAGTTTAATAGAAATAAAGCTGGGTGTGGTTTTTTGTAAAAAGAAATTTTTTTTTCAATTGTTATCCACTTGGCAGAAATATTTATTTTGGCTTCCTTTATTCTAGAGGACTAATTTAGTAAAATGACACACGTCTAAATATATAGATTGTTATTTAGAAATATTATTTAGAAACGTTTCACATATCTTCCCAAGTAATTTTCTTAAATTCATAAATTATTTCACAAATTTGATTTGGTTTTTCAATAAGAGCGCTACAAAAGTTTTTTTTTTTAAATAATACAAAAACGGTTTTGGATATCAAAGAAATTCTTTATTCCTTGAGAGTACGTTCAATGCTATTATGTATGGAGATCGATTTATTTTGCATGGCCACCACGAGCACCTTTGCAGAACTCAAGACGCTGAACTCAATTTTCGACGGTTTTCAAGCATAAATCGGCCGATACTGCTGCAATTTTACGTTCGATATTCGTACGAAGTTCATCAATCGTCGCTGGCTTGTTGACATAGACCATAGACTTAACGTAGCCCCACAGGAAATAGTCTAACGGCGTCAAATCGCACGACCAAGGCGGCCAATCGACTGGACCATTTCGTGAGATAACACGTTCTTCAAACTTGATTTCCAATAAATGGATTGTGACATTCGCTGTGTGGCTTGTGGCGCCGTCCTGTTGGAACCACATGTCCTCCAAGTCCATATCATCAAACTGGGGCCAAAAATATTCGGTTATCATTGAGTGGTAGCGATTTCCATTCACAGTAACAACCCGGTCTTGATAATCACGGAAGAAGTACGGCCGTAATTTTTTCGGAATGCAATGATGACTCATGTAGTACCTGTGGATTGCTGTCTGACCAATAAGGCATACTTTGTTTATTGACGAAGCCATTCAGCCAGAAATAGCGCTCTTAACGTTAAGGCCACTGACTTCGAATTTCGTTAGTAAATTTTAATAATTTCGACTCGTTGTTTGCTCGTATATCTTTCCATCATGAAATGGCAAACCTTACTGAAGAGAGATATCAAAAGAGCCGCAAGAAATATGGCGTTGTTTGCTGTCCCTGTCGCTCTACTTTTGTAGCGTCCCTGTTGAAAAACCCGATAAATCGATTTGCTGTGTTTCTTATGGTTTTTCAAAAATCAAATTTCATTGGCATTATTTTAAATAATTACAAAGTCAAAATATTTAATAATCATTAAATGCTTATGATTACTTTCGAACTATATTTGTTTTTTGTATACTTGTTTTTACTAATGGTAATGCAATATAATACTAAAATCGTTAAATTACAGTTTGATGATCACAAATTCTTTCGAAAAAAAAACTATGGATAAATAGAGAAATCATGACCATCTTGTAGATGGATCTAGCTTGATGTTTGAGATCTGAGATCTGAAGTCATAATCGTCATATTGGAAATAATGTTAATGCTAATAAAACATTAGTCTTAAGTAATGCTCATTCAATGCTAATGAAATTGGCAATTAATTAGTCTATTTAATTAATTGCTCCCATGTATATATTACACGATATTATAACTCCAGAAAAAACTCTTGATGCAAAATTTTTATTAGGACATTTATTTATTTTATTACCTAATTTATATTCGAGCAAAAGGAATTCAAAAATGTTAGAACACCTTATAGTATTTATTATTTAAAACTTGAACGTCTTTATATCAGGAGTCAGGTTTTTATTACATAACAGGAAAGACAATCTATAAGAAATGTGTCTAGCTCCAATTATTTTGTATTTTAGACATGAACCTTAACTCCAGCAATGGTCGACAATCGTAAATTCTGATAATAAATTTTCTGTTTATGGGTTTACAAAATATTGTGATCACGTATTTTTAAGATTTCACCGATTATATTTTGCAACATGGACAGTTCTGCCAAAAATTAAAGACATCTTAACCATAAACGTGAATAAACCTGCATAATATCCGAAAAGTTTTAATTTAGGGAATTTAAGTTTTGTATTATAAAAAATATGTTATAATTCTTAAAAAAAGGGTCACTTTTTAATTTCTAATTTCAAATTAAATAGTTGTTATTATGGCAGGCATGGAAGTACACATTCTTTGTAATTCTCAAGTCTTTGATTCAATATATAGGGCTATATAAGACAAATTAAGTTACCTATGGGGACACCCTTAATTTTGAAATTTATTTTCTTATTAATTTTGTTTTCTTTTTAAATTTTATTAAATTTGAATTTTGAACTGTGAATATTATAAATGAATTGAAATTATTTTGGCTTAAGTTCATTTTTATTTTAATTTCTAAAAATCTTTTTTAGAAAGAAAATTTATTTTACAAATGCATGTGGACGTTTTTCAAAGAAAACAAGAAAAATTAGACGCTAGCAGAATGTAATGCTGCATTTTCTGGGCCGTTACGTCCTTAATCACGTCCGCAGACATTTATAAAATTTTTACAATATCTATTTTTGAACCCACAAAGTATATAAGTACATAGAGTTCTTATCTTTTCCGAGTTATGGGCCTCTGAACTTTTCATAGAAAAGTACGTTTGTGCACCATATTTTTTAAGATATCAATATAGGTAGCATTTAAATGCTTTTGAAGAGATTTTGCAGGAAATACTAAAATTAAAAAAAAAATGCTTAACCTATGAAGAGCCAGATGACATATTTATGTAAAATTATATATGGTACTTTATTATTTTTTTCCTTAATTTTTAGTTCTCTGTCACCACAATATTTGTTTTTTTGATTGAAGTTACTTCAATATACTAGATTTAAATAGATGGTGAAGGGCATATAAGATTCGGCATAGCCGAATATAGCACTCTTACCTGTTTATGTTTAATTTCATCTCTATAGAAGAATTAAAACAAAATATTTGGAAATAATTCAGACTTAAATTTTCTTCTTAAACATTTTAGTTTCTTTTTGGAAGAAAATTTAACAAATACTATTTGTTCCGTTTACTGATAAAAATTAAAAAAAGGATGCCAACAGAACAATCATCTTTAATATAAATGTTTTATTAAGAAATTCCTTTTTTATAATTTATTTTTGCTTTTGTGGCTTCAAGACTGCTCACAAAGAAGTTTGCTGAAAATATACGTGATTCCAAAAAGCAAGTAGTGTCTTAATCTTGATAATCATGACGTGAATGAATTCTTTTTATGTTGGTTATAAAATATTTTTGCTACTCTTAGCAGTTAATATTTTAAAAACTGTTAACTTAAACAGTGTTTACAAGGCAAAAGTGTTTATCAAAATTTTGTATTAGAAAAAAAAAAAACTTTGTTGTCGATGAGTCAACTTTTTGTAATCGTAACCAGTTTTCCCTATTATCTTTTTTATTTTTATTTTAAATATAGGTCGAATACATGATAAGCAATTCAGTGGATCGTCATAGAAAAGTTTATTGTGTTGCCTGAAAGTAGTGTTTATCCATACGTTTCTATCCATACGGTTTTTATGTATTGCAAAGGAAACACATTGTCAAGATGATAATAATGTAGGAGCAACAATAGAACTTACGAAAAGATTAATTGTCACTCACTTTTTGACAATTATGATCATAATACTCTGACAATTCAGCAACAACGATACCAAATTATATTTATTTACTTTAAAATTCTTCCATGTTATAGACGACTTTGTAATTTTTAAGAAGCACATAATCGCCTATTCGAACAAGCCATCCGTCGAACTCTCTAAATGATGCAATAAAACCAACACATCGATGGAATAAGCGTACTGAAGTAAATATCGTCGCTATAAACGAAAGTTTTTAAAAATAATCCAAATATATAATCGCCGTTCGAAGGAAGTGGGGCTCAGTCTATCCACTACGTGGAAAATTTTGCGCAAGGATTTTGGCCAATACTCCCTCAAGATTCAGCTGTTGCAGAAATTAAAGCCACGAGATATCATGTGCACCGTTCTTTCTCTGATTGGTCTCTAGGACAATTGGAAAAGGATCCAATCTTTTATCTTTACTTTTTTGGCCAACTTACAACAGATCCAACAGAAAAATTTCTAAATTTCGAAAATAAAACAGGGCTAGTTCGACGAGTTAGTTCCTGGTCTAAAAAATTTAATAATTGGTAAAAAATTTTATGCTACAAACATCATCACAAATAAATTTGTTTAATGGGGGAAGGATTGATGGTGATTTTTTGGCCAAAAATATATAGAATTGAACAGGTTTTGTTAACTTCAGTGTTAACATCGTGAACAAATTATTATCCCTTTTAGACCCGACGCAAAACGACCGGGAATCTTTTTATAATTTTTGGAACATGTGGTCTCTACAGAGTATGAAAATATAACACTGTTCTGCAAAAAAAAACTTTTCTCCCCTCTCTTGAACAATTTTGCCTGTTTCTCATGTTTTCAGGTGTGCTGAGTCCGAATCTGAACTCAGAAAAATGCTATCGCCCTCTGATTTCGAGAGAAAAGAGGAGAAACTTGGAGCGAAAGCCTCGAAAGTACTGATAAAATTCTAGAAGAAAATAGTGACAAGAGAGCGGGTGAGTGGAAGGGGGGGCAGTTGGGGTATTAGGCGTGAAAGTTGGGCAGGTAGGGATTTGAATGAAAAGGATACCACCATAAAAAAAAAAACTTTTAGCCATATTTCTTCAACCACTTGTAATATTCCTGTCAAATTTTTTTTTGTTCAAATATACTTCATTGCGCTCAAAATCATTGGGCTTTTAAATTTTTTCTCTATGTTTTGATGCCAACAAAAATTCGTCAAATTTACAAAAAATTAACATTTTTGGATAAAAAACTAGAATTTCTCAAGAAACTGTGCGTGATAGACAGAATCTGACTTCAAATTCGTATTCTGAAAACAGTAAGAAAGCATGTTTTAGTTTAAAGGAGGATTTTCGTGCAGAACAGTGTAATCAATGATTAGGTTTTATCATTTTTATAACCTTTAAAATTTATAATTTTTTTAGTTAGATTTTTAGTTTTTTTTAGATATTTGTAAGCGATTAATACTTTTGTAATTAAAGACACAACTTACTTCTACGGCTCATTTTGCTAAAACTGAAATGTGACTGAAGAATTTCGCAACAATTCAAGTAACGGTAAACCAAACAGAAGTGAAATATGAAAAGCTAATATACAAGACAATCAGCCAATGTCTACGTCATGAAATTGACACAGCAAATCTAAGAGCACGCCTATAAAGCACATTAAAATTTACTTTAAAAACATATAAAATTAACAAAAATTTTACTTTTTTAATATTGTGTAGGGTATCCTCTATTTTGTAGTACGCATCGGCACTAATTTATTCCATTCCTCTAAAAGCACTTCCTTCAGTTGTTGTTTACTCCGAATACTTTTTTCTAAAATTTTCCAAAGGTGCTCAATTGGATTGAGATCCAGACTTTGTGGAGGTTTTACAAGCATATGTGGTGTATTATACAGAAGACACATTTTTACGTTGTGGACCGTATGCTTGGGGTCGTTATCTTGCTGAAAGTAGCAACTGTCAGCAAGACCAATTTTTACGCATTGTCTTGAAGAATTTCTTTAAAGTATCAAAACAGACTTTTTGGTTAATAGTATTTTCAACAAATACAATGTTTCTAACAACTGCAGATGATATACACCCCCATACCATAACACCTCCACCACCATGTTTAACCGTCTTAAACGTATTTTTAAGGTTTAAAGCTTCGCCTTTTCTACGCCACACTTTTAAACGCCCGCCATAACCAAATATATCATATTCTTGGGGCTTACTTATAAACTCGTTGGCGAAGTCTATGCGCTTTTGTCTATTGACCTTGTTTTTGAGCAGTTTTTTTCTTGGAACACATGACATAAGTTCTTAACTATTTAAACATGGCCGGTATCGGATAAAACTTTGGTATTTTGATATTTTTCCAATTCAACGACTATTTTTGTGGACTAGTAAATGGATTGTTTACGAGGGCTGTTCTATATATTTCTAGCCTAATAATGAAAATGCGAATATTAATAATCAAGAATGGTTTTTATTGTTTTTCAAAGTATTTTCCAGCATGACTTTTGCATGCGCTCAAACCAGTTGACGAAGCACTTTTTCCACTCCGATTGAGACACCTCTAAAACACGGTTTTTGAACACTTCAACTGCTTCTTCTGGCGACGAAAATCGTTGACCACGCATTTTTTTCTTGATGTGCGGAAACAAGAAGAAGTCATTAGGTGCCAAGTCATGGCTGTACGGCGGATGACCCATTAGTTCGACGTTTTGGCCGGTCAAAACCGCTCTGGTTTGAGCCGATGTGTGAGAGCTCGCATTGTCATGGTGAACAATGATTCGTCTTCTCTTGTTGGTTTTTCGAATTTCTCCGATGACTTCCGGTAAACAAATTGTAGTGTACCACTCAGAAGTGACCGACCTACGTTGCTCAAGCACAACAGTCGCCACATGGCCAGTTTTGCCGAAGAAACAGACGACCATTTGCTTCGATGTGCTTCTTCCACGAACAACTTTCGTTGGATTTTGCTCGTCTTTGAAGACCCACACGGTCGATTGTTGTTTCGTTTCGGGCTCATACGCATAGATCCATGATTCGTTACCCGTGACGATCTTATAAACGTCTTTTGAAGCACCGCAATCGTATTTTTGCAACATTTCTTTGCACCAATCGACACGAGCCTTTTTTTGAGCGACTTTCAAATTGTGCGGGATCCAACGAGAACAAACCTTTTTTACGGCCAGGTGTTCATGCAGTATCGAATGTATGCTGGTGGAAGAAATGTCCAAGGATGTCTCTATCTCTCGGTATGTCGTATGTCGATCTTGCATTATGAGTTCACGCACGGCATCAATGTTCTCTGGCACAACAGCCGTTTTTGGACGACCTTCACGGAATTCGTCTTTGAGCGAGCTTCAGCCACGATTAAATTCATTATACCAATTTTTCACAGCGCTATAGAATGGTGCTTCATCGTTATACAAAGATTTAAGTTCATCAATGCACTCTTGTCGTGATAATCCACGTCGAAAGTTGTAAAAAATGATGGCACGAAAATGTTCACGAGTTAATTCCATTTTTTTCTAAATTAATTATATTATTATATTATATTCAATTTACTGTAAACAACACAAATAATGGTCTTACGTCAAAACGTTTTGAGTACGATTATGCTTAAAAATGACAAACTTTCCAATGGAAATGTCAGATTGCACTTGGCAGCACTCAGGCCAGAAATATATATAGCAGCCCTCGTACTACTGTTTTTTTTTTCCTATTTCAACGATGATTTTTGTTGCTTTTCAAATAAATCAATTATAATATTTCTTTCCTCGAGGGTTAGCTGCTTGCGGGGCATTATTGTAAATATTAAGGGTCTGCCAAATAGCTTTTTTTTAAATACGAAGCGAAAACGCATTGGATGGTCAGTTGGCTTCAACACCTAAACCAATTGGACTTTGTATGGCGTCATACTAAGATCTTTTTGAAAAATTCGTCTCAATGATGTCTCTAAAATGTTCAATTGCTTTGAACGACGGTGAATTGATGTTGATGGCGCTTCACGAACACTTTCTACCACACCAGCAATATTCTCGGGTGTGCGCACTGTTTTTGGCTTTTCACGCTTTGGTTTATCGATGAGGGGTGCCAGTTTCTTTCACTTTTTTCACAAGATAACGAACATGCGGAACTGACGGTGCTTCTCTTCTTCCAAAATCCGTACGCAATTTTCGCACACATTCTGCAACATTACCATGATTTTCAAAGTAATGTTATTTCCCAGCATTGTTAAAGCGTTCACCGAAAGGATAAAAGTAATTATCTGTCAGATAAGACACGATTTTAGTTCAAATAATAATGATTAAAATTGTGTATAAATTTAAAATACATATTGGCGTGTCCTTAGTTTTACTGGCTACTGTATGTATATACATAGGTGTTAGGGGCAATCCTTATAAAGGGTGTGAAGATAAATACGTCAGATAAATACGTCCTACAAAAATGTCAAATACGTTCCACATACTGCAAACTGCGCTGTTAAAGTTACATGTACATTAAAAAAAGATCATATAGCTATAAATTACAACAATTTAATAAAAATATTTAAAAATTTTACAAAAACCGTCTTCGTCCCCATTAAAAATTTTAAAACATAATTACATAGAAAAATGTTATTAGAGTAAAATAATAGGAAAAATGAGTTTAAAAAGTCGATATTTAGAGAAGACATGAATCGGGTCACCGGCATAGTGGGAGTAGCCTAGGACTAGTAGATTCCAGCGGTGTACAATCTACGTCTGGATTCAGCCCGATATCGGAGATATAAATTATTGAAAATTTTGCTTTTAGGGAAAATCAATATGAAAAAAGGGCATATTTTGAAGTGAAAAAATTCGATATTTAGAGAAGACATGAATCGGGTCACCGGCATAGTGGGAGTAGCCTAGGACTAGTAGATTCCAGCCATGTACAATCTACGTCTGGATTCAGCCCGATATCGGAGATATAAATTTTTGAAAATTTTGCTTTTAGGGATAATCAATATGAAAAAAGGGCATATTTTGAAGTGGAAAAATTCGATATTTAGAGAAGACATGAATCGGGTCACCGGCATAGTGGGAGTAGCCTAGGACTAGTAGATTCCAGCCGTGTACAATCTACGTCTGGATTCAGCCCGATATCGGAGATATAAATTTTTGAAAATTTTGCTTTTAGGGATAATCAATATGAAAAAAGGGCATATTTTGAAGTGGAAAAATTCGATATTTAGAGAAGACATGAATCGGGTCACCGGCATAGTGGGAGTAGCCTAGGACTAGTAGATTCCAGCCGTGTACAATCTACGTCTGGATTCAGCCCGATATCGGAGATATAAATTTTTGAAAATTTTGCTTTTAGGGATAATCAATATGAAAAAAGGGCATATTTTGAAGTGGAAAAATTCGATATTTAGAGAAGACATGAATCGGGTCACCGGCATAGTGGGAGTAGCCTAGGACTAGTAGATTCCAGCCGTGTACAATCTACGTCTGGATTCAGCCCGATATCGGAGATATAAATTTTTGAAAATTTTGCTTTTAGGGATAATCAATATGAAAAAAGGGCATATTTTGAAGTGGAAAAATTCGATATTTAGAGAAGACATGAATCGGGTCACCGGCATAGTGGGAGTAGCCTAGGACTAGTAGATTCCAGCCGTGTACAATCTACGTCTGGATTCAGCCCGATATCGGAGATATAAATTTTTGAAAATTTTGCTTTTAGGGATAATCAATATGAAAAAAGGGCATATTTTGAAGTGGAAAAATTCGATATTTAGAGAAGACATGAATCGGGTCACCGGCATAGTGGGAGTAGCCTAGGACTAGTAGATTCCAGCCGTGTACAATCTACGTCTGGATTCAGCCCGATATCGGAGATATAAATTTTTGAAAATTTTGCTTTTAGGGATAATCAATATGAAAAAAGGTCATATTTTGAAGTGGAAAAATTCGATATTTAGAGAAGACATGAATCGGGTCACCGGCATAGTGGGAGTAGCCTAGGACTAGTAGATTCCAGCCGTGTACAATCTACGTCTGGATTCAGCCCGATATCGGAGATATAAATTTTTGAAAATTTTGCTTTTAGGGATAATCAATATGAAAAAAGGGCATATTTTGAAGTGGAAAAATTCGATATTTAGAGAAGACATGAATCGGGTCACCGGCATAGTGGGAGTAGCCTAGGACTAGTAGATTCCAGCCGTGTACAATCTACGTCTGGATTCAGCCCGATATCGGAGATATAAATTTTTGAAAATTTTGCTTTTAGGGATAATCAATATGAAAAAAGGGCATATTTTGAAGTGGAAAAATTCGATATTTAGAGAAGACATGAATCGGGTCACCGGCATAGTGGGAGTAGCCTAGGACTAGTAGATTCCAGCCGTGTACAATCTACGTCTGGATTCAGCCCGATATCGGAGATATAAATTTTTGAAAATTTTGCTTTTAGGGATAATCAATATGAAAAAAGGGCATATTTTGAAGTGGAAAAATTCGATATTTAGAGAAGACATGAATCGGGTCACCGGCATAGTGGGAGTAGCCTAGGACTAGTAGATTCCAGCCGTGTACAATCTACGTCTGGATTCAGCCCGATATCGGAGATATAAATTTTTGAAAATTTTGCTTTTAGGGATAATCAATATGAAAAAAGGGCATATTTTGAAGTGGAAAAATTCGATATTTAGAGAAGACATGAATCGGGTCACCGGCATAGTGGGAGTAGCCTAGGACTATTAGATTCCAGCCGTGTACAATCTACGTCTGGATTCAGCCCGATATCGGAGATATAAATTTTTGAAAATTTTGCTTTTAGGGATAATCAATATGAAAAAAGGGCATATTTTGAAGTGGAAAAATTCGATATTTAGAGAAGACATGAATCGGGTCACCGGCATAGTGGGAGTAGCCTAGGACTAGTAGATTCCAGCCGTGTACAATCTACGTCTGGATTCAGCCCGATATCGGAGATATAAATTTTTGAAAATTTTGCTTTTAGGGATAATCAATATGAAAAAAGGGCATATTTTGAAGTGGAAAAATTCGATATTTAGAGAAGACATGAATCGGGTCACCGGCATAGTGGGAGTAGCCTAGGACTAGTAGATTCCAGCCGTGTACAATCTACGTCTGGATTCAGCCCGATATCGGAGATATAAATTTTTGAAAATTTTGCTTTTAGGGATAATCAATATGAAAAAAGGGCATATTTTGAAGTGGAAAAATTCGATATTTAGAGAAGACATGAATCGGGTCACCGGCATAGTGGGAGTAGCCTAGGACTAGTAGATTCCAGCCGTGTACAATCTACGTCTGGATTCAGCCCGATATCGGAGATATAAATTTTTGAAAATTTTGCTTTTAGGGATAATCAATATGAAAAAAGGGCATATTTTGAAGTGGAAAAATTCGATATTTAGAGAAGACATGAATCGGGTCACCGGCATAGTGGGAGTAGCCTAGGACTAGTAGATTCCAGCCGTGTACAATCTACGTCTGGATTCAGCCCGATATCGGAGATATAAATTTTTGAAAATTTTGCTTTTAGGGATAATCAATATGAAAAAAGGGCATATTTTGAAGTGGAAAAATTCGATATTTAGAGAAGACATGAATCGGGTCACCGGCATAGTGGGAGTAGCCTAGGACTAGTAGATTCCAGCCGTGTACAATCTACGTCTGGATTCAGCCCGATATCGGAGATATGAATTTTTGAAAATTTTGCTTTTAGGGAAAATCAATATGAAAAAAGGGCATATTTTGAAGTGGAAAAATTCGATATTTAGAGAAGACATGAATCGGGTCACCGGCATAGTGGGAATAGCCTAGGACTAGTAGATTCCAGCGGTGTACAATCTACGTCTGGATTCAGCCCGATATCGGAGATATAAATTTTTGAAAATTTTGCTTTTAGGGATAATCAATATGAAAAAAGGGCATATTTTGAAGTGGAAAAATTCGATATTTAGAGAAGACATGAATCGGGTCACCGGCATAGTGGGAGTAGCCTAGGACTAGTAGATTCCAGCCGTGTACAATCTACGTCTGGATTCAGCCCGATATCGGAGGTATAAATTTTTGAAAATTTTGCTTTTAGGGATAATCAATATGAAAAAAGGGCATATATTGAAGTGGAAAAATTCGATATTTAGAGAAGACATGAATCGGGTCACCGGCATAGTGGGAGTAGCCTAGCACTAGTAGATTCCAGCGGTGTACAATCTACGTCTAAATTCAGCCCGATATCGGAGATATGAATTTTTGAAAATTTTGCTTTTAGGGAAAATCAATATGAAAAAAGGGCTTATTTTGAAGTGAAAAAATTCGATATTTAGAGAAGACATGAATCGGGTCACCGGCATAGTGGGAGTAGCCTAGGACTAGTAGATTCCAGCCATGTACAATCTACGTCTGGATTCAGCCCGATATCGGAGATATAAATTTTTGAAAATTTTGCTTTTAGGGATAATCAATATGAAAAAAGGGCATATTTTGAAGTGGAAAAATTCGATATTTAGAGGAGACATGAATCGGGTCACCGGCATAGTGGGAGTAGCCTAGGACTAGTAGATTCCAGCCGTGTACAATCTACGTCTGGATTCAGCCCGATATCGGAGATAAGTTTTTGAAAACTTTGCTTTTAGGGATAATCAATATGAAAAAAGGGCATATTTTGAAGTGGAAAAATTCGATATTTAGAGAAGACATGAATCGGGTCACCGGCATAGTGGGAGTAGCCTAGGACTAGTAGATTCCAGCCGTGTACAATCTACGTCTGGATTCAGCCCGATATCGGAGATATAAATTTTTGAAAATTTTGCTTTTAGGGATAATCAATACGAAAAAAGGGCATATTTTGAAGTGGAAAAATTCGATATTTAGAGAAGACATGAATCGGGTCACCGGCATAGTGGGAGTAGCCTAGGACTAGTAGATTCCAGCCATGTACAATCTACGTCTGGATTCAGCCCGATATCGGAGATATATATTTTTGAAAATTTTGCTTTTAGGGATAATCAATATGAAAAAAGGGCATATTTTGAAGTGAAAAAATTCTATATTTAGAGAAAACATGAATCGGGTCACCGGCATAGTGGGAGTAGCCTAGGACTAGTAGATTCCAGCCGTGTACAATCTACGTCTGGATTCAGCCCGATATCGGAGATATGAATTTTTGAAAATTTTGCTTTTAGGGAAAATCAATATGAAAAAAGGGCTTATTTTGAAGTGAAAAAATTCGATATTTAGAGAAGACATGAATCGGGTCACCGGCATAGTGGGAGTAGCCTAGGACTAGTAGATTCCAGCCATGTACAATCTACGTCTGGATTCAGCCCGATATCGGAGATATAAATTTTTGAAAATTTTGCTTTTAGGGATAATCAATATGAAAAAAGGGCATATTTTGAAGTGGAAAAATTCGATATTTAGAGGAGACATGAATCGGGTCACCGGCATAGTGGGAGTAGCCTAGGACTAGTAGATTCCAGCCGTGTACAATCTACGTCTGGATTCAGCCCGATATCGGAGATATAAATTTTTGAAAACTTTGCTTTTAGGGATAATCAATATGAAAAAAGGGCATATTTTGAAGTGGAAAAATTCGATATTTAGAGAAGACATGAATCGGGTCACCGGCATAGTGGGAGTAGCCTAGGACTAGTAGATTCCAGCCGTGTACAATCTACGTCTGGATTCAGCCCGATATCGGAGGTATAAATTTTTGAAAATTTTGCTTTTAGGGATAATCAATATGAAAAAAGGGCATATTTTGAAGTGGAAAAATTCGATATTTAGAGAAGACATGAATCGGGTCACCGGCATAGTGGGAGTAGCCTAGGACTAGTAGATTCCAGCCGTGTACAATCTACGTCTGGATTCAGCCCGATATCGGAGGTATAAATTTTTGAAAATTTTGCTTTTAGGGATAATCAATATGAAAAAAGGGCATATATTGAAGTGGAAAAATTCGATATTTAGAGAAGACATGAATCGGGTCACCGGCATAGTGGGAGTAGCCTAGCACTAGTAGATTCCAGCGGTGTACAATCTACGTCTGGATTCAGCCCGATATCGGAGATATGAATTTTTGAAAATTTTGCTTTTAGGGAAAATCAATATGAAAAAAGGGCTTATTTTGAAGTGAAAAAATTCGATATTTAGAGAAGACATGAATCGGGTCACCGGCATAGTGGGAGTAGCCTAGGACTAGTAGATTCCAGCCATGTACAATCTACGTCTGGATTCAGCCCGATATCGGAGATATAAATTTTTGAAAATTTTGCTTTTAGGGATAATCAATATGAAAAAAGGGCATATTTTGAAGTGGAAAAATTCGATATTTAGAGGAGACATGAATCGGGTCACCGGCATAGTGGGAGTAGCCTAGGACTAGTAGATTCCAGCCGTGTACAATCTACGTCTGGATTCAGCCCGATATCGGAGATAAGTTTTTGAAAACTTTGCTTTTAGGGATAATCAATATGAAAAAAGGGCATATTTTGAAGTGGAAAAATTCGATATTTAGAGAAGACATGAATCGGGTCACCGGCATAGTGGGAGTAGCCTAGGACTAGTAGATTCCAGCCGTGTACAATCTACGTCTGGATTCAGCCCGATATCGGAGATATAAATTTTTGAAAATTTTGCTTTTAGGGATAATCAATACGAAAAAAGGGCATATTTTGAATTGGAAAAATTCGATATTTAGAGAAGACATGAATCGGGTCACCGGCATAGTGGGAGTAGCCTAGGACTAGTAGATTCCAGCCATGTACAATCTACATCTGGATTCAGCCCGATATCGGAGATATATATTTTTGAAAATTTTGCTTTTAGGGATAATCAATATGAAAAAAGGGCATATTTTGAAGTGAAAAAATTCTATATTTAGAGAAAACATGAATCGGGTCACCGGCATAGTGGGAGTAGCCTAGGACTAGTAGAGTCCAGCCGTGTACAATCTACGTCTGGATTCAGCCCGATATCGTAGATATGAATTTTTGAAAATTTTGCTTTTAGGGAAAATCAATATGAAAAAAGGGCTTATTTTGAAGTGAAAAAATTCGATATTTAGAGAAGACATGAATCGGGTCACCGGCATAGTGGGAGTAGCCTAGGACTAGTAGATTCCAGCCATGTACAATCTACGTCTGGATTCAGCCCGATATCGGAGATATAAATTTTTGAAAATTTTGCTTTTAGGGATAATCAATATGAAAAAAGGGCATATTTTGAAGTGGAAAAATTCGATATTTAGAGGAGACATGAATCGGGTCACCGGCATAGTGGCAGTAGCCTGGGACTAGTAGATTCCAGCCGTGTACAATCTACGTCTGGATTCAGCCCGATATCGGAGATATAAATTTTTGAAAACTTTGCTTTTAGGGATAATCAATATGAAAAAAGGGCATATTTTGAAGTGGAAAAATTCGATATTTAGAGAAGACATGAATCGGGTCACCGGCATAGTGGGAGTAGCCTAGGACTAGTAGATTCCAGCCGTGTACAATCTACGTCTGGATTCAGCCCGATATCGGAGATATAAATTTTTGAAAATTTTGCTTTTAGGGATAATCAATATGAAAAAAGGGCATATTTTGAAGTGGAAAAATTCGATATTTAGAGAAGACATAAATCGGGTCACCGGCATAGTGGGAGTAGCCTAGGACTAGTAGATTCCAGCCATGTACAATCTACGTCTGGATTCAGCCCGATATCGGAGATATATATTTTTGAAAATTTTGCTTTTAGGGATAATCAATATGAAAAAAGGGCATATTTTGAAGTGAAAAAATTCTATATTTAGAGAAAACATGAATCGGGTCACCGGCATAGTGGGAGTAGCCTAGGACTAGTAGATTCCAGCCGTGTACAATCTACGTCTGGATTCAGCCCGATATCGGAGGTATAAATTTTTGAAAATTTTGCTTTTAGGGATAATCAATATGAAAAAAGGGCATATTTTGAAGTGGAAAAATTCGATATTTAGAGAAGACATGAATCGGGTCACCGGCATAGTGGGAGTAGCCTAGCACTAGTAGATTCCAGCGGTGTACAATCTACGTCTGGATTCAGCCCGATATCGGAGATATGAATTTTTGAAAATTTTGCTTTTAGGGAAAATCAATATGAAAAAAGGGCTTATTTTGAAGTGAAAAAATTCGATATTTAGAGAAGACATGAATCGGGTCACCGGCATAGTGGGAGTAGCCTAGGACTAGTAGATTCCAGCCATGTACAATCTACGTCTGGATTCAGCCCGATATCGGAGATATAAATTTTTGAAAATTTTGCTTTTAGGGATAATCAATATGAAAAAAGGGCATATTTTGAAGTGGAAAAATTCGATATTTAGAGGAGACATGAATCGGGTCACCGGCATAGTGGGAGTAGCCTAGGACTAGTAGATTCCAGCCGTGTACAATCTACGTCTGGATTCAGCCCGATATCGGAGATATAAATTTTTGAAAACTTTGCTTTTAGGGATAATCAATATGAAAAAAGGGCATATTTTGAAGTGGAAAAATTCGATATTTAGAGAAGACATGAATCGGGTCACCGGCATAGTGGGAGTAGCCTAGGACTAGTAGATTCCAGCCGTGTACAATCTACGTCTGGATTCAGCCCGATATCGGAGATATAAATTTTTGAAAATTTTGCTTTTAGGGATAATCAATATGAAAAAAGGGCATATTTTGAAGTGGAAAAATTCGATATTTAGAGAAGACATGAATCGGGTCACCGGCATAGTGGGAATAGCCTAGGACTAGTAGATTCCAGCGGTGTACAATCTACGTCTGGATTCAGCCCGATATCGGAGATATAAATTTTTGAAAATTTTGCTTTTAGGGATAATCAATATGAAAAAAGGGCATATTTTGAAGTGGAAAAATTCGATATTTAGAGAAGACATGAATCGGGTCACCGGCATAGTGGGAGTAGCCTAGGACTAGTAGATTCCAGCCATGTACAATCTACGTCTGGATTCAGCCCGATATCGGAGGTATAAATTTTTGAAAATTTTGCTTTTAGGGATAATCAATATGAAAAAAGGGCATATATTGAAGTGGAAAAATTCGATATTTAGAGAAGACATGAATCGGGTCACCGGCATAGTGGGAGTAGCCTAGCACTAGTAGATTCCAGCGGTGTACAATCTACGTCTGGATTCAGCCCGATATCGGAGATATGAATTTTTGAAAATTTTGCTTTTAGGGATAATCAATACGAAAAAAGGGCATATTTTGAAGTGGAAAAATTCGATATTTAGAGAAGACATGAATCGGGTCACCGGCATAGTGGGAGTAGCCTAGGACTAGTAGATTCCAGCCATGTACAATCTACGTCTGGATTCAGCCCGATATCGGAGATATATATTTTTGAAAATTTTGCTTTTAGGGATAATCAATATGAAAAAAGGGCATATTTTGAAGTGAAAAAATTCTATATTTAGAGAAAACATGAATCGGGTCACCGGCATAGTGGGAGTAGCCTAGGACTAGTAGATTCCAGCCGTGTACAATCTACGTCTGGATTCAGCCCGATATCGGAGATATGAATTTTTGAAAATTTTGCTTTTAGGGAAAATCAATATGAAAAAAGGGCTTATTTTGAAGTGAAAAAATTCGATATTTAGAGAAGACATGAATCGGGTCACCGGCATAGTGGGAGTAGCCTAGCACTAGTAGATTCCAGCGGTGTACAATCTACGTCTGGATTCAGCCCGATATCGGAGATATGAATTTTTGAAAATTTTGCTTTTAGGGAAAATCAATATGAAAAAAGGGCTTATTTTGAAGTGAAAAAATTCGATATTTAGAGAAGACATGAATCGGGTCACCGGCATAGTGGGAGTAGCCTAGCACTAGTAGATTCCAGCGGTGTACAATCTACGTCTGGATTCAGCCCGATATCGGAGATATGAATTTTTGAAAATTTTGCTTTTAGGGAAAATCAATATGAAAAAAGGGCATATTTTGAAGTGAAAAAATTCTATATTTAGAGAAAACATGAATCGGGTCACCGGCATAGTGGGAGTAGCCTAGGACTAGTAGATTCCAGCGGTGTACAATCTACGTCTGGATTCAGCCCGATATCGGAGATATAAATTATTGAAAATTTTGCTTTTAGCGATTCATGTTTTCTCTAAATATAGAATTTTTTCACTTCAAAATATGCCCTTTTTTCATATTGATTTTCCCTAAAAGCAAAATTTTCAATAATTTATATCTCCGATATCGGGCTGAATCCAGACGTAGATTGTACACGGCTGGAATCTACTAGTCCTAGGCTACTCCCACTATGCCGGTGACCCGATTCATGTCTTCTCTAAATATCGAATTTTTCCACTTCAAAATATGCCCTTTTTTCATATTGATTATCCCTAAAAGCAAAATTTTCAAAAATTTATATCTCCGATATCGGGCTGAATCCAGACGTAGATTGTACATGGCTGGAATCTACTAGTCCAAGGCTACTCCCACTATGCCGGTGACCCGATTCATGTCTTCTCTAAATATCGAATTTTTTCACTTCAAAATATGCCCTTTTTTCATATTGATTTTCCCTAAAAGCAAAATTTTCAAAAATTTATATCTCCGATATCGGGCTGAATCCAGACGTAGATTGTACACGGCTGGAATCTACTAGTCCTAGGCTACTCCCACTATGCCGGTGACCCGATTCATGTCTTCTCTAAATATCGAATTTTTCTACTTCAAAATATGCCCTTTTTTCATATTGATTTTCCCTAAAAGCAAAATTTTCAAAAATTTATATCTCCGATATCGGGCTGCATTCAGACGTAGATTGTACACGGCTGGAATCTACTAGTCCTAGGCTACTCCCACTATGCCGGTGACCCGATTCATGTCTTCTCTAAATATCGAATTTTTCCACTTCAAAATATGCCCTTTTTTCATATTGATTTTCCCTAAAAGCAAAATTTTCAAAAATTTATATCTCCGATATCGGGCTGAATCCAGACGTAGATTGTACACGGCTGGAATCTACTAGTCCTAGGCTACTTCCACTATGCCGGTGACCCGATTCATGTCTTCTCTAAATATCGAATTTTTCCACTTCAAAATATGCCCTTTTTTCATATTGATTTTCCCTAAAAGCAAAATTTTCAAAAATTTATATCTCCGATATCGGGCTGAATCCAGACGTAGATTGTACACGGCTGGAATCTACTAGTCCTAGGCTACTCCCACTATGCCGGTGACCCGATTCATGTCTTCTCTAAATATCGAATTTTTCCACTTCAAAATATGCCCTTTTTTCATATTGATTATCCCTAAAAGCAAAATTTTCAAAAATTTATATCTCCGATATCGGGCTGAATCCAGACGTCGATTGTACATGGCTGGAATCTACTAGTCCTAGGCTACTCCCACTATGCCGGTGACCCGATTCATGTCTTTTCTAAATATCGAATTTTTTCACTTCAAAATATGCCTTTTCATATTGATTTTCCCTAAAAGCAAAATTTTCAAAAATTTATATCTCCGATATCGGGCTGAATCCAGACGTAGATTGTACACGGCTGGAATCTACTAGTCCTAGGCTACTCCCACTATGCCGGTGACCCGATTCATGTCTTCTCTAAATATCGAATTTTTCCACTTCAAAATATGCCTTTTCATATTGATTTTCCCTAAAAGCAAAATTTTCAAAAATTTATATCTCCGATATCGGGCTGAATCCAGACGTAGATTGTACACGGCTGGAATCTACTAGTCCTAGGCTACTCCCACTATGCCGGTGACCCGATTCATGTCTTCTCTAAATATCGAATTTTTCCACTTCAAAATATGCCCTTTTTTCATATTGATTTTCCCTAAAAGCAAAATTTTCAAAAATTTATATCTCCGATATCGGGCTGAATCCAGACGTAGATTGTACACGGCTGGAATCTACTAGTCCTAGGCTACTCCCACTATGCCGGTGACCCGATTCATGTCTTCTCTAAATATCGAATTTTTCCACTTCAAAATATGCCCTTTTTTCATATTGATTATCCCTAAAAGCAAAATTTTCAAAAATTTATATCTCCGATATCGGGCTGAATCCAGACGTAGATTGTACACGGCTGGAATCTACTAGTCCTAGGCTACTCCCACTATGCCGGTGACCCGATTCATGTCTTCTCTAAATATCGAATTTTTCCACTTCAAAATATGCCCTTTTTTCATATTGATTATCCCTAAAAGCAAAATTTTCAAAAATTTATATCTCCGATATCGGGCTGAATCCAGACGTAGATTGTACACGGCTGGAATCTACTAGTCCTAGGCTACTCCCACTATGCCGGTGACCCGATTCAAGTCTTCTCTAAATATCGAATTTTTCCACTTCAAAATATGCCCTTTTTTCATATTGATTTTCCCTAAAAGCAAAATTTTCAAAAATTTATATCTCCGATATCGGGCTGAATCCAGACGTAGATTGTACACGGCTGGAATCTACTAGTCCTAGGCTACTCCCACTATGCCGGTGACCCGATTCATGTCTTCTCTAAATATCGAATTTTTCCACTTCAAAATATGCCCTTTTTTCATATTGATTTTCCCTAAAAGCAAAATTTTCAAAAATTTATATCTCCGATATCGGGCTAAATCCAGACGTAGATTGTACACGGCTGGAATCTACTAGTCCTAGGCTACTCCCACTATGCCGGTGACCCGATTCATGTCTTCTCTAAATATCGAATTTTTCCACTTCAAAATATGCCCTTTTTTCATATTGATTATCCCTAAAAGCAAAATTTTCAAAAATTTATATCTCCGATATCGGGCTGAATCCAGACGTAGATTGTACACCGCTGAAATCTGCTAGTCCTAGGCTACTCCCGCTATGCCGGGAGTCTTCTCTAAATATTGAATTTTTCCACTCAAAATATGCCCTTTTTTCATATTGATTTTCCTTAAAAGCAAAATTTTCAAAAATTCATATCTCCGATATCGGGCTGAATCCAGACTTAGATTGTACACCGCTGGAATCTACTAGTCCTAGGCTACTCCCACTATGCCGGTGACCCGATTCATGTCTTCTCTAAATATCGAATTTTTTCACTTCAAAATATGCCCTTTTTTCATATTGATTTTCCCTAAAAGCAAAATTTTCAAAAATTTATATCTCCGATATCGGGCTGAATCCAGACGTAGATTGTACACGGCTGGAATCTACTAGTCCTAGGCTACTCCCACTATGCCGGTGACCCGATTCATGTCTTCTCTAAATATCGAATTTTTCCACTTCAAAATATGCCCTTTTTTCATATTGATTATCCCTAAAAGCAAAATTTTCAAAAATTTATACCTCCGATATCGGGCTGAATCCAGACGTAGATTGTACACGGCTGGAATCTCCTAGTCCTAGGCTACTCCCACTATGCCGGTGACCCGATTCATGTCTTCTCTAAATATCGAATTTTTCCACTTCAAAATATGCCCTTTTTTCTTATTGATTTTCCCTAAAAGCAAAATTTTCAAAAATTTATATCTCCGATATCGGGCTGAATCCAGACGTAGATTGTACAAGGCTGGAATCTACTAGTCCTAGGCTACTCCCACTATGCCGGTGACCCGATTCATGTCTTCTCTAAATATCGAATTTTTTCACTTCAAAATATGCCCTTTTTTCATATTGATTTTCCCTAAAAGCAAAATTTTCAAAAATTTATATCTCCGATATCGGGCTGAATCCAGACGTAGATTGTACACGGCTGGAATCTACTAGTCCTAGGCTACTCCCACTATGCCGGTGACCCGATTCATGTCTTCTCTAAATATCGAATTTTTCCACTTCAAAATATGCCCTTTTTTCATATTGATTATCCCTAAAAGCAAAATTTTCAAAAATTTATATCTCCGATATCGGGCTGAATCCAGACGTAGATTGTACATGGCTGGAATCTACTAGTCCTAGGCTACTCCCACTATGCCGGTGACCCGATTCATGTCTTCTCTAAATATCGAATTTTTTCACTTCAAAATATGCCCTTTTTTCATATTGATTTTCCCTAAAAGCAAAATTTTCAAAAATTTATATCTCCGATATCGGGCTGAATCCAGACGTAGATTGTACACGGCTGGAATCTACTAGTCCTAGGCTACTCCCACTATGCCGGTGACCCGATTCATGTCTTCTCTAAATATCGAATTTTTCCACATCAAAATATGCCCTTTTTTCATATTGATTATCCCTAAAAGCAAAATTTTCAAAAATTCATATCTCCGATATCGGGCTGAATCCAGACGTAGATTGTACACGGCTGGAATCTACTAGTCCTAGGCTACTCCCACTATGCCGGTGACCCGATTCATGTCTCCTCTAAATATCGAATTTTTCCACTTCAAAATATGCCCTTTTTTCATATTGATTATCCCTAAAAGCAAAATTTTCAAAAATTTATATCTCCGATATCGGGCTGAATCCAGACGTAGATTGTACATGGCTGGAATCTGCTAGTCCTAGGCTACTCCCACTATGCCGGTGACCCGATTCATGTCTTCTCTAAATATCGAATTTTTTCACTTCAAAATATGCCCTTTTTTCATATTGATTTTCCCTAAAAGCAAAATTTTCAAAAATTTATATCTCCGATATCGGGCTGAATCCAGACGTAGATTGTACACGGCTGGAATCTACTAGTCCTAGGCTACTCCCACTATGCCGGTGACCCGATTCATGTCTTCTCTAAATATCGAATTTTTCCACTTCAAAATATGCCCTTTTTTCATATTGATTATCCCTAAAAGCTAAATTTTCAAAAATTTATAGCTCCGATATCGGGCTGAATCCAGACGTAGATTGTACACCGCTGGAATCTACTAGTCCTAGGCTACTCCCACTATGCCGGTGACCCGATTCATGTCTTCTCTAAATATCGAATTTTTCCACTTCAAAATATGCCCTTTTTTCATATTGATTATCCCTAAAAGCAAAATTTTCAAAAATTTATATCTCCGATATCGGGCTGAATCCAGACGTAGATTGTACACCGCTGGAATCTACTAGTCCTAGGCTACTCCCACTATGCCGGTGACCCGATTCTTGTCTTCTCTAAATATCGAATTTTTCCACTTCAAAATATGCCCTTTTTTCATATTGATTTTCCCTAAAAGCAAAATTTTCAAAAATTTATATCTCCGATATCGGGCTGAATCCAGACGTAGATTGTACACCGCTGGAATCTACTAGTCCTAGGCTACTCCCACTATGCCGGTGACCCGATTCATGTGTTCTCTAAATATCGACTTTTTCCACTCATTTTTCCTATTATTTTACTCTAATAAAATTTTTCTATGTAATTATGTTTTAAAATTTTTAATGGGGACGAAGACGGTTTTTGTAAAATATTTAAATATTTTTATTAAATTGTTGTAATTTATAGCTATATGATCTTTTTTTAATGTACATGTAACTTTAACAGCGCAGTTTGCAGTATGTGGAACGTATTTGACATTTTTGTAGGACGTATTTATCTGACGTATTTATCTTCACACCCTTATCCTTATAAGCTCAATGTAATCTGATTATTTAAATAACACTAGCGTATCAAATTATATACTCGTATAATTATAACTTCTTCTTGTTTTTTTATCGTCCATAGCGAAAACATGTGTTCATTACTTTTTAATTAATAATTATTATACCCTTCACCCTAAAAGTGGAAAAAGGGTAAAACTAAGTTTGTCATTCCGTTTGTAACTTTAATAGCATACATTTCCGACCCTATAAAGTATATACATATGTTCTGACTTCTTATGCATAGCGAAGTCGATTGAGCGATGTCCGTCTGTCCGCGAGTGTTAGTGTTGAAATCAAGATTGCCAAGGCACTAGATCAGCTAGGGACAATTTAAATCATACATACTGTCGAAAGAGGTGCTATTGAAAATCAGCCTGATCGGTCAATGTCCTTTGAGGTAGAGGGACAAAACACCACGCCTACCTCTAGTTTTTTATATCATTTGGAACAATGAAGTAGATCCACTAAAAAAAACAAATATATTGGGGGATAGAGAATTAAAAAATAAGAAAAAGCATCAAGTGAACAAATTGGCGCTCTCCCATATTTTTCGAATTACGGACCTCTGAAATTAAAATTTTTTTTTTTTTGTAATATCAATATGGGTATTATTTTAAATGCTTTTGAAGCAATCTTGAAGGAATTACTAAAAATAAAAAGTGATTAACCCACTAAAAGCCGATGACGTTTTTATGTAAAATGATACGAGGGCTGCTATATATATTTCTGGCCTGGCAACACTGAGTGCTGCCAAGTCCAATCTGACATTTCCATTGGAAAGTTTATCATTTTTAAGCATAATCGTACTCAAAACGTTTTGACGTACGACCATTATTTGTGTTGTTTACAGTGACTTGAAAAAATTAATATAGAAAAAATGGAATTAACTCGTGAACATTTTCGTGCCATCATTTATCACAACTTTCGACGTGGATTATCACGACAAGAGTGCATTGATGAACTTAAATCTTTGTATGGCGATGAAGCACCATCCTATAGCACTGTGAAAAATTGGTATAATGAATTTAATCGTGGCCGAAACTCGCTCAAAGACGAATTCCGTGAAGGTCGTCCAAAAACGGCTGATGTGCCAGAGAACATTGATGCCGTGCGTGAACTCATAATACAAGATCTACATGCGACATACCGAGAGTAAGAGACATCCTTGGACATTTCTTCCACCAGCATACATTCGATACTGCATGAACACCTGGCCGTAAAAAAGGTTTGTTCTCGTTGGATCCCGCACAATTTGAAAGTCGCTCAAAAAAAGGCTCGAGTCGATTGGTGCAAAGAAATGTTGCAAAAATACGATTGCGGTGCTTCAAAAGACGTTTGTAAGATCGTCACAGGTGACGAATCATGGATCTATGCGTATGAGCCCGAAACGAAACAACAATCGACCGTGTGGGTCTTCAAAGACGAGCAAAATCCAACGAAAGTTGTTTGTGGAAGAAGCACCTCGAAGCAAATGGTCGCCTGTTTCTTCGGCAAAACTGGTCATATGGATATGGCCATATGGATATGCTTTCCCCGCAGTAATACATTTCATTTTTAGTTTAGTTTAAATTAATAAATACTCGTATTTCATGAGAATATCATGAACTATTTATATTTCAAGGAATCAAGCACGAATAAAGTAAATTAAATTTTAAAATATTCCGAATAATAAACTTTAAACTTTATCAGAACAAAACTTTAATTTTGTAAAAAAAATGTATTCAAGCCACTGTGCGTCAGTCGATTTGACATCTAAAAATATATTTTACAAAAACAAAATACATGTTGTTTACTTATTGTTGTAGTTGTTTTAGAACTGCTATTACCTGTAAAATTAATGTCGTCCGCCCAGCTGGTTTGTAGTTGGAAATGTCAAAAGTTTTTGTATTTTCCTTTGTTTGTTTACGAATTTCAAAAAAACACTAACAACAAGCGTTTGCGAGACAAAGCAAGCATGTGTATTAAGAGCAATTATCTTTTATTTTTCTTTGTGTTTTTGACGTTTCCAACCCACAAAACAACAATAAAAAGGCATGTTGTTTTTGTCAATGTTGTATTTGTTGTAGAGCCGCTATTACCTAGTAAAATAAATCTGCCTTGGCCACAGCCTTAAAACCACAACAAAAATATCGACGAGTATAAACATTAATTGTTAATCATACAAAACTTCTTTTTTGACAAAAAAAAATCACAGCGCTATTATGTCCGATAATATAATTGTTAAATAAATAAAGCGTATGCCTAGATGTATGAATTTTTGACCAAACTTCTACAAAAACAGGAATGAACAAAAACGTCAACAGATCAGCATGTAAGCACTTTAATGCAGTCGCTAACACATTTCATGAAAGATTTTGTCTACGACCCTTGTAATGGATTAAAAGTCAGCGGTCTGAAAGAACAATACAAAGCTAACCTGATATGGAGAAAAATATCTGATCGAATACATGAACGTTTTAACGTCTAAACCTTCTGAGATTACGTTTCAAGAAACTGCATAGAAGCTTAATCCATTTTCAACCGCTGTTGCGTTTTCGCAACACCACTTTGACACTTGGTAGCTCAGATATTAGTAGAGGTATTGGATTTCCCCTGGTTTTTAAAAGAAAGTTTGGACTGTTATTACTACTAAAAAACAATAAAAATTATGTATATGTATATTTTAAAACATCTAAAGCTTGTAACAGTCAATAGTCAGCATACAAAATTTCATTAAGTTATTTCAACGAAATGGGGTATTGGTAAAATATGGATTAAGAAGCTCTTCGAAAAGGTAGATACAGAGGTGAGTCGACGTTACTAATGCTTGCAAATGAAAATTTTAGAGAATATGCAAGTAGAGAAAATATGCAATGTTAACTATTTATATTACGAGAAATAAAAACTTATGTGTGTGAAGATAAATACGTATTTAAGTAGTGGAGACAAAAACCATTTTTTTTAACATTGCCGTTTTTACAGTTAACAGAGTACTGTTAGCCACTTAACAGTCGTTCTGTTTTTGGGTTCCTTTCTTTTGAAGGATAATTTAAGTAGAAAAACACAAGTCCTTATAAATAGACTTTAACAAATTATTACGACTTATTCAAGAATTTGGATTTCGTCTTTAGTTTGAAAAATTACAATCGTCAGCTAAAACGCAAACGACCCTATCTTATATTTTTGAAATTTCACAGGAAAGGAAAAACACTGTTTTAGGTTCAATCAGCATGATTTTCACCAGCAATATTAAAAAAGATGTAACAAATTGATTTCTGGCAGAATAAAATCAAATTTTGTGATATTTGAATGGCTATGTTAGTTAGGTCCTTTTGTACCTTAATTTTGTGAAACCAAAGGCCCCATCTGCACTTTAATGCAAAATAGTTTTGCCATTTATTTTAATTATAAACATTTTTATTATATAATTTATTTTAATATTGCATCACAAAAAGTAAATTTAAATTATTCATTGAAATTAAAGAAGACTTCATTTAAAAAGTTTCAAAATTGAAGAATGAATTTAGAAAATATGACAATATTTTGGTAGTAGTGGTTGTAGATCCTGCAGGTGCTGCCACTACATTTTAGAAATTTTCAATTTTTCTTTATGCAGTTTAGAAAGTAAAACTGTATTGATTTTGTTTTCAGTTCTTTGTAGGAGCTGGGCATGATTGTCTTCAATGGTGAAATCTATCAGTTTTTTTTTTTTGTCGTTTTTTAATGTAGCTCATACAAACGACCACTTAAGTCCTTTGCCTTTATTAAATAAACGCTTTTGAAGATAGGGCTGTTTGTTTTACATTATTAAAATAGCTTATTTTGGTCAGACAACACTAAATTTTTTTGTGGTTGTGTATTTTGCTGCAATGCATCAGAATGAACAAAACTGATCTTGGATTTTCTGTTAGTTACGGCCGTTTGCGTTTTAGCTAACGATATACTTTTAGCTTTCTTTTTCTTCTTGTTCCTTTATCGTCCATAGTGACCGTATGTATTAATTTTTCTTTAATAAATAATTATTTTTATGTATTAATAATTTATTGACTTTTAGTTAGCCTCAGCCTTAAAATCACAACAATAGGTACCTTTTTAGGGTAGGTATGTATGTAGATATGTATATAACAAACAATTTAAGAATATTACTCTTAAATTAAAAAGAATATCAAAAAAAAAATTTAATTAAAAAAAACTTACCACCGTTTTTCGTGGTATCATCCATTTTAAAATGTTTCAAGATAATTTTAAATGCTTATATGTATAAGTTGTGTGTATTTATTTTTCTTCGGTTGGTGCGACGTTAACCCATAAGTGTTTACTGCTTCTGCAAGTTGTTGCTATTTTATTTGTAGTCTTATTGTTGTTAATATTTTCTTTGTAGGTATTCGCTATATGTTTCGTTTGAGTTTGTTACAAGAAGGAGAAATTGCAATAAAGCAAAAATTATTTAAAAACTATTTTCTTTATTAAATAAGTTTTTAACTTTAAAAACCTTCTCTTTCGCCTCGTCTTCTTTGCGGAAACAAACGTTTAAAAAAAACACATTTTAAAACTACTATAAAAAAATATATGTATGTAATATATTTTTTTAGTGGTTTTTTATTCTTCCACTGTATGATTCATTATTATGGTTAAATCAAGTTTTTATTAAATATATTTAAGTAAACAGCAAAATAAACTGTGGATTTTGTTGTTGTGGTAACTGATAAAGGGGATAGGTGATAAAAATGGTGATGTTGACAAAACCGTAAGGTACGTGAACAAAAATGTTATTTTGGCCTTATTCTCAAATAATAAATGCAACTACTTTTTCTTGTTGTTGGTTTATTTTCACTATTTCTACTTAGGCATAAATTTTACTTTTTTTCTAACATTAAGTTTCGTGTCATGAAAAAAAACATGTGTCACACAATCCGACCGACTCCTTAAGGCTCACCAGAAATTATTAATAATTTTGTTTTCTCAGCACATTTCTTTTATAAATAAAAATTAAAAAACGTTTAAGCCAGTTACTTTTTTACTTGTTAATTCACATGATTAAGACTCCGATTTGTTTTGATAATTAGATTACTTATATCCATAACACTTCACTGCATTTTATTTGCTTCATAAATACACATCTCATATACTATATTTTATTTATTTTCACTGTTTAACTTGTATTTTACTTTATTGATTTTCACATTTCACACCTTTTTCCACATTTCTTTCAATTCAACGCTAACGCCTTCCTTCCTTATTTTCTCCTTAAAGGAAATGTTAACTAGTTATTTTTTTTTTATTCTTACACCAATAGTCTTTACTTCCTTAAATATTACGTTTTTTAATTGATATAGTATAAAATATTTCTTTTATTGTTAGTAAAAACAAAATATTTTATTTCATTAAAAACCCTTCGGGACACAAAGCACAGATAAATAATTTATCTGTGACACAAAGCACAAAGTACAACACCACAGATATAACTACAACACAAAGCCACGAATTGTCATCAACGTTGAAACTGAAATTGAAAATTTCTTTTATTACTGTCAACACAAATTAATTCTACCAGGTGAGTTCAATTCACAACTAAAAGCCTGTCAAATGCTTAAAGGCCCAACTATATTGTGCATAAGCTAGCTTTAGCTTATGTGAAAAATCCAACGAAAAGCCTGTCAAATGCTTAGGTAACTTATCAAAGAAATTTATGTGGCTACAATGTACTTACATAAATTTAGTAACTTATTCGCCACAGTTGCACATTTATGTTTAATTCATACTTTTGACAAAAATAATTTCTATATAAATCAACAAAATTTTAAAACGAAAAGGCTTCAAAGAATATATTTTATATATTTAATAACATTCACTAATTTACATATTTTGGTTCATGTTCTAAGAAAAAGTAAAAAAAAAATTTTAAGTTATTTTCTGTTTTGTGTTTGTGGCCAACCGTACTAAAAAATGCAACGATGTTCATCGCTTATATCGTATATATATGTGTGTATAAATGCAAATTTAATTTAAATAAATTATATGTGTAAAAATTGGCCATAAAGAAAAATTTTGTATTTTCTACATTTTCTACAAATTTAACAATTTAGGTCTTAATCACACAATCAGCACAATCAGCTGTTTCCGTACGGAAAGTGCGATCAGTTTCGTACCTTGCATAAAGAAATAAAATTTAGCGAAACTTGACGAAAAGTTATCTTATGTACAATATAGTTTACCACATATAATTTAATGAATTTGCACAGTTGTATAAGCTTGCTTAAGTTGTTTTATGCACATTATAGTTGGGCCTTATGTCGTATACATATGAGTGTATAAATACAAATTTAATTTGAATTTCTTTCATTTGTTACAAATTGGCCAGAAACAAAAATGTTATTTTTTCTACATTTTGTATTATTTAAAAACTAAAAATTTAACACTGTAGAGGCCCAACTATAATATGCATAAGTTAGCTTTAGTTAATGTCAAAAATCTAACGAAAAGCCTGTCAAATGCTTAGGTACTTTATTAAAGAAATGTAGGTGACTACAATGTACTTAAATAAATTTAGTAACTTATTTGCCATAGTTGCACATTTATGTTTAATTCGTACTTTTGTCAAAAATAATTTCTATATAAATAAACAAAATTTTAAAACGAAAAGGCTTTAAAGAAGATATTTTATATATTTAATAACATTCACATACACATTTACATTTTTGGTTCATGTTCTAAAATAAATTTTCATAAAAAATTTTACAATTTTATTTTCTGTTTTGTGTTTGTGGCCAACCATACTAAAAAATGCAACGATGTTAATCGCTTATATCGTAAGCATTTGTGTGTATGCATAAATGTAAATGTATACATAAATGTTCTTTTTTTTCTACATTTTCTATTAATTAAAAACTAAAAATTTAACACTGTAGGTCTTAATTACAATTTTTCTTTATAAATGTATAACACAAAGCGCAATCAGCTGTTTCCGTACGGAAAGTGCTGTCAGTTTCGTAACTTGCTTAAAGAAGTGACATTTAACGAAACTTGACGAAAAGTTATCTTATGTACATTATAGTTTACTACATATAATTTAATGTGTTTGTCCAGTTGTTTAAGTTTGCTTAAGTTATTTTATGCACATTATAGTTGGGTCTTAGGTCTTAATTACAATTTTTCTTTATAAATGTATAACACAAAGCATAATCAGCTGTTTCCGTACGGAAAGTGCGATCAGTTTCGTACCTTGCATAAAGAAATGAAATTTAACGAAACTTGACGAAAAGTTATCTTATGTACATTATAGTTTACCACATATAATTTAGTGTATTTGCACAGTTGTATAAGCTTGCTTAAGTTGTTTTATGCACATTATAGTTGGGCCTTTAGGTACAATCAAAGTATATTTATATTAAGTACCCGCAAGTCTACAACAAATACAACATTAGAACAACAACAGGATTCTTTTTTGTGTAAAATCATGTATTATGTCAAAAAACAGTTCAGAGACGGCAAAGTGGGTAACATTTCATCATTTTTCTAACTAAAAAACCAATATGAATTTTACTTAATTATTATAAAAAAAAAGCAAGATAATGACTTTTTAATGACTATGTCAATGTAAATTTAAACAAGAATTCAATAAAAGGATGTTCAATGCAACTTGAGTTGGAGAAGTGTAATTTGAATATTTCGTTTACCATCCCTGATAGAACATAATAAAATTAAAAGAAACACGTAAAAAACAAGAGAAATATATAGCAAAATAAAAATTAAAATAAATGTAAACAAATTTTGACTCAAAACATGCATGTACTTGTTATAGATATGCTTTGGTACAATCAAGGCAGATTTATTTTACTAAGTAGTGTCGTCCGCCCAGCTGGTTTGTAGTTGGAAATGTCAAAAGTTTTTGTATTTTCCTTTGTTTGTTTACGAATTTCAAAAAACACAACAAGCGTTTGCGAGACAAAGCAAGCATGTGTATTGCGAGCAATTGTCTTTTATTTCTCTTTGTGTTTTTGACGTTTCCAACGCACAAAACAACAATAAAAAGGCATGTTGTTTTTGTAAATGTTGTATTTGTTGTATTACCGCTACGACCTAGTAAAATAAATCTGCCTTGGAAACAGCGATACAAACAATAAAATCTGTTTCAATGCAACCTAAAAATATCAAAACATTTTGATGTTAATGAAACCTGGATTGCAACCCGAAGTGAAACATGAAACACGAATTGAGACGACGACGAACTACCCGGTTAAAAGTTATGCAATTATTTCCACTCTTGCCCCAAAAACCTCCTACACGTTTTACAACAAACACTCATTTTCATTCTATTGTGACGTAGATACGCAGTAGAAAAATTTTTTGAACGGCTGACTGCGCAATCTTGTTTTCTTGATTCATGTTCTTTGATAGTTATCAAGCAAGGTAAATTTATTTTTGTAGGTAGCAGCGGCTCTACAACACGTACAGCATTACAAAAATAAACTAGGCGTTTTATTGCTGTTTTGTCCGTTGGAAATGTCGAAACCATAAAGAGAAATATAAGATAATTGCTCGAAATACAAATGCTTGCTTTGTTTTGGAAATACATGTTGATAGTGTTTTTGAAAATCGTAAGCAAAGTGAAATACAAACCTTTTTTAAACAAACTACCTGGGTGGACGACACCACCTAGTAAACAAAATGTACCTTGTAATTTGTTTTGCACATACTATATGTTATTTTTGAAATTCGTAAAAAAACGTAGTAAAATACAAACAACTTTTGATAATTACAACTACAAGCCAAAAAGTAACATCTAACTGTCAAACTCCATATATAAAAAATTTATCTGTTATACAGATTTTTTTATATATGGAGTTTGACAGTTAGAATACAGGCGAAAATAAATGAATTCGCCACCGCTATCACCTTATAATTAATTCGCCTTGACTCCGTTTGAAAGATGTACATTTTGTTTATGTACAAATAGTTTTCGGCTGTCAAAACCAAAGTAGATTATAACTTTTGACACTCGAAGAAGGCAAAATCACAATAGTCACTTGCATGGCGAAAATATACCAGGTGGCCGCAATGGCGAATTCATAAATGTCAAACTCCATATATCAAGGCAAATTGAATACCAGGTAAAACTAATAGCGCAGGTGATCGAATTCGCTTTACACATTTTTTCGAACAAACGTCTAAGTTTGTTTACATTTTGTTGACGCGCCATTTTAAAAACTCAAAAAATTTTTAATATTAAAATTGAAAATATATTTTTAAATAATTAATTTGTTTATAAAATAGTAAAAGTGCGAAAAGCCGTTGTGTGAAAAGTAAAAAGAATGTGTGTGCCCAATAGTGCAGCTAAAATATAAAGTAAAACAAAAGAAAAACACATTAAAGAAGAAAAAGAGCCTTTGAGAAACATTTTTCAAAATGTTTTATTTTTTCAACAAAATACACATTTTATAAAATACATTTGAATACATATGAAGAAATATTAATCCGGTTAGCAAAAAAAGACGAGTGCGGGAGTAAAACTTTGTTTGATATGCTAAAAGACTAAAGGAAAAATTAAATGAAGTAGCATTTGTTTATAAATTTCTTTTTCTTTTGAGTTTTTTTATATTATTCGTCACTGCTTATTGACACATACACTTAAAATTTACACTAACAAAATACACGCGTTTTTTGTTTTTGTCCTCATGCGATTACCTAGTATTCAATTTGCCTTGCCATATATAAAAAATATGTATAACAGTTTATTGTATGGAGTTTGACATTTCACGTTTGCGGCAAAAATTATGAATTCGCCATTGCGACCACCTGGTATTATTTCGCCATGGTCACTTGGGTTTTTAAGGCCACCTGTTGTTAATTTGCCTTGAATGTGACCACCTAGTTTTATTTTGCCATGCTACATAGTGTCGTCCGAAAATTTATAAACTCGCCATCGCAACTACCTGGTATTGATACGCCTTGATTCACAGGATATGATATCGCCAAGCCTCGAGCTGTATCAAGGCGAATTAATAACAGGTGACCTTTCCTTCTTCGATTGTCAAAAGTTATAATCTTTTTTGTTTTTGACAGCCAAAGACGATTTGTACAAAAAAAAACAAAATTTACCAATTATAAGGTGGTAGCAATGGCGAATTCATTAATTATTACGGGTAGTTAAACTGTCGAGCTCCATATATAAAAAATCTGTTATCTCTGTTATCTGTTATCTAACTGTCAAACTCCATATATAAAAAATTTATCTAATTGTTATACAGATTTTATATATAGGATTTGACAGTTAGGATACCGGCGAAAATGAATGAATTCGCCATCGCTATCACCTTATAATTAATTCGCCTTGGTAGAAACTACTACCGGTTTCGCCTTGGCTACCATCATATTTTATTCGCCTTGCAAAATTTACGTATTTCTTTCGAATTGTTGCATCATGGCGAAATAATAAAGGTGGTTTCGATGGCGAATTCATCATTTTCGCCTTAAACGCTGTCAAACTCCATATAATAAACTGTTATACATATTTTTTATGTATGGAGTTTGACATTTAGCGTTTACGGCAAAACTAATGAATTCGCCATTGCGGCCACCTGGTATTATTTCGCCATATGTTGTATTTATCTTTGCCGTGTGAATACCTGTTATTAATTCGCCTTGATCTGTATAAAATGTAAAGAAAATCGACTGATAATTTTAGCGTTTTCTCTATTTTTTAACATCCTTCAGTACACAACATTTGGCATTACAAATTCAAGTTTTTAAATATAAATATACAACCAAAAGTAAACTTAAGTTGTATCTGTTTTATTACAAGTATAATTAGTTTACGAAAAATATGGGATTCCTTTCAGTTTTAAAAAAAATGAGGCAGAAAGAAAAGGAAATGCGTATACTACTTTTGTAAACAAACTAAAAAACAAGTTTGGTATTGTCAAGAACAATGAATCATTTGTTTTTCGTTTTCAGAGGTTTGGACAATGCCGGCAAAACTACAATATTAAAAAGATTTAACGGTGAACCAATTGATACAATATCACCGACATTGGGTTTTAATATAAAAACTCTTGAACACAATGGTTACACCCTAAATATGTGGGATGTAGGAGGTCAGCGTTCATTACGTTCATATTGGCGTAATTACTTCGAGTGCACTGACGGCTTAGTGTGGGTGGTAGACTGTGCCGACCGCATGCGATTAGAAACATGTAAACAGGAACTTGAAATTTTATTACAAGAAGAAAGATTGGCTGGAGCAACATTGCTTGTGTTAGCAAACAAACAAGATTTGCCTGGCGCCTTATCGGCAAATGAAATTAAAGAGGTACATAAATATATATGCATATATTTAAAATTTTGACAAAACATAATTTTTCATACTTTTTTTTCTTAGATTTTACAATTGGAAAATATTACCACTCATCACTGGTTAGTGGTAGGTGTTAGCGCCGTTACTGGAGAAAAGCTACTAAGCGCTGTGGATTGGCTAATAGACGATATAGCTAAACGTATATTTACTTTGGACTAAAAGAAGTTGAAAATCAAATAAGAAGTCACTTAAAATTTTGTTTTCGTTTTTTACATACCTACCTTTTATTAAAATTAATCTTATTTTTCCACTAAATATAATTTATACAAACGTTTCCAATGCGATTTCTCAAATTCTGGTTTTAAGTTGACTTTAACGATGTCCGTAAAACCTTCTGCCAAGGAGGGAGTGGTGTATTTCTTTTTCATCATATTAAAAACCATGTCATTAATTCGAGAATGTAAATTGTCGGTCAAGTGCCTAAATGCTAAATTGTGTTTTACTTGTGCCACAGAGACGTTCATTACAAAACAACGGCACTGAATTTTATATTTTTTAGCAAGATTTAAAAATTTTTTACGTGATTCCACATCAATATTTGTATTATCTACAACGCATGATTTATTAGATGCAATAGATTTCTCACAGCTTTTCAAACATGCTTGAATATTTCCCAATGTATCAGCATTTGCTATAGTGTAACCAAGAGGTGCTAGATGTTTTTGTGCAAAAAATGATTTTCCTTCAAAAATGAAAAAAAAAATACAGTAATGATTTTAAAATGTATATAACAAAATTAAAAATCACCTGACCCAGGTAATCCCATCATTATAATCATTTCCAATTCATCTGATGGAATTTTTGTATTCTTAGGATCTAATAACGGCACTTCGTCAAAATCTAACGTTGGATCAAACTCAAGTCTTGTCCAGTTTTCTTGCTTTGCACCAAGAAAATGTTCTTCTGGGGTGTAAAAGGTGATTCCAATATTTTGTGCAAATAACCTATCGACCAATGAATGATCCTTTCGACGCTTTTCTACACCCTTACTTATTTCAGCCCGACCAGCAGCATCGCCTACATAAAAGCTTTGTTCGTGTTTAATTTCAATACTGTGATTTTTTTCTCTTTCCAAATATTCCCACATTCCCGGCAAGGGCTTTCGGTAATATCCTTCTGTAGTAGCAACAAATACTTGAACAGGAACTTGTAGGTTTGCAATGATTTTTTCCACTTTCACCTTGAATTCTTCAACGTTAACTTTACCTTTTCCTATGCCTCCCTGATTCGTAAAAAAACATATTTTGAAACCATCGTCTTTAAGCGCTTGGATCTTTTTAGGAATCCCTGGATAATTTAGCATCCAGTCATCGCTTGTTTTAGGAAATACGTTCCCAGACTTAGTTTTTATTATAGTACCATCAATGTCATAGGAAGCTACTTTTGAAGACGCATTAATGCCTTTACTGGTAAATATTAATAGTTTTCCATCGTCAATTGATTCCCAAGAATCTAAATCATACTCCTTTTCTCCATCTAGAATATTATCCAATTTTGCCAATTGTTTATTAGTATCATCAGGGGCTGGCTCAAATTTAACTTCATATGGATGCCTTCCATAAACAATTTCTATTACATCACCATGTTTTAGTTCACACTCTTTGTGTTGCAGGGCCATAAAGCCATTAATACCGCAAGGATTCGATCCTAAAACTTTTATCTTTGCGTTGAGGGCATGAAAATCAACCTTTAACTCTAGCTGTTGTTTTGAACACTTAATATCTTTTATGCCCGTTTCTTTACTCCGTCCAACTATATTTACACCAGAATGCAGATAAATGTTTCGATATTCAGGTTCTAAGGGTTTTAACTGGAAAGTCCGCTTCATAATAATTATTATTTAAACTCGTTTTATTAGCCCAAACATTCAGTAAATTTAACAATTATTGTTTGTTCGATTAGACTTAAGGCCCAACTATAATGTGCATAAACTAGCTTATGCCAACTTATACAACTGTGCAAATACATTAAATTATATGTGGTAAACTATATTGTACATAAGATAACTTTTCGTCAAGTTTCGTTAAATTTCATTTCTTTATGCAAGGTACGAAACTGATCGCACTTTCCGTACGGAAACAGCTGATTGTGCTTTGGTTTATACATTGATAAAGAATAATTTTTATTAAGACCTAAATTGTTAAATTTTGTAGTTTTTAGTTCAATAGAAAATGTAGAAAAAACAACATTTTCCCTATGGCCAATTTTTTACAATTATAATATATTTAAATTAAATTTGTATTTATACACACATATGTATACCATATAAACGATGAACATCGTTGCATTTTTTAGTACGGTTGGCCACAAACACAAAACAGAAAATAATTTGTAATATTTTCTTTTTACATTTTCTTAGAACATAAACCAAAATATGTAAATGTGTTTGTGAAAATTATTAAATATATAAAATATTTTCTTTAAAGGGTTTTAGTTTTAAAATTTTGTTGATTTATATAGAAATTATTTTTGGCAAAAGTACGAAATAAACATAAATGTGCAACTGTGGCAAATAAGTTACTAAATTTATATATGTACATTGTAGCCACATAAATTTTTTTGATAAGTTACCTAAGCATTTGAATTTTTGACATAAACTAAAGCTAGCTTATGCACATTATAGTTGGGCCTTTACTCTTAAGTGACAAAAGCAGTTAACATCACTGCTTCTAAAATAATAATTTACAGTGATGGTAACATTTTGTTATCTAAAATTTATTAATTACTTCAAAATCGCTTAAAAACATAACAATCCTAGCCAGAATTGAACAAATAATTTAAATAATTCATGGGACACATATCTCCAAACTTTATACTTTTTCAACTGTTCAATAGTTTGGCAATGTACATCAAATTGCAGCAACTAAAGGGTCACTCTTTAATTTCCAAATTCAAATTATATACTTGCTGTTGTAGTAGATTTAGCAATCAGGTTCTGTGTAAATTTCAACCGTCTGTCTGTAACGGTTTAAAAGTTTGCCCATATACATCAGATTATATCAACTATTCAATTTATAACACTTATTATAGCTAATAAATTAGTGGACATTCTGTCTAAATTTAAGGTGTTTGTACACAACGGTTCAAAAAGTACGGCCATATAGAACAAATTACATTAATTTTGGGAACAAATTAAATTCAACTATAAGCTTCTGGTTATAGCGGACTTAGCAAAACATGTCCCTTGTAAATTTCAGCTGTCTGTCTATAACGGTTCAAAAGTCCGGCCACATACACCATATTATATCAACTATTGGGACACCCGTTTATTTCCAATTTCAAATTTTATACTTGTTGTTTTAGAGAGTTAGTAATACTGGTTCTTTGTAAATTTCAATCGTCTGTCAACAACTGTTTAAAAGTATGGCCATATACCAAATTAAATGAACTATTGGTGCACCCTTTAATTTATAATTTTAAATATTATCAGCTGTTACTATAACGGCCATAGCAATTGACATTTCGTCAACTTTACAAGCGTTTGTCTATAGTGGTTCAAAAGACAGGCCTATATAAGTAAATCTACAGTAATTATGGGACACCCTTTAATTTCTAAATTCCAATTATAAACTCGTTGATATAGCGGATTTAGCAATGCAGGTCTCTTTTAAGTTTCATCGTTTTGTCTATAACGGTTCAAAAATTTGGTCACATACACAAAATTACAATAACTATTGGAACACCCGTTAACTTCCTGTTCAAAAGTATGGCCATATACATCAAATTTAATGAATTATTGACGCACCCTTTAATTTATAATTTGTAATATTAATACTTGTTACTATAACGGTCACAGCAATCGACATTTTGTCCAATTTGAAAGCGTTTGTCTGTAAGGGTTCAAAAGATAAGCTAATATAAGTAAATTTACATCAATTATGGGGGCACCCTTTAATTTTTAGATTTATTTTTGTATAACTTTTTGTTTTTGGGAGCTATAGTAATACGCAGTCATTTTAAATTTTACAGAATCGCCCTTTAGTGTTCATAATACACGTAAGAATATATATGTTGTATGGGGCACCCTTTAATTTTTAAGATTATGAACTGCTTATAAAACGGGACCAATCTGTAAGCATAATCTATCACATTACCAAAAATTTTTAAAATCGGATCAGAAATGACTGAGTTCTAGAGGCACAAATATAAAAAAACAACATTCAGCCGAATTGTATAACCTCCTACCTTTTCAAAAACACAAATTATTATTCTTGCATTAAGATCTTTAAACAAACTCACCATCTATGTAAAATTAGTTTAGTGTATTTAAAATTAAAAAAATTGGCACTGCATATATATAATTTTACATAAAAATGACATTGGCTCTTAATGCGTTAAGCATTTTTATAAAATTTCTAAAAAATTTGAAATTTTCAGAGCCCCTTAGTTCAGAAAATATGGGCGAGCCCCAACTTTTTTAGATGTTATTATTTTTTAATTCTCTATTACCCCATATATTTATTGCTCAATCGACTTTGAACACACTGAATCACAAAATTGTATATACATATATATATATATATATATCCTTTTTCCACTTTTTGTGGTGCAGGGTATAAAAATGTTAACATATGTGTAAAAACAATTTACCCTTTATGTCAAATTTAATATAAAACAAATAAAAGTGCTACATTCGGCTATGCCGAATCTTATATACCCTTCACCATCTCTGTAAAATTAGTTTATTGAAGTAACTACAATCAAAAGCAAATATTGGGGTGACGTTCTAAAGAATTAAGACCTTTGGTACTGCATATACACACATAATTTTACTAAATTAATATTATTATCTGTGTCTGCCTTAAAATTAATTCTGTGTACTCTTGGTGTAGTAATTATTTGTAACATTTCTAAAATATAACGCCGTTGATAATTGTTTTCTGTGTTTATTACTATCCTAATTTTGAAAATGTTTCAGTAATAAACATGGAAAAAAATTATAAACGGCGTTATATGTTAGAACTTTAGTAGGAAAAAATATAATAAATGTAATAATAATTTGACATCTGAAAACATAAGCAAGAAAGTCAACTGATCTACTGGCACTACCTAGTATATTAATCTTCCTTTGGTGAAGGGCAAGGCACATTAATACACTAGGTAGTGGCATTAGATCAGCTGGCTTTCTTGTTTACGTTTTTTATGTCAAATTTTGTTTACACTTATTATTTGTTTCTACAAAAATTTTTTCTTACAGTGTTTGTTGTGGAAATATATTTAAAATTTTAATAAAACAAGCAAGTTTTACATTACTCACCTACTCATGATTTTTTGTTCATTTTATGTGTAAAAAATGTGTATAAACTCATTTTGTTAGCTGTTTGTGTTTTTCAGTTTGATACGAAATGTGTTTATAGACATTCTTTGAAATAACGAGGCGGCAACGCTTTGCAATTGGAAAATCCGATTTTGACAAGGCGTTTAATAAAAAAAAAATTAAAAATAAACAAAAACAAAACAAATTTTGGTTTTTTTAATAAAATTTTCAATTTACACAACACAAACACCAGAATTGTTAATCTTTTTAAAATATTTAGGGGAAAAATGTAGTTCAGAAATTAAAAAAAAAATGTGTTCGGGGTATAAAATTTTAAGTGATAATTTTGGGGCTAACCTTTATTTTCGGAGTTACGGAACTCCAACGTTTGTATGTATAAAATGGCAAATATCGAGTATTTTAGGCGGAATGAGACAATATGGGAATCATAGGAAAGGCAAGTCGATATTTTTTACTTTTTCTCAACTCAGAGGCTTGTAACTTTTTAACGAAAAGCGCTATCAGAACAAAACTTTAAAACTGTTTATTCTAAATTTAATTAAGATTATAGCAAATGTCTTAGAGTAATAATCCGATGAACCCAAATTTGGTGCCCTACAGAATTCCCCTTTTATCCTAGGGGTCTGACCGTCCGTAGATTAACTGAGAAAACACCTCTGCCCTGCCTCTGTAAAATTTCGTTGAGATATATTGAGTGGTTCATAAGATACGGAATTTTGTGAAAAAAATCGCTTCCAAACCATTGTGCGTCAGTTGATTTGACATCTGAAAATATATTTTACAAAAACAAAATACGTGTTGTTTACTTATTGTTGTAGTTGTTCTAGAATTGCTATTACCTGTAAAATAAATGTGCTATATTCGGCTATGCCGAATCTTATATGCCCTTCATCATCTATGTGAATCAAGTTTAGTGAAATAACTCCAATCAAAAAAAAAGCAAATATTGGGGTTACAGAGATTAAAAAATTAGAAAAAAATAAGTACTACATATAATTAATTTTACATAAAAATATCTTCAAAAAATTTTAAATTAGAGGTAGGTGTGGTGTTTTGCCCGCTTCCTCGAAAGAAATGCAGCGATTGTGCTGATTTTCAATGGCAACAGACATCGCACAATCGACTTCGCTATGCATAAGATCTCAGAATATGTATACATACTTTATGGGGTCGAAAATGGATATTGTAATAATTACACACGGAATTACAAACTTAAATATACCCTTTTTCTGCTGAAGTGTACAATAAATGGCATGCATTTAGGCCCCTTTCAGATTAGGCAAGTTTACTTGCGCAAGTTTTGGGTTTGTTGGTGTTAGAGGAAAGGTCGGTTTGAAGGGGAAAGACTTGCCGAGATTTGAGTACCGACTTGCTTGTACTTGGCAATTCTGCTACTGCTGTCATTCTTGTCTTTGATTATTTATTAGTTTTTTACATTGTCTTTTATTTCTTCTTCGGCTATACTCGGTCAATAAGCATAACTCGGTGGTGTTGTTAAGCTACATTCCAAAACGAGAAGAAATGTATGCTTTACAAAAACGTCAACAAATTAAGAAAATACGAGCATAAAAAAATTAAACTTGCTCAACAAAGTTGCGCAAGTAAACCATGTGAAGTAAACTTGCCTAACTAGGGTGTCAGACGATCAAGTTTTCATTCAAGTTTTAAAATTTCTCTCATTTTTTTTACCAATACACTCTCACTTTAAAAACTTGCTGAGAATTTGCTTTCAAATTTTCGTTCAATTGAGTCTTTCAAATTTCATTCAAGAGAACAGCTGATTGAAGTTTTTTCCTTCAAATAAATTTTTTTTGGTTTCTTTATGACATCTTGCTTTGAAATTGCGTGCAGCCTACGTCACAGCTTTCAATTTTTGTGTATTTTGACAAGCAGTATGTGTAAATTTCTTAAAAGAGAATTGAACAAAAACTTGGCCGTGTGACTGCACTGTAATCAGAAAATTGCCTTATTGTACACTTCAAATATATAATTTTCCATGTGTAAGCCCGGCCAAAAATAAAAAATGTCAAAAATGTATGTATGCTAAAATCGCCGGCAAAAACCTACAAGTCGTCAAAAAGAATTTTTTTAACCGATAATCGTCAAAATACCGATCGTCAAATCTGGCAGATATACTCGCAAGGTATTTATTTGCTTTACTGTGCAAATCCCAAATAAAGTTTTCCAGCCTTATATTTGTGTTTCCAGCAGCCAATTTCATAAAAAACCTGCTGAATGTATAAAGTTCTAATGGTCAGAGGACAGATAAGTTCTTTGGGTCAGAGTGCAAAGGATAGAAAAGAAATAACTACTATTGGTTTTTCGCCAGCTTTTGATTAATTACTGAAAATTGATTGTCAAAATATGGCTTCTTTAGAACCTTTTGTTTTACGAATTAAGCCGGCCATGGATGCATTCTTAAGAAATGCCACCAAACAAAATCTTAAAGTCTTGGAAAACGAACTATCCCAGTTTAATTGGATCCAATTGAGTATATTTAATATACAAATTTTGGTGCCTTTGGTTTTAAAGCTGGAAGAACTTTCCAAGTTAGTCGAAATTGCCTGTTAATAAGTAATTGATAATTAACTAAAATTTACTTATAGCGATAACCAAGATTTGCGTACTGGTTGTTTGCAGTGCATAACCTTGGTCACATCAAAAGTGTATTTAAAGGAATTGACAGCTTTAAAGACGATGCTTATTGTTGCCCTCAACCAAGTTCGTGAAGGTGACAACGTTTCTATAAGGCAAAATTTAAGTGAAGAAATAAAGTTGGCGACTGTCAAATGCATAATGGAATGTTTGAAACGTTCGACGTCAGATGTGTTGGAACGATTTTATACTAGAGATTCCGCCATGATTTTGGGACAAATTTTGTTGACCTTGGTGGAATTTATTGAAAAGGATAAATACAAAAAATTAATGTAAGTTAACGAAAAGTGTATGAGGTAACAAAAAGTAAATTTGTCTTAATATATTTTTTAGTATAGCTTCTTTGGAATGTTTAATGACAGTTTTTTATGTACACGATGACGCTGATCGGCTAGACGTTGTTTTACGCAATCAAGTAGCAAACACGATTTTTATTTTTCTACCAAAAATTGTTACTGTATTATATCGAATGTCCGTAGCAGATGATACATTAGGAGAAGCAATTAAAATTGTAAGTTTGATATAAAACGAAAAAATTTGCATTTTTTAAATAATTTTTTAAGACTTCTATTAAAGCGATAGGACGTATATTGTGCGTAATTTACGAAGAAACTTCGGAAAACTTAATAAATGCAAAATACGATGTAGAAGCTTTTAAAAAACTTTTAAAAAGAAATCTAAATGTTACGTATGACAGCAATGCGGATAATGATATATTAGCAGTTAAAAAAAGTCGTGAGAAAGTAGAGAAACGTATGAAACAATTACAAGAAGATGGTCGCACTCAGCAATGGATAGAAGCTACATCGAAAAAGCTATGTGTAATTTTTCAAAAAACTCGAATGCTAAGATCGCACAGTTCAAAGAAAATTCGTGAAAGTTATGCAGAAATGTGCTGTCTCCTAATGAAAACTTGTGCCCACAATCTTAAGGAAAATTTTACCTTAATGTTCGAATCTGTTGTAGCCCTAACAGAAGATGAAGATGTCTGTATACGTAATATTTGTTGTAATTGTATAAACCAATTGCAAAATAATTTCTCAAATGAGCGTATATTTGATGAAAGTTTTGAATTACTACTAGATGAACAGTTAATAAAGTTACCACGAGTGATAGCACGTTGTGACAATACCGAACAGTACACGGAACTGACATTCCTTAAAGGGCTTCTTCGAATAATAAGTCCGAGCAAATTGCAATTGTTACTTTCAATTCCCCATAATTTGGAAATGTTTTGTGTGTGTTTATTATCAGCCATGGATCTTCAGACATCTTCCGATTTACTTATAGAAGAGTATTCATTACGTGAAATAGATGTGGAGAAAAATTATTTGGAAAGTTGCAAACTGCCTTGGCGTAAATTTAAAAATTTAAACTCTAAATCATGTGTAAATTGCCTGCAAGAAATTTGTTGTATTTTGGGTAAAACACCTATCTTAAATCGCATTATCGTAGATTATCTTATCGAAATGTTACAGCATCAAAATCCTGCCATGAATGAAATTCTTTTAATGCTTTCATGGTTGGTAACAGCTGAAGAAAAAAATTCTCAGAATCAAGACGTAATGTTAGTTAAATATTTACTTGATCAATTGTTGGATGACAAGCGTTGGTATTTAGCTTTAGAACCAGACAAAGCTTCTCAACGTAAAGTTAATAGGGTAAGTATATAGAATTTGGATTAAATTAGAATTGTAAGTATTATTTTGTTGTCAATATATTGACTTTTATCGAAAAGTTTAATGACTCAAGTAATTCTTTAATGTACTTATATAAAAAACTGTAAACTACTTTCTGCAATCTGGAATCTTTTAGTCACCATTGAAAAACATTTGCCGCCACCTTGATCTTCACTGGCCACCCCGTGGGATATACTGACTGTACTGTAGAGTTCTTTGATACTGGAAAAAATTGCAGTTTACTGCTTATTGTAAATTTTACTTGTTAATGCAATTTTTTCCAGCAACCAATAAAAGTGGCAGCGAACAATTGGATCTAAAATTTAACAATTACAATTTTTGCACATTGCAAAAAAAAAAAAAAACAATAACGCAAAATCAGCTGTCCAGACAATATGTTCGAAATGGGTGAATCGTGTTTTAGAAAACTCCCACAAAAATAACTTTTGTCCGCACAACATTTTTGTTTGGGCATCATGGGTGAATCCGGCTTTATAGCATGTTTACAGGGCAAAATGAAGCACTTGCTTAACTCTCTAAATCATGATTGCAAAGCGTACCGTTACCACGACACATACTACATGCTTCGCTTTGATTTCTGTTATAAAATTTTAAATCATGATTGATTTATTTGTTTTTATATTAACACATATTCACACATCACTTTTAATGTTGTTTTACTTTTTTGTTTACATTTATATACAGCTAGTTCAGATAAATTAGCGATAAAAATAAGGGAAGATAGAAATTTTTCATGCTTCGCTAGTAGATTCAATCTGAATCGTCTCAAAACAACATGCTTCGCTCTCAAGATTTTATATGGCGAAGCACGTTGATTTGCTTATCATTGGGCTGTGAATCATTAATGAGAGAACGAAGCAAGAATAATGGGCTCCATAGAAACATAGTATTAATGAAGAAATTTTTCTTCGATATTTTCACTTATAAAGAACTATTAAAATTGTAAAATTTAATAAACGAGCATTTGTGTAAAAAATATTTTTTGACTTGTATTGCGCAATTTACTATTTTTTTTACAGGGTCATAAAAAGTGGTATTCCTGCTAAACTTTGTTCTAAATTTCTCTTTTCGCATTCTACTAGAAACCCTCAGCTTTTCATTCCAAGAATCTATAACTCCCAGTTTGAGAAGTCATTTATAGTGAGAATAGCTCTTCATTGGAATTCTTTACCGACTTTTTTCTCACTCCAATAATGCGTTTCGACGCAAGCTAATTTTCTATCTAAACGACTTTTAGTTTTAAAGACTGAATTAATTTTTCTGAATTCAAAAGATTTTTAACGCTTCATACTTTTATATGTTTTGTATTCATGCAGTTGTATTAATCACTTGCAATGTGTTTTTGGGATTTTTTTTATTGACATGTGCTTCTTTCAAATCTTGTCTTTAGGGGGCAACCAATGATATTCATGATATTTGTATGATTTAAATCCTTTGTTATAAATATGGAAATACAGTTCAAAACCATGTTCATTCTAAGTTAAGTTTATTTGGAAATTAAAATTTAAAAATTGTGTATTCATACATAAGTAGTTCTTAAGGCTTTAATCTTACTGTGTAATATAATTAATTGGCCCAGTAGGGCTTTTATATTACATTTTGAATAAATAAATAAATAATACGTTTTCATCACATTTATAAATGAAAAAAAAAAAAAAAACAAAATATTTTCTAGCCTCTCACACATTTATAAAAAGAAGCAACGAAAACTAAAATGTCTTACTGCTCTCTCAAGTGTGAGAAGTCAGAGCGCATTTCGGTACTCTGATATCAAACACGAATTAGTAATTAAAGCAACGAATATTACAAAATACTATAAGAATTTCACACAATCATTTATAACGCCTTTGCTTACCACTGTTCTTTTTTTTTTTTTTTTGCCTTAGCATTCAGATTGGATCGTTAATTATACTCCGGGACTTTATGAATCCGCTCTAGAAGTTCGAACTGAAGATTGTAATTCCGACGATGAAACAGAAGGTAAATTTGTGTATTAAAAAAAACAGACTCTTAAAAACTGGCATGTGTTAAATTTTAAAACTTGTAAATCCTAAACGTTAATCAAATTTAAAAATATGTATGCATTTGTATTTCCTACCAGAGTTACTACGAAAACAACAAAGAGTTACTATAGTCGATGCAGAATTTAATGTGTTGCATACATGTATTGTATTAGATTGCTTGGGTCATTGTGCCTTATATGTAGGAGAACGATTTGACTGTTACGTTTTCCACACTTTGTATAAACTTCTTTTAAAGCTTGGTAAGTTGGTGTATCATACCATTTGTTTTATACAAACGCAATAACCGTTAAAGCTGGCAAGTCATACCGCTTTCAAAGCTACTGTCAAAATATATTTTAAAACGTTTAATATTTTAACACCAATGTTTGTCAAGGATAGCCGTTAAGATTGAAATAAATACACCTTTGCCTTTTATTATTAAAAGTATGAAAGTCTTTATTAATTATATATTTAAGAATGTAAATTATCCGCGATCAACCATTCGCTTCAAAGTCTAAACACGAACCCCGCAACCTTCGACATGTTGTAAAGTTTTTCTTTTTATTCTTGTAAATGTGTGTGTGACAGCTCGGCCCTTCCTGACTATGGTTCGTCCTCGGACCATCCTTCATCGTCTAACATAGGAGAATTTTCACAAAACAGTCGCATCTTATCTGATGTATATACTGAGCTGAATTTTCGCTTGGAAATCTGCATACCTGGTATATCTTCAATAAGGAATCTGTCTTTGCCAATGGATTTGGCCACGATATACGGCCCTCTGAATTTAGGTTCCAGTTTACGCGACTCACCAGTAGCTGGAGGTTCGTTTTCCAACACAACTAAGTCACCTTCATTGTACTTGGTAGGTTTGGCGTGTTTTTCATCGAAACGTCGTTTCCATTTTTGTTTCTCTATGGCCGCATTAGATAGGGCGACCAAACGTTTATCTTCTGCGCTGGTGTCTTCGTTATTATCTGCTACGTCATCGTGAATAGCGGCTACTATTCGGTTATGTACTACATCAACCAATTTGAAGTCAAAAACAAGTTCGTTAGGTGTAAAACCCGATGTTTGATTTCTTTGAGAATTAACTGACCATTGGAGATCTCTTAAGATCAGATCCCAGTCTTTGTCACTTTCCGTGCAAGTTCGTAAATAATTCAGGATCGTCTTGTTGGCGCGTTCCACCTGGCCATTAGCACGAGGGGTGCGTACTGCTGTACTTACGTGGTGAATATTGTTCTGTTGACAGTATTGTTCAAACATTTTTGAGGAAAACGCAGTTCCTCGGTCACTGATGATCACCTTTGGCAGTCCGAAATAACTCGTAATTTCGTTGAGTGCATTTATTACTGGCTGAGTTTTTGTTGTCTTCACAGGTTTCACGATTAGATATTTGCTGAAGGCGTCAGAGATTGCTAAAACGTAACAGTTTCCTCGTTTGCTTCTTATAAAAGGACCTAAATGGTCAATGTGTATACGGCGAAACGGTATCGGTTCGGGGTCATCAACGTACAAGCATCCTTCGGTTTTACCTCCTTTCGTTTTATTATAGCAGCATTCCATACAAGCTGCAAGGTAGTCTTTCACGTATTTACGCATTTTCGGAAACCAAAAATTTTGTTTTATTCGTTGTATGCTTTTCTCTAGTCCAAAATGTCCCATGTCATCGTGACATAGTTTTACTATACGCCATCTTACGGATTTTGGTACTACAAAACGTAAACCTTCAGGGCAAATTCGGTATAAGCGTTCATTGATGAGTTTGTACTCCGACTTCAGCTGCACGGATTGAGATGATGACTTTTCATCCTTCAAAACTGATATGATTTCCTTCAAGGTTGGGTCCTGCAACTGCATCGTTAACAACCAGTCGTCTTGATTTAACGTTACCTTCATAATACGATCGGAAATCTCACATTCCTCGGGTTGTAAATTTGGTGAACGACTAAGAGCATCGACATGGCTCATACGTGAACCTTGTCGGTGAATAAATTCACAGTCGTAATCCATTACTTTTAAGAACCATCGTGCAACCTTTGGAATTAACTCTTTCTTTGTGTTGGCTTTTGCAATAGCTGAGCAATCGGTGATAACTTTAAAGTGCTTCCCCATAATATAGACTCGAAATCTTTCCATTGACTCGACCACGGCTAACATTTCCAGTTCATAACTGTGGTATTTGGATTCTGTTGGTGTACAGTGTCGACTGTAGTAGAACACGGGTTTCCAGGTTTTCTCATCCGTTGACTGGAGTAAGATACCTGCAATGCCAATGGCACTGGCATCCGTATGCACCTGATGAAAAGCGTTAACATCGTATAAAGCAAGGACAGGTTTGTTGCTCAAAATCTTGATAAGTTCTTCAAATGAATTTTGTTGTTCTTCCTGCCATATAAACTTTTGTTCCTTTTTTAGTAACTTCGTGAGTGGTTTTGAGATTATGGAATAATTCTCGACAAACTTTCGGAAGAATCCCGTTAAACCTAAGAATCTTCTTAGTTCCGTTATATCGGTGGGTTGTTTAAAATTTCGTATCGCTTCAACCTTTTCAGTTCCTGGTGTAATACCATCTTCATTGATTGTGTGTCCCAAATACGATATTTCAGACATCAGAAATCTACATTTATCCAGCCGAAGCGTAAGACCATTTTCTTGTAACACCGTCAAGAATTTATCAAGTCGCTGCATTCCCTCATCAAACGTTTTACTTGGTATAACAACATCGTCAAGGTAAGCTAGGACCTCCCCAGGCTCCATACGTGATATCAGTTGATTCATGACCCTTTGAAAAACTGCTGGGGCATTAACCAATCCAAAGGGCATTCTATTATACTCGTAGTGACCATCCATAGTCACAAATGCAGTATATTGTTTGGACGTCTCCGACATTTCGATTTGGTGGTACCCCATTCTAAGGTCCAATGACGTAAAATACTTATTTCCTGCTAGTTGTGCAAACTGATCATCCAAATTTGGCATAGGAAAAGGCGTTTTCTTCGTTACCTGATTGAGTGCACGGTAGTCAACACAAAGCCTGTATTCACCGTTTTTCTTTTGGGCTAGAACAATTCCTGATGCATAAGGTGATGTTGATGGACGTATGATGTCACTCTCTAGTAGTTCATTAACCAGCTCACTTACTACTGGTCGTCTAGCAAATGGTATACGATATGGTTTAACGTTAATAGGTTTGTCTGTAGTCAATTCTATGTCCATTTTGACAACGCCACATTTTCCTAACTCTCGGGCAGATTCTGCAAAACATTTTGAGTGCCTCGTAAGTAAATTTTCTATCTGCGTCTGTTCGCTTTCAGTAAAAGAATCATTCGTTGTTAACGATAGCACGTTTTCAAAAAAACAATCATCTTCTTCTATAACAAACCGTTTTCCCTCCTGGCACAAAACATCTCGACCAAGGAGCACATTCTGAGAAATTAAATCATCAGCCACTATCAAAAGATCAACATAAAATTCATTGTCATCCACCAGTAATTTAACATTCACCTTCTCGTTGCAACTAAATTTGCCACCAGCAAATCCATTGAGTGTTACCGTATGCTGTTTGGGCTCTCCCACATCGTTAGCAAAGGATTTTCGTATTAGTGAACAACTACTACCTGGATCAACAAAACTATTTGTAAAGAATGTGTTAACTTTTATTGTTTTGATTAGATCAGCTGAACGTTGCTTTTGTTGCACATTATCTACTTTATTCACGGTTTGGTTGTAGTTATCTGCTTTCTTTTGGGGGCACATGTCTGTCTTATGAGTAGTTCGTTTGCAAATCTCACATCTACCCTTACGTTGTGGCTCTGGGCATTTATTAGCATAATGACCCATTTTATTACAATTGAAACACTTCACATTATTTTTACCCGTCTTTAAAGGGGGTGCATCATTCTTCGCATTTAATTTTGGTACACACTTGTTGTGCTTTGAAACATTGTAAGACCGCTTCCCAATTTCGTTATGTAGACAAAATGTCATTATGTCGTGTAGAAGTGCGTTGCAAGACTTATATTCATTTGATATTTTTTTCTTGAGGTCACTATCGTTGACTCCATTTATCACATGTCGACAAATTGCTGGCTCGGAAAGATTGCCACGTCTTCCAAAAGCGAGCATTCTGTAAAAGTAGTCTTGGGGTGATTCTGCATCTTCTCGTTTCATGTTCGCCATAGTTAAGTGCATATCTGCTTCGTTGATGACGCTTGGAAAATCGTTTAAAAATCGTTCAACAAAATCTGGCCAAGACACAAAAACTTCCTGAAGTGAATCTACCCAGTATTTGGCAGCACCCTGCATTTTCTGCTGCACGGCAAAAATTACCATTTGATCACTCCAGTTGTAAGCACTCTTAAGCACCTCCACTCGTTGTATAAACTGTCTGGCTCCTAGAGATTTTTCTGATGATGGGTCGAAAAACGGAAGAAGAGCGACCACATCTCTTGCGTTGGAATACTCACTTATGTTGTTATATTGTTGACATTCATTACTATAAGATGACGTTGGAATATTTGCAAAATTATTCATAAAATTTACTTGCTGTTGCATATTTTGTTTTGAAAAATGTTGTTCATGCCCGTAACACTCTGCAAAATTTTCGTTGACATTCTGTTGATTTATGTTGCGTTGATAAATGTTATTGTTTGATGGTGGTTGCTGTTGATCAACATTAAAATACGTTAAACGTTGAGGAACATTCAAAAAAACGTTGTCATTAACTGCAGCACTGTTAATTAACAGCTGCGTAGTATTTGGCTGTCTATGTATATTTGTTGTCATCATTGGTTGTTTATAAACGTTTGTTGGAATAGAGACATGTTGGTACGTAGGTCGTATGTTTGTTGGTTGCAATGGCGCGTATAGAGTTGCCGACGCTATCGTTGGTTGTATAGGTTGGCGGTGAACACTTGTTGGGTTGAGAACATGTTGATACGTAGTATGTAAATTCGTTTGTTGCAAAGGCATATTTACATTTGCCTGAGTAACCGTTTGTTGTTGTATGTTAGCACTCGTTGGGTTGGAAACCTGTTGATACATAGCATGTAGATTCGTTTGTTGCAAAGGCATGTTTGCGTTTGCCTGAGTAACCGTTTGTTGTCTACATTGATCGTTTACGATATTAGCATTAGTTTTCTTTTCTGTCCACTGCTGCTGAAGAGTAACATTCGAAATAACCGTTGGTAGAGAACGTTGTTGTGCGTTTATACCCTCGTTGTTAACACATATGCTGCTTCGATTAACATTCTCAAGACTGCTCTGCACAGCAGACGCTGACGTATAGGGTATATTTGTTTCTGTTGAACTTCCTTGTATTGCATCATCCAAACTTTGCTTTGGTGATGACGCTGTTGAGGGTGGAAACTTTAATTGTTGTATTTCCCTCAGTGTTTTCTCAAGCAAATCCACTCTTTTGGAGATAGTATACTCGTGCATCTCTTGAACGCTTTGGAACAGTTCTTCGCCGTAATACTCCTCCAATCGTTCGATAAGCTCTTTACGTTTTCCTGACGTTGGTAAACCGACTTCTTTGCACTGTTTGCGTAGTGCATCGACTTTCATACCACGCACGTTAGGCATTTTTTTTTTTATTTTAACCTTTTACTTTTCTACGACACGTGTTTTTAGTTTTTCTTCCGCGACACAAAACGTATTTAGATTTTTGGTAAAATCCCACTTCTGAAAAATGTCAAAATATATTTTAAAACGTTTAATATTTTAACACCAATGTTTGTCAAGGATAGCCGTTAAGATTGAAATAAATACACCTTTGCCTTTTATTATTAAAAGTATGAAAGTCTTTATTAATTATATATTTAAGAATGTAAATTATCCGCGATCAACCATTCGCTTCAAAGTCTAAACACGAACCCCGCAACCTTCGACATGTTGTAAAGTTTTTCTTTTTATTCTTGTAAATGTGTGTGTGACACTACCTTGTGCGTGGATTTTTTTTTTTAATACTTTAATATTTCAGTCAACAGTGTTGAACGTTTACCCAGCTACCTTAACAAGCTTCTTTAACGGTCGTCGCATGCGTATTCAGAATTTTTTTATCTTAAAACTTAACATTTTAAATATTTAAGCCCACAGTAATTCTATTGTGCACAAAGCTGCTACCTTTGCACTAGTATCCATACAAAAATCCTTGAGGTTCAATAAGGCCACACAGTTAATAGAGAATCATATTGATTATATAACTTATCATTTAAATAGACTATTAAAAAAGGTAAGAAATTAATTTACCTTTTCTACCTTAAGTATACTAATTAATTCATTTTAATATGCATCCTTAAAATATAGATACCAGAAAGCAAATCAGCATTAGACATTCTTATGGTTCTCTTGGAGTTTTCTTCCCGCGACAACTTGCCGTATTTGGAAGTTGTTCTCGAAACGATCTGTAATGAATGTTCAAAACAATGTAAAAGTCGTAATGCAGTTTCATATTTAAAAGTATTTCAAGCATTTTTAAAACACATTGCAATGTGGCTTTCATCATGTGATGTAGAAATTAAAGATAATGAAAACATGCATATTGATGATGATGGTAAAATTGAAAATAAGGTGAAAGATTGTGACTTCTTACTTTCCTGGCTCGATATTTTAAAAACCCCTAAAGCAGTTATAGATAAAGAGCAAAATTTTATTACAGAAGAAAAATGTGATCGTAATACTGCAGAAGAGAGAGACTTAATGGAAAATGATCCACAATTGCCACGGCATATTCTATTAATTATAGCAACAATAAAGCAAACTATTAAGTTTTTATCGTATTCTGAGTTAAAATTACAAATTTTATCGTTAGAATGTTTAGCATGCGGTTTTCCATTGCTGCATGATTTCGAAAATGAACTGTTGCCCTTGGTGCACTCAACCTGGCCACCATTGGTGGAGAAATTTAAACAAAAAAATATTTTAGTTTTGGACCGTTGCTTTTCTTTGCTTGAAGTGCTGGCACTCAATGCTCAAGATTTTATTACAAAACGATGTTTAGGGTAAGTTGTTTAAAATCAAAAGCAGTTAATTGAGAAATATTTCGAAAAAGAATAAAATTTAAGTGTTTTATTTTTTACAGCGATGTTATGCCATTCCTTAAACTTTTTCTACAAGAGGCTGCTCTATATTCGATCAAAGAAACCAACTTGGTGTAAGTATTGTTAAAAAGTAAACATACTATTCCGTTAAGGTTCATATTAAATTAAGAAAAAAAATTTAATTTATGACGGTCCTTAACATCTGAGTGGGTGCGACTTCTTCTGAATTGTGAAGAAAGCATAACGGCCAACAATTTTTGTAACGCACAATATGTCCGCTTTTTCACACTTGTAGATTAATGCAATTACGCACAACATTTACCACAATTTTTAGAATCGTAGATGATGTAAACATAGTTATTTAATTAAGATGTAACCATAGATTTACCAAAGCTACAATATGCAAACCGTGAATTCCATCATGAATATTCTCACAGAATTTCTTTCTCACGGAAAAATGTTTTCACGAGAATAATAATGATTTCCGTAGGAACGAAAAAATAAAAATAAAAGTGATGGGAGATATTTTACTTTGTTTTTATCCCTAGTAAGAGTTATTAAAAAAGTAATAATAATTTTAAAGCAATTATACGCATAAGATTCATAAATTTTTGTTAAAGAATTCCAATACATATGTACGTATGAATGGACATTGTTTCGCAGCATACAATAAGTACTTATAATACAACCATCAACCATCTGTTTATATCCGTTTGTGCGAAACATAGGAGAACAGACATGTTACTCTCATTCTCTCTTTACTCATTCACATCCATCCAATGAGAAATAGTAACAATATCAACTTATATCAGAAACACAAAAGTACTCATATATACGCACTCATTAGAGTAGACACACAGGAAAAAAATCAATACAAAATCTTTATTCGTTTAGCCACAAGAAAATATATTGCAAACCTCTAAAAGGTCTTGAACGTAAATGAAAATTTATGGGCGTTATTGAAAAATAATATAAGAAATCATGACATTTCAAGCAAAGAAACATTAAAAAATGCGTTAAACACGGAATGGAATAAACTAACGGCAGAAACTACTAACAAATTGGTTGACTCAATGTCAAATCGGCTGAAAGCTGTTATAAATCAAAACGGTTACCATACAAAATATTAATTATAAAATACATAAAAATATTATAAGTTTCGTATGCATCAAATAAGCTGAACGATTGAAAAACATGGCATATTATGTTTTTGTTGTTTTTCTTGTAGAAAAAAAAAAAAAAAATATACAGCCCAGTTATAAACAAAAATTCCTTGCGAGTATTTTCACTTTTGCCTTTTCTCCCATTATAAAAATTTTCCCCTTTGAATTATAACAGATAAATTGTATCTAAATAAACAAAATAACTCCCTTTAAATTACGATCATGCCATTTTTTAATTATTATTTTGTTTCCATGGAATGCATAACTGAAGAAAACTCCGTGAGAATATTCATGATTGGGCTGAAATTAAAAAATAAAAGAAGGCTTTTTTAAAACCCATATTACAAATTAAACATTCTTTGCTTCTTTTTAATATTGCAATTATTTAATTTATATTGGTTTAAGTTTTTTATGTTGGCTTGCATCAAAAAAGCTGACAACCACTGTATTTACAATATTGAAAAGAAAATTACATTTTTTTACTAAAATGAAAGCAGTAATATATATATATACATAAGTAGGTATATCGGTTGAGAAAATTTTGTTTTTTTCTAAACACAGCTTATGTTCATACTTATGTGTTTACAACGCGTTTAAAAGAGATTTTTATTAAACTAAACACAAACGTTCACACTGTAATTATAAGGTCTGTCTGGGTAATTTTCCAGTAGCTAATACTCAGTAAATTTTTTTTGGGAGAGTAAGACCAATTTTACTCTGTCGACTGAAAATATATCAAAAAGTACGCAGACAGTATCCAGTAAAATCTTGCAAGAAAACAGCTGATCGTTGTGTAAACAATTGAAATAACAAAGCAAAAGAATTACGCAAAATTGAATTGAAATCCGATCGCATATGATTTCAAACAGTTGCCTCGATATCCGGTAATGTCTTCGAAATTCCTCTTCGCAGTAATTAGGCACTATTTCTTCTATATACAGCTTTACACAATTTCTTTCTTTTGGCTTCATAAGAAAAGGCTTTCGACTGGAAAATATATTATTGCCTATGCATCTATTTTGTAGTATACTTAAAATTGTTTTGTTTATTATAATTTATCCCTGGAGTTAATGTCGACGTCGTTGACGGCGTCAAATGTCAAAAAAAAAGTTGAATCGTATGAAATTGTATGAGAGCAGTTAATCTCAACGCGTTGCAACGCCGTAAAAGTTCAATCTGTTTCAACTTTTTCGGCGTTGAAACGCCGTCAACGACGTTGACATTAACTCCAGGGTATATTATAATTTATTATAAACATTAACTGCCGTATTCATAGAAAATCAAAACATATTTCAAAGACACAAGTCTAACTACTTACCTCTGCCATTGTTAAATTTCACAAAAATTATTTCATTCAAAAAGTAAATAACAGCAGCTGTTAAAACTAGTTGCAAAATCTTGCAAGCAGAAATTTCTCCAGCAACATTTTGCAAGTTCTCTAACTGCCAACTGTCAAAAAATTCTCTTTTTGGCTCTCTCGCTGCAACAGATTTGGAGTACGCAGACAGCATTTTGCAAAATTTTGCAGAAAATGATGCAAAATATGTGTACGCAAACAGACCTATAGTGTTTTAGTTTGACATTTGGTCGGCTTTTTAAACATATGGCACGTATTAAATTAACACATCTGATTTTCAAAAAAGGGATAAAAGCCTTAAATTGGAAATTATATAAATAATGATAATATTAATAATAAAATAATGATAAGTATTAAAGAGTTATTTAAGAGAAAAGAGATCTAAAATTGGAGACGTGCCTTAAATAAAAATGTAATGTATTTGAGAATGGAGCAACAGCGATTTTTACTGATGTTGGCAGAGCATTCTCATTGTGAAAATTAATAATATATATGATAGTTACTATTATCATAAAAATGAATTTTCTTATTCTTAGGACCGCACGAACTCATTTTGGAAATTCGATTTCCAGATGGGATCAAAAAATGATGATGTGTTTTAATTACCTATATTGTAGATATGACCATATCAAATGCGTGACGACTACATGTAGCTACTAATGAAGAAGAATATATTTAGATTTTATCTATGTCAGTTGTCACAAAAGTACTTTGCTCGCCCATTATCATCAAAAATCGAAAGCTAAAAATTAGATGGCAGTGATCACGTCCCTGACAAGCTACCAGATGTGTTGTTTGCCACAACAGAAGCCGTTGGTGCCGCAAAAAATGCAAGAAAACTCTTTGCATTGACAAAGGTTGTTTTGCATATTTTCATTGTACCAATTTGGGAATACGGCCGACTTCCTAAACGCCTGTTGCAATGCATAATTTAAAAAAATGCGTATGCAATGCGAAACATATTTTAAATGCAAACTTGCGTTGCAGGGACATTTTTTGCATTTTATCGGCATTTAGGAACGTCGCTATGCAACGCATATGTAAAGCAAATGTCAAAAACATGGTATAAAATTTAATAATTTTTTTTTTGGAAAAATAGTGGTTACACAAAATTACTATCCATTTTGTTGGCAAGTGCTTAGGAATTATCTTAGGTCAAATCTTCCAAAAAATTCTATATTGCTATAGAAACCTATTAAAAAGAAAAAAAGAAGAGACAACTTTATTAAGGACAATAAAAATCCCGGAAACAACTGGTCAAAAATAAATATTTTTTTAAAAATTCATTGAATTAATGGATGGTGGCATTTTTTATTCACATTTCATTTTAAAAATCAAATTTTTAAAATGTTTGCATACAAAATAAAAATGATGCGTGATTTTGACTTCTTCATTAAAATGAGTTGCCAAACGAATAGGAACATTGTACGTTGCCAAAAAGTTTAGATATGCGTTTACGAAGTGTATGCATTGTAAATATGCATTGCAACTTGCGTTTAGGAAGTCGGCCAAACCCTCAAAATTTTTAAAACTCATATTTTTTATTTTTACTTTTTTTGTTGTTTATTTATATTGAAAAAAATCTTCATTTTTCCTTAGAACGACCAATCAAATTTATTTAATGAGAAAAATGTCAAAAATATTTTAATTTTAAATAAATTTTACGGCCATTGGAAAACTATAAGAAGTAAATTAAATGCTTTTGATGTTAGCTAATTCAATGAATTAACTAATGCATTCGGTTTTATATTAACATTTATTTTTTTTTAATACATTTATAGAAAACTAAACAAAAAATTAGCGCTATTTGGCACAAGTAGTTTAAAAGCTTATAAAATACAGATTTTTTTCTAAAATATTTCTCATTTACTACTTCGTTGTTAAGGCTTTTTACTTAATTACTTCATTCAAGCGTTTAGGCATAGAATGCACTAGATTTTTGGTTACTTCTTGCCCAATAGTTAACCACTCTTCCTTCAAGGGCTGCTGTAGCTGCGATTTTGTTGAAATCGATCGCTTTTTGATCTGTCGGTCAAGTTCCTCTTACAAATGTTTAATGGGATTAAGATCTGGGAATTGTGGTGGTTGTGGAAGAACACGAGGTACGTTGTACGATAACCTCATACGCACATCATGAGCGGAATGTTTTTGGTCATTGTCGTATTGGAATGTAAATGACTTTTTTTAGGATATTTAGATAAACGGATTTATCCATGATTCCTTCAATAAATACCAACTCACCAACCATCACCATATTTAATTGTAGAAGAAATCTTTTTTCTTTCGTATGCCGTATTTGACTTTCTCCATACGGTAATACGGCCATCAGAGTGAAAAATATTAAATTTACTGTCGTCCGAGAAGAGTACTTCATCCCAAAAACTAACGGGTTTGCTTTGAAATTCCCTTGCGTAGTCTAATCCTTTTTTTTTTTTGGTTGATTGAAGAAGCAATGAGTTTACGCCTAGCAACTCTTGATGTGTACTCAGCTTTGTGAAGCACTCTTCTAACGGTCATGGGATGAATATCCTTGTGTTTAACTTCAGCAGCAAGTTAGGTCGATGTTTTCTTGAGATTTTCTTTTATTTTTCTTAATATTTGTTTGCTTTCGCGTTCAGTTAAAGCTCTAGGACGGCCTGTTCGATGAGCATTATTGAAGTTTGTCTCCCCTTTAAAACGTTTAATGATGCTTCTAATTGTGAAAAGACTTCTCTCCATTGTTTAACCTATTTCAGCGTACGATGTGCCTTCGCTATGCAAGTGCAGCACTATTTTGCGCTGAGACTCGGTGGTATCTTTCTGTTTTTAGCTCATTTTGGTATTCATTAATTATTTTTTAAATTTATTCTTCAACAAAACGTCAACAATTTATATTTATAGAAAATGCATGTATGACTTTATTTAAACATCGTTGCCAGATCTCGAAAACTTCGGCCTGAAGCCAGATTGCTTAGCCAGTGTAGGAAATATTTATTAAAACATAGTTTTGCCTAATAATGTCTTTTAAATGACTTTAAAATAGTGAAATACCAAAAAGTGTTGCTGTGCCAATAGTTTTGTGCGGGTCTGTATATGATCTCTCATCATCGTTTGTATCTACGGTTGAATTGACTTGAGCTTGATTTTTATTATCATGTATTTTCTTCATTACCGTTCTTAATATCATTGAAAACATAATACAATTGAAAACATGATACAATGGAAAACATGATACAAGTGATGAAAACTTTCTAGAAAATTTCGTAATTCTGTTTCATTTTTTTTTTTTTTTTATTATTTTCCAAGTCCTCTTCTTCAATATTTTTATGTTTTGCAAAACTAACAGTAATATTAAATTTTTTTATTTTCTACGTTTCTGCTTAAATATACTATTTTCATCACCCCTATTGTGAATAAAATGTAAAATTTTTGTTCACGTGAAATTTTTATTCCATCCGAACTGAAAATTGGTATCGGGAACTTCACGTGAACAATTTTTTCCACAACTTGAATATTGTTATCATTGCATTTGCAAAATGAAAAAAAAAGTTGTTTACGGGGTATAAAATGCAAATTTAAGTAAAATTTGTTAAGTGAAAAATTTTGGACTGACCCTTAGATTCGGCGTTACGGATCTCCAAAGCTTGTATGTATAATATGGCATATATCGAGGCAATTGACCTGTTACCTAAAATCTTGTTAAGAAGAATATCACTTTAAATTTTATTTACCAATTTTACCCTAAAATTACTTTTTACATACCTAAAACTTTTTATTAGATGAAAAATACTTACTTATACGAGGGCTGCTCTATATATTTCTGGCCTTATAGTCAAAGTGCGAATATTTATAATCAAAAATGGTTTTATTGTTTTTCAAAGTATTCTCCAGCACTTTTGCATGCGCTCAAACCAGTTGTCGAAGCACTTTTTTTACTCCGATTGAGACACCTCTAAAACATGGTTTTTGAACACTTCAACAGCTTCTTCTGGCGACGAAAATCGTTGACCACGCATTTTTTTCTTGATGTGCCGAAACAAGAAGAAGTCATTAGGTGCCAAGTCAGGGCTGTACGGCGGATGACCCATTAATTCGACGTTTTGGCCGGTCAAAAACGCTCTGGTTTAAGCCGATGTGTGAGAGCTCGCATTGTCATGGTGAACAATGATTCGTCTTCTCTTGTTGGTTTTTCGAATTTCTCCGATGACTTCAGGCAAACAAATTGTAGTGTACCACTCAGAAGTGACCGTCCTACGTTGCTCAAGCGGAACAGTCGCCACATGACCAGTTTTGCCGAAGAAACAGGCTACCATTTGCTTCGAAGTGCTTCTTCCACGAACAACTTTCGGTGGATTTTGCTCGTCTTTGAAGACCCACACGGTCGATTGTTTTTTCGTTTCGGGCTCATACGCATAGATCCATGATAAGTCACCTGTGACGATCTTATAAACGTCTTTTGATGCACCGCAATCGTATTTTTGCAACATTTCTTTGCCCCAATCGACACGAGCCTTTTTTTGAGCGACTTTCAAATTGTGCAGGATCCAACGATAACAAACCTTTTTTACGGCCAGGTGTTCATGCAGTATCGAATGTATGCTGGTGGAAGAAATGTCCAAGGATGTCTCTATCTCTCGGTATGTCGCATGTCGATATTGCATTATGCGTTCACGCACGGCGTCAATGTTCTCTGGCACAACAGCCGTTTTTGGACGACCTTCACGGAATTCGTCTTTGAGCGAGCTTCAGCCACGATTAAATTCATTATACCAATTTTTCACAGTGCTATAGGATGGTGCTTCATCGCCATACAAAGATTTAAGTTCATCAATGCACTCTTGTCGTGATAATCCACGTCGAAAGTTGTGAAATATGATGGCACGAAAATGTTCACGAGTTAATTCCATTTTTTTCTATATTAATTTTTTCAAGTCACTGTAAACAACACAAATAATGGTCCTACGTCAAAACGTTTTGAGTACGATTATGCTTAAAAATGACAAGCTTTCCAATGGAAATGTCAGATTGCACTTTTGCAACACTGAGTGCTGCCAGGCCAGAAATATATATAGCAGCCCTGGTATATGAATTCCACTATCAAAATCAAAGTGAACAAAACAGTGAAAAAATTCCACGTTTTATTCTTTCTGGTTTAATTTCACTTGATATTAGTAGCAAAAAGGTGTTTTAAGTAAAAGTGTTCAAAGTATCACTCAGTCTTTAAGAATATGAAAAAAATTAGTACAGAATTAGAAAATAGTGGCTGAAAGTGGAAAATCTTCTCGGAAAATTTCCAAAGTTTTAAGTATCAGCCAACAGAATGTTGGAGGACGGACAAAGCTTTTATCAGACTCTCTGGTCTACTCGTAAAAATAAACGGTATAATGAGAAAGGAGGATTTTTTAAATATACTGCAGACGAATTTTCGAGATTTTGTCGATAAAAGCCCTTACCCACAAAAGGAAGTTATCTTCCAACAAGATGGTGATCCGAAACACACCGCTAAGATTGTTAAGAAGTGGTTGTCAGAACAAGAGTTTCAGTTATATATTTATTATTATTATCAGGCATGTCACAAATTCCGTTCGGAATGGTTTTAATTCCGTATTAACAATTCCGATCGATTTTGTTCTACCTTCTTTAGATTTCGATCGATTTTGAATATTTATAAAAATATGCATAAACTCCAACTTCTTCTTGAAATGTGGCAATATTGCACACACCTGAGTAAACAACAAGGCTAATCTACATAAGGACACATAATAAAAGTAAATTTGAAATTTAAAAGTCGTTTCATTCCGAAAAAATCTTTCGTATTTCGTTTTCTAAAGTAGCAATTTGCGGAATTGAAACCACTTCCGATCGGAATTGAGTTCTGTGACATGCCTGTATATATTTATTTAAATAATATTCCCGTGTCTCCAATTCAGATTATTCTATTACAATATAAAAATGAAAAGAAAAAATAAATTATGAAAGAAAAATAAAGAATTTAAAAATAGAGAACATTAATTTTTAAAGTGGAGACGAATTTAAAACCTATCATATATAATATATATATATATATATATATATATATATATATATATATATATATATATATATATACTACTACTTATTTTTATATTCATTTATTTTAAACCGTGTTACTGATTTGTGTTTCTATCATTGTTGTACTATTTTTTATTTTATTAATTTAAAGTAAGTAGTAATTTTAACATAGTTATAAATAATTAAACAATATCTTGATAAACCAAATTATGACTTTTCTTATTTATGAATTTAATTAATAACATATTTGCCAAACTTCACCTAGTACTGCAAGTATCAAGTGAAGTTTGACTGCCGCATGATACATGTTCGACATGTTCGTTGAATACATTTTGCAAGTAAGAGAAAAAAAAGAACATGTACTCACTTAGTTACTCAATGAGTTTGATGTTTATCGTTTTTACAAAAAGTTCAAGCAAGTGTTCATGTTTTGCAAATTATACGTACTTTATAATAGCAAATACATTTGTGCAGGGGTATAGTATGTACATACATAGTTTTACAAAAAATAAAAAATAAAATACATATTTGAATAATTTTTCCATCGTTAGGCTGCGCCATGGCGAAATAATACAGGTGAACAGTTCAGGTGAAAAGTTCATCAGCTGTATACGTTTAAGTTGTCAATGCGAATTAAAATTATTAACGAAAATTGACAAAAATAAATTATTTCCTAAAAAAAAAATCCGAAATTTTAAAGTCTTTTTATTACTATAAAACATAAATTATTTTAATTCCTGATAAGAAATTAAAAAAACCAATAGGTACAATGTAGTGTAACCCTTTCGGGACTACTGGGATAATACGTCCCAGCAATTTTCAAACTGTCTTTTTTCTTTATTTTCAACGCAATCGCCAGGGAGGTAGAACTGCCAAACGTCCAAAAACGGATAGCATCAATATTGGAGACCACTTGCCAGTAGAGCAAGAGAAGCGTTGTCGCTGTGTCCGCTGTTCTTCACTTGGCATAGAAAAGCGAACAAAGATAATATGCTCAGATTGTAACAACGCCTTATGTTAAAAGTGTTTTGGGCCATTCCACAAATAAATACCTAATTACATTCCTAAAATGTTAAAAATAAATGTAAACTTTTATCTCAATCTAATAATATATATATTTTAGTTGTCTTTTTAATTTCGAATCGCTCTTCGAGAACACTGATTGTGATTTTATGCCCGATGAAAACACTTGTTGGGATTATATGTCCCAGGGTAAAAGGACGAATTTAAAATTTTTAAGTATGGAGAACATAATACTTTTATCATACCTTTTAGAATATGAAAAAAATTTTACCATACATAATTTGGTTTGCAAAATAAAACTCCGTCCCGAAAGGGTTAAGAAATATAATCATTTTATTTATTTATTTTATAAAATAATAAGCAAACCCTCGCGGCCAATACATTTCATACAAATAACAAAAAATCCAAAGTATATTTATATTAAGTACATGCAAGTCTACAACAAATACAAATTTCATGTATTATGTCAAAAAACAGTTCAGAGATGGCAAAGTGGGTAACATTTTATAATTTTTCTAACTAAAAAATTTTTATAAATTTTACTTAATTATTATAAAAAAAGTAAGAGAATGACCTTTTAACGACTATATTAATGTTAATTTAAACAAGAATTCAATAAAAGGATATTCAATGCAACTTGAATTGGAAAAGTGTAATTTAAATATTTCGTTTACCATCCCTGATAGAACATAATAAAAATGAAAGGAAACACGTAAGGCTGGTTCACCGGCAAAAATTTTGTTCCGAAACATTTTTTTTATATGTAGTTTGACGTTTTATTTTTTGAGAGAGAGAGAGAGAGAAAGAGAGTAAACTCACTTCGGAACAATTTCAGCTTGAATTGGTTTAATTTTAATTTTTGTTCCGAAACAATGAAACTGTGCTGCCAACTATTTTATATTTTCAAAGAAAATTTAACTGAGCTGCCACTTCATTAATTAATGTGATAAAAATCATTCAAGCAAAAAATATATTTTACATACTTTTTCGTTCTTTGTTTGCATTGATATTCAATAATTATTTTTAAAATTTGTTTTGTTCTTAAGATTACCTGCCTTAATTTGCCTGGTATATTTATAATAAAACACAAAATAAAAGAAAATAAGTTTAAAAAATTGTGTCATGGATCTCAACGAAGCTTATTTCAGAAATGAAAAAGCCGGGTAGAGAATGCTTGTATGACTTTTTACCTCAATTTTTTTTTACCTCATTTTTTGATTTATTATGAAATTTTTTTTAATTTAGAATTTATTTATAACAAAACGGCATTCAGTGATTTTAATTTTCTATCACAGTGCTGCCTGCTTGTAAAGTAACACATCTCGCTTACACATATGTTTCATATGGTAGCTTTGTTTTTCCAGAAAAATTGTTCGAAGTGGGTGAATCGTTTCAGAACAAACTCTCACAAAACTAAAATTCTCTCACAACAAAAATTTTGTTCCGAAACAATGAGTGAACCCGCCTGTAAAAAACAAGAGAAATGTATAGCAAAATAAAAATTTTAATAAATGTAAGCAAATTTTGACACAAAACATGATAAACACTCACACCAATAAAACTATCAGCTGAACTCCTGCATATACTTGTTATAGATATACTTTGAAAAAATCGTATATTATATTATACAGTTAATGCTCGATTATTCGGATATCTCGTGGGACCGGCACCAGCACGGATAATCGAAATACACGGTAAATAGAGGTTATATCAAAGTATGTATGTATGTATACAGAAACCGCAACATAACAGATATGTTTTTGTCGTAGTCATAAACCAAAGTTATTTTGTCTTTAATTCAAAGAACTTTTCTTGTTCTTTTTGTTAATTAACTATTTAAAGGAACCATCATTCCTCAGCAGGATTTAGGAGATTAAATTTCACTTAATAAATGATTAAAAGCGCAAATATATTCTAATGGGTGCACACATGAATATAAAAAAAGGGAAAACACCGGATTTAGATTTACACAATATAAACCATATAAATGCTGCACGGATATAGATGTAAATCACGGCTAATAGAGGTTGATAGAGGGAACAAATAAAAGAACTTCATGCCGGTTAATAGATGTAACCGATTATTGGAGGCCCGGTTAGTTGAGATTCAACTGTAATTTACTTTTGTTTATTTTTTTAATTTTATATTTTGTTTTTTTTTTTTTAACGATTGTTTTTGACAACATACATATGTACCTAGATTATCAATTTGCTTATTTTTTATTACATTCAATAGCGTGCCAATTTTAATTTTCTTAAGTAATTTTTCTAAATTTGAAAAAAAATTCATTTAAAAAAAATTATTTTACATTTCGCACTTGATTAACATTAAGGTATTAACTAAAAAATTTTTGAAATATCACTTTTTTCAAGAAATCAGCTAACAACAATAATATCTATCTACTGTAAAAATTTCAACGTATTCCGTTTACTCTTTCATCTCGAAAACCACTTTTGAGACCATATTCATGATAATGTAGTGATTGCCTTTATTTCAACAAAAAGGTATTATTTCGAGTTAATACAAAAGTTAACATGGAACTGATTCGTAAATTTTCATAATAAAGGTATTATTTTGAGTTGAGTCTCTTTTCAATTTGGTTTTAATTTGAGTTGATACTGTCTTGTTGATAAAATTTGTTTCATTTATGATCGAAAAATTTCAGAAAAATGGTATTAAATCAAAAAATTTATTTTTTTTTTGCAATACTTGCACAGATTTCTAGGAAAAACGATGTAAATATATTTTTAAATGGAATTTGCTTCCTATGGTATATTTGAATTTTTAAAATCTGTTAAAATGTGGCCACAAACAGTTTTTTGACTCTACTGAAAATTTTAAAATTTTGACTTAATACCCTCTTGTTGATCAAGTGCGATATGTATGTATGTACGTCTTCAAAATAATTCTAAAAACTGTCCAATTTTAAGCATTTGCTTTCTGTACTTTTTGCTTGTTAGACAAGTCACTTTCCTTGCGTTTGTCGGAATTATATTCGAGTCTCTTTTTAAGCACACAATTGATTAAACAGTTTTAAGTCATCTTGGGTAGTCTTAAAAGTCTTACTTTGGCGATTTTTGCAAAAACAATCTTCCAAATGCTAACTGAATGTGAACAACTCTTCTTTTTATATGGATGTATTTGTAATTAATCAAATTAGATTTTTCTAAAAACGTTATAAAACGTTTATATTTGGTAGTTAAAATAAGTACAACGTACCTTAAGCGGGTTATACACACAAGTAAGAGAAGTGCAGCTTTACAAAAGGAAATATGCTTATGTTTTGAAGCAATAAAAAATTATCTGTGTGTTATATATGAACAGTAGCGAAATGGCTATATGGAAATGCTTCCCCGGCCTTAGGCCGACTTCCTAAACGCCTGTTGCAATGCATAATTTAAAAAAATGCGTATGCAATGCTAAACATGTTTTAAATGCAAACTTGCGTTGCAGAGACATTTTTTGCATTTTATCGGCATTTAGGAACGTCGGTATGCAACTCATACGTAAAGCAAATGTCAAAAACATGGTATAAAATTGAATAATTTTTTTTGGAAAAATAGAGGTTACACAAAATTATATATCCATTTTGTTGGCAAGTGCTGAGGAATTGTCTCAGGTCAAATCTTCCAAAAATATTGATTTGCTATAAAAACCTATTAAAAAGAAAAAAAAAAAGAAGAGGCAATTTTGTTAAGGACAATAAAAATCCCGGAAACAAGTATTCAAAAATAAATATTTTTTTAAGAATTCATTGAATTAATGGATGATGGCATTTTTTATTCACATTTCATTTTAAAAATCAAATTTTTAAAATGTTTGCATACAAAATAAAAATGATGCGTGATTTTGACTTCTGATACTCATTAAAGTGAGTTGCCAAACGATTAGGAACATTGTACGTTGCCAAAAAGTTTAGATATGCGTTTACGAAGTGTATGCATTGTAAATATGCATTGCAACTTGCGTTTAGGAAGTCGGCCTAATAGTTAATAATAATATATTTGAAAGAATCAAGCATAATTAAAGTAAATTGATATAAAAAAGGATCCGAAATAATAAATATTTTTGTTGCTGCAATAGCTGTTGAAGCTGTTAATGTTTTTGTTGCATCCGCTGTTGCAACAATCCAGACTGATCAATTCCACTTTTCCGAATATAATATTTTTTACCTTTGGAGGTTGTCTAATAAAAATGAACTTTCTTTTCAGCTCAACAAAAAAACACAAATTGCAACTAAAACTATTGAAAGAATTTCCCCATGTTATTGAATCTCTTGACTTAGATGACAAGCATTTGAATGAAATTTCTGAACTTGTTGTGATGTATTTATCAAAAGAGCAACCTGAACATTTACAACATCAAGCTATTGAATACTTTAGAAAACTTGGACGCTATAATGGACCCTTGATTTATTTAGTTGTAATCAAGAAATCTCATTTAAAAAACTATGAATGTAATGTTGCAACAATTCTGGAATCATTTAACATTAAATCTAAAACATAAAACTAAAAAAAACGATTTTTTTTCTGGTAAAACTTATTTTTTATTGTATTGCAGCTATGTATGTATATGTTTTAAAATATAAATAATAATAATAATAATATAAATAATACTGTTGCCAAAAGATAAAATAAAAAATAAGAGTTCTTAATATATATGTATATCACATCATACATTCCCTTTCCATTGCTTCGAAATCATCCATCAGTTGTTCGAACTCATTTTGTTGTTCATTTTGTTGCTCATTTTGTTGTTGGGCATTTTGCTCTTCTTCATCATCCGATAGAAATTCGATCGGGGCCTCCGTTAATCGTTCTTGCAATGCTGTCATACGTTCAACCATATTCTGTTGCATAGTCTGTATGATATCTTCCTCGTTCCTATCATCAGCATCGCTTCCACTATCTTCATCTGACGACCAACCCGCCCAATCTGAGTCTTGGTTGTCTTCATCTTCATCTTCCCCGGTTGCATCAGCCAGTTGAGCTTGTAGCATTTGTATTCTGTTTGCCATATCAGAAGCGGCTTCAGCGTTATCAGCAATATCGTTATTTACATTATTTTGATCAAGTTCACCACCGACTGCCCCTTCCAAAGCTTCGAACTCTGCAAGTTCTTCTTGTGCATATTGTACGACATCAGGATTAATATCCTCTGATGCCTCAGCTGACACTTCTGCCAGTTGACATTGTAGCATTTGTATTCTGTTTTGTATATCAAAAGCGTCTTCTTCTCTATTTACCGCAGCGATATCGTTTATATTGTTTATATCGTTTTCGTCAAAATCGGGTTGTGCTATGGCTTCGTAAGCTTCGAACTCAGCAAGGTCTTCATCCTCAACTTCGTAATTGTCGCCTAACTCCTCTAAGTGCATCGATATATTTTCTAAATCAGGTGCACATATATTTTCAGGTAGTCGGGCTGTTGGAGATCGAGGAAATGCAATAGGCTCGTAGTGTACCGCAACCTCCGGAGTTCCAACAGGACTGTAGGTATGTGCTTCAGTAGGGGGTGCTTCAGAACCAAGTCTTGATTTCAGAGCTTCCAGTCGTTCACGTGCTCCAGGTGGAGTTTTTGGTTCAAATGCATCGATCTCTTTTTGCATTTGTTCCTCATCTTGAAATAATCGCCTTCTCGCTTGTCTTTGTTGCAGATTTATTAGATGTTGTTTACGTGTTAGCTCTCTAGCAGTAGGACCTTTTTGTATAGTAGGATCTTTTTGTACAGTAGGATCTTTTTGTATTGTAGGATCTTTTTGTGCAGTAGGACATTTTTGCATAGCAGGACCTTTTTGTGCATCTTTGTTTGCTTTTTTTCTTAGGGTTGCAACTTTTTTCATTAAACGTGCAAAGGTGGGTGGGGCAGCCTTTGCCTCTGCTCTAGCACGAGCCTTGGCAGCCTTAGCAGCTGCTTCTTGTTCGATTTCTGCTTTACTTTTCAATCCTGCCAACTTACGAGCTCTGGCTACTGCTTCAACATATTTGGCAGGTAGTTGAAGAGGTCCTCTTGGACACGGTTTCGCTGCTTGAGACTGTGCGGCTTTACCTTTCGGAGCAACAGCTTTCTTCTGGGGTACTTCTTTAGCAGGAGCAGCTTTCTTCTGGGGTACTTGTTTGGCAGGAACAGCTTTCTTCTGGGGTACTTGCTTAGCAGGAACACCTTTCTTCTGGGGTACTTGTTTAGCAGGAACACCTTTCTTCTGGGGTACTTGTTTAGCAGGAGCACCTTTCTTCTGGGGTACTTGTTTAGAGGGAACAGCTTTCTTCTGGGGTACTTGTTTAGCAGGAATAGCTTTCTTTTGGGGTACTTGTTGAGCAGGAGCTCTTCTTGATATTGGCTCTCTTCTTGATATTGGCACTCTTCCTTTCGCAGCAGGTGCTTTTGCAGCAGCTGCTTTTGCTTTTTCTGCTTCTTCCTTTGCCTTTAGTTTCTGAATTATCTGGGCTCTTTTTATCATCGCAGCTACATCCCTTGGATTTTTAGGGTGGGGAGGTATTTTAAAAGGTCCCTCTGGTGTTTTCTCTTTCAGTCCAGGGCAAACCCCCAAAACGGGGGTACCAGCGGCTGGAACTTCTTCCGTTGCTTGGCTTGCTTTGGGCGACTTAGATTTGCGTGGCGAGGGCGTCTTTGCTCTTTGAACTGGTGTTTCCGCAAATATTTGCGGTAAAGATAAATCGTGAGATCTGACAGGTGTTTGTCGTACGGTAGGTGATTGTGCAAAACATAACCCACTGAGTTCAAGGAGTTCTTCTTCTGGTAAATCTTCCGGAAACTCTAAAGTCGTCGGCGTTGAAGTTGGACTTGGAGGTGATGCCACATATTGTGAACGCATTCGTGCAATAGTTGTTGGTTCGAACGGCGACTCTCTTTCATCTAATCGTCTCGGTAGTGTTTGTTCAATCTGTTGACGTATTCTTCTAATGAGAAATGCTGGCGTGGGTGGTGGCGTTTGCTGAGGACTCAGCTGTACATTTTCGTCTTCTTGAATGTGACCTTCATCTATAAAGCTGGGCTGCTCGAGTTCACCCAAATCCTCAAGCTGATCAATATCTTCAAAGGCTGCTGCGTCTATTTCGTATTGCCTCCTCATGGATTCTGACAAATGTATTTGATCTTCGCCTCTGTGCGGGCTACAGAGTTGAACGGGAGAATAATTAATATCTTCTGGGGGAGGCGGTGTTCTTGGTGTTCTTGTTGGACTTGCCTCAACAGCAGGTGGTGCAGCAGCTCTTGCAGCTCGAAGTCTTTCATACCTAGATCTCGGTGTTTCACGTTGGGCTACAGGTTGTTGCTCTTGTTGTTCTAGTTGTTCTTGTTCTTGTTGTTCTAGTTGTTCTTGTTCTTGTTGTTCTAGTTGTTCTTGTTCTTGTTGTTCTAGCAGTTCTTGTTCTTGTTGCACCTGCAGTTCCTGTTGTTGCTGTTGCCCCTGTGGGCCTCGATCTTGCAATGCACCTCTGATAGCATTCAAGTATGCAATAGCTTCGACCGAAGGTTTTCCACGCGGTCCAACCCCTACTTCTTTCATTTTCTTCATTCTTTCTAATACTGTAGCTAAATTCTTTGCAGGTGGTGGAGGCGGCGCAGTAAGGTACGCCTGTTTAGCAGCTGCGGCTTCTTTTGCTTTTCTAATTACTTCTGCTTTTGCTGCCTCTCTTGCAGCTACTTTAGGATTTAAAGCAGCTGTTCTGTTCTTGAGACCTGCTAATTTCCTTGCCTTTGCTACTTCTTGTGCAAAGTTTTCTGGAAGTTTAGGAGGTTCAGCGGGGATTTCTCTTGGAGATTTTACCTTAGGCGGTGGTGGCGGTGCTGCATTGCGTTTTTTCATAACCAGCTTTTTACGTGGTGGTCCCTGTTTTTTCGGCGGTGGAGCGGTCCATCTAGAAATTGGAACTCTTTCTTTTTTCTTTTTTGCTGCGGCTGCAGCAGCTTCTGCTGCGGCAGCTGCTTCAGCCTCTCGCGCTTTTTGCTCTTCTTGCTGACGAAGCTCTTGAATTTTTCTGGCTCTTCTTACCATTGCTTTATAATCTTTTCGATCTCTGGGATGTCGTGGTATAACAATAGGACCTTCAGGTGAAGGAACTCGTCGGACATACTCTGGTATTGGACCAGGAGAAGGTGTAGGTGGCGGAGGAGTAGCCGCAAATATCTGCGGAATTGAAATGTCAGCTAGTCCTACAGGAGATCTTGTTGGAGAGCGATCAGGGGAGCGACCAGGAGAACGACCAGGTGAGCGACCAGGTGATCGTGTTGGAGTTTGTTCGAGTAAAGGACATTCATAATCTAGTCCTTCTTCTGGAACTTCTTCTGGCAAAGGCAACATTCGAGGTGGTGTTCTAAAATCTAAAAGTACACCTGTTGGTACTTCCGGTCTATAGCTCTCTACAGCTCTTTGTATAATCTCTACACGTGCAGGTCGTTCCGCAGGACTTAAGGGTGTGGCGTCTAAGAAATCCGGTTCAGCCATTTCTTCAAAATCTTCAAGTTGATCTAATTCTTCTTCTACCTGGGGCACTACTTCAACTGGACGAGCTTGTGGACTCAGAGGTATTCCCAAAGGACTATAGTGTATTTCCGGAGTTTTTACAGGGCTTACAACAGGTGTCTTAGGTGTTTTTCTCTGGGTCATTATTTGTCTAAACCTTTCTCTTGGATCTATTCTTGGTGGTGGTGTTACTAATTGTTCTTGTTGCAAATTTGAAATAATCTGGTTTATGTCTAAAGGAGCAGCAGGTTGAGCTGGACATATTTCAGGCGCAACCTCAGCTTCTAGAGCTTCAAAATCACCTAGCGATTGGTTTGCCTGTTCTAGATACTCATTGGCTTCCATCATTTGCTCTATATTGTTAATACGTTGTTGTAATGCAGCGTCTTGTCTCGCTTGGTGAGAACAGCTTGGAAGTTCGTCCAACTGTTCTAAAGCTTCAAACTCCTGTAATTCGGCTAACTCACGAGGCGTTAGAGCTGACGGTGCAGCCAAAGGAGGTGGTGGACATGTTGGCGCAGGCATGGGTGCGTTTTGTCTCGCTTGGTGAGAACAGCATGGAAGTTCGTCCAACTGTTCTAATGCTTCAAACTCCTGTAATTCAGCTAACTGACGAGGCGTTAGAGCTGACGGTGCAGCCAAAGGAGGTCGTGGACATATTGGCGCAGGCATGGGTGCTTGCATTTGATAGCCTCCCGTTTGTTTTAAGGCTTCCAGAAATGCAATTTGCTCCATTGTTGGTTTTATACGCCGGCGAAGTTTTGGCTTTTTTCTTAAACGTTCCATGCGAACTTTAATCTTTTCGGCTGGAGGCAATGCTTTATATGCTTCCTTTGCAGCTTCCTTTGCAGCTTGTTTCGCTGCAACCTTAGCCGCGTATTGGGGATTAAGAACAGCCGTTCTATTTTTAAGACCACGCAAAGTTCTCGCTCTTGCAACGGCTTCTATGTATGCCTTTGGAAGTTTAGGCGGCCCCTTTGCAGGTGGTGTTTTCTCTTTTTTTTTCAAATTAATTTCAGATTTTTTATAAATCCTAGGCTCTGCCTCTGGTTTTTGTACACTTTTTTTTAAAATAAGTTTCTTTTTTGGTTGCTCCCTAACTTTTCTAGGTGGGCCTCCAACACCCCATCTTGAAAGTGGCTGCCGTCCTTTTTTAGGTGGTGTTTGTGGTTTTGGTGGTGGTGGTGCATTAGCCTCTTCCTGCTGTCGTAATTTTTGAATCGCACGAGCGCGCCTCACTATCGCAGCATAGTCCTTAGGATTTTTTGGGTGAGGTGGAATAACTATCGGTCCCTCAGGACTAGGAATTCTCTCCTGTACAACTTCTTGTTGAACCGGTGTTGCCACTCTAGGTGACTGACATATTTCGCCAACTGGAGCTATTGGAGAAACCGGAGCAACTGCAGCAAGTGGACTAACTTGAACCACTGGGGTAGCTGGTCGTACTTCGCCATAAGCCATAGGCAGAGAAACTCTAGGCGATCTAGGTCGTGGCTGAGGCGATCTTGGTGGAGTTTGTACTAAATTGGGCACACTAAGGTTAAACAATTCCTCATTTGGTAGCTCTTCGGGCATGCTTAGTCTTCTTGGAGTTCCCAATTGTGGTTCAGCATAACGCTCTTCTATCTCCTGATGAATTGTGGTAGTAATTCGTCTAATAATGTCAGAGGCTCTAGGTGGCGGAGTCATAGGTCTATCAAAAGAAACATTAGCCAAGGCTTGCTCTGTTTCGGGTTCAGGCTCATAATCCAAATCATCAAGTGGCATATCATCTAGATCTCTGAATTGTCTAACTGTACGTCTTTCAGGAGGAGTATCATCTAAATTGAGTAAATAATTGTCTAATTCGGCATCATCTATATCAAACCCAAAATCCCTACGTCTTCTTCGAGGAGTTTCGAGATTTACTAACTGCATATTTTCTTCTGGTTCTACTTCACGTACTGGATACACATCACCTGAGGGGCTCATAAGTCTAAGTGGGCTGTAATGAAAAGTTGGTGAGACTGCAACTTCTTCCACTTGTTCTTCTGGTTGTTCTTCTTGCTGTTCTTCTTGCTGCTCTTCTTGTTGCTCTTCTTGTTGCTCTTCTTGTTGCTCTTCTTGTTGCTCTTCTTGTTGCTCTTCTTGTTGCTCTATTTGTTGCTGTTCTTGTTGCTCTTCTTGTTGCTCTTCTTGTTGCTCTTCTTGTTGCTCTTCTTGCTGCCTTTCTTGATGATCTTCTTGTTGTGCTGTTGGCATTTGCTGCCTCCTCCTAGCTAAAAGTCTTTGAAATCTCTCTTGTATGTTTCTAGGCGGCGTTTCTGGCATTAATAGTGATCCATCCAAAGCGACATTTTCTTGAGGAATTATAAAATCTTCTATAGCAGCCTCCGGCGACGGACAATAGCGAGGAGGCGAGCGCAGGTCAACCATTTGCATTCCCCGGCGACTTGGTGGAGTTTCTGGAAATTCGCTCAATAATCTTCTACTACGAGGACGACGCCTTTTTGTTTTCGGAGTAACATATTGATAGTAAAAATCAGCTTCAGTTTGTGCCTCAGCTTGAGCTTCGGCTTGAGCTTCGGCTTGAGCTTCGGCTTGAGCTTCGGCTTGAGCTTCGGCTTTAGCTTCGGCTTGAGCTTCGGCTTGAGCTTCGGCTTGAGCTTCGGCTTGAGCTTCTGCTTGAGCTTCTGCTTGAGCATCTGCTTGAGCTTCTGCTTGAGCATCAGCATCAGCGTTGAAATCCTGCAATGAAACATGTCCTATATCAGCTTCTATTTCTTCTAACTCTGCGACTGATATATCAAGAATATCATCTAAGCTCAAACCTAAATCATCAAAGCCAAGACCAAATGAATCTTCGGGGGAAGGACGGCGTTTCGGTACTGCGCCTTGAGCTTGTTTTCTAGGGGAAGCAGCATTTCGCTGAGGTGCGCCTTGAGCTTCCATTTGAGCCTCCATTGCTTCAAATTCAGACAGTGATGCATCAAGCATATCATCTAAGTTCGTACATAATGAACTTCCGGGGGAAGGACGGCGTTTCGGTACTGCGCCTTGAGCTTGTGTTCTAGGGGAAGCAGCACTTCGCTCAGGTGCGCCTTCAGCTTCCATTGCTTCTAATTGTGCCAGTGATGCTTTAATCATATCATCCAATTGAGCTACCAGTTGATCTTCCTCTTGAGCTTCCCCTTGAGCTTCCAATTGAGCTTCCAGTTGAGCTTCCTGTCGAGCTTCCCCTTGAGCTTCCAGTTGAGCTTCTAATGATTCAAATTCTGAAAGTGATGCATCAAGCATATCATCTACTTTCGTACATAATGAACTTCCGGGGGAAGGACGGCGTTTCGGTACTGCGCCTTGAGCCTGTGTTCTAGGGGAAGCAGCACTTCGCTCAGGTGCGCCTTCAGCTTCCATTGCTTCTAATTGTGCCAGTGATGCTTTAATCATATGATCCATTTGAGCTACCAGTTGAGCTTCCTCTTGATCTTCCTCTTGAGCTTCCCCTTGAGCTTCCCCTTGAGCTTCCAGTTGAGCTTCTAATGCTTCTAATGCTTCAAATTCTTCCAGTGATGCATTTAGCATATCATCAGCTGTGCCTTGAGCTTGTACTCTAGGGGAAGCAACACATCTATGTGGTGAGCCTTGAGCTTGGCCTCTAGGGGAAATAGTTCGTCGCTGTGATGTGCCTTCAGCTTGCACTCGAGGAGAAACGCGATGTGGTATAGTGCCTTGAGCTTGTTGAATGCGGGCACGATCATCGGGGAATATTTGTACATATTCCAAAGGAGAGCCGTTAAAAAAAAAATCCAGTACATCATCACCAATCTCATCACCAACTTCATCACTAATTTGATCACCAACTTCATCACCAACTTCATCACCAATTTCATCATCAATTTCACCACCAACTGCTCCCTCCTCTTCTTCATCACTAATTTGATCACCAATTTCATCACCAATTTCATCACCAATTTCATCACCAATTTCATCATCAATTTCACCACCAACTGCTCCCTCCTCTTCTTCTCTCTGAGGTGGAGTAGGGGCTCTAGGGCGAACATGAATTGGTGCTCCAGGGGTACGAGCTAGAAGCAGGAACTCTTCTGGTGTTCTCGGGGATGTGGAGCGCTGAGGAGTTGGTTGCCGTGGTGGCATATTAGCGCGAATGGCTGCTAAAGTTCCAAGAATTTCAGCTGACGGTTTAACGCGACGTAGTTTTTTTGGTTTTTTTCGAAGTTGTTCCATTCTTTTTTTAATTTTTTCACCTGGAGGTAACGCTTCAAAAGCAGCGCGTGCAGCCTCTCGTTCAACTATTTTAGCAGCTTTTCTTGCAGCAAGTTCGGGATTCAAAAGAGCTGTTTTATTTTTCAGGCCGCGCAATGTTCTTGCTCGAGCTACGGCCTCGCAATATTTTTTTGGTAATGGTGGGGGTTCTGCTGGACATTCTCTATCTGCATCATCAACTTTTACTTGTGGTTTCTGTGGGACCCGCTTCTTTAACACTAATTTCTTTTGTGGTTGTCGTTTTGTATCTTTTTGAGGAGGTTTAACCCACCTAGATATTGGAACTCGTCCACCTTTTTTGGAAGGTTGAGGTTGTTCTTTAGGTGCAGTTGTAGCTGCTAGACCTTCTTGTAACTGCTTAAATTTATGAAGAGCACGCGCACGTTCTACTATTGTTTTAAAGTCTTTTGGATCTTTGGGATGTGGAGGTATAAATAATGGTTTCGTCTTTGGCTTTGCCTTTGCCTCTGCCTCTGCCTTTGCCTTTGCCTTTGCTTTTGCTTTTGCTTTTTTCTTTTTTTTTTTTTCAGCTGGTCCCGGAGGAGTAGTTCTTGGTGGGGTTGCACCTCTTGGGGGGGGAGTTGGTGGAGGACGTTCACCAAAAGCATACATTCTAGGATCTTTTTCAATCGGAGAGTATACTCTTGCCTGCGGAGAGGTTCTTGCCTGCGGTGAGGTTCTTGCCTGCGGAGAGGTTGTTGCCTGCGGAGAGGTTCTTGCCTGCGGAGAGGTTCTTGCCTGCGGAGAGGTTCTTGCCTGCGGAGAGGTTCTTGCCTGCGGAGAGGTTCTTGCCTGCGGAGAGGTTCTTGCCTGCGGAGAGGTTCTTGCCTGCGGAGAGGCTCTTGCCTGCGGAGAGGCTCTTGAAGGTGTTGTGCCACGTTCAGGCATTTCATATTCAAGCATTTCATGTTCAGGCATCTCAATATCCCATAACTCATCAGGCGGCAAATCTTGCGGGAGATCTAACATGCATGGGGATACAGCCGCAGCTATTCTTGGCGAAGTACTCCTTGGAGACCGTCTTGGCGAAGGACTTCTTGCCAAAGGACTTCTTTGTAAAGGACTTCTTTGTGAAGGACTTCTTTGTGAAGGACTTCTTTGTGAAGGACTTCTTTGTGAAGGACTTCTTTGTGAAGGACTTCTTTGGAAAGGGCTTCTTTGGGAAGGACTTCTTTGTGGAGGACTTCTTTGGGAAGGACTTCTAGGCGAGCGCCTTGGGGAACAACTTCTTGGCGAAAGTCTTCGTGCTAAAGGACTTCTAACCGGTTGTGATAATTCCATATTTTGTTGAACTTGCGATCTTATTCTATTGATTATATCAGCTGGAGTAGGAATAGAAGGATCAATTGGTTGTGCTATTTCCATTTCTTCAAAGATCTCTGGTGGTTCAATGCTGGATAAATCATCCATTGCATCCAATTCTTCTCCTTCTTGTGTCCGTGAAATAACATTGCCAAATTCATCAGTTATGGTTGTAACTTGTCTCATAGAAGTTTGTACCTCGTCGTCTCCAATCGTGGAAGCTTCCGTTAATTCTTCTTTAAACAATTCAATACCTCCGAATGGCCCCGTTCTTGTTACTATTTCCTGGCGTCTTGTTGTTAATGGGCTACCTGGACTTCCCAGTTTGATTGGGCTAAAATATGGTAATGGTTCCGGACTGCCATATCTTTCTATTCGCCGAGTTGGAGCAAATTGACCTTCCATATCTTCTTGTTGTTCTTCAGCAGCCATTTGCTCTATCGCAGCTAGTTGTTCTTCCGCAGCCTCTTGTTCCATCGCATACAACATTTCTTCGGCAGCCCTCAGTTCAGAGGCGTGCCTCTCAGCTTCTTCTTGCATATAACGTATTCTTGCCAGTCCTTCCTGGGGTCTTAAGGGAGAAAATTTTATCATATCTGGCTCTGGCTCTTCTTCAAGTGTGTCCAAGACGTCAATTGGCCTCCATCCTTTTTTTTTTTGGGTCCTGTCAGTTGGAAGTAAGATGCGTCCAAAATCTTTCCTAAAAACTCTATCTTTTTTTTTTACTCTATGATCTCTTCTAAGCCTAGCAACTGGTTTCCATTTGGGCTTTGGCTTTGCTAACGCATAAGCTGCGCGTATGGCTCCAAATTTTGCTAAATGGTCGATAGATGGTCTAGGTAATCCTCCCGAAGAATCTCTCATTTTTTTCATTTGTATTCTCATTCGTTCTATAGGTGGCAATTTTGCTAATTCTGCTTCTTCCGCTTCCTTTTCAGCCTTCAATCTCGCAGCTTCTGCTTCCTTGGCAGCTTTACGCTCCGCAATTTCTGGGTGTAACTTCTCTGATACATTCTTTAAACCAGCTAATGATCTGGCTCTTGCTACTGGCTTTACATAACTGGGAGAATATTCACCGGGTGGATAAACTTTCTTGATCTTTTTTTCTGGGACTTTTTTTGGGGGTGGAGCTCTCTTGGGTACAGGAGGTTTCTTGGGTACAGGAGGTTTTTTGGGTTCAGGAGGTTTCTTGCCTACAGGTGGTTTTTTGGGTTCAGGAGGTTTCTTGCCTACAGGAGGTTTCTTGCCTACAGGAGGTTTCTTGCTTACAGGAGGTTTCTTGCCTACAGGAGGTTTCTTGCCTACAGGAGGTTTATTGGGCACAGGAGGTTTTTTGGAATCAGGAGGTTTTTTGGATGCAGGAAGAGGTCTTTTGGTTACGTTTGGCGGAAGGCCCTTAGGTATAGTTGACTTAACTTCTTTCTTTCCTTTAGCAGGAGGAGCGCAAGCTTTAGCTTTTTCAGCTTGTGCTTGTGCTTCTGCTTTTTTCATTTGTATTGCACGAGCTCTTTTAATTATTGCTGCATAATCCTTTGGATTTTTGGGATGAGGTGGTATAACAATGGGACCTTTCGGTAGTTCTTTGGCTTGCTTTTCAGCTTCAACAGTTGGTGGTAGCGTTTCTGTTTTAGTTGCTGATGGCTGCGTTTCAGCTTCAGCTGTCGATGGTACCGCCTCGGCGTCTGCTTCACTTGCTCCAAACAAATTAGGCAATGATGAATCTAAATCGGTTCCAGCTTCTTCCTCAATCTGTGCATCGTCGGTTTTCGGAGAAAATATGTTTCTAACGCCGCCAACTACTGCACTTAATATTCCAGTCAAAAAGCCTTGTTGTTGTGGGGTTTCTTCTGCTTGTTCAATAACAACATCTTCTCCGTCCGTTGACATTTCTGAAGGGAAGTCCTGTTGTACTACTAAGTCATCATCCGCGATTGACAAATCACATAACTCTGGAATACTAACATCATGTAATTCTCGCTCCTCAAAAGAAATATCTGCATCCTGTTCAAAAGTCATAGAAATGTCACCCAAATCCATTCCATCTTCAAAGCCAGCATTCTGCATAGCTTCAGCTGAAAAAGCAAATTCACCTATATCGTTTATATCAAATTCAGGAATATCTATATTTTCTAGAATAGCATCATCGAATTTATTGCATGCATCCTCAGGTGGAGAAACATTTTCTCTAGGCTGCAACAAAGCCTGATACTGACATGCTGGAGGTATTTCGTAAACTTGACCTTGTTGTTGGCGAGAAACGGCTTCTGGAGATTTGGGTTTTGGCGTAGCAGCTTTAGCTGCATCTTTTAATTCAGTATCCTGCATAGCTTGCTCTGAAAAAGCATTTTGAATTATATCGCGTATATCAAATGCTGCGAAATCGGCAGCTGCTGCGTCTACAAATTCATCACCCTCCATAAATTCTTCTGAAAAAGCAGATTGACTTATGTCGTGAATATCAAAGTTAGGTTGTTCTAGCTCGTCTAGGAAAGCAAGACGGTCACCAAGTGCATCTGCTTCTGGTCTTCGACATAACCGCTCTAATTCCTCAAGGTCAGCCTGTTCTTCAGCCGATGGCTGAGCCGACAGTTGTTGATGCAGGGCATCTATACGGGACTGTAAATCATCTACATTATCTACATCAATCGAACCACTTGTCACTGATTCTGCTGCACCATATAACTCCTCTAAAGCTTCGAATTCATCCAAGTCATCTACGTCATCTACGTTATCTACCTCATCTTCGTCACTTGTTTCGGCAGCAAGTCTTTCTCTAAAAGCAGCTGCAGCTGCAGCAGTTTTACTAGCACTTGCCCTTATTTTAGATACTCGTTGCATAATGCTTTCAAATGTTGGAGGACCTGAATGTTGTGGAGGGGAAGGACAAGTCGGTGCCTGCTGAGTTTCAGATTTTGGCTGTGTTTTCTGCTTAGGTATTGCCCCAGTTTTCTGTTGGGTAGGACCTTTGGGTTTTAATGCCCCTGCTTTGGGCTGCGGACAAGTTGGTACTTTTGCAGTGCCCACCTTGGGTTTTGCAGTACCTGCCACCTGTGGTGTTGTTCGGGTGCTTGTAGCTGCTTTGGGTTTCGGACATGTTGAGGCTGGTGCCGTTCTTTTTACAGTACCTGCCACCTGTGGTGCCGCTCGCGCGGAAGAAGCAGCCTTGGGTCTTTGGGATGCTGAAGGTGGTGCCGTTCGTTTTGTAGTACCTGGAACCTGTGGCGTCGCTCGCGCTGAAGAAGCTACCTTAGGTCTTTGAGATGCCGCCGCTGGTGCCGTTCGCTTTGCAGTACCTGTCACCTGTGGTGTCGCTCGCGCTGATGTAGCTGCCTTAGTTCCTTGAGATGCCGCCGCTGGTGCCGTTCGCTTTGCAGTACCTGCCACCTGTGGTGTCGCTCGCGCTGATGTAGCTGCTTTAGTTCCTTGAGATGCCGGCACTGGTGCTGTACGCTTTGTAGTACCTGCCACCTGTGGTGTCGCTCGCGTGCAAGTAGCCGCCTTAGGTCTTTGAGATGTTGAAGCTGGTGCCGTTCGTTTTGCAGTACCTGCCACCTGTGGTGTCGCTTGCGAGGAGGTAGCTGCCTTGGGTCTTTGAGATGTTGAAGCTGGTGCCGTTCGTTTTGCAGTACCTGCCACCTGTGGTGTCGCTCGTGCGGAAGTAGCCGCAGTGGGTCTTTGAGATGATGAAGCAGCTGCCGTTTGCTTTGTGGTACCTGCCTTGGGTTTTGCTACAGTGGGTTTTGAAGGCCCTGCCTTGGGTTGTGGACATGTTCGAGCTTGTGGCACTTGCTTTGCAGTACCTGCTTTTGCTTTCTGTGCCGTTGGTACTTGTCGCGTTGTTTTTGCAGTACCTGGCTTTGGTACCGGTAATGATGGCCCTTGTTTCGCAGGCCTTTTCGGAACTGTTGCTCCCTTGACCGTTTTCTTAGCTGCGGCCTGCGCCTTTGCTTGTGCCTCTTCACGTGCCTTAAGTTTTTCTATTGCCTTAGCTCTTTTTATTAAGGCCACTACGTCTTTGGGATTTTTTGGGTGCGGTGGAACGACATTAGGGTCTTCCGGTAATTGCGGAACTTTCTGGCACACTTTGGGCTGTTGAGCCCTTTCGGTAACGACAGCATCTTGAACTTCAGCAGCGGCAGCGGCAGCAGCCGAAACTTGTTGAGCAGTGGCAGCAGCTGCCACTTGTTGGGCTCGTGGTGGTGTTGCCATTATGCACCTTAGTTCGTCAAATGACGAATTAAGTTGAACTTCCTGCAATGGCGGTTCATTGAAATCGTCTAAAGATTCATTCGGCAAGTCTAAACTATCAAAACTATCTTCGCCGGCACCTCCATAGCTTCTGAAACATAGATGCGGTGTACTGGGTACATAATGAACGTCGTACCATTTCGTTGGTCTTTCTTGTGTTCGGTATGCACGGTCTTCTGAGAGACATCGTTTTTGACTGTAAAGAAAATAATTAGTTGTTATACATTTGGTGATTTATGCAAAGTACCTCATTATTGTAACACGGAAAAGGAACCGATTTAAAGTTTCATTAAGCCAGGCGTTTGAAGGATCAAATATAAAAAAAACAGTTATAAGAAAGAAATATTAAAAAAGGCTATTTAGAAATAATTCACGGGAAATTTGGATAACTTTAGTTTAATTTAAATTTTGCTATAAATTTTGAATTTTTGCAGTTAATTTTGAATTTTTTTAGGTAATTTTTAGTATTTTTGTATTCGGTTTAATAATTTTGAAAAATATATAACATGATTAAAATTAAACTGTTTGTTACGATTGGTATTTTCTTTAAAAATTATTTAAGTACAGTGTTTTTGAAATATTTTCAAATACTTCAAGTACATATAGTTCAATTAAGTTTGAGTGATTAATATAGATCTTAAACATCTAGCTGCAAAGATAACATAAAACTATTATGTTTTAAGATATTATTTCTATTTTGAAGTTAAAGTTTGGTTATCTTAAACATTCATTTAATAATAAATTGATTCGTAATGCAAATGGTTGCTGATATCACAAAAGAGAAGTAAAGTTGATTTAAGTTCCTATAGCTTATGCTTATTAAATATGCAGTAAATATGTGAAAATATTCTCTAAAAATGTAAGAGTTATACGCTCTTCAAAACCGAAAATAATGTATATTTTTTATTCAACAATCTTAAATTCAGAAGAAGACAACGAAGAGTAGCGTATACGGCTATGCGGAATTTTATGTAATACTAAATATTGCATTTTAGGTTACGTATCTAAGAGATTTTACCTTTGTTTGTACAGTTGTAACATAAAAAATGTCGTAATAAAACTAAACAAAAATATTACCATTGCACAGGGAGGAGTTTGTTTTTAAACGTCGAGTCCCACGGTAATGAAATTTTACATGGCTGTAGTTGGGTTGAAGTCAAGTTGGAGTTAAATTTGGACTTTTACGTGAATTAAAATCGTTACTTAATTCTTATCATTGCTTGGATTTTGAAGGCGTTGCTAAATATATATAGTTTAGGAGGTATTTGGCTGTTAAAATAAAACAGTTTTTTGTGCTCCATTTGCATGGTTTTTACTTGTAGCGGAGCCAAAATCTATTTTTTCAACTCATAAAGTATAGACCTGATTAAATAGGCTGTCACAAGTGAATTTTAAGTCGGTTTTATTATTGAGGATTAAACGGAAACAAAAGACAAAGACTTGGTTTTAAAGTACCAATATATACTTTGCAATTGAAATATTGTTCCCTAGCTGGTTCATGGCAAATGCAGCACAAAAAGGAAATGCAAAACCACAATTTTTCAAACTTTACTAGAAATTTCGGGATTTGCATTACTTAAGATTGAAAAAGGTATTCACGACACTAATTACGAGAGTACAAAAATTCAATAAAGCAAAATTATGCACTAACAACTGAAAAATTAAAGTAAAGTAAAGTAAAGTAAAGTTTATTTAAGATTTTGAAACCATTAATATTTTATTGACCAATATAATATAAATTTTATCACTTAACTCGATACAACCTTAAGCAATGAAAATAAATATTGACACAAAGTAAGAAAAATTATTGAATCAGAAAGATACTATTGATGAATTACTTCCCTATTTTCACAATAAATAATATTATAAACAAAACACTACAAAGAAAATAAAACTTGGCAAAACAAGATCCCAAAGGACAATTTTTTACAGTGTTCCATTTATACCGCGTTTGACAGAACGTAAATTGTAAGATGAAAACATAAATATATCATATAAATCAAATGTAATACCAAGTCCATGTTTACGCTACGCCATTTGTTGATGCAATTTTTTTTTCAATTCTCTTTATAAGTTGCAGTGATATTCGTTATTTTAAACAAACATAACCCACATAAATATCCTCTCAAAACTAGAGCCATGCTATATTGCTTGCCCCTCTAGCTCCACAAATAAACAAAAATTTCGTGCTAGTTTCATGAAAAATTGCATAGCGCCATATAACTGCCATCCCTAAATTAGCGCGTAAGACGCAAAGCAATGTAATTCATAGCTTTTGCGCTGAAATGTCATCCCTAAATAACAGCGTTAACTTCGTGTCGTTAAAAGTAATGTTAACTCATTTTATTTCATAAAACCCGCTGTATAAGAATAAAGAAGAGATAAAACCGCTATATTGCCTTGAAAATTACTAAATTGTCACTACTTTTCAACCATAACAAAACAAAACAAACCAACAAACATCAAACTTCACTTCCTAACGCACTGTCAAAATTGGATTTTCCAATTGCTAAGCGTTGACGCCAAGCTATTTAGGGATGCTTCATACATTTTGTATGTACATGAGAAATTTTGACAGTTATCTTGCGCTTTACGCGCATGAATTCACATGCCATGGCAATGAAAGGGAGCAGTGTAATAAAGTATATGTGGGAACAACAAAACAAATGCTTGTTAAAAGATAAGCTGAACATGAAGCAAATATTAAAAAAGGAAAAGAGAGAACTACTTTAGCACAACATATAAAAGAAACTAAGCATACGATAGATTTTAAAAGCGTTACAATACTGGACAAAGAGAAATCTGTAAATAAGAGTTATACGTTGGAGATCTTAAGAATACAACAACCATTATCTAAAGCTCTCAGTAAGGGTCCGCTAAATAAATTTTTTTTAATTCAATAAAAAGAAATAGTGTAGCTTCGGCTGTGGTACGTAGCGCTGTCCTGTTGAAACGTGACAATAACCTCCTCTTTAATTTTTGTGAACAACAATATAGTCCGCTTTTCGAAGAAAAATAGCCCAACTCTGCCTCTGGGCCAAAATCCGCACCAAACAGTGACTCGTTTTGGGTGCACCTGCTTTTCATTGTATGCGTGCGGGTTTTCTGTGCCCCAATTGCGACAATTTTGCTTGTTTAAATACCCGCCAATAGCAAAATGAGTTTCATCTGAAAAGAAGATTTTTTTTGGCAAAATCGGTATCTTAATGTCGCAATATTTCCCAGCATTGTTCATGCGTAAACACAATCATATTCTTTCAGCGGAAGGATCAAACTAATTACCTAAGCTAAGTGTTACCATTCACGAAGTATGCACTAGTTGAAATAAAAAAACGTTAGATTGCGGACCCTTTGCAAAAAAAGACAAAGACCAAACAAAGTTGCAATATTCTCCTGCAATACACCAAAATAGTTCCATGATATAGTTTAAGTTAGATGTTGTGATTTGTTTACTTTAATAAATTGTTTATTTTATTTATTATTATTATTATTATTATTATTGTGTTATGTCGTTCGTTAATTTAAAAAATAATAAGTAAGAATATGATTGCGATGTGAACTAAATCGTAAGTCAATCTTTAACTATATTTATATTGTGTGAAAGTTTAAAAAATCAAAAAAAATTTCTTCAACAGAATTTAATAAAAAAAAAATACTCCTGAAGAAGTCGACAACCACATCAAGGAAACATCGTTTTTAATGTTTAATGACCATAATTTCCCCTTAGACTGTAACGACACGTTCTACGCTGGTTGCTGGGATAACTGCAGCAAAGTCCAGGGTCGTTGCAATTTGACTTATCGTCCACAGACGGAAAGGAAACAATTCGAGTTTTAAAAATGTTATAAAACTTCAATTCACGTTTTATTCTTCTTATTCTTAAGGCTATAGCGACGGCTAACTAACGGTCGGGAACAAGCCACCAATGACAACAGCAGGTAGCAGTTTAACAGGCAGCGGCACAACCGGGCGGCATTGGCACGGGTAGCGGCGCAGACAGCGATGGCGTAGGTAGCTACTGCGCAGGTAGCTTACGTAGCGCGAGCAATAGACTTATTACGCGCCGAGATTGCTGGAAGCTCTCGACCACGTGACGAGATTCTAGGGAATTTACAATTCCTCACCAGAATCAATCGCAGCAATTTTCAACTTAAGCTGTAAGCAAGAAATAAATTGGGTAATTATACAATTCCTCACCAAACACTTCTTACCGGCAGGCAAGCTGCTTGCAAACTGCTCGATTTTTCATTTTGTTCTGCCTTTTATACCTGTTTTTATCGTACACACACAGTCACCCACACATGCAACTTGTTTGTGTGTTTACTCAGAGTGACCAGATCCAAAAAAATTTTGGAGCTAAATTGGCACCAAAAAAGTGCTAAAAAATTTTTTAAGTGCTAAAACATAGTGCCAAAAATTAAATGTCTTAAAGTAAAGTAAAGTTTATTTGAGACTTGAAACCATCATACATATATAAAGAAAACAAATGTTAACAATCAATTACATAAAAAAACTTAAAACTATAATGTTTTGTTTTAATAAGGTTATAAGTTTAACAGTAACAAACTTGTTATGTTTTTAACAGAGTATGTGTAAAAAAAAATTAAAGAATAGTGCTTGCTCCCGACACAACATTTTTGAAAATTTAATTAATGGTGTGCTTAAAAACTAGACTTAAACCTACATAAGAATAAAAAAATAAATAAATAAATAATTACCCTTTATGGGCACCTTGAATTTTAGAAACATAAAATTTTGGCATTAAACTATTTACGCAGGCGATTTCCTGTTCAACATATCCTAATGGTGAATAGTAACTGGTATTTAACCAACTCAGACCGAAAACTTATAAATATATTGATTAGAAAATTTTTTATTAGTACTTTCAAAGTGCTTGTTAATGCATTGTCTAACAATTTTACGTTCAAATATTTCAAACTCACTCATTACCGTTGGCGAAAAGAAAAACTTAGAATTCAACAATCTTGCAAAAGACATTCTTATCCGCTTGGCTTTATCAAGAGAAATCCTGGCATGAAAATTAAACTTAAAAAGTTTCGTAAAATGGACACCTAAGTATTTTAAATTGTTTACAAATGGTATCTCATGTCCATCCATGTCCAATTTAATCGTCTTTCTTTCAGGAACAACAAAACTTTTGCATTTTCCAGATGCCTTCCTCAAACAAATGGCTTTACTTTTCAAAACATTAATTTTTATTCCCCAAAATTTATAGGAGTTATTAACTGTTGTCAAATATGTGGATATATTCCGCAGTGTCATTCGGTGAAATTCCATGAGTGTAAAGTAAAGAATCATCCGCATAAAGAATACCCGTAGCCCCTTGAAATTCATGTGGAAAATCGTAAAGAAAAATATTGTATAAATGCGGAGCCAATATAGAACCCTGCGGCACTCCGCAACTAAATTCACCAAATGTTGATAATTCACCCTGAAGCTGAACGCAAAACTTTCTATTTATAAAAAAATTTTGAATAAGTCTGATGATATAAGGTTCAAATCCAATTCTAATCATTTTATAAATAATCCCGTTGTGATAAGCATGATCAAAAGCTTTTTCAATATCAAGAGATATTGCAATAGTGCACCTCTTTTCCCTTAAGTTATTGACTACGTCGTTATGAAATTTTAACAAGGCATGTGTAGTAGAATGGAATTTCTTAAATCCAAATTGATGGTCTGGTATATATGAGGAATTAAAATTAGTATCCATTTTCTTCTTAACTACTTTCTCAAAAAGTTTCCCCAAATTTGATAACAGAGATATGGGCCTAACGTTGTCTATATCAAAACTATTTTGCGTTTTTAGAATTGGACAAATTTTAGCAATTTTCCAAGCGTTAGGGAAGTAACCATTATTTATGCAATTATTAAAAATTATTGCTAAAAACTTAAACGCTAGAAGGGGGAGTTTTCTAATAATAAAATTAGAAATCCCGTCAATGCCGGAAGATTTTTTGTTGTTCAATGAACTTGAAATCAAGAAAAGCTCATCACCATGAATCAATTTTGAACTATTTTGAATATTTGACGAAGGATACTGATCCCCAAAACTGAATAAAGTAGTTGGAATTTGTGACAGGTTATAACTAATAGTGCTTTCAATTTCTAAAATATCCCTGTTAGGCACAGAGCCAGCGTAAATTGATGAAAAGTGCTGACGGAGAAGTGATAACTTTTAAGAATTATCTGTGATTTCCAAACCGTTTATAGATAGTTTCGAAAATGTTTTCCTTGAATTTCCTAAAATATTGTAAATCTCCTTATATGCACTAGGACCAGGCTTGATGTTTGCAAGACGAGTACTAAAAATTTCAGCCTGTTCAATCTGGACCTGCTCTTTTATAATAATTTTTAGCAATTGTATTTGCTTTGAAAGTAATATTTAATCCGGATTTCTCCTGTCTAAAGTTCTGCGGAAAAGAAGACGTAATTCTTTTTGCCAAGAAAATTTAATTTTGTACAAACTTTTTATCCTATGCGAAACGAAAATACGTTTATGTTTCCATTCGGTTTTTTCACAATTGTTGTTGGTAACTTCACTAAGAGATAAAGAAACATTTTTTATGTAATTATCAATTTCAGAATTTGATAAATTTATGTTTGAAGGGGGAACGTTTTCTGACACTGAAGAAAGGACTTCGTTTTGAAAACGATTCCAATTAGTATTTTTAAAAGAGGTAAGCAGACGTGGTTGTCTTAAAGAAAATTCAAAATTTAGAAACTCCAACTGAAATTGTATAGGAAAATGATCCGAAAAAGATGGTAAAGACTTAATAGTAAAATTTGGACTAAAATTATTAATTAAATTTGAGCTTATAAGAAAATGGTCCAAAAAAGAATTTCCATTAGGAAAAGATGGAACCGAGTCAGAAAATCTCAAAAAGTCGGAGTAGTTTGTTAGCCAATCAAAAAGTGTAATTCCATTGAGGTTGTTAAGAGTGTCACCCCATGAAGTATGTTTCGCGTTTAGATCACCGCCAAGAATAACACCATCATAGTTCCGGGAAAAGTTTCTTATGAAAGATAATCCGTAGTAAATACCCATGCGGTCAAAATTGCAAGGAAAGTATAAAGAACCAACAAGAAACCTTTTAGGTTCACCGTTAAGCAATAAATTTAATTCAACAAATATATTTGGGAACAAGACACCATCTATCGTTATACGTCGATAGAAATAATTTTCTTTCAAAACAATTGCAATGCCAATTGAGCTATCGTTTTTCAAGAACGTGTAATTTTTCAAAAAAATATTACTTGTTGAATCAAGCCGTGTCTCCTGCAAAAAGGCGACATCAATCTTATTACTTCTCAAAGTATTATTTAAATCAATTTTTCTACTATAATTTATAAGAGAATGTACGTTAAATGTTAAGATATTCATGGTTCTATTTACCATAGACCATTTCAACCTCCTTAAGGAGTTTTAAACAATCATTTTTAGCCTGTGCTTTAGAACATTTATGATAGTTAAATATAAAATTTTTTATTTTATCTTCTAATGTCATACTTTCTTCTTGACAAATTTCTTTTGCAATACTTAAAAAGTCTTCAATAAATTTCGGTTTTTTGGGAATAAAAGCAATTTTTGGAGAATTGTTAAAACAGTTCGCAAACGTTTTGCCAGAGTTTATAAAACTTGATTCATTTATTGTTTTTGCTACATTTTGTGAAGCTAACAAATTTCTCTCTTTGGCAACATTAACTTATTCCTTTTTACGATTTGAATATTGTAAGAAGTAGGGGCAACCACGCCAATTAGCTGGATGTCCCAATTGTTTGCAATTAATGCAGAATGGTTTTGAGTTTTCATTAAATACCAGTTTACACTCACCTGGACCGTGTTTCTCTGAACATTTAACGCAAGCATGCGGTCTATTGCAATTACTTGAATAATGGCCCCACTGTTGGCAACGCCAACATTGAACTTCTTTAGTGTTTGCCTTGGGAGATTCCCATAAAACATATTGATTTAATAAATACCTTATATGTGTTAAATTGTTCACAATTTTGTTTGGGAGCAAGGTAACTAAAAATAGTCCTGTGTCAATATCATTTTTCCTTGAGAATTTTGTTTGAAATTTGGAATTTTTTTCAACGGTATTCGGCAAAATGAGATCAAGTTCCTTTTTGATGTCTTCTAACTCAGATTTGTGATAAAGTCCACGCAACACAACATTTTTTTCTTCAGATCTTTTGGGGTAAAGGAGTACGAATCAATATTTTTTTCCTTTAATAATGTCATCATTTCTTGATGTATATTTGGGTCACTCAACTATAGTTTACTTTTGTACCTTGATTTGTTTACTATCTTAAAATGGACATTTTTTGTTTTTAACTGATCCACAAGGGTTTTAATATTCAAATTATAAATAAAAATAGGTGGGCAATAGCTTTCAGCTCTTGGCTTTGAAGATTTCTTAGCAGCTTGGTTATTTTGAGTTCGGTTTGAGCTTGTTTTATCCATTTCAATTTCTCCCAGAATTTGAAAACGATTCGCGCTATTTGTAAAACACCCGTGAGAAGAGTCTAGATCAGACAAATCAATTTGAACAGGATGAGCAAACTTCCGTTTTTTGTTTTTGATTTCAATAAACTCTTGAAGTTCTTTCGTTACAGCGTCTTCACTAAATTCCATAGACGAAAAAGATGCAGATTTTTGAAGAATGTTTGGGCCAGTTTCTTTATTATTTGATATGACTTGCATCTGGCTTATCATAGTATTCTTGATGCGATTAACAGGAACAACGTTTTCATCAATTTGTTCGAAATCTCTACTATCACAAGCAGAAGACTTGCCTTTATCAGGAGGCTCTTTTAAAGGTGGAATATTGCTTCCTAATTGGTTAAATTGATGGTTCATAGAAAAGTGTTTTTTTTTATTATTAATGTTAAATGTCTTAAATTTAAGAAAATATCTTCTTGGAGAGTTCATAGTTTTTTAATTTATGCTTATGTTGCCTTAGAAATATTTATTTCCATTAAAAAAAACCAAATTTCTTAAAAACAATTATTCATTTCTTAAACATAAAAAGGTTTAAAAACATAATAGAAATAATAATTCAGCCTTTAAATTAAATATCACATACACCAGTGACTATTTTGCAATGCATATGCAGTTGCTTAACTGTTGTTGTGGATAAATGTGCAGCAAAAGCTAAATGCAAAAAAGGAAAGAAACGCATTTGCTTTAGCTGACAACTCGTATGTGTTTCTTTCTGCAGCAAAGCAATTACTTTGAAAACGTTTGCTGTTGTTTAAGCAGTTAGTTGTTCTATATTTTTATTTTCGTTATTGCTTAACTCTTGACTATGAAATTGTGGCTAACTACATTTGCTTTTTCTTGCAGTTACTTGTTGTAACTCGCTGCTTTTCATCCCTTTTAATATTGTAATACATTTAAAAAACGTTGTTTTTATTTCTTTTATTTTATTTTCTTCTTAAGAAGCAACAGCAAAAGAAGAAACAAACATCAACTTATTGCTTAAGCAACAGCAAACGTTTAAAATAACTTTGCTGATTGCTTTAAGCATATGCGTTTCTTTCTTTTTACTGCATTGCTCTTTGCTTTTGTTTAGTTTATAATGAAATGTTTTGTGAATGCTGAGACATTTAGTTTTTTATATTGGCTGAAAAACATGTAAGCAAAGCAAAGATTTTAGTGCTTTTGCTATTTTTAAGCAAGCAATTTAAGCCCTGACATACACATATGCACTTAAGCAAATTTATTCTACTTTTGAATTCAGAGATGTCAAAAAGTGCTTAAAGAGGTTAAAATAAGTGTTTTTCAGAATAGTGCACTAATTATTTTTTGGAACATGTTGTAAATCATAATAATTAAAAGTGCTAAAAAAATGCTAAATGAAGAGGTGGAAAGTGCTAAAAATAGTGCTAAGTGCTAAATTTGTTATTTTTGTTGCTAAATCAATAAAAGAAGTGCTAAATCTAGCACCGAAAGTGCTTAAATGGCCACGATGCACAGTGGTCGATATACCGAATCTGGCGGCATTTAATTCGAAAATGAATAAAAACAAAGCCTGATGCTTAATTTCGACTATGAAATGCATAATAAACTAAACTCTAAACAATTTTCATTTATTTCAGAGCTTTTTTGTTAAAGTTGCTGATACCTAGCCAACAAATTAGAAATATTTCTGTTAAATTACAGATATATTATTTTGAGTGTTGTTAATATAATTAGTACAAATTTTTTAAAGATAATATATTTGTTTTTAATCTGAATCAGAAGTATCAGAACCAACAGTGTCTTCATGTACAATTGGCTCTGAAAGCAAATTTTGTACATCTCTTCCAATTTCGATGTTGTTCCGGGAGTAGCTAGAAGGTCGTTTGGATAGCGTGGATATGAGAGGATCAGATGAGAAAAGAAGTGAATGCATTAAATCCTCCATTGTGTTTTTTCTTGAATTTTTTCGTGTATGATTAGGCTTGCCAGATCCAATTTGCCAAAAAGCTTGACATTGCCCAAAAAAAAACTTGATTTTGAAAAAAAAACTTGACAAATAAAAACACTAATACTATTGGTTTTTATTTAATTTTTTTTATTATTTTTTTCATAAAAATTATTAGAATAAAAACAAAAATATCGTTAAAAGTAAAAATAACAGAAACAATGTGAAAGAAACAAAAAACAATATAGGAATAAAAATTCAGTCGTTATATATTTTAGAGAAAACTTAGGCGTTATTTAAAAAAAATATAGGTACTATCTTAAGAAATATAGATAGTAAAAATATGCTCTTTCGATGTGTTTTTTAGAAATACAAACTTACTTTTTTAAGTATTATTACATATGTAGCTAGAATAAATTTGAGAAAAAAAAATTAACTTACAAAAAACATTGACAAATCACTTTTTCACTTGACACTTGACGCGCATTAAAAAACTTGACAATCAGGCCAAATCAGGCCCGTCTGGCAACCCTATGTATGATGCTCTCTTAAATTTCTCAAATCCTTATTCCGCGATTCCTGTGCTTCTTCTGACATCATGCCAATTGGAAGAGAGACATTATTTATGATTTCAGCACCGTGAATTAATATTTTGTGTACAGAAGATGGCATATAGAACCATGAATATTTGTTTACAAATATTTCCGCTGTTTGCCAGCAAAATGTTTTGAACGCATGTGTATTTATTTTGTACCCGCAAGCCATAGTGCGTAAAATAATGCTGAATCTACTGATTAAGTCCTCACTGACTCCAGTTAAAAGTGCTGCCAATTTTGGTTGTTGAAAAAATCTTCTAGCCGTATTTCCGTTATTAGTATTTCCCGATCCGGGCTTAGGAATATCAACTAATAAAGACATTTCATTTCTTAACTTTTCTTGTATATCTAATTTAGTTTGCTGTACAACAGATTTGTCAGTGCTACGAATTTGCCACCTTTTTATTGGGATTCTGTATGCAATATGTAAAATGCACTCAAAACACCTTATCCAAGCGTGTAGTGTTGACAAGCCATACTCATACATATTTCTATTTACCGGCAGATTATTAATGGCATTCAAGTCATTCATAATTTTTGGTGTGGCTCCGCAAATTCCACATGTTTGTGACGAGGATTCTGAAATTATACTAAAAACTTTGCCATCGATCATTGTCATGTAAAATTGGTGATTAATTTGAAAAGACTCGAATTGTGTTGGAATAATTTCAGTTATTTGCTGTTTCACTTTATCAACTTCAGCACTAACCAACTCAGAAGTTTCTTTTGCGTAAATCAATTTTATTGGTCTACAAAATCGCGTTGAAGAAGGCCGAGAATTCTCCCACAGAATGACACTTCCCATTTTCACTTGCAGTGGCACAATGCATACGGCAAATAAGTTTTCATCGATCCTGTTCGATTCAGGGTCAGAAAAGCTTTGGCGGTAAGTTGAATGTCCGCTACTGCCATCACATCCCCATTTGTATATCGCTGTAATAGCATCTTCATTGAGGCTGACGAAAACTTCCTTCTTTGATTCGACGATTCTTGTTGCTGTTTGATCAACCAAGCTCTGTAGAGACACTTCAGCAGACGTATCGGTAATTTCGACTCCAACAGGGTAGCATTTCTTTTTTGCTAATAGCAATGCATCATATGGTGGATATATGTTTGCATTTCTTACTTTTGCACCAGCTTGGATCAATTTGTACGAGTGCTTTGTAAAATCCCCATCCACGTAAAGAGCCAAAGCTTCATCAGGACTGTATGCAATAGCATTTTTGGCTTCTGAAGCAATAGTTTTTTTAATTTTTGCTGCAACCTCGGAATCAGAATGTAGCATGGATACAACTTCTGATGCATTTCTTTTTCCTGCTTTGTGTAAACTAACACGCGTCGCTACAACAAGTTCATCGCATGTAGTTTTTTCTACAAGCTGTGAAACTTTGTTGACTTGTGTTTTAGATGAACAAGCAGTGAACTCTTTTACAGGCCTTCCAAAATTTTTACTAGTTGTCGCCCCAACTAATAAAACTTCACTGTCCAACCAATCTTTATTATGTTTTTCAAAATTCGATAACGTTCTGTTGCAGTTCTTCCACTTTTCCACTACTTTGCTTATGAAGCTCCTCAATTTTTTTTTTATTTCTCGGCACTGCTCCTCATTATAGTGCGATTGGTCTATAATATTATTAAATACGTGGGCCTCCACAGCTAAAAATTTTTTAGTAGGGACGTTTTCATTGTGCCAAATCAAAAAAAGTGTGCGTTTGGAAACATTCATTATGCCTAAAAAATTAATTAACCAATAAACGGGCAAGAACGGGCAGATCATTTTGGACGTTTCACAACAACAAATAACCAAATTAATAATCAAAACCATATTTGGACCGAATCCGATCGAATCCCAAAAGATGCACTCCACCAAACTATAGTATATAACACTTCAAATCTGCTACACCAATGTTAACTTCTACAACGTATTTCTATTAAACTAGATAATCACAGATCACAAACATATTTTTTTTAGTTAATACATACCTTGTACTTTAAATAAAAACCTTAGTTTATAAAATTATTAATCAAATGATTTAATATTGCCGAAAACCACGCACTGAGCAATTTGGCGCCAAATTCTTTCAATGCACTTGCTGCAACTCATGTTATATTTGACAGCTAACAGCTGTGCGAATATTGAAAGCAAAACAAATGTAAAAACGCAAATTTGCTCAGTGGAGTATCGGTTATCGATACAATCTCAAACATTTATCGATTTTAAAGTTTTAAAATTTGACTTAAATGCCGTCAGATCAATGATTTCGACCACTGTGCGATGGTCTGACTTAATGACAGCTGTGATGCTTTTGATAGAGAGGGTTGCGACTCATAGATGGCGACACGTATCTCCCGACCATTAATTTCAAACAAGTACTAAACTAAATTTTCATTTACAGCTTAACTTAACTTAATTCATGGTGTAGTTAAGATAGGAAAATAAATACTAATAGGTTTTACAAAAGAAATACAGTTCATAATAATAAACTAATGATACTAATAGGGTTGTTGTGAAGGCGAAAACGAAGGTCGTTACAAGACTCTGGTCTTATAAGATAAAATTAAACTATAATGTTTATTTTAATAAGGTAATAAGTTTAACAGTAAACGAAAAAAGTTTTGTTTTGCAAAATTCGCAACTTTTAATGAAGAAACAAAAAAATTTACGTGTCTCGTTGAAACCTGCAAAGAAAAGTTCAAGAAATAATGCAAATCTTAAACGTCAACTTAAATTACTACATAACATTGTTTTTGATGTACAAGAGTTATTTCCAAAGGCTATTGCCAAAACACAAAACAAAAACATTAAACAGAGAAGAGTTCCTAAAATGTTGCATTGGATTAGGCTTGAAAAAATATATTTTGCTTCGTAACCTACTCCTAAATACATCGCATTTAAGAACACAAAATAAAAACACATAACAGAACTACTTGATTTATGTCAAAAATTAATGCAACCCTTTAATATTAACGTATTGGAATATTAGAAACAAAATTGTCAACACCGTTCAAAATAAAGCCAGCTTGCCGAAGTGGTACTTGTTGTACCTGCAACACAAGTATCTGTAGAATGTGCATTTAGTGCACTTGCTACAGTCTTGACCAAGTTAAGATCTAAGCTATCAAAAAAAGTATATTTCTAATATATTGTTACGTTTTACCCTTTTTAGCAGGCAAACGTACGGATTCTTTTGATTGCAAATACCACTGTGGCTAAATTCTGTCTTCGAACTTTATGGCTTTCTCTGGCTATAACTTCTCGATTCTACCGGTCTTGTGAACCCTTGGTCTCGTATTTACTAAACATGCGTTATCACCACAAACGCAGCCATCCACGCTACACTACTGTGTTACTCCGGCGAGACATGAACTACTCGATGCCTTGTTTAGTAACCTTAACCATCCACAGACATCTCCACTTCTCCTTTTATCTAATCCAGTCATCTCCTTTAATCCAATAGCCACAACACGCGTCTGCCATACACTATTGTTATGATTGTTATGCTGTTACACTTCCCCGCGTTAACCGCTCGTTCTTTCTGTTTATTATGCAGGGCTTCTTGACAATTATCTGTTGCTCTTATGTTAAATTTGACGTCTCCACTAAATATTTGCCATGGCTTTACGCAATAATTGTCTTTTGCCTCTCGGGAGGTTTGTACTGCTGCTTATTAATTTTATTTGCATTATAACAATTATTATTTTTTTTCGTTGCACGCATGCGGTATCGAAGTCGGACCCCCTGGTTTGTAGTACGCACCTCTACCAACGCAGCCATTGAGGCTGCTCACCTTTTGTTGACTAACTTGTGGTTTTGTTATTCTATAAACACACCATTAGTTGAATTAGCTTATTCACCACGCTCATACGGAAACAACTACAGTGGTTGCCAGATTTTATTATTCGTAACAATATGTATGCAGACGAAAAGCCTGAAAATATAAAATCAATTAAAAAATATTTTTATGTTATACTGCGTTTCCATTGACTTCAAATCAACTAGTTTTGAGAAAAACACTTCGAAGCGTTTCCATTGAGCTGAAGTGTTTTGTAAATTCGAATTTGTGACGTTACACTGACATTTTCTCCGTAAAAGAAAAAAAGACTATTTTATTTTTGGTAAAAAATCGTTTTTATTTTTAATTTAATTTTTGTTTTACATATTTTTCTTTTTCTATTTTTTTAACACTTTTTTTGTAACAAAAAAGATTATTGTTTTAAAAAATTTTAATAGTAATTGTCACTTTTTCGATAAAAACATCCAATATGAATAGATAGAACGGAGTTGAACTTGAATATCCTAGACACAACACAGTGTTGCAAAGGCAAAGTTAGTTCGAAAAAATACATTTTCGACATGATTTAAATAAATCAAGTGATTTAAATGGTTTTGGTAGCATGAAAAATGTATTGAAAATCAAGTAGCAAAACACTTGATTTGAGCAAATCAAGCGTTTTCGACAAAATCACGTCAATGGAAACGCACTATTAAGTTTGTTTTAAAATACCCTTTGAATCTAAATTATTTTTAATAAATACGGCTAAAAATATTAAAACTTTAAATTAAAAATGAAGTATGAATGTTTAAATATTTTTAGCAAAAATAAAAATAAATTTTTCATTACCATTAAAATCATTAGCATTAGTTGAAAAATTGGAAAAGGCAAAACAAAACAATAACAGCAATATCATGATAATAATTTTATTTTAATTATAATTGTTTTAATAATGGTAATGGAATGGAATTACAACTGGAAAAAATAATTGGCTTTATGAAAAACTAAATTATAATAGCAAAGTCTTAAAAAAAACTATGCATAAAAAATAAACCTTAACCTTAACGTTATTGGATATATATATGTATACGAGGGCTGCTCTATATATTTCTGACCTAATAGTGAAAATGCGAATATTTATAACCAAAAATGGTTTTATTGTTTTTCAAAGTATTCTCCAGCATGATTTATACACTTTTGCATGCGCTCAAACCAGTTGTCGAAGCACTTTTTCCACTCCGATTGAGACATCTCTAAAACATGGTTTTTGAACACTTCAACAGCTTCTTATGGCGACGAAAATCGTTGACCACGCATTTTTTTCTTGATGTGCGGTAACAAGAAGAAGTCATTAGGTGCCAAGTCAGGGCTGTACGGCGGATGACCCATTAATTCGACGTTTTGGCCGGTCAAAAACGCTCTGGTTTGAGCCGATGTGTGAGAGCTCGCATTGTCATGGTGAACAATGATTCGTCTTCTCTTGTTGGTTTTTCGAATTTCTCCGATGACTTCAGGCAAACAAATTGTAGTGTACCACTCAGAAGTGACCGTCCTACGTTGCTCAAGCGGAACAGTCACCACAAGACCAGTTTTGCTGAAGAAACAGGCGACCATTTGCTTCGAAGTGCTTCTTCCACGAACAACTTTCGTTGGATTTTGCTCATCTTTGAAGACCCACACGGTCGATTGTTGTTTCGTTTTGGCCTCATACGCATAGATCCATGATTCGTCACCTGTGACGATCCTATAAACGTCTTTTGAAGCACCGCAATCGTATTTTTGCAACATTTCTTTGCACCAATCGACACGAGCCTTTTTTTGAGCGACTTTCAAATTGTGCGGGATCCAACGAGAACAAACCTTTTTTACGGCCAGCTGTTCATGCAGTATCGAATGTATGCTGGTGGAAGAAATGTCCAAGAATGTCTCTATCTCTCGGTATGTCGCATGTCGATCTTGCATTATGAGTTCACGCACGGCATCAATGTTCTCTGGCACAACAGCCGTTTTTGGGCGACCTTCACGGAATTCGTCTTTGATCGAGCTTCGGCCACGATTAAATTCATTATACCAATTTTTCACAGTGCTATAGGATGGTGCTCCATCGCCATACAAAGATTTAAGTTCATCAATGCACTCTTGTCGTGAAAATCCACGTCGAAAGTTGTGAAAAATGATGGCACGAAAATGTTCACGAGTTAATTCCATTTTTTTCTATATTAATTTCCTCAAGTCACTGTAAACAACAAAAATAATGGTCGTACGTCAAAACGTTTTGAGTACGATTATGCTTAAAAATGACAAACTTTCCAATGCAAATGTCAGATTGCACTTGGCAGCACTCAGTGTTGCCAGGCCAGAAATATATATAGCATCCCTCGTACATATATGTTCGAAAATTTTAATAATTTATTAAATTTTAATGAGATAGGAATAAAACTTGATGTCTGATATCTAAATTTAACTCAAACCCCAGCTAGCAAATCTTATTACTTACTCAAAAACAAAAATATATTCTTATAGTGCCTAGTAATAAAACGTACAAATTTCACCAGATTTTTGTGATTAAAATGTCACTTTAATATATTGCTTTATTAAGCTTAATGGCGTTTACTTAGTGTACAAAGAAAAGAAGCAACGTAAGATGATGCCATTTTTAAAGCAATTCAACTAATTATCGATCAAACTTTTTCATAAAATTACCACTAGTGAAAATAGTGACAATGCTAACAAAATCATTAGCATTTATGAAATTGGCAACGAGTTAGTCCATCTAATTAATTGCTCTCATTTATAGTAAGAAACTTGAATTTTTTAAACATTTATTTTTCACACCATATTTACTTTGGATATGCCGGTTTCGGAATATGTCACTGCCGCCACTTATGCTGATGATACAGACTTACTAACAAGTAATGATGATAAAAGGGAAGCAACAGAAGTGGTCCAAGTACATTTGGATAATATTTCAACCTGGTTTAAAAAATGGAATATATGTGTAAATGCCGAAAAATCTCAGCATATTACATTCACACTAAGAAGAGGTGATTGTAATCCAGTTTTCATAAATAATACAGAAGTTCCGAAAACAAATTGTGTAAAATATCTCGGTATGCATCTAGACAGAAGACTTACGTGGAAAGATCACATCAAAGCTAAGAGAGATCACCTCAGTATCAAAACTAAGCGAATGTATTGGCTGCTTGGACCCAGGTCTGAAATAAGTCTAAATAATAAAGTTTTACTATATAAAGCCATACTGAAACCAGTCTGGACATATGGTATACAATTTTGGGGTACAGCGAGTAATAGTAATATTGAGATACTACAACGGTATCAGTCAAACACTCTTAGATTAATCACAAATGCACCGTGGTATCTAACTAACAAGAACATTCATAAGGACTTGAACGTATCAGAAATTAAAGAGGAGATAAATAATTTTAGCTCTAGATATCTTGAAAGTCTTAGCAATCATTCTAACACACTTGCGATCAATTTACTAGATGAAAGTTACGAAATTAATAGATTGAAAAGGTATCATATATTCGACCTTCCTTTCAGAAAGTAATATTGTATATATGTATATAATGTGAATATGTAAAAAAAAACTACAACTTTAATATTTATAACTTAGAAATGTATAAAAACTTTTGTATTTTATTTTAATCTTAATGAAAAAGTAATAATGAAGATTAAAACACCCGTAATAGATTGCAAATAAAAATACCAAAAAAAAAAAAAAAATAATTATTTTTCAATCAATTCATTATATATTCTAATTACTGGTTGAAAGCGAATTATTTAGCACACTACTAGGAGATATACTATACTGTTATAATTTATATTTCCCGTTGTTAAGCTGACTATCCTTTACAACGAGCAATTACAAAGAGCTTGTAAATTTTACACTTTTATTTTTTTCTATAAACCTTTTTATTAATTTTTTAATTTCGAATAATTTTTACTCTATATTTATTTAAGCTGTAGGACTTTTCTTTAATACAGAAAAGAGGTTTTTTTTAAGACATGTTAGAAATTTTAGAAATTTTTAATGCACAAATGACATAACTATAATATCCTTCTAGTTAATACGTACATATATAAAAGGGACAATATTATTACTAAATGTATTTCTAGAAGTGTAAATGTTTTCCCTAATTTTTTTTTATTGAAATTTTTTGGAACTTCTATTTTTATGTACATATGCATGTACAGGTGTATGTAATAAACATTTTTATATATTAATTTTAATTATTTACTAGTTTTTATCAAAGAGGAATTAATATTTTTAAATAAACATGCAATAAAATTCCTTAATGGAATTAATTCTATCCTCATAACTCAACGCGCGACTAGACAACAATTTATTAATTTTTCATTTGTTTTTGTAAAAGAAAATTGTCATTAATATTATAAATATTAATAATTCTACCTTTAGAATCACATAAACTAATTACTAAAGCTAAACAATAATAATTACAATTCGGGTTATTACTACGAAGTTAAAATACTGCTTATTAGTTCTCGCCTCTATCATAAGCAGCACACAATTATCTAAAATATCTGTTTCATAAACAGATATATCCAAATACTCATGGTACAACAGATATTTGAGAGTAAAAAACTGATAATTTTCTCACTCTATGCAAAACCATAAACAACTGTAAATGTTTATATCCATAGTGTGAGCACGCACAAGCTAAATCATACAATATCAACTACAGTCCTGCAACTGTTGTAACTGATATGTATATGATATATCTGTTTTTGACATACTGTTGGATGTACTAGTGCACGTTTTTAATGCACATATATTGTTTATAAAATAAATAAACCAAATAAAACAATTGTCTTCATTTGCATTAAATAGGTAGGTAATGAAAATTTTGTTTATTAATTATATGCATGTATTATTTGTTGTTCTGGTATATTAATCATTTACATTTATTTTACTTATGTATGTAAGAGGAAAAGGTAGAAATGATCTAAATTTTTTGCATGAATGTTAACAAGAAAATTTTATTTTTACCAACACTACCACGAATTCTATAGTTTTGTTCTTAGCACCAATAATTTGGTGTTTTAGCATCAATTAAGAAGTTATAAATATCCCCTACTTAAAACATAAGCAAAGCACATTTACTGTTCAACAACAACAAATAATAGTAGCTATAATGAAGATAGTAATAAAGCAACAACAAATCCAGAAGAACAAAGCATATTTACTGTTATGAAAAGCCACAACAACAAATAACACATACAAATTTAAAGAGCACGAAAACAGTTGGACAAACAAAAAACCCAAATGATAATAATTATTTTATGATAACAGTAAACATAAAGATAAGCAAAGTATTACCCAATGGTAGGCTTAAATTTTAACTAAAATTTATATTTTGTCTATCGTACATGTACTTCTTTGCCGTCCGTACGCGCAGTTATTTTTTTTCCATATACCTTTTTTCGTACACGCAGTTATTTTTGGTTTTCCATGTACGTTTTTTTGTACACGAATTTATTTTCATTTTTTCATGTACTTTTTTTCCGTACACGTACTGAAAATAAAGTACACGTACACAAACAATAGCTAAAGTCGTACATTCACGCACTTGTATGCAAAAAATAAATATTTTAATAAAACACATTCGTGGTGTGTACGGAAAATTTCAAAATTTAGAGACACACTTAATTGTTATGAAAAGAAAAACATGTGCGGGTTGGTTTTGAACAGAAAATTGTATGTACGATGAGTGTACTTTCTGAACTCTGGTAAATACTTATGTGGTTAAAATTGCATGAAAAGAAACCTTTTATGTTCGCCGTTTAGTAATAAATTTATTTCAACAAATATATTTGGGAAAAAAGTCATCATCTATCGTTATACATCGATAGAAATAATTGCAACGCCAATTGAGCTATCGTTTTTTTAGAACGTGAAATTCTTCAAAAAAATATTACTTGTAGAATCAAGCCGTGTTTCTTGCAAAAGGCAACAGCCAAGTGGTCTGCAAAATAATGCAACGATCAGCATTTTCCCATTGCACACAAAATAATTGTTCTATTTAAGTAAATTTGTAAAAATAGAAATAATAAGAATTTAATATTTCCACTTAATCCTGAATTTTGTAAGTTACTCAAAATTCATGATTGCCTGGTATTTTACTAAAGTAAGGATGTGGATGAATAAGGTTAAGTATAGAAATAAGAGGGTTGAGTGTAATTTGGAAAAATACTCAACCAAATAGTATACAAGAAGAACAATTTGTTAGAATATACAAAATTAAATAAACATCGTTGAGCAGCTCTAATCGCAGAGCACTAAGCTAATAACCAAATAAACTTTTGTTTTACTACGTTTGGTCACTACACGGCGATCCGGCCAGTTCGGAAGTGCTCATTTTAACAAAGCACCCAACAAAAGAAAATAATATCAATCCTGGCGGACAAACCAATAGCCGCCAGAGAAGAGTCCTGCCTGGCCAAAAGGCATAAGAAGAGAAAGGACAGCCCTAACATCAACAACAGGATATACATATTTACATTTAAAGAAAAAATGATACTATACGTGTACAAAGTGACCACAAACGGTATCAACCACTTTTGTGATCAATTTGTACACGGATGGTATCAAAGAGGCGACAACGATAGCTGAATTGACAATATATGTGTACAATGTGACACCGAACCGGTGTCGAACTGATAACATATCGATATCAAATTGACACCGTAATGATGATGAACTGATAACATATCGATGTCGAACTGATAACATACCGGAGTCGAATTGACACCACACCAGTGTCGATTATGCACTACTCGTTAGTAGCCTCTTTCCCAATTGACCACAATAATAAAAACAAATACAATAAGTTGTTCGATTATAAACGTTTTTTATTCAAAAAAATATTTTTTTAAACGAATGAGACAGTACAAAACATAAATCAAGTTAAACATATTTAAATCTAAAATAAATTTTCCCATTATTCGAGGGGCATACATGAAGTAGAACTCTTACAAAATCAAGAATTGGTATTATATAAGTCGTATTCATGTCTAGTGAACCAATGTCATAAGGTTGTAAATGTGGATCAAACTTTTATATAATTAAAACTTCATTATTCAAAACGTAAATATTTTTGTTTTCAATTATAAAATTTTTAATTTTAAAAAGTTCAATACCCGTTATATTCGTACACAGATAATATTTTTTTTGTACCGAGTTCCCTTAACCACTATTTCGTCAACAGCGTTACAATTTTAAAAATTTAGAATAGGTTTATTTAATTTAAAATGATAATCATCTTTTAATAAATTCTGTAAATTTGCTTTTGGCGAGAGTAAGATGAAAATAGGTTCTAAATTATCTTCGTGATTTAACAAAAAATTCGAATATTTTAGTCCGGCTTTTATGGATATAGAATGGCAGGGGTTTACTCTTGATTTGGTGTTGGCAAAGTACATTTTGTGTAATTTGTGCTTGGCTTCAGACCGCATACACCAAAGATAGCTTAGGGGGCCACATTTTTTAATGGCAGTTGGTAATGGACAAGAAAATGGTGTTTTTGTTTTAAAGAATCATACAAATTGACATAAAGTGAATGGTGCGTTTTTATCAAATCTTCTAATTTTAGTAAGTTGTATTCATTGTAACTTGGTTTTAAAATCGCCATGAGGTATTAAATCACTAATCATTAATGGTAAAAAATTATAAAGGAAATAGTTTCACTTGCAGTCATTTTTAAGTTATAGTTTTTTAGTCTTCAAAAGTATAGTTGTACTGAATTTTTGAAACAAAGTTTTTCTACTCATTATAATGTTTAATGTTGCAATATTTTCATTAATCAATGCAATCAATACATTATATATGTATGTCGTAAACACATACGCCTTCGTATACGTTGTGCATAATATCAAAACAAAAATTTTCTACAACATAAAAATATGGTATAGATTAAAATATGCAACTATTTTTAATACCAGTTTCTCGTAAATTATTTTCTAATACATCCTGTTGAAAATAAGTTGCATTCCTTAAACAATCTAAATATTCAGTTGCATCACATTGCGTTTCAGATTTGGTTCTTGTACAGACACGGCAGAGTCTTTAAGAATTAAACGATTGAACAAAACTTAGTATACTATTAACTGCTAGATTATCACCAACAATTAATCCTAAAATAAAGTGTACTTTACGCATATAACCCTCAATTAAAATATTTATTCCGCCTTCTAATTTTTTTAACTCTTCCACTAAGTGGTAAAATGTTTTTTCATATCCGTTCATTTTTAGATCTGTCGATGATATAAACGCTACGGTAAAAATATAATCTAGTTTTGACAATAAATATTAAATCATAGAGGGAAAATTAATATAATAACCACATATTGAAAATGTATGGCTTCCAAGGGATTATTTATTTGGAAATCATCTAAATAAAGAATGTAGGGAATAATTATATCACAGTTGTATTTTATAACTTTTGTTTTAAGTATTTCTCCGCTTGAAAAATTACTTAATATATTTCAATTCAGAAAAGTTTTTGTGTTTTTTTGAGTTAAATCGAAGAGATTTGGAATTTTGAAGATGGGGCCTCAAACATAACTTTGAATGGCATTTAATAAACGGTTGATGCTTTCAGTCCCAAACTAGGATTACCGTTAACAACGATTTCTGAAATCTGATTGTTAATTATAAACCTTTTTGGCGCTTCATATAAGTTGAGTTCTTTCAAAATTCTATATTCCGTTTTTACTTCCTCAAACGGGTTTTTACAAAAACTTAATATACTATGCAAATCGTCACAAGTTTGATTATTATCAAAATATTTTTCTATTGTTATTGATATGGATGAAAGCAATAACGAAATAAAGTTCTGTATTTGTAGGGCTCGATTTCTAGGCATAGAGTTTTCTTGATATAATTGCAAAGATAGACTTAATGCTTTTTTCTTAATTGCGTCTAAATCATTGTTGGCTTTACCGCATTCATAATTGAGTGAGGCTCATTTTCATTCAGTAGAAGAGAAGTCTTTAGCGGTGGTAAATATATTGTATATAAGTTTTCAGTCCGATTGCTTAACGCATTAGTATTTTTGGTTTTGTGTAGATTTCCTAAATGAATTCGAAATGATGTAAATCTATTAAATGTCCGGTTACAATTATCTTGCACACACTGAACTTTTAGTAGTTTAGGTGACATTAAATGGTCAACTTTAAAATGAACTATTAAAATATTTGGTTTATCGAATTTTTTGCAGCAACGGAAACATATATACTTATTGAAATAAGATCTTAATTACTGGAGCAATAATTAATAGGAGATGTAGCATTAGAAGATTTAGAATCATATATAGTAGTAATTTCATAAAAATATTTTTTAATGAACATCCATGGATGATGGCAAGCATCTGGATATTTTAAAAGTGTTTCAAACATTTTAAAACATATGAATTAAGTTTGAGTAAATTATTATTGAAAAATATATAACAACCTTTTATATCCATATCAGTTAGGCTTTCTACGACTAAAAAGGGCTGAACGTAGTACGAAACTCTCTTGCGAATCAACTATTGTCACCTTTTTGGCGTGTTAACTTCCTCCGTACTTAAATCTAGCTGGTGATGGTAAAACCGCATTAAGCAATATGGTGTATATATAGTCCTGCGCATCTTTATAGAAATGGAATGAAATCTATGGACATTTATTTATTAAATTTTTAATTACCTATACTGGCCGCCGAAGAAATATTTGCAAACAGTTGTTTACAATATTCATTATGGATATTCCTTGCATAAAATATTCGAATTATCTCTTTAAATTTTTCATATTTTGAGTGCACTAGGTGTCCCTTTAATGGGTACAAAATATAAAAATCTATTTTGATCTATAAAAGATAAATATTAAAAAAAATGAATATTTTGGAAATCCTAATACTTACCAATTCTGGTGCCCTTAAATCAAATAATTTTGGCCATTCCTGAAGAAATTCTAAACTTTTCAAATTATTAAGGTCTCTTTTACGAAGGACCTTTTCCATTTTTCGCAAACTGAATCCCAATTATCGCATTCTTTAATTAGCGAAATTTTAAGTGCAATTGAAACTGACTCATCAATTTCCACAAACTCTTTATCAATCGAAAGCAGTGAGGGACTTGCAACGGTGCTACTACACGGCAAAGTATCTAAAAGATTCCTTTTTTTTAAGTTTTTTGCTTCTAAACTTTGCATAAAGTTTTCCACTTGCGTTGTTTTTTCCTTTTCTTGAAATATAATAATAGTCCTGTAAATGTGAAAACATATATTATATATGAACATAGGGAATATAAGATGGTGTAGTTTTATATTTGTAGTTTTATATTCATTACCCCCTCATTCCATTTTTAAAGGGAAAACAGTACAAATTTTATCCAATAGTCGTTTATAATCTTGTATGCAAAGTAATATATCTTTGCTTAAAACATCTTCAATAATGGTATTAATTATGAAGTCTCTATGCTCACTCTTTAGTTTGATATTTTGATCAGCCTATTTAAGTATTGACTTTCCTTGTGACGTCTCGCCCAATATGGTCTTCAAATCCTAAGTAGGTATATAGTTAAAATATGCGATGTTATATGTATTTATGGAGCCTATTTTATTTAACCTTTCTTTTGATAAAACTTCTCCTATTTTAGAGCAATTTGCCACCTGCATGCTTCCATTGCGCCTAGACCACTCTTCGACTTTTGATGGCACTGACATCGTGTAATCATCGATTCCGAGCTCCAAAACTTAACAAAACATAAAAAAAACATAGAAGACATACATGTACAATTAATAACCTTCGTTTTTTTCCAAGCAAAGAGCTTTTCTCGGAAATCTACGCGCAATCCTAGTGGTGGCACAGCTTCCTTTAAATCTTTCTTGTTTTAATAACGTAAGCTTCTAAATGTAAATTGCACCGCTAAATTAAAAGTACATGTAAGAGATTTCTGCTTTAAGCACTGAATTACTAACATTTTAAATGATCATAAATTGATTCCATATTTATGTCTTCCAAAAATTTCTTCAGCTTCTTGTCGAAAGATTATGAAGAATCTTCCAAATTTTTTGGCCTAGAAAAGCATGAATTGCTAGACAGCAAGATATCACCATCCAGCTCTACCACATCACCAATAACATTTTGAGCCCCAAGCATTTTATTTTCTTTATTGTGCTCCATTTTGTTTAATTTCTTAAAGTTTGCTCAGAAACACGTGCACTGATCACTAAAGAATGAAAAAAAAACAAGCCGAACACAATAAATTCGATTTTTATGTAATTTGACAATCTGATGTTGTCAATTCAACCACAACAAACAAAAATGTTGTTAATTTACACCCACACTTTTCTACTCTTTATAGAATGAATTAATTAGAAGTTATTGTTATATTTAAAAGAGAAAAAGCTCTACTTCTGAGAGAAGTAAAATCAAACCCACCACCAAGTTGGGAACGCGCTACTAAAATTTGGAAAACCCCCCAGGGGAGTTCCAGGGGGTGTGCCACTCGCATGGGTGGATCGACCCTCCAAAGTTCGTGGAGGTCGGTTATACATTTGGACTCGATTGGGGCACTTTTAATGGGTCAAAGTGGGATTTTTCAAATCTTGACCCTTTGGGACAAAAGTCAACAGTTGGGGGTAGTAGAATTCGTTTTAGAGGTATAGTTCTTCGGGCAAAGTTTCTTATTTTGATCCCTAGAATACGATTTTCACTGAGCGATGGGCGATTATTAAATCGACCCGCCCTAATATATATATAAAAGAATCTTCATTAGAAACTAAAATTGAAATGTTAACAGAGCTATGGACGATAATTAGTGTGAAAGAAATACCTACGGTGACCGACGTAATAGAAAAACCAAAATAGAAGAAGAAATAGTTAGAATGATTAGATGGTACAATGGGAAAAGAACAATCAAAAATAGAACACCCAAATGCCAATGAGGTCAATGAGGTGGAGGTAGTACAGGAAAAACCAAATTTACTAACTATTGAAACTTGTTTAATAACAATAACTATATTATTAGGCCTCAACTTTACTTTGAGAATTTACGTAATACATAGTAGAAGATTGCAAAAACGATATTTGAATAGAGCAAACGCACAAAATTAAAAAAAAAAATAGTATATTACAAAAGGGCAATGGAATGGCACCAAATTTTACAAAAAGAATTCTTCGAGACGATAGTAAATATTCGATAATCGAAAACTATCCAACACCAAAAGATGCCGATAGCGCAAAGAGATTTGTAGCTTTCTGCAATTACTATCGCAGATTCATTAAAAACTTCCCATAATATTCCAGACATCTAACAAAACTATCAAAGAAAGGTATATCATTCAACTGGACTAAAGAGTGCGATTATGCATTTAAATATCTTAAAAAGGCATTAATGAGTCCAACACTGCTACAATATCCAGACTTCACAAAATAATTTTGTATAACAACAGACGCAAACAAATATGCTTGTGGAGCAGTCCTTACACAAGAATTTGAAGCCAAACATTTACAAATTGCTTACGCTTCAAAAACTTTCACTCAAGGCGAAAGCAATAAGTCAACCATCGAACAAGAGTTAACTGCTACTGACTGGGCAATTACTTATATGAGACCATACATCTATGGCTAACATTTCACTGGCTGTACAGACAATTGACCACTAAACTAACAAGAATGCGTCTTGATCTTGAAAAATATAACTTTACTGTAGAATATCTTAGGGGAAAAGACAACTACGTAGCGGACGCACTGTCGCGCATAACCATAAACAATTTCAAAGACATGACAGAAAAAGCCAATTCAATTTTAAGGATCACAACAAGATCGATGGCAAATAATACCTCCAATAAACTGTAGAACAATATTAATGATAATAATGAAAAGCCCAATATGTACGTACCTATTAAATTAATAAATAAATATAAAATATAAATATAAAAAACATATTGTTACAAAGATGCTTTATTAAAATCATAAAAAGATGTTAAAATAATTTACGCCAAGAAAGTGAAACGAAATGACCTATTGTGTTTGTTTTCAAAGCTAGAAGTTTCTATAAAACATCTTTATTGCAAAACAAAAACAACTAACACAAAGCGATGACTAAACAAACGCAATACACAAACATACACACACCTGCATTGTATAATAACTAAATAAAAAAACACAACATGTATTTTTAAATAATGATTGAAGGTTCTAGAAGTAAATAATAATGCTCACTAATGTGTCTGAGATAAAAGTGGCAACGCAGCATTTTCAACTACGCAATAGATGGCGGTAGAAATTCTCGAACATTCAAGAACGCCTAAAAATAGGGTATATAAAAGCAACGCCAATACGTGCTGATTCATTCGTATTGTGAGCGCCATCTATTTAAGATCTTGTGGTACAACAATTAAAGTTGCCAGCGTGTATTATTAATCGCGAATAGTTAAATCGTCAAATAATTGATTAAATAAAGTGTAATTTAATTAAAACTCTAAAAGCTGTGTGTTTATTTATTTTGCAAATAAAGAACTCATAAATTAAACGTTTATAATTTAAATAAACGTAACAATATATAAAGGTCCATAGACACTTTTTAATTGAAATTTTGATTGGATTTGATTATTTATTTTCCAATAAATTCAAAAATTCCTTACAAACTAAAGTATTTTTCTAGGATTATTACAATAATTTAAAAAAAATGTACTTTTCAATACAGCCATTCAAAATTTAAATAAATATTAAGAAAATTCCCCAAAAAAAAGAAAGAAAAGGAGACACAATTAAAAATTTTTTTAATAAAGATAATAAACTTAAAACTACTTACACACTAATGAAACAAAAAGAAAACACAACAAAACAAAAAACAAATAAATAAAAAATAAGGTTACTGTGCAGTGTTGTACACCCTGTTAACAATATTTAGTGTATTTAGTTATCTATGGTAAAATAAAAGGTCTGCACCCTCGTAAAGAAGACCAGCTCCCCAATTCGGGTATATGTATTTCCGCCTTCCTTTGAACATCATAGCGTCAGTCTTATGAATTTTCAAGTTGAGGCCCCACCTATTGAAATAGTCCGTTACTGCTGTCAAGTATTGATTGACTCGTTCGTTAACAGTTCTTGCCCTTTTTCCTGAAAAAGCAATAAAGATGTCATCAGCATAGATCAACAAGATATCTTCATGAGGGTGTGGAGGTATATCTGATATGAAGATATTGTACAAAACCGGGCCCAGCAATGATCCCTGTGGCACTCCTGCAAAAATCGAACCCTCATGAGAGAGGACATCTCCAATACGAACCCTAAAAGAGCGGTCCGTTAGAGAGCTATTAATCATATGGCAGTGCTCATGCCAAAGCCCGTACTCATAAATTTTTAAATGAGATCATCATGCCAAACAGTATTAAAGGCTTTGGCAAAATCCAAACTCACAGCAATAGTAGGGCATCTCCTATTCAGACCGCTGGCAATATAGTCCGTAAGTACAACTAGTGCGTGTGTCGCCGAAAGTCCGCTCCTAAATCCAAATTGAAAATCTTTTAAAATGTCACTGTCGGTAATAACGTCATTAATCTTTGCCAGGAGAAAGTATTCAAATAGTTTTCCAAAGGCCGATAATAAGGATATAGGACTATAGCTTCCACTCTCATGAGGATTCACTTTCGGTTTTAGTATGGGAACCACTACAGCGGTCTCCCATGCTTTTGGAAAATACTCTATATTAAGGCAGCGATTGAATACAATAGCAAGAAACCGCCAAGCCACAATGTCCGTCTTCTTCAAAACAAAATCACATACTGCGACTTAATCAGTAAAACCAAGTCTGGTAAAGTTCCTACTAGAGTCAACAAATCGTCCATTAGCTGTCAAAGGCCTTCCAAAAACCGTCAAAGGCGTCGTCCTGTCTAGGGTAGACACTGATTCTCGAACCCTCACACTGAATGGATCTGCGCGTGCCGCTTGACCAGGACTTACGTAGAAGAAACGGCCCGCAAGCTGATTGGACATACCAGTACTATCGGAAATGATTGCGCCATCATTATCAATCAAACTTCGAACTGAGGGTCGAGATTCAAACCTAAGTGCTTGGTTATTATGTCGTACGCTTTTTAAAAAGTCCGCCCAACGCTCGCGTTCAAAAGCAGCTATGTCACCCTTTATTATTCGTTCAATGTTCTGTAAGTCCGCTTTCAAAATGTTACGTCTACCTGGGTCTTTACATCTATACAATGTTCGTCTCAGTCGTTTCTTTTCGGCAATGAAATGGAATTGAATGCTCATTGGCAACCTCAAACGATCGCCCCATTTCATCCACGCAAATGTCAATTTCCGCCTGAGTCACGTTCCTGTCAAGTGGCAAGATTGGCTGATAGCCTTCGCGAAAATGCCCGTCTGTTTAATTTGTCCAAGTCGTTGCACTGTTAAGCAGGGCTTCGTAAAAAACACAATCTCCACGGCTTTGTGGTCGGATTCATAATCCAGAGTCCTGAGTCGGCCAGCAGTATTAATGTCCACAGTCGCCAGAAATAAGTGAATGTAGGATGATACATGAGTATTTATCCTACTTGGTCCGTCAGTTTGCCAAATGTCCAAGTCTGGACATATAAGGATCCCCCCAATACAGATGCCTTGCATTGAGATCCGCACCAATTAAAACGCTGCAATTTCGTGAAAGCCTCTGCACTGCTTCAAAATATGAAGAAGTGAAAGAGGATTGCAGTCTGAGGTACATTGAAATAACAACTAAGTCGTCCTCTGAACACGCACAGCTGCTTTCTCTATACTCCCTGTATTAAGAATTACCTCTTCGCAACGCAAGGCATCCCTAATGAGGACAGCCACTCCACCCCCACGTCCAGCCTGACGGTCACGTCTAAAAATTTTGTACCCAGTAATGTTCAGAGTGTGACCTAAGAACAAACTTAAGTAGTGTCTCTTATCTCTTGATACAATTGAATTAACGTTTATAAAACCTCCCGAATTGACCGGCGTTCGTTGGCTGCAACTGCTGCAGCATATGAAAGCCCCGCCTTAACCTGACTTCGCTCAAAAGATTGACTTATTGGACGATTTCCGCCTTTAGTACCACAGACATTGCATTTTACTGGCATACCCACTATAAGGGAGACCTGACCAGTTACAGGGTCAGTAACCAATGTCTCCTGAATATTTTCCCCCTTAGGTGGCACTTGGCATTTGCCCGAGCCATGAGACCCTCCGCATTTAACACGTGGCTGACATTTAAAGCACTGCGTTATGCCAGTACGCCTAAACTTCCTAATGCTCACCTTACAACGTAAAATGTATCTAATACGAGTATCATAAAATTTTTTGATATCAGATTTTCTATCCAACCTGACAATCCATTAGACCAACAATATTGATGCCCCTCTGAAGACCGTTCAAATATGCCGCAATCTCCTCAGACTCAAAAGAATCTGGAAGGCATTCCAGATTTAAGTGTGAAAGGCCTAAGACTTTTGGGGGTAAAGGTATAAAAATTTACCTTTTCAACCTCTTGCAAAGCCTTAATTTTCTGGATAGTTTTATTTGTATGCGTGCTTATCGGTTTTTGTGTCAAAATTTGTTTAAATTTTTGTTTTGCTCTTGTTTGTTCACGTTTTATTTTAATTTTTATTGTTTTATCAGGGATTGTAAACGAAATCTACAAATATACTTTTTCAGCTCAAGTTGCATTAAACATCCTTTTATTGAATTTTTGTTTAAATATACATTGATATAGTCGTTGCAAAGTCATTCTCTTGTTATCGTTAATGGCCTACAACAAGGTACAGTTAACTCCCCGATACTTTTCAACATATTTTTACACGATCTTCTAACAAGGGTGGAAAATATAATTGGGTTTGCTAATGATATTGTTATACATCACTCGGGAAGTAAGATAAAACAAACAAACAAACGAAGGATTACAAAAAACTTTTAATATCATTGAAAAATATGCTATTAATTGGCATCGTCCTCCTGTAGGAAAATGTAACAATGATATAAGAAAAAATTAGAAATCTTTTGGTATTAAATCAAGTCAGAATATAAAATTCCAAACAAAGAGACTGTTAAATATTTAGGAGTAAACCCAGATAAGTTCTTATACTTTAACGAACACATAAATATTCAGCTAGTCAAAGCTAGAAAGACCCTATTTAATATAAAAAAACTGTTTTACTCTAAATACTTAAAAATAGAAGTAAAAATAATTATGTATCAAAGTTTAGTACGCCCCATTCTAACATATGGTTGCCAAATATGGTTCAATATTTCACCGTCATACATGGAAAAAATTAGAATTTTTGAAAGGAAGTCTTTGATAGTCTGTACGGCAATATATAGGTCTCCAAGCAGTAATTACACCAAATACATTTCAAATAAAAAACTATATAATTATGCAAAAATTTGTAGAGTATATATTTTTATCCTTAATTTGGTAAGAAATCATATAGAAAGAAGTACGACACGCTTTAAAAAAACTTGATTATGGCACCATATTATACAAACGAAGAATATTTAAAAAACAAACGCTATTGAGCGGATTTGTACCACCTGAGGCATTTGTTTACCTCGATAGTAATGGATTTTTTCAAAACGAAACCGGCATCCCTATATTCTACCACATATATAGAAGAGCCAATAATAAAGGTTTGATAAAAACTGCAGTACTCACAGTTCTCATACAAACTTAAAAAAAAACTGGTGGCTTATAAATAACTGAGCCTTTCCTTCTGTTTCTTTTAAAATTTGACTTTAATAACTCCTCCAACCGCCCCCTTTTGCTTTTTTAATAATAAAGTAAAGGTTTTTTTATTCACCCTTATCGTGGTTGGCGTAGGCGTATTTGTTGTCGTATTTAAAACTCAATGGTATCGTGAAAACTTTTCGCCTACGCCTACGACTCCCTTTTTTTGTATTGTAAAAGATTACTTAATTTTATTTTTTATGGAACACCCCATGGCGAAATAATACAGGTGGTCTCGATAGCGAATTCATTAATTTCGCCGTAAACTCTAAATGTCAAACTCCATATATACAAAATTTATCTAACTGTTATACATATTTTTTATATATGGAGTTTGACATTTGGAGTTTACGGCGAAATTAATGAATTCGCTATCGAGACCACCTGTATTATTTCGCCATGGAACACCCTGTTAGACATTTAGAGAAGCATAAAAAAATAAGAATAATTAGCTGCTTGTAATGCTTTACCAGCTTGATTTCGCTATGTAACTGATTATAAAAAAACAAAAACGTTTTAAATACAATTGCGCTAATAAAAATAATTTTTTTAAACAAATATGCTTAGTGTTGGGTTATTTTCATCATCAGAAGACGAAGAAGAATTTAATAATTCCGAAAATCTTAAATTTGAACTCTCCCCACACCTTTAACCAACCTTATCCTGTAGGGAATGGAGGGTCTATACTATTGAGTTCTTCTGCGGCTTCATTCCATTCATCTTTCGTAATAATTTTATTCAATCCTTTATTATACCCTTTTGCTAAGTATGGTTTTTCCCATTATTTCTACCAACTTGGGAAACTGTACGGGTGTGGTAATTTTTATACTAAAACATAAAAGATAGAAAGCAAAAATACAAATATTTAAATAAATGTCTTTAAATAAATATCTTTATTTAACTTACGATTTGTTTGACTCCATTTTTAAATAATTTTTGTTAAAAAATAAACGCTGTCGTGAGCAAAAAACTTAACGACAATTTTAAGCGTATTTGATAGGCAAATACGCCATCTGCGATACCGTTCTTGTAATAGATTTACAATCTGTGTCGTTTTTGCTGGCATTTTTGCCAACCGTGATGCGTTTTTTTATAAACGCCTGAAAAACACCAAAAAACGACACAAAATTGCCAACCGCGATAAGGGTGATTTCCTTTCCAGCTAGAATAAATATATGCATATAAAATGCCTATGGTAAATAGCAGTAATTATTATTATAAATGATTAGATGAATACTTATATCCAAGGCGAATTAACTATAAGGTGATAGCGGTGGCGAATTCATTAGTTTTCGCCTGTATTCTAACTGTCAAACTTCATATATAAAAAATTTATCTAACTGTTATACAGATTTTTTTATATATGGATTTTAACAGTTAGAATACAGGCGAAAATAAATGAATTCGCGCACCGCTATCACCTTGTAATTAATTCGCCTTGCTTATATTCATTCAATATGTTTGAAGGCACAGTGTGGGACAGTGTGTAAGATAGATTTTAGCTACTTAAAACTTTTGTTTATTTTTTAGTTGTTTAATAATGAGAATTTTGCTTAAATAAACATATCTAAAAAAATTACTCTCTTACTTTTTTTTTTAATAATACAGGCATATTCTGAATTCTACACGAAATTTGCGCTTGAAATTTTTCAAGGCATTCAGGCATGTTCTGACACTCGCATGTTTTTGAAATCGCATGTGATTTCAAAAATGCCAACTTTTGTTTTACATGTTCTGAAACTCACGTGTTTTGCTTGCGATTTGCTCTTTTTCAAACTTATGTTCGAAAAGAGAAACATATGTTTTTACGGTGCAAAACATAAATAAACAAAAGAAAATTACAATAAAATGCCTGCAGCTACCAAGCTTAGTTTCATTTCTTAAAAAGGATGCAATTAAAAACAGAACGAATTAAAAAACGGATACTTAATCCAATGTATATTTATTAATTAAAAAATAATATCGCAAGCCAAGAAATATTTTGGCGACAAACGGATTTTCTATTAGTGATATCGCATTTAGCATCTTTGATGTAAAAGGTTACTTACGTTGTAAGTAATCAGTACTTAATAAGTATTTTTGTTTATTTTGTTAATTATACGTTTGGAACTCCTATCGTCCAAAATGTAATTTAAATAAATTTTTAAATGTCCCTTAACACTTTAATCGCACATTTAATAAGCACCGAATATTTTATAAGAATTGAAAACTAAAATAACCACATATTTTTTTGACTACCGACTATACGTTAAACCGCACTAATAAAAGTATATTTTCGAACATAAATTAAAACAGCTGTTTCTATGAAATCGCCAGTATTCAAGAAAATACTCAAAACAAACAATTGATAGAACAAATAACAGATTTTAAATTAATTATTTGCGACTTTAATTGTGTAAAAATTAAAATAATTGTTGTTAAAAATTAAAGAGAACATATTAATTTTCATTTGTGTACCATTTTATTATCGTTTTAAAATTTATTTTAAGCAAAATTTATCACTTCACTTCAGTAAGTGCTTGCGATTTGAAGTCGCCAAATTTCTTGGGTTTGTGAACTACAGAACACCTTTCATGCGGTTTCAACTCGCATCGCCAGTTTTAAGCGATTTGCGATTGTCAGAACACGAATGATTGTTTGTGTAAAAAATAGTTTTACATCAACAATGCCTTAAAAAATTTGAAGTGAAAATATCATGTGGAATTCAGAACAAGCCTGATAATTAAGTAAAATTCATATCATAATCATAAAATGTTACCTACCATCTCTTACCTTTGACATTTTTGAACTGTTTTTTGACATAATACATGATTTTACACAAACAAAATGGCTGTTGTTCTAATGTTGTATTTGTTGTAGACGTGCATGTACTTGATATAGATATACTTTGCCTGATAGTTTACTTTTGTATATTAAAATGACCATTTTTTGTTTTTAACTGATTCAAAAGAGTTTTAAGGCCTTATTCACAATCAATTTTTATTTTTATAATAGGTTTATAAAACAAAGTTTCCATACAAAATTGGTTTTATAAACCTGTAATTAATTAAATTATAAATAAAATGAGGAAGGCAATAGATTTAGCTTATGGCTTTAAAGATTTCTTAGCTGCTTGGTTCTCTTGAGTTTGGCTTGAGCTTGTTTTATCCAATTTTATTTCTCCCAGGATTTGTTTAAATGCATAGAAATGTCAGCCAAATCAATTTCATCTTCAAAGCCAGCATTCTGCATAGCTTAAGCTATATCGAATTCAGTAATATCTATATTTTCTAGAATAGCATCATTGTATTTATTGCAAGCATCCTCAGGTGGAGAAACATTTTCTCTGGGTGAAGTTTCTGGTATTGGCTACATCTCAGGTTTGGCATCATCTGGTATTTAAATGAAAGCTACGTTTTCTCCGGGCTCAAAGTAACATCCCTCTTGAAGTTCTTCTAAATAAGCAGTTTGACTAACATCCTTTATATCAAATTCAGGAACTTCCACTTCATTCAGGAAAGCAAAATGGTCACCAGTAGGCTGCGACGAAGCCTGATACTGACATGCTGGAGGTATTTTGTAAACTTGACATTGTTGTTGGCGAGTAACGGCTTTTGAAGGTTTAGTTTTTTGCGAAGCAAGTTTATCTGCATATTTTACTGCAATAACCTGCATAGCTTGCTCTAAAAATGCATTCAGATTTATATCGCGTGTATCAAATACATCGAAATTGGCACTTGATCCGTCTATAAATGCATTACCCTCCATAACTGCATCTGAAAAAGCAGTTTGACTAATGTCCTTTATATCAAATTCAGGAACTTCTACTTCATCCAGGAAAGCGAAACGGTCACCATAAGCAATTTGTCGGGCAAGCTGGGCGACATGTCGGACTGCATTATCCTGCTTTTTTTGCTCTTCAAAAGCTTTTCGTTCTTTTTCGCGCATATCAAATAATGCGAAATTGAAATCTGCTCCGTCTACAAATCCTTCAGCCTCTATAACTTTTTCTGAAAAATCAGATTGACTTATGTCGTGAGGATCAAAGTTACGTTGTTCTAGCTCTTCTAGAAAAGCAAAACGTTCACCAAGTAAAGCTGCTTGCCTGTTAGCCTGTTCTTCAGCCGCTATTTGAGCCATAAGTTGTTGCTGTAGGGTATCTATACAGAACTTTAATTCATCCAAGTCATCTACTTCGTCTACGTTATCTACCTCATCTTCGCCAGTTATTTCATCTTGCATGGACTCTTTAGCAAGTCTTTTTCTAAAAGCAGCTACAGAAGTTTCACTAGCCATTGGCCTTATTTGAGATATTCGTTGCATAATGCGTTCAAATGTTGGAGCACCTGAACGTTTTTGAGGGAAAGAACATGTAGGTGCCTGCTGAGTTTTAGATTTCTGCTTAGGTGTTGCCCCAGTTTTTTGTTGGGTAGGACTTTTGGGTTTTAATGCCACTGCTTTGGTCTGTGGACAAGTTGGTACTTTTGCAGTGCCCACCTTGGGTTTTGCAGTTCCTGTCACCTGTGGTGTCGCTCGCGCTGATCTAGCTGCCATAGTTCTTTGACATGGCATCACTGATGCTATTCGATTTGCAGTACCTGCCACCTGTGGTGTCGCTCGTGCGAAAATAGCTGCATAGGGTCTTTGAGATGCTGAAGCTGGTGCCGTTCGTTTTACAGTACGTGCCACCTGTGGTGTCGTTCGCGCTGATGTAGCTGCCATAGTTCTTTGACATGGCATCACTGATGCTATTCGCTTTGCAGTACCTGCCACCTGTGGTGTCGCTCGTGCGAAAATAGCTGCATAGGGTCTTTGAGATGCAGAAGCTGGTGCCGTTCGTTTTACAGTACGTGCCACCTGTGGTGTCGCTCGCGCTGATTTAGCTGCCATAGTTCTTTGACATGGCATCACTGATGCTATTCGCTTTGCAGTACCTGTCAACTGTGACGCTTGTGCAAAAATAGCTGCATAGGGTCTTTGAGATGCTGAAAAACCTGCCTTGGGTTTTGCTACAGTGGATTTTGAAGGCCCTGCCTTAGGTTGTGGACATGCCGTTGGTACTTGTCGCGTTGTTTTTGTAGTACCTGGCCTTGGTACCGGTAATGATGGCCCTTGTTTAGCAGGCCTTTTAGGAACTGTTGCACCTCTGACCGTTTTTTTAGCTGCGGCCTGCGCCTTTGCTTGTGCCTCTTCACGTGAGTTAAGTCTTTCTATTGCCTGAGCTCTTTTTATTAAGGCCGCCACGTCTTTGGGGTTTTTTGGGTGGCATGAAATGTCATAAGGGTCTTCCGGTAATTGCGGAAGTTCTTGCTGGCACACTTGGGGCTGTTGAGCCCTTCCGGTAGCGGCAGCATCTTGAGCTACCGCAGCGGCATCAAATTCATCAAATGAATTAAGTTGAACTTCCTGAAATGGTGGTTCATTGAAATCGTTTAAAGGTTCAGTCGGCAAGTCTAAACTATCAAAACTATATTCGCCGGCATCTCCGTAGCTGCTGAAACATAGATGCGGTGTACTGGGTACATAATGAACGTCGTAACATTTCGTTGGTCTTTCTTGTATTCGGTATGCACGGTCTTCTGAGAGACATCGTTTTTGACTGCAAAGAAAATAATTAGTTGTTATACATTTGGTGATTTATGCAAAGTACCTCATTGTTGTAACACGGAAAAGGAACCGATTTAAAGATTCATTAAACCAGGCGTTTGAAGGATCAAATAACAAAAAAAAAAAAAAAAAAAAAAAAATCAGTTATAAGAAAGGGCCGTCATAAATATTCAAATAATGGCTATTTAAAAATATTTTACGGAAAATTTGAAAAACTTTAGTAAAATTTAAATTTTGCTATAAATTTTGAATTTTTGCAGTTACTTCTGAATTTTTTTCGGTAATTTTCAGTATTTTTGCATTCGTTTTAATAATTTTGAAAAATATTTAACATGAATAAAATTAAACTGTTTGTTACGATTGGTATTTTCTTTAAAAATTATTTAAGTACAGTGGAAGGCAAATTGAATACTAGGTAAAACTACAAGGCGAATTAATACAGGTGACCGCACGGCTACAACAATCCAACAACACAAAAAACAACAGGCAATTTGTTACTACAAAATTATGTATGTTGTCAAAAAAATATTGTAAAAAACAAACAAAATAAAAAAATAAATTTGATGACAAAAAGTGGTTGTAACTTACAGAATAAAAAAAAAATATATATATAAAAATTAAGTTATATAAAAATAAAAATACAGGAAAAGTGACCAAAATTCTTTTGTACCTCTAGTTTGCCCAAATCACATGCATCGTTCCATTCTTGCACGCTGATCATTTGAAGACTAACATAATCTTCCACAAAAAAACCAAGAAATTATAAATGTGTTAACAATAATTTTACTATCTTTTTACGCATATTTTGATTATACACATCAGGAACTGCAAATACGGTTCCATGTTGTAGTAGTTTTCTCTAGGAATTTCAATTGTTTGTTTTCTATTAGCAATCAAAAAAAATTAAATTAAAAAAATTTAACACATTATTTATTTTTGACAACTGTAATGAATACAGCTGATGGGCTTTTTCGCCCGTGCGTTCACCTGTATTATTTCGCCATGGTAAAACTAGTAGCGCAGGTGATCGAATTCGCTTTACACATTTCTCCGAGCTAACGTCAAAATTTATTTACATTTTCGTGACGCGCCATTTAAAAAAAACTAAAAAATAATGAACTTGAAAATAAAATTGAATAATTAATTTGAAAAAAGTGAATGTGCAAAAAAACGTTGTTTAAAAAGTGAAAAGTGTGTGTGCCAAAAAGTGCTGTAAGAATATAAAAAAGAACAAAAAACTTACTAAAAAAGAAAACGTTTCTTTATAAAACATTTGTTAATTAAAAAGATTTTGAACAAAATATACATTTCTAAAAATGTGTTATTGTGCGGTTTGCAAGAAAAAGTACGAACGCGGGTGTGGAACTTTGTTCGATATGCCAAAGGACACTAAAAGAAAAGTGAAATGGAGTAGCATTTGCGGAATCAATTTTTCTGCAGCGGCGCGTATATGTCTTACATGCCAGTGATAATAAACAACTTACCTTTATATTTTTTATTTTATTGGACACCACAGTGTACAAATATATACGCCTTAAAACTAGTTTACGGACGCAGCTTAAAAATTAAAAAAAAATTCTACGGGGTGTAAAATTTATCTTTAAGCAAAAATGTAAAGAGACAAATTTGGGGTTGACCCTTAGTTTCCGAGTTACGGGCCTCCAAAGTTTGTATGTACAATATGGAATATATCGTGTATTTTTTGGTGAAATAAGACAATATGGGTATCATTGGAAAGGTAGTTTTAATATCTTTTCAATTGAAAAGGAAAATAGTAAAAAAATACAATAAAACAGATAACGACCAATATATATATATATATATTAAGTAAATTAAGTTTAGTGACAATACCATACGAAAAGAGATAAAAAAATCTTTAGCAAGCGAAGGTGTTGTTCATACTATAGAGGAGAAAATTTTTGCGCCCGGTCGAAGGCCGGCGACGCAGAAAATGTTTAGTAAGCGAAGCTAAAACTAAGAGTTGTACAAAAAACTTTCAAATGCAAATTTTTTAATTTTTTTTACTATTTTCCTTTTAAATTGAAAAGATATTGAAATTACCTTTCCAATGACACCCATATTGTCTTATTTCACCAAAAAATACTCGATATATTCCATATTGTACATACAAACTTTGGAGGCCCGTAACTCGGAAACTTAGGGTCAGCCTCAAATTTGTCACTTAACATATTTTGCTTAAAATTAAACTCTACATCCCGTAGGCAACCTTTTTTTAATTTAAAGCTGCGTCCGTAAACTAGATTTGTTCCATATATACAAACACTTTTTATTAAATTTGTTTTTATTTTCTGTTTTTTTTTTATATTTTTCGTCAGTTGTTAACTGACAAGTACAAGTAAATTTACACAAACAAAATACATGCGTTTTTTGTTTTTGTCCTCATGCGATTACCTAGTATTCAATTCGCCTTGGTACAGTGTTTTTCAAATATTTTCAAATACTTCAAGTACATATAGTTCAATTAAGTTTGAGTGATTAATATAGATCTTAAACATCTAGCTGCAAAGATAACATGAAACTATTATGTTTTAAGATATTATTTCTGTTTTGAAATTAAAGTTTGGTTATCTTAAACACTCATTTAATAATAAATTGATTCGTAATGCAAATGGTTGCTGATATCACAAAAGAGAAGTAAAGTTGATTTAAGTTCCTATAGCTTATGCTTATTAAATATGCAGTAAATATGTGAAAATATTCTCTAAAAATGTAAGAGTTATATGCTCTTCAAAACCGAAAATAATGTCTATTTTTTATTCAACAATCTTAAATTCAGAAGAAGACAACGAAAAGTGGCGTATACGGCTATGCGGAATTTTATGTAATACTAAATATTGCATTTTAGGTTACGTATCTAAGAGATTTTACCTTTGTTTGTACAGTTGTAACATAAAAAATGTCGTAATAAAACTAAACAAAAAAATTACCATTGCACAGGGAGGAGTTTGTTTTTAAACGTCAAGTCCCACGGTAATGAAATTTTACATGGCTGTAGTTGGGTTGAAGTCAAGTTGGAGTTAAATTTGGACTGCGGCGCTGCGATGCTGTAAAGTAGAACACCTCGGTTATATGTGAATTAAATTTGTTGCTAAATTCTTATTATTGCTTGGATTTTGAAGGCGTTGGTAAATATATATAGTTTAGGAGGTATTTGACTGTTAAAACAAAACAGTTTTTTATGCTCCATTTGCATAGTTTTCGCTTCTAGCGGAGTCAAAATCTATTCTTTCAACTCATAAAGTATAGACCTGATTAAATAGGCTGTCACAAGTGAATTTTAAGTCGGTTTTACTATTGAGGATTAAACGGAAACAAAAGACAAAGACTTGGTTTCAAAGTTCCAATATATAAAGTTTATTTAAGATTTGAAACCATTAATATTTTATTGACCAATATAATTTAAGTATAATCTTATATTTTAAGCTAATCAGGCCTGAATTAATCCATGTAAATAAAAAACAATTTTTATTACATTTTTCCCCAACGTTTCGTGAATTTTTTGTTCACTTTCTCAATTTTAAATTTTCTTCTTTTTAATTAAATAGACGACCCCTTGAGAAAGTGAACAAAAAATTTGTTGATGCAATTTTTTTTCAATTCTCTTTATAAGTTGCAGTGATATTCGTTATTTTAAACAAACATAACCTACATAAATATCCCCTCAAAACTAGAGCCATGCTATATTGCTTGCCCCTCTAGCTCCACAAATAAGCAAAAATTTCGTGCTAGTTTCATGAAAAATTGCATAGTGTAAATGCCATATAAGGCATGAAATCACATGCCATGGCAATGAAAGGGAACAACAAAACAAATGCTTGTTAAAAGATAAGCTGAACATGAAGCGAATATTAAAAAAGGAAAAGAGAGAACTACTTTAGCACAACATATAAAAGAAACTAAGCATACGATAGATTTTAAAAGCGTTACAATACTGGACAAAGAGAAATCTGTAAATAAGAGTTATACGTTGGAGATCTTAAGAATACAACAACCATTATCTAAAGCTCTCAGTAAGGGTCCGCTAAATAAATTTTTTTTAATTCAATAAAAAGAAATAGTGTAGCTTCGGCTGTGGCACGTAGCGCTGTCCTGTTGAAACGTGACAATAACCTCCTCTTTAATTTTTGTGAACAACAATATAGTCCGCTTTTCGAAGAAAAATAGCCCAACTCTGCCTCTGGGCCAAAATCCGCACCAAACAGTGACTCGTTTTGGGTGCACCTGCTTTTCATTGTATGCGTGCAGGTTTTCTGTGCCCCAATTGCGACAATTTTGCTTGTTTAAATACCCGCCAATAGCAGAATGAGTTTCATCTGAAAAGAAGATTTTTTTTTGGCAAAATCGGTATCTTAATGTCGCAATATTTCCCTGCATTGTTCAAGCGTAAACACAATCATATTCGTTCAGCGGAAGGATCAAACTAATTACCTAAGCTAAGTGTTACCATTCACGAAGTATGCACTAGTTGAAATTAAAAAACGTTAGATTGCGGACCTTTTGCAAAAGAAGACAAAGACCAAACAAAGTTGCAATATTCTCCTGCAATACACCAAAATAGTTCCATGATATAGTTTTAGTTAGATGTTGTGATTTGTTTAATTTAATTAATTATTTATTTAATTTATTATTATTATTAATATTCTTATTATTATTATTATTATTGTGTTATGTAATAATAATAATAATAATAATTAAGAATATGATTGAGATGTGAACTAAATCGTAAGTCAATCTTTAATTATATTTATATTGAGTGAAAGTAAAAAATCAAAAAAAAAAAATTCTTCAACAGAATTTAATAAAAAAAATACACCTGAAGAAGTCGACAACCACATCAACGAAACGCTGAGTAAAGAATAGAATAAAATTGTTTTATTTACATCGTTTTTAATGTTTGATGGCCATATTTTGCCCATTAGTCTCTGGTCTTAGCTGATATAATTAAATTAAAGTAAAGTAAAGTAAAGTTGAAACCATCATACATATATAAAGAAAACAAATGTTAACAATCACTTACATAAAAAAAACTTAAAACTATAATGTTTTGTTTTAATAAGGTTATAAGTTTAACAGTAACAAACTTGTTATTTTTTAAACAGAGTATGTAAGTATGTATAAAAAAAAATTGAAGAATAGTGCCTGCTCCCCACACAACATTTTTAAAAATTTAATTAATGGGGAGCTTAAAAACTAGACTTAAACCTACATAAAAATAAAAAAAAAAAAAAAAATAAAATAAAAAAATAAAATTTTGACATTAATCTATTTACGCAGGCGATTTCCTGTTCCACGTATCCTAATGGTGAATAGTAACTGGTATTTAACCAACTTAGACCGACTTGATCGTTTAAAACATCCCGAATTAAATTATTGTCTATAAAATCTAGGGAATTAAGAAATTTTTTCATTAAGTCAAAAGCGTAAGAAGCTAAAGGCTTAATTTTTGCAAACTTATAAATATATTGATTAGAAAATTTTTTATTAGTACTTTCAAAGTGCTTGTTAATGCATTGTCTAACAATTTTACGTTCAAATATTTCAAACTCACTCATTACCGTTGGCGAAAAGAAAAACCAAATCGAAAACGCATATAGTAGGACTGGCCTTATACTAATTTTATATATAAGTAACTTTGTATTCTTTGGCAAATACTTAGAATTCAACAATCTTGCAAAAGACATTCTTATCCGCTTGGCTTTATCAAGAGAAATCCTGGCATGAAAATTAAACTTAAAAAGTTTCGTAAAATGGACACCTAAGTATTTTAAATTGTTTACAAATGGTGTCTTATGTCCATCCATGTCCAATTTAAGCCTCTTACTTTCTGGAACAACAAAACTTTTGCATTTTGTAGATGCATTCTTCAAACAAATGGCTTTACTTTTTAAAACAATAATTTTTATTCCCCAAAATTTTTAGGAGTTATTAACTGTTGTCAAATATGTGGATATATTCCGCAAAGTGTCATTCAGTGAAATTCCATGAGTGTAAAGTAAAGAATCATCCGCATAAAGAATACCCGTAGCCCCTTGAAATTTATGTGTTGCGGCACTCCGCAACTAAATTCACCAAATGTTGATAATTCTATTTGAAGTTGAACGCATAACTTCCCATTTTGAATGAGTCTGATGATGCAAGGTTTAAATCCAATTCTAATCATTTTAAAAGTAATCCCGCTGTGATAAGCATGATCAACAGCTTTTTCAATATCAAGAGATATTGCAATAGTGCATCTCTTTTCCCTTAAATTATTCACCACGTCGTTATGAAGTTTTAACCAGACATGTGTAGTAAATTGGAATCTCTTAAATCTAAATTGATGGTCTGGTATATATGAAAAATTAAATTTAGTATCTATTTTCTTTTTAACTACTTTTTCAAAATGCTTTCCCAAATTTGATAATAGAGAAATAGGGGCCTTACGTTGTCGATATCAAAACTATTTTGTGTTTTTAGAATTAGACAAATTTTAGCAATTTTCCAAGCGGTAGGGAAGTTATCATTATTTATGCAATTATTAAAAATTATTGCTAAAAATTTAAAAGCTAGGAGGGGGAGTTTCCTAATAATAAAATTAGAAATCCCGTCCATGCCGGAAGATTTTTTGTTGTTGAATGAACTTGAAATTAAGAGAAGCTCATCACCATTAATCAATTTTGGATTATTTTGAATATTTGACGAAGGATACTGATCCCCAAAACTGAACTGTAGTTGGAATTTGTGACAGGTTATAACTAATAGTGATTTCAATTTCTGAAATAACCCTATTAGGGATAGAGCCAGCGTAAATTGATGAAAAGTGCTGACGGAGAAGTGATAACTTTTAAGAATTATCTGTGATTTCCAAACCGTTTATAGATAGTTTCGAAAATGTTTTCCTTGAATTTCCTAAAATATTGTAAATCTCCTTATATGCACTAGGACCAGGCTTGATGTTTGCAAGACGAGTACTAAAAACTTCAGCCTGTTTAATCTGGACCTGCTCTTTTATAATAACTTTAAGCAATTGTATTTGCTTTAAAAGTAATATATAATCCGGATTTCTCCTGTCTAAAGTTCTGCGGAAAAGAAGATGTTAATCTTTTTGGCAAGAAAATTAAATTTTGTACAAACTTTTTATCCTATGCGAAACGAAAATACGTTTATGTTTCAATTCTGTTTTTTCACAATTGTTGTTGTTGATGGTAACTTCACTAAGAGATAAAGAAAAATTGTAATTATCAATTTCAGAATTTGATAAATTTATGTTTGAAGGGGGAAAGTGTTCTGACACTGAAGAAAGGACTTCGTTCTGAAAACGATTCCAATTAGTATTTTTAAAAGAGGTAAGCAGACGTGGTTGTCTTAAAGAAAATTCAAAATTAAGAAACTCCAACTGCAATTGTATAGGAAAATGATCCGAAAAAGATGGTAAAGACTTAATAGTAAAATTTGAACTAAAATTATTAATTAAATTTGAACTAATTAGGAAATGATCCAGAAAAGAATTTCCATTAGAAAAAGATGGAACCGAGTCAGAAAATCTCAAAAAGATCGAGTAGTTTTTTTTACCCAATCAAAGAGTATAATTCCATTGAGGTTGTTAAGAGTGTCATCCCATGAAGTATGTTTCGCGTTTAGATCACCGCCAAGAATAACACCATCATAGTTCCGGGAAAAGTTTCTTATGGAAGATAATCCGTAGTAAATACCCATGCGGTTAAAATTGCAAGAAAAGTATAAAGAACCAAAAAGAAACCTTTTAGGTTCGCCGTTAAGCAATAAATTTATTTCAACAAATATATTTGTAAACAAGACATGATCTATTGTTATACATCGAGAGAAATAATTGCAACGCCAATTGAGCTATCGTGAGCTATCGAACGTGAAATTCTTCAAAAAAATATTACTTGTTGAATCAAGCCGTGTTTCTTGCAAAAAGGCAAAATCAATTTTATTAATTCTTAAATTATTATTCAAGTCAATTTTTCTACTGTAATTTATGAGAGAATGGACGTTAAATGTGAAGATATTCATATTCATGGTTCTATTTACCGTAAACCTCAACCTTCCTAAGGTGTTTCAAACACTCAGTCTTAGCCTGTGCTTTAGAAAGTTTATGTTCATGTCATACTTTCTTCTTTACAAAAGTTTCTTTTTTTGAATTTTGGCTTTTTTTTTTGGATAGTTTTGCTAAAGTTTATATTTTTCCTACTTTGTGCAGCTTACAACATTCTCTCTTTGGCAACATTAATTAATTCCTTTCTACGATTGGAATATTGTAAGAAGTAGGGGCAACCATGTCAATAAACTGGGTGTCCCAATTGTTTACAATTAATGCAGAATGGTTTTAAGTTTTCAATAAATACCAGCTTACACAAGCATGCGGCCTATTGCATTGAATTAAATAATGGCCCCACACCCAAAGAAAAAACATGGTTGAGGTAACTATAATCTAAGAGCAACATATTATGGTTGTATTAACAACCATGTTAACAAATCATAGTATTGTTACATTTAATGATAATAAAGTTGTTCTAGCAACCATATTGTTATCTAGCATAACAATAACATGGCAAAATCTAAAAATAATTATGTCAAAATTTAAACATTAAATGGTTGAATTAAAACATCATAACGTGGTTAAAATGTCATGTTATAATTAAATTATAATATGGTCTCGTAACTGCAAATATTTCATAATATAAAAGACTTAGTTATTCATTGTTTAATTTATTATTGATTTGTCACTAAAGTTATTGAAAAACATGAACTCACAAAAAAGGCAATTATTTGCTGATTGAAATGGTTTCTCAATCGTGATTAGAACACAAAAATAAAGGTTTATATGCTTCATATTTTTGATATGTTTTCTTACCTTTTATTTTTTTTTCATACTCGTACATGTATTGTATATTATTTCAAATTGTTTAGTTTGTACGTAAATTTTTAACTTTTCATTTTCTCTAACAACAAAAACCATTTAAACTTTAAGCTAACAAAAAATTACTAAACTGATAGAGAAGCATTCTGTCAAGACCTATAACAAAATATTTTTAAACACAAATATTATTTTGTTTGCTTTTAGTCATACTCTGATGAATACAAATATATTATTGTTAAATATATTATATTATTTTTAATAAATTATAAAACTTTGGTTGTGGTTCAATTTTTTTTTGCGTTAAACCAACAATGTTGTATTTTTTGTGCACAGTAACCATATAATGGGTAAATGTAAAAAAACGTGCAAGGCGAATTGATAACCAGGTGGTAATCCAAGGCGAATTAATTACATGGTGATAGCGGTGGCGAATTCATTTATTTTCGCCTGTATTCTAACTGTCAAACTCCATATATAACAAAATCTGTATAACAGTTAGATAAATTTTTTATATATGGAGTTTGACAGTTAGAATACAGGCGAAAATAAATGAATTCGCCACAGCTATCACCTTATAATTAATTCGCCTTGGTATCATCAGCATGAGGTACTGTTAGAAATAACGTCAAAGTTTGTTTTGTTTTTTTCGATTCGGTTTGGTTTTCGTATATACATATTTACATACACTCTCGATCAAATGATTAGAACCACTTAAATTTCCATTTTTAGCACGCCATTTCTTTTTGTACAGAGCTAAATTTTACTACCATCGGAAACAGAATTTTTTAAGATTCCAAAAACAACAACACCAAGATCAGAGTTAAGGCAACTGTTTTTCCATAAAAAAATATACGATTTTGTTCCCTTTATATGACCCACTTTGAACCCACTTTTCTTTTTTTAATTATTTCCAATTATGTAGTCGCATTTAATTAAAACATTAAACTACTAGAAAAAAAAACTACTTTCAACTAAGACTAGTAGAAAATGGGCAAGAACAGTATATAATAGTTAATTACCTATCAGGACATTGCGCATGAAATTGGGCAATGCCTCAAAACTGTGCTCGGAAACTAAAAGCAAAAATTTAAAACTATGAAAGGAAATGCAAATAAATAAATTAATATGTATTTTAAAGTGGTTTTAATCAACTAATCCAGAGTGTATATAAGTACAAATATATATAATCACAATCATGGCGAAATAATACAGGTGGTCTCGATAGCGAATTCATTAATTTCGCCGTAAACTCTAAATGTCAAACTCCATATATAAAAAATTTATCTAACTGTTATACATATTTTTTATATATGGATTTTAACCAAGGCGAATCAATTACCAGGTGGCAGCGTTAGAGAATTTATAATTTTTTGATGGTAGAAACGAATGTCAAACTTCATATATAAAAAATAGTACACAGATTTTTTATATATGGAGTTTGACAGTAGTGTTCACGGCGAAAATTAATGAATTCGCCTACGCTGGTAATTGATTCGCTTTGGATTTTAACCATGGCGAAATAATACAGGTGGTCTCGATAGCGAATTCATTAATTTCGCCGTAAACTCTAAATGTCAAAATCCATATATAAAAAATATGTATAACAGTTAGATAAATTTTTTATATATGAAGTTTGACATTTGGAGTTTACGGCGAAATTAATGAATTCGCTATCAAAACCACCTGTATTATTTCGCCATGATTTTAACACTTAGAGTTTACGGCGAAATTAATGAATTCGCTATCGAGACCACCTGTATCATTTCGCCATGATCACAATAAGTAAAAAAAAAAGTTTGAAATTATTCCAGCAAAAATGTGTTTTTGGTTCCAGTATTAAGAAAGTCCCACAACATATTGTAATTTTCTTTGTTGAAATTGTATTTTTGTTAAAAATGAAAAAAAGTTACATAAAACACAGAATTTATTTTTGTTTTCTTAAATTTTGTATTGTTTATTTTTTAAATACTCGTATTGTTATTCTTGTTTTGAATTTTTTGACAGTTTGCTTTATATTTTTCAAAGCAAATTAAAATTTTATTCGCCTCAACCACCGATTTTTGACACGGACTTCTACCAAAAAGTTGCTTTGTTGTAACCATGGCGAAATAATACAGGTGGTCTCGATAGCGAATTCATTAATTTCGCCTTAAACTCTAAATGTCAAACTCCATATATAAAAAATTTATCTAACTGTTATACATATTTTTTATATATGGAGTTTGACATTTAGAGTTTACGGCGAAATTAATGAATTCCCTATCGAGACCACCTGTATTATTTCGCCATGGATACGCCTTGCTTAAATGTGTTAATTCGTTTACACACAGAGAAAAGAGATTCGTTGTGGGTTATTGAATTTGTTGCCAATCGATTTTTGTCGGTTGTGAGCATTATTTGAAATTTGGTTGAAATGACTGAATGAATATGGTACTCCTAACTATTTTATAAAATGATTCGAGAAGGAGTACAGTCAATAAAATATTATTGTGAATAAAATAAAGCAACTTCATAATTTTTTACAAAACTTTATTTAAGAAATAATTGTAACAGATGAGAGCATAATGAATGATAAATACCTCAGTACTACATCAGGCTATATTCTTCTGATTTGTTGCTATTGCCAAATATCTTTCATTCAACATCATTCATCGAAAATTATTTTCAAATATCATCTTTTTATTCTACATATCGAAAATGTGTCAAGATTATAGTTTATTGAGAATAAAAATTTATTTATGAAATAACGGTTAAATTTTAATAATCTCCAACGTTTTTTTTTACCAATTTGTTTTCTGTTTGCATTTTTGTTTGGGAGAGAGGTAACTCAAAATAGTCCTGTGTCAATATCATTTTTCCTACGGTATTTTGTTTGGAATTTAGAAATTTTTTTAACGGTATTAGGCAGAATGCAATCAAGTTCCTTTTTTCAAGTTTCGGGTTTTTGATAGAGTCCACGCAACACAACATTTTTTTCTTCAGAGCTTTTAGGGAAAAGGAATACGATTAAATATTTTTCTCTTTTAATAACGTCACCATTTCTTGATGTAGGCATATAGGTTACTTTTGTATCTTAAAATGGACATTTTTTGTTTTAAACTGATTCACAAGAGTTTTGATATTTAAATTATAAATAAAAATAGGAGGGCAATAGCTTTCAGCTTTTGGCTTTAACGATTTCGTAGCCGCTTGGTTCTCTTGAGTTAGGCTTGAGCTTGTTTTATCCAATTCAATTTCTCCCAGGATTTGAAAACGATTTGCGCTATTTGTAAAACATCCGTGTGAAGAGCCTAGGTCAGACAAATCAAGGATGAGCAAATTTCCGTTTTTTGTTTTTGATTTCAATAAATTCTTAAAGTTCTTTTGCTAGAGTGTCTTCACTAAATTCCATGGACGAAAAATAATTTGGAGAATGTATGAGTCAGTTTTCTTATTATTTGATATGACTTGCATGTGGCTTATCATTGTATTTTTGATGCGATTAACAGAAACAAAATCGTCATCAATTTGTTTGAAATCTTTACTATCACAACCAAGAGACTTGCCTTTATCAGGAGGCTCTTTTAAAGGTGGAATATTGCCTTAATTGATGGTTCATAGAAAAAAGTGTGTTTTTTTAATGATTTTAATTTTTTTTTTAAAGAAGGAGGTTATCAATTCGTCTGAATGTTGCTTTTTTAATGTTTGTAGGACACGGTAGTTTCTGAATCGATTTAAATTTTTTTTTTTAAATTGGATAAATTATGCTTAAAGATTGGTCCCATTTTAAAAATTAAAGGGTATCCCCATACAACATGCATATTTTTTACGTGTATTATGAACTGTTCAAACTGTAAAATGACTGCGTATTACTATAGCTACCAATACAAAAAGTAATACAAAAATAAATCTAAGTACTAAAGGATGCCCCCATAGGTGACGTAAATTGACCTATACGGGCCTACTTTTTTCAATAGTTATAGACAAACGCTTTAAAAATGGGACAAAATGTCTATTACTATTAACGTTATAATAACAAATAACATTTAAAATTGTAATATAGTTTGATGTTTGTGGCCGTACTTTTGAACAGTTGTAGACAGACGCTTGAAATTTACAAAGAATCTGTATTGTTAAGTCCGCTTTAATAAGAAGTTTAAAATTTGAATTTGGAAATTAAAGGGTGTTCCCAAAATTAATGTAATTTGACCTATATGGCGGCATCTTTTTAACCGTTATATATAAACCCTTCAAATTTAGAAAGAATGACCACTACTTTGCTTAGTATAGTAAGAAATATAAATATTTTAGAATATAAATTAAAGGGTATTACAAAAGTTGATTTAATTCGATGTATATTGCAAAACTGTTGAACCGTTATAGACAGACGATTGAAATTTGCAGAGAACCTGATGGCTAAGTCTACTAAAACAGCAAGTATATAATTTGAATTTGGTAATTAAAGGATGTTCCTATTATTACGATCAACCTTTTCATAGATAAATTTTATCCCCACAATTCCCCAGAAAAACCATTTCAACTATCCCCGAAATTCCCTACTACAAATAATTCTATGATGAAATATGAACTTACATTTTTCAATATTGTATTTTACAAGCTAATCATTTACATAATCGAGAAGTTGTCTTCAGCAATTTCTTGGTACGTATTTTGAAGTTAAACATTTGACGCATTTTTGAAGATGGAACAAAAGTGTCACAACAAATTGTATTACTTTTAAAATATATATTAATTTTTAATAAAAATTCGGGCAGTTCGTATTTCATTTTATTTCTTATTTTAGTTTACATTTAGTCGTTGTTGCAAAAAAAATCAATTTAATATTTGAATTCATGGAGAGACTTACTTATCTGTCATAATTTTTAACCAGGTTTTTTGTACGTAGCAAAAAAAGTAAAATTCATTTAAAATTAGTTAAATTACAATAACCAAAAACATAATTAAAAAAAATCCCTAAAACCCTCTTTAATCCCCAAAACGCGAAATATATTCTCAAAGAATTAATTATTCCCTAAACTGAAATTTTTTACCCCTATTTTAAAATAAAATCCGCAATTAATTCGATTAACTACATATACAGAGACATCTTACAGTACGTAAAAAAGAAGTCATTGCTGCTGTAGAGCGTAGTATAGAGGAAGAACCGATTATGTCTATCCGCAGGAATTAGATATGTGCCTATTCACTTTATAGATGATTTTGCAAAAAGATCTTAGTTTGTGTGATTACAAAATACAAATCTTGTAATAACTGAAGCCACACGATCACCAAGCAAGGCGTAGATTCGATGAATGGGCCCAAAACAAGATTGCCGTTGATCCTGGTTTTCATAAGCGAATTTTGTTTAACAATAAAGCTCTCTTTTGGCTAAATGGATACGCCAATAAACCAAAAAAATGAGGCACAACTTGCTTTACAATTATTTTATGGACGGAAACGTTTGGTAACCGCATAGTTTTACGTTTCGGACCCGAGAATTGGCTTCCAAGATTGTGTGATTTAACGCCGATAAACTATTTTTTGTGGGAATATATGAATGCGCCAGTCTAGATTTCAGACCCTCAAATTTCCAAAAACCAGATTTGATGATTTTTGACCTAATCTGTTTGACAACTTCCATTACGTTGACTAATTAAAAAAAAATCTTTCTAAAAAAAAGTTTTTAAAAGGTTTTTCATATAAATTTAATTAAAATATGACCTTTCAAATAAAAAAATTTTTATGCATGACAGTTCGGGTCTGCATAGATTTTCAAATCTGGTTTTAATAGAACAGTGGGACGCTTTTAGCTTACACGATTTAATTGTTAATTATTTTATCGCTAAAAACATTGACTATAAGACAACATGTTTGGATTTGCAGCAGATGGAGCAGGCAAAAACATTCAGTTGCCCAAACTTTAAAAAGTAAAATATCATATTTTTTATATTTGTTATAAATGTCACTTGCTGGTATTATGTTCGTCGTATGTACAACTCAATGTTCTTCTGCTGTGGAGACGCTATGTAGAGATGTATAAAATTATTTGTCAAACCTTATAGAACATCATAACATAACAGTCGGTAGAGTCGTTTTTAAGTCCCTTATGACAATTATATGAGATTCACAATAGGCCTGTTTTTTACTTTTTGGGCAAGGCAGATTTATTTTTCGGGATTGTAGATGGGAAAAAACAGCTAAAGTTGTATAGTATTGTTACTAGTGTAAGATCTGGCAACCCCTGTTGTTGTTATTTGTATGAGCGTGGTGAATAAGTTAATTCAACTAATGGTGTGTGTATAGAATAAAACCACAATTAGCGAACAAAAGTTGAGCAGCCTCAATAGCTGCATTGGTAGAGGTGCGTACTGCAAAACAGAAGGTCCTGAGTTCGATACCGCATTCGGACATGCGTGCAACCAAAAATAATAATTGTTATAAGCAATTAAAAATTAAGAAGCAGCAGTACAAACCTCTCGAGAGGAAAAGAACAATTATTGTGTAAAATAAAAAGTAAGAACGGTAGTGGTTAGCGCAGGAAAGTGTAACAGCATAACAGCAGTGCATGGTAGACGTGTATTGTGGTTATTGGATTAAAGGAGATTAATGGCTTGGATAGGAGATGGCTTGGTAGAGGAGATGTCTATCGATGGTTAAGGTTACTAAACAAAGCATCGAGTAGTTCATGTATCGCCGGAGTAACACAGTAGTGTTTAGTAAATACGAGACCAAGGGTTCACAAGAGCGGTAGGATCAAGAAGTATAGCCAGAGAAAGCCATAAAGTAAAGAATACAGAAATTATAATGAGCGACAGTGGTATTTGCAATCAAAAAAAATCCGTACGTGTGTTACCAAAAAGGAAAAAAACGTAATATTATATAATAACGCGTCTGCCACTTAACGTTTTTTTCTTCAACTAGTGCTTATTTCGTGAATGGTAACACTTAGCTCATGTCTGATTTGACAGATAATTAGTTTTATCCTTCCGCTGAACGAAAATGGTTGTGTACACGCTTGAACAACGCTGGGAAATATTGCGACATTAAGATGCTGATTTTGTCAAAAAAATCATCTTTTCAAATGAAGCTCATTTTGATCTTGGCTCGAATTTTGGGCACAGAAAACCTGCACGCATACATTGACAAGCCGGTGCACCTAAAACGAGTCACAGTTTGGATTTTGGTCCACAGGCATAATTGGGCCATTTTTCTTCGAAAATGAGGAGTGGCCGTTACAGTCAAGGGCGATTGTTATCGGGCCATGTTGTTGTTCACAAAAATTGAAAAGGAGGATATTGGCAACATTTGGTTTCAACAGGACGGCGCTACGTACTACACAGCCGAAGCTACATTGTTTTTTTATGGAATTTAAAAAAGAAAGAAAGCATATCAAGACTGCTATTCAAGATATCGAGAGAATTAAATGGGTTCATTTCGTCCTAAATTTTAGCCAGCTTATAGCCTCGATTCTTTCTGTAGCAACATTAAAACGTTTCAAGAATCTGTAGCATTTGTATGCGGGCAACTTCAATTTATGGCTTAAGCGCTGCAGTCACTGGTTACCACAAGAATGCCTTTAAATTAATCCATAAATATCTTGGAAAAATGTAACAACTGTAAAATAAAACACCATTCTGTAGCATTAAATGACTGACAGACCAGATTACAGCTGCTCTAGAATTGTCTTAATAAAATTGGGAAATCCATGCATTGTTACGGTTCGCTTAGCAATGAAATTTCAAACTTAACCTCATGTACGCCTTATTTTTAGCTGATTTTGGGCGGCCTGACAATGATTTAGATTTAGTTGTAGAATATACAGACATACTACACATCCAGTTACATAGTCTTTGTTTTGCTATTTTCGCTCCATTGTTACACAATTAGCACGAAGGGGTTCTGATTTGTTTTTTAATATTTTTTTAGGGGCTTTTCAAAAAGAAAGCTGTTAAGTGGTTAGCCAATCACCAATGGATTATTTTTTCTGGGGCAGCCTTAAAACTCAAAATCCATGCTGAACTTTTCTCTTTGTAATCAGTGTTGCCACAAAGTAAACATTTTCATAAATAAAAAGCTACTAGTTTTAGTCCGACCAGACCAAAGTGGAAACGCTGTTCGTAATACAATAAACGTTTAAATCATCTACTACCTCTATTTTTCCTCGTTTTTTTTTAGAAAATAAAGTTCTTTTTGAAAAACCTGTTGTTACAATAAGAAAAAAGAAACATTGCCTCAAAGTTAACACTTTTCACTTTAATCGCTTGAATAAATTTTTTTTAAATTATCCATTAGGAGACAACTGTTTTAAATGTTATTACAATTTTGATCTATTGACTTATTTCGTAGCTGCTTAAAAAAAATTTGCTCATCTTAATCTGCCTTTAATCTCAGAAAACTCTTTAAATCTTTAAATCTTTTGTACGTATGTCAAGCAATAATGAGCAGTAAACATTTGTTAAAATTTTTCTTTTCATGTTTTATTTATTTTTTATCATATTTTTTAGAGTTCTTTTTGTGTTTGCGTATTTAATGGATTACTTTAATGAATGGCTATGAAAACCCGGTTTAGCTGACATAAACTAATTGCAAACAAAAAGTTATTCGTAGAAAGGTTAGATTTTTTAAAGTAGTGCGAAAAGCTGAAATAAAAAAAGGAGTAGTAAAGAAAGATAGTAAGTAAGTAAGTGATTTGAAGACAAAACTTACGTGCACATATATGTAAATAGTTTAAAAGCAAAAATTTTAAGAAATTAAATGTTTGGAAGCTCCACCTTATACGAGGGCTGCTATATATGTTTCTGGCCTGGCAACACTAAGTGCTGCCAAGTGCAATCTGACATTTCCATTGGAAAGTTTGTCATTTTTAAGCATAATCGTACTCAAAACGTTTTGACGTACGACCATCATTTGTGTTGTTTACAGTGACTTGAAAAATTTAATATAGAAAAAATCGAATTAACTCGTGAGCATTTTCGTGCCATCATTTTTCACAACTTTCAACGTGGATTATCACGACAAGAGTGCATTGATGAACTTAAATCTTTGTATGGCGATCATTCACCATCCTATGCACTGTGAAAAATTGGTATAATGAATTTAATCGTGGCCGAAGCTCGCTCAAAGACGAATTCCGTGAAGGTCGTCCAAAAACGCCTGTTGTGCCAGAGAACATTGATGCCGTGCGTGAACTCATAATGCAAGATCGACATGCTACATACCGAGAGATAGAGACATCCTTGGACATTTCTTCCACCAGCATACATTCGATACTGCATGAACACCTGCAAAATCCAACGAAAGTTGTTCGTGGAAGAAGCACTTCGAAGCAAATGGTCGCCTGTTTCTTCGGCAAAACTAGTCATGTGGCCACTGTTCCGCTTGAGCAACGTAGGGCGGTCACTTCTGAGTGGTACACTACAATTTGTTTGCCTGAAGTCATCGGAGAAATTCGAAAAACCAACAAGAGAAGACGAATCATTGTTCACCATGACAATGCGAGCTCTCACACATCGGCTCAAACCAGAGCGTTTTTGACCGGCCAAAACGTCGAATTAATGGGTCATCCGCCGTACAGCCCTGACTTGGCACCTAATGACTTCTTCTTGTTTCCGCACATCAAGAAAAAAATGTGTCGTCAACGATTTTCGTCGCCAGAAGAAGCTTTTGAAGTGTTCAAAAACCATGTTTTAGAGGTGTCTCAATCGGAGTGGAAAAAGTGCTTCGACAACTGGGTTGAGCGCATGCAAAAGTGTATAAATCATGCTGGAGAATACTTTGAAAAACAATAAAACCATTTTTGATTATAAATATTCCCATTTTCACTATTAGGCCAGAAATATATAGAGCAGCCCTCGTAAAAAAAATCTAAAATAAATAACAATTACAACTATCAACTTTAACTGATTTTTAAGACCGATAGCCCTTTAACTCTCTGTCCCAAAATGTTACAAAAACAAATTCCAAAAAGTTGTTTTTATTTTAAAAGTAATTGTGTGAACGAACGTATTCTTTTGACATCGTGGGACAAGCAGTAAATTGCAAAAGACAAATCAGATATTTAATTTCAACAAAAGTAGTGTTTATTCGAAAGATCAATACATGTCTGTAAAATTTGAAAATCATTTCGGCAATATGGCCACCACGTCACTTCTTGACGAACCGCATTCTAGATGTCCAAATTTTGGCCATTTTTACGAGCATTGTTGGCCATATGTTACAAATAACATGATCAATTTTGGGCTTCAAGGCGTCAATTGTTGCAGCATAAATCGGTGACTTCACATGGCTCTACAGTAAATAATCAAGACGTATCAAATCGCACTATTAAATTTTGATTTAAATATATCGATGGTTGCGAGCGCCATAAGGAGCAATGTCATCCATATTTAAAAAAATCATTAACCGCACAAACTCCGGCTTCTTTTTTCAAGTCATGAGTAAATGCAAAAATAGATTTTTTAACAGGTGTAAAAATTATCATTAACAAATAAATGGTGGTTCACAAATGGTACGAAAATCTTTATGGGAGATGGCCTCTTACTTTAATCTGCTTTATGAGAGGCTAAAAAACTTAAAAAAGAATTGGCACAACAACAACAACATCCATCTCATTACTAAAAATAAAGAAACAATAAAAACAACCGTTAAAATAAACATCAACATTTTAAAGAAACTTTAACAAACATTTGTATGCGGCGTAGAGTATACTTATGCCCACGCCCCCAAAAGTGACAGAACAAAAATATTTAGCTTGAGAAGCAATTGAGGCAAACTGTAGAAAGAAAGGGGTAGAGAAAATAATAAGTCAGTTATGTTTAAATGGAAAATCAGCTTAAAAAGCATGAAAGGTAAACAGGCAGTAATATAGCAACAGCAGCACTAGGAAGCAGCTGCGTTTGATATTTTTTTGTGACATATTAAAACTTGAGGCCTTGAGGCGTTTGCATACTATGAATTATTACATTTAGGTCCTTTTCTTATTTTGTTCACGCATTTTACATCCTCTTGCCTCCTTTATGCCACTTCAAGTTCTTTGCAATTCTCCTTCACATCTATATGTATGTCAAAATGATTTAAATAGTAGTTTTGTTATCCGTGGTCTAATGTTTGAAAAAGTTTAAGTTTTTAATAGCATAATGATGTAATGACAATGTTGTTTAATTTTAATTCGTTCTTTAATAACTACAAGTAAGTAAAAATTATATAAAAACAAAAATTATATAAAATTTTATATTTTTTTTACTAGATTCTGCTTTAGATTAAAATGTAGAGAGGAAATACAAAATTTTTTTTTTAAATGCTTAACCCATTAAGAGCCGATGACATTTTTATGTAAAATTATCTATATGTAGTACTTATTTTTTTTTCTTATTTTTTAACTCTCGGGCGCCAGAAAATTTGTTTGTTTTGATTGGAGTTACTTCACTACACTAGATTTGCTTATATGGTGAAGGGTATATTAGACTTGGCATAGCACTCTTACTTATTTCATCTTAAATTTGTATTCCTGTAGGAGGGTATGTTTATGATAAAAAATTTATGAAAAATAATGAAAATTTACTTAATTTCGGCTTTTGATTCATTTTTAATTTAATTTCTAAACATAATGAAAAATTATTTACAAATGTATGCGGACGTTTTCCAAAGAAAACAAGAAAAACTAGACGCTAGCTGAATGAAATGCAGCATTTTTTGGACCGCCACATCCTTTATCAGCATTCTTTGCATCTATCTACCTTCGGTTGTGTACATTGTAAACATCATCCATTTAACCAACTAATCTTAATGTTAATTTGGTGAGACGAAGTTCAGATGCAACTTAAAGCATTTCTTTGTCGTTCTCTTTATAACTCGTCTTGTACATTTGTTGTTGTTTTTGTACTAACCTTCGGATAGCCACGAAATGCAACTTTTTATTTTTAAATCTTCATACTTGTTTGGCGGTCCAGAAAATGCTGCATTTCATTCTGCTAGCGTCTATTTTTTCCTGTTTTATTTGGGAACGTCCGCATACATTTGTAAATAATTTTTCTTTCTAAAAATGTTTAGAAATTAAATTAAAAATGAATCAAAAGCCGAAAAAAAGTCAATTTTCATTCATTTAGAAGATCGATGGTTCAAATCCTGATTGGGAAAAAATTAAAAATTAATGAAAAAGGTAAAAAAGTTGGTGAGCTTTTCACCACTTACTACTTATTCATCACTGAGTTAAATTAGGATCTGATATAATTTTCATTTACTAAGCTGGGACAATAATCCTAAGCGTAACCTTCAATTTTCGAAAATACGTTTTTTTGAACAGAAAACGGTAGGAAAATTTTTTTATGCTGTTTTATGCCTTAAATTTTTTTCACACAACATTCCTGTGTAGCTTTGTTTAGCACACACACATACACACAGTTTTTATTTAAGCAGGCAACAACATTAGCTTTTAGGTTTCGTTAATACAGATATCTGTGTAAGGAGTTGCCAATCCCAGGTTCGAAATATACTAATATTTAAAGTTGTTATGTGTAATTACGTTTCTTCAGATTTAGAGCTCCCAATTTTGAATTCGCCAACCATGGAATCCTTACATTTCAACACCCTAACATACTCTATAATAGCGGTCGGTAAACTTTATTTGGAAGGTGTAGAAGAAAATTTTACAAATGTTAGACGGGCCGAAATATAACATCGGTTTTAAGATAAACTTAAAACAATTGTTCGAAAATTAAATAATTATGTTTTATATTTGCAAGTACCTGACAAACTTTTATTTTAATTACGATTCATTTAAAGAATTTCAAAAAAGTGAAACAAAATTTTTTAAATAAATATTAAAACTCAACGTCGAGCAGTTCGTAAGACCGCTTGCAATATTTATCTGTCATTTTGGTTCACAGAAATATCATGAGTAGTTTAGGCAAGTTTTCTTAAATTTTATTTAGTAATTTTATTTTGGCTGCAGGTTAGTTGTCAAAAAGAAATTCAAATTTGAGATGTTATACATAATTGATCTATCGATTGAAAAATTACTAAATTAAAAGAGTGACACAGAGAAATGAGGACAAATACATATTTAGACATAAAATAAATAAATATAAAGCCAATGTGAAAATAAAATGAAAATCTTTTACTTATGAATATAATTTTTGCAACAATCAATTAAAAATGAGAGAGAACTGTTACTGGTTTATTGATATGCGAGCCGCATAAAATTTCAATGGGTCCCCGGTTGTGGGCTGTAGTTTGCCGACCCTTGCTCTATATCATCCAACAATGCTATTCTTTTCAACGTAATGTAGTAGCTGATAATTAAAATAAGGTGTTTGACAGATCTCTACAATATCTGCGATTTTACCTTAAGCTTGTTTATTAAGAATCCATACACATCAAACGTGTGTAGTACTTCATAAGCTTCTCTGTAAAATACAGAAACCAGTAACAAACATTCTTCGGTTTAATCGTGAGCAGCTCGAAATAACAGCATAGCCATTATTTTCAATTCAATTTCAATAAAACATATTCTTAATAAACAATGGCCTTAAGCTTACACATACATTACATTACACATACAGGCCTAGAGGTACAAAAACAAAGCAAAATAATTTTTAGTTATTGCCATGCTATACTTTTTATGACTTTGATCTCAACTCTATTACAGAAAATTGTCATCAAAATTTTGCTTTTTGTTTCATTTAGCTGATGTCTGTTTCTTTGTTTCATACTTAAAAATGCCATAATATTTACTCTTTTCTATGTGCCTTATAATCGTATAATGGGTCACCATTCATTTTCAACTAAACCCAAGGTCAATGAATAAATGACTGCTCGTATTTGACTGCAACCAAAACAAAAAAAAAAAAAAATTGTTCTGTTGAAAACATTTTATATTGTTTTTGCATTTTTAAATTTAGAATATAATGTGTATTAAGATGTGTACTTACCTCTTTATTCTACTGTCTTTCAGGGGTTCTTGTGTTAAACAAATATATATGCATTTTAGTTTCGTTTCTAATGTATCCCTTATAAAAAAATAAAAAAAACTGTTTAATGCCAGTGCTAAAGGAAATAAAGAAAAAGGTAAGAGTGCTATATTCGGCTATGCCGAATATTATATACCCTTCACCATCTATGTAAATCTATTGGGATGACGGAGAATTATATAATAAGAAAAAATTTTGGGCCATTTTTCTTCGAAAACGAGGAGTGGCCGTTACAGTCAATGGCTATCGTTATCGGGCCATGTTGAACGAAGTTTTGTTTACAAAAATTGAAGAGGAGGATATTGGCAATATTTGGTTTCAACAGGACGGCTCTACGTGCCACACAGCCGAAGCTACATTGTTTTTTTTATAGCATTTAAAAAAAAAAAAGTATTTGGTGGACTTTAACTATACCTGATCAAATGACATATTTATTTTTTGTGTGAAATCAAGTTGGATCAATTTACTTCGCTACGCATAAGAAATCAGAATATATATACTTTATAAAATGCATATTCTAGAAATTACACACGGAATGACAAACTGAAATATACCCTTTTTCCAATTTTTGTGGTGAAGGGTATAAAAAAAAAGCTTAAAGTAAAAAAGAGTTTATACTGCACAACAAAGATGAAAAATGTCATAAAAATACAAACAAAGACTTTTGTGATGGACGTTAAAAAGGTAAAGTAATATATTCAGCTTTTAAAGCAAGAGAGTTAAAATTCAAAATTTTACGATAAATTAACGTTACATATCTTTTACCGTGTTAGTTTGCGGTTAAAATTTTTATCGTATATTTTCAAGAGTCTAAACGTTTAAAAAAATTTTATGTCTCTTGCAGCAAATGCTCAATTTTTTATTTTAACAAGAGGTTTGCAGATAAATTTATATTTGCTAAAGTGGCTGAGGCAAAAAGCTTATTGCATTAATTTAAAGGAAAACAATTAAAAAAACAGTTTAAATACATTGGGCTTAAGGACTTTTTCTTGTAGTAAAGTATAAACAACGTACATAGCTCGTTAAAGAACTCGTTATTCGAATATTGTTCATTTTTTCATCTATGAACAAAATAAACAAAAAACATATTTATTTATAAATTTATTTATAAATTTGATTTTTCGTTTCTTCATCATTTACTTTGCAGTAACCAGAACATATAATTTTATTAAAAAGTTCCGTCTTTTTGCGTAAAATAAATATAAAGAGAAAACAGTATTCGGGTTTTCGGGTTAATTGAAAGTTGATTTTTAAAAGCACTAATTATAAAATTTTAATAGGAGTTGCCAGGTAAAAACGTTTAATTACTTAAAGTGTAGATAAGCTATTGAACTGTTATTGTGTGTTTTTTTAATACAAATATTTAAAAATGATTTATTAAACGAAACGTGTTCAATAACTGTTGTAAACTTTAAAATAACAGCTTTTTATGAATTAGACCGTTTATATTACACTGGTTTACAGCCAAAAAATACCAAAAAGACCACATGACTAGATAAGTTAAATAAGACCTCCTGAACACGAAAAATGCTGCAATTATTTTTTTCCAAGTACCGTTTTAGAGATAACGGTACTTTTGTGTTTTTCGGTGTATGGTCGCACTCAAGGGTATATAAGATTCGGCATAGCCGAATATAGCACTCTTGTTTTATTTAAAATAAATAATTTTTTATTAAGAGTATACAAATGAACCGAGAGCTTAGATATTGCTTGTAGTTAATTTGAACATTTTTTTTTATCATAATTTGATTACAGATATTTTAAATAAAATCATTATGTTTATAATTAATATTTTATGCTTGCAGTTACAATAATTTGCTTAAATAGTAATAAACCCTTATCTGTAATTGAGGTCTTAGCAAACAAATTTTGTTAAACTTATCCATTAAATCAAAATAAATTTTGAAATGGGAAAACCAATTGTTTTTACTGTTTTGGTATATTCTTTTTAGGGGGTTAAAGTATATGAAAAATATTAACTAAAATAAATACAAAAACATAAATAACATAATTAACATTAATTTTATATTTGTATATTTTACTTGACCTTTTATTATATAATTTTTTTTTTTATTTTTATCTTTAGGCTCTAGGTCACTGTTTTTATTTTTATTTAAATAAAACTCTTTTTATGTTTTATTAAATAATAATTGAAATTATTGTTTTTATTTATTCAATATTTCGGACACTTTCGGTGCCCTTCTTCAGGAATTTGATTAAAGCCGTCAATCACTTGGAGAGTGTTTTAAAATAAATGTAAAAATAGTACTTCTTAAGGTACATTTAACCGACAGTAAATGTAAAAATGTAAATGTAGATGTATCATCTGATCATTTTTGTTATACGAAGAGCTATGCAAATGCTTAGCCGACTGAAATGTCACTTAGTCGTAACGTTTCAACCTGCTGAAAATAGAATTTCGATATGAGGTTACGTGACACATATAGCCAGTGATGGTAAATATTATCATAAATTGAATTGAAGTACAAAACCCTCTTTTCAAGCACTTATTTGTCCTTTTTTACTTAAACTTTTAAGTTGATAAATTTTATAACACACAATATAATTTTAAAGAAATTATGAAGTTTTTTACACATACTGCTTGTTAAAATTCATTTAGATTGACAGCTGTGACGCAGGCTGTACGCAACTTGAAAGCAAATTGCTTTTAAGATGGCAAAAACATATTGCGTCATAATATTTGTAGAAACAAAAACGAAGAAGAGTTTCAGCTAATTGTGAACAGCTGTTTTTTTGAACGGAACTTGAAAAACTCAACTTGAAAGAAAAATTGAAAGCAAGTCGTTTCAATTTTTAAAAGTATTAGTGTATTGGTAAAACAAAACTTGAATGTATTAAAACTTGTCACAAAACTTGATCGTGTAACCCTCAAGTTATATATTGTTACGTTTTACCCTTTTTAGCAGGCAAACGTACGGATTCTTTTGATTGCAAATACCACTGTGGCTCATTATAATTTCTTTATTCTTTACTTTATGGATTTCTCTGGCTATACTTCTTGATCCTAAGGTCTTGTGAACCCTTGGTCTCGTATTTACTAAACATGCGTTATTACTACAAACGCAGCCATCTACGCTACACTACCGTGTTACTCCGGCGAGACATGAACTACTCGATGCCTTGTTTAGTAACCTTAACCATCCACAGACATCTCCACTACTCCTTTTATCCAAGCCAGTCATCTCCTTTAATCCAGTAGCCACAACACACGTCTGCCATACACTGTTGTTATGCTGTTACACTTCCCCGCGCAACCATTATTACTCTTACTTTTTATTATACAGGGCTTCTTGACAATTATCTGTTACTCCTTTTATTAAATTAGACGTCTCCACTAAATTATCTGCCATGGCTTTACACAATAATTGTCTTTTGCCTCTCGGGAGATTTGTACTGCTGTTTATTAATTTTATTTGCATTATAACAATTATTAATTTTTCTTTGCACGCATGTCCGAATGCGGTATCGAGCTCAGGACCCTCTGTTTTGCAGCACGCACCTCTACCAACGCAGCCATTGAGGCTGCTCAGCTTTTGTTGGCTAACTTGTGGTTTTGTTATTCTATAAACACACCACTAGTTGAATTAGCTTATTCACCACGCTCATACGGAAACAACTACAGGGGTTGCCAGATTTTTATTATTCGTAACAATATGTTATACACGTAATGTTTTGTAAAATTGTTAGTATAACTTATGCAAATATTATATTTTTCATTATTACAAAACAACATTATTTTTAGTACCATTGAAATATTAAGATACTTTTTGCACAAAATCGCAAAGTGGCCATCATTGGTTTGAACAGCTGTGCGTTATTTATTGATAAACAGAAATATGTCAAAAATACATGACACGTTTTTATATATTCTATAAGCACAACTACATTTACATTTAGTGTACAGCTACATTTACGATTTCTACGGTCGGCTAAATGTATCTTTACTGTTCTGACAGCTTTTTTTTGTGCTTTGGAATAAAAGGAAAATTAATTGTCTTTACAAATTTTGTTAGTTATGAAATCAAAATTCAAATGCAATTAAAAATTACATTTAATTTAAATGAAATGTAAGTGGACCATTTAAAAAAAAGTACATAGTTGTTAAAAGTGATTTTTCATTTAAATTAACCTACATTATATTTTGAGTGTATAAATTCTAAGATAAAATAAGCAGAGATCATCGAAAATAACATTTTCGTAACTTTAGTGCCAACCCAAAAATTTTGACCCACGTTTTGCAGGAGGTTATGCGAGAACGGTCGATTCTAATGATCACGAAGGCAATGCTTTATTATTGTACATAGACATCCAGCCAAAAATACTGCTTTTCGGTAACCTTGATTTTTGATTACGTTAACACACAAGCACTCCACTACCTGTAAATATTAAATAAAAAAGAAAAATATCGTTATACTTTAATTTCTGCCAGAAACAAAACTCAAAAATAATTAAAACTTTTGCTGTGCAAAACAGTTCTTGGAGTCGTTTTTTTACTTAAAAATTTTATTTAATTTCAGTTAAGTCTTGAAATTGTTATTTTTAATATTAATGGTTAAAAGTGACTTTTTTTTAGGCAATCTTAAGCAAGGCTTACGCAAGACAGGTGCCGCAATTGTTATCCGAAAAGTTTGCCTGTTAGAGAAAAACTATCATTGTTGCAGAGAAGATGGATATGGTGGAACCTCTATTTATATTAACAAAAAACTGAAATGGAATGTGTTGTCTATTAAAACTGAAAACTATCTGGACTATATAACTATATCCCTTCAAAATGTTCAAATTAATAAAAAACCGCTAACAATAATATCACTTTACAGATCTCAGAAGTGTAGTGTACAATTTTTCTTAAGCCGGATGGAGGAACTCCTTTCTAGAATGCAAAACTATCCTTGCGTTATTATTGGAGATTTTAATATTGATCTGAAATTCAAAAAAAGAAGTGGTCAGATTACGATAGATACTTTTTCAGAGTACAATTTTTTGTCAAGTCATGATTTAATTACCAGACCAAAAAGCAAAACTTGTATAGATTGTGTTTTTTCTAATTTTACAAATCAAATGCGTATTAACTCTATTCAAACTTCAATATCAGATCATAATTTTGTATTTTGTGAATTGCAACTGAATTTTTCCCATTCTGAAATCGTTGTGGAGAATTTTAACAAAATAGATTACACTAAATTTGGATCTTATTTAGATGAGCATTTGAGAGTTTACAACGGTAACTCTTCAGACCAATGTAAAAACTTCGTGGACACTCTAACAGCAGCATTATCAAATAGTTACTCCACAACTACAAAGTACACAAACATCAGAAATAAAGTTTGTCCATGGATATCTGAGGCGCTGAACTCTTTAATAACCTATAAAAATAAATTGCTTAAAGCAAGAAGACGGTATAAAAACAACACAAGTATTGCAGAACGTGTCAAAAGAATAAGTAAAGTGATAAAGTTATGTAATAACAAACTAATGAACTCTTACTATGAGCACAATTTATTGAAATGCAGAGGTGACCAAAGAAAAACTTGGCATTTCATAAACAAGCAACTTGGTAAAAATGCAGTATCTCCCAAGAATTTAATGATTAGCGAAAATGTTTATGTATCATCTGATCGTGAGAAGGCTACAGCATTTAATACATATTTTTATAATTCTGTTTGTAATTTGCGGGCTAATTTAGCAGTAAATATTGATGACAACATTAATATGTTTCGAACATTAACTCGCGTTTCCACTTGCTTTGGCTTAACTGAAATTGAGAACAGTCATGTTGATCAAGCCTTGAATAACTTGGAAGCAAATAAATGTCCAGGCAATGACAGTATTACTCCAAAAATGTTATTGGTGTGTAAAGAAGCTATATTAGATATCGTAACTGTTATATTTAATAATATGATTAGAGAAAACAATTACCCTGATGTGCTGAAAATACACAAAATAGTTCCAATTCCAAAGTATGTTGGTACAAATAAAATACAGGATTTTAGGCCTATTTCCATTTTATCCACTATTGACAAAATCATTGAGAAAATTATTTTTGAACAAATTTCCAATTACCTGCAAGATAATAACATTCTATTCCAACGACAATATGGCTTTAAAAAAGGTTCTGGGACGGAGCAAGCAGTGGTGAATGTTCTTGACAATATTTGCAATGGTTTGGATGCGGGATACAAAGGAGTAGCAGGGGTATTTTTTGACTTAACTAAAGCATTTGATTTGGTTGATCATTGTATCCTGATTAAAAAGTTAAATTATTTTGGATTTTCCCACAATACTATAAAACTATTAGAAAATTATTTAAAAAATAGAATGCAATTTGTACAAATTAATAATTCAAAGAGTGATTCACTGCCTGTTTTATGTGGAGTACCCCAGGGAAGCGTACTTGGACCCTTGCTGTTCAAAATCTTTATAGACGATATAAAAAATTTAGACTTTTTTGGAAAATTATTTATGTTCGCTGATGATATAAGTCTTTTCTATAATTATAAAGATGATAAAGTATTAAGAACACAAATTGAGTATGATGCTGCTATTTTATCCGAGTTCTTGAGATTTAATAAACTGGTTTTAAATGCTGACAAAACAAAATTCGTCAAATTTAAACCACACATTTCAAGCAGCAATAACATAATGAATGTTCATATTGAGGGAAGGATAATAAATGAATCGGAAAGCGTTAAGTACCTCGGTGTTCATTTTAATCGCAATCTTTTATGGGATCAACATGTTGCACATATCAAGGCTAAATTGTCACGTGGAATTGGTATTTTGCAGAAATTTAAGACAAAGTTAAATGTAAATACTAAACTACTACTCTATCAGTCACTTATTCATTCACATCTTACGTACTTACCAATGATTTATGGATGGAAAACAAGCTCAGCTCTTCAAACTCTTCAAGCAGCACAAAACAAATCTTTAAAAATTGTTTTTAATCTTCCGCTGCAATTTAGTACATTAGATTTATATACAAAATATGCAAAGTCTGTTCTTCCGGTAAGAGGACTGTATAAACAACAACTGTTAACACATATGTTTAAATTTTTAAGGAATGTTGGTGCTAATTCTATGCAGTTCGAGCAAAATATGTCTCTAAATCAAAGAATGACAAGGCAGTCTGGTCTTTTAAGCGTTACAAGGTGTCGTCTTGAAGTCACTAAACAAAGAATTCGTTATGCAGGACCGAAAGTATACAATTTGTTACCAGTCTATCTTAAAAATATTTTGGTTTTATCAACTTTTAAAACCTACTTAAGAATCTTTTTACTTAATAATGTCGAAATGCTTCTTACATCATAAGATTTGCAACATTCTATTGTCATATTTGTTTCTAATATAACTAAATGAAAATGAATGTCAGTTGCCAAATAGCCTCTAACAACCATACTTGGTACTGAGGCGACATGTATTATTTGTAATTAATATTTTCATTGAATAAATACATATATACATAAAAAAAAAAAAAAAAAAAAAATCAGGGTCATTACAATCCTCGTCAAAGTCAAAATTCTGTTTAATAGTTTTTATTCCTTTTAAGGAATTAGATTTTATAAGGTGCTTAAAGTGATAATTTTTTTGTTTCCTGCCAAGTAATTCGTTTAAATTCGAAAATAGTTGAGTCTCTGGGAGCGTTAAACAAAAAATGTGGTTTTTCAGGTTGCGCTACATTGCATCGTAAAACATATATTGGATATATAATATATTTTTGTACTAAGATAACAATTTTTAAAATACTGGACCCACTGAAATGTAGGGCACGATCTTAAAAAGGATACAAAATAAAAGTTAATTTAAAAACCGCCAAAAATAAAATTTGAAAGAAAATCATTTCTCCTTTGGAGTTTAATTAATTTTTTTAATTTAGTTTTTTTTTTGTTTTTCGTTTTCTCAAAACTCAATTTACGGAACTGAAACCACTTTCGATTAGAATGAAGTTCTGCGACACGCCTGACAAAATGTTTTTTTTAGAGAAAAATATATTTTTGGTTCTTAGAAGAGATATTATTTTCCACCTTTTGTCTTGTTTAATTGAATTTTATCCTGCCCAGGAATGATAAAAAGAAAATAGGCACTTTTATTCATAATTATTTCCAACATCCCATTTCTTACTTTAATCTTTATTCGTAAAGTTTTTAAAAGTAGTTTTTTACCCTGTGTGTACTTGACTAAGAATAAAAATTTCGGTTTTAGATAAATTGATTGCCAAAATTCCCAAAACCCAAATCAAAAATCCCAAAAAATTTATTTTTTGAGTTTTTAGTAACAAGTTCTTATTGAATAATAATAAGATATAATAAATAATAATTATAATTTTTGCAAACCGACTTTAAAACCATATTTGTATTTTTGATTAGAGTTACTTCACATAACTAGATTTATAGCACAGCATATAAATGAATATGAAATTAGCTCAATTATACTCAATAGAAAAAAGAAATGGTAACGAGGAGTTAAACTGTCAATATCGCTTGTTGAGTCATAATGACCCGAAGGATATCAAATGTTTGTAAATCGTGTTTTAAAATGTAAGGGGAAAGGAAAAAACAATATGTTATTTTTTTTTAAACCATAATTTTTGTCCCTTTTATGGATAAAGTAAAGTTTTACGTTCATCTTATCTTATAAAAAAAGGAAAAAATGTTGGGTCCGAAAAACAAAGTTGGATCAAATTGACCATCATCGCATCAGTCAACAACCGCTATAGAATGAGAAATAAAACTTATTCTATTGCAAGAAAATTCTTATTATAACAATGAATTAAATTTATTTCGGCTCAATTTCATTTATGTTTTAATTTCTATAAATTTTTTATAAAGAAAAATTCTTTACAAATGTGTGCGGCCAAAACGGCCAATGCGTATATGGAAGCCTGTTACCACAATAGAGTTTGATGCCTATTTGGGAATAATTTTGTTAGCTGGAGTCACACATTTTAATTTTATCCCTACATCAATCCCTTAAATCATGCATCGTTATATCAGATTCGATATCGGTAATACGTGCCAGTATCATAAGCGGAGTGATAAAGCAGCTGTTATATACGATATATTTCTAAAGTTAAAAAGAAATCTTCAGAGCAACTATGTTGCAGGAGCCATCATTACTATTGATGAGCAAGTTTTACCCTTTCGTGGTGGCACTGAATTCACTCAGTGTATTCCCCTTAAACCGTTAAAATACGGTATTTAGTATTTTCTATTCTGGAGAAGGGGAAAAAAAATCAAGGCAAACGTATTGTCAAAGATTTGTGTTACAATCTATTTCATAGAAGTAGACGGAATGTCGTGTATGACGACTTTTTTATAATTTGACTGCACCTTTTGATTTTGAAATATAATTTATTCATATTGGACATACTAAGCAAAATACGAACATTTATTTTTGCTAAGCTTGCTACTCCAAGAGGAAGAGAAGTTGATTCATCAAGCCAGCAACGACACTGAATTACAATAAATACAATGGTTTATCAACTTCACCTTTGTATTTATTGTAATGGGCAAGAGCCTAGGAGAATATACAGCAAAGGGAAGAACGAATAGATATAATATTGATTGAATATTGATGTAGCAGTATTGCACCATTTATATATATATATATATATATATATATATAAGTGGCGAGCAGTTCTGGATACATGCATCTCATGTGTTACTCAAAAACGCTTCAAATCCTTCAAAATATGTAAAAAGTCAACAAGGTTTTCCACTCAAACTATTTATTATGATCCAATTAATAGGCAGAAAACATATTTTTTTTAAATCTAAAGTTAAACCGAATTTTTGCCCAATTTTGTGAAAAAAGTCAATGTATCCACTTTTGCACGTTTAAGTTTTTGTTATCTGGCAGCACAATAATCAGTCAAATACCAGTTATTTTTCCGTTATTTCAGTTGATTGTAAAATAAATGAAACAAGGAATTTACGCTAGTAGCCAAATTTTAATTTGTCATTGTTTTTTTTTAAACAATCAACTTTTAATAAAAATGCGAAGCAATTATTCAGTACGCGAAATTGCCAGGACATTGGGAATTTGCCACCGAACAGTGCTTCAAGTAAGAAAAAGAAAAAAAAATATTAGCGGACAAAGTGCAAAAATATCGCGACGAAGTTAGCTTACTGAGAGAGATGCTCGGGCCTTGGAACATTTATTGGTTACGAAAGAGGCAAAAACATCAAAACAGGCAGCAGATGCCATAAACAAACCAGTTAGTGAGTGGACAGCACGCAGAGCGCTTAAAAAAACGGGTTCACTTCAGCTATAAAGCAAAAAACAAAAAAAAAAAAAACTAGCACTGTCGGAGAAAAATTTTAAAGCACGACTAAAGTTCTGCAAAGAGCATAAATACTGGAGTGTGAAAGACTGGAAACGGGTAATATGGTCAGATGAAACCAAAATAAATCGGTTTCAGTCGGATGGCAAGGAGTATTACTGGCACCGTTCTTATGAAACCCTTAAAAAACACCAAGAAAAAGAAACCATGAAGCACGGTGGTGCAAGCTTAATGATTTGGGCCTTTTTTACTTGGTGGCACCTTGGTCAAGTGGTAAAAATTAAGGGAATAATGAAGAATATTCTCAATCCTCGGTGATAATTTGCCCGATTTTGTAGACCAAAGTGCTTACCCGGAGGAAGAAGTTGTTTTTCAACAAGATAACATAAACATACGGCCAAAATCGTTAAGGATTGGCTGTCAAATCAAAAATTTCAAATATTGCATTGGCCAGCGCAGAGCCCAGATCTCAACCCGATCGAAAACCTATGGGCTTTGCTGAAGAAACGTCTTTCACGGTATGATAATGTGCCAACGAATTTAAATGAACTTTGGTCCCGAGTCCAAACGGAGTGGTCAGATATTCCAAAGCATACCATTGAAAACTTAGTCGAAAGTATGCCAAGACGTGTCAGAAGCGTGATTAAAGCAAAAGGGCTCTGGACAATATATTGAAAATTAAAAAACAAAAAATTTTTTTCAAACGTGAAGAAGTGGATACTTGGGACATTTTCATAAAATCGTATAAATCATTAGTTTATACTTAAATAGTATTGAATTTTATTTTATTTTATTGCCTTCTGTCTTGTTAATTCAATGGAGTTCTCATTTATTTAATTTGTTTTTTGATATGAGACTTTCTGTATTTCTATACTAAATTTGGGTAAACATAATTCCGTGCGAGTTTTTTCACTTTTCCCTTTTCTCCAATTATAAATTTTTCCCCTTTTGATTAACTGCGGAAAGTGAAAAAAATCCGGGGGAAAAAAGTAGGTATTCTAAATTATAAAATAAAAATTATATGAAAATAAACAGAAAAAACTCCCTTCAAATTGTGATGATGCCTCTTTTTTATAATTTTTTCCCACGGAATTCATAATTGGAGGAATCTTTTCTCGAGAAAAATTTTTCCGTGGGAAAGAAATTCCGTGAGAATATTCATAATTGGGCTAAATGTGTGAGTAAATATGTCAATTTGGCCTTTTATATTGGGTAACAATACACAACCTTTACATTTACTATTACTAAGTTGTAAAGTTTAGGCAAAATAATTAAAAAAAACAAAAACATTTTGACGGACGCCGGAAAATCGTCAAAATGGGTAGTTTTAAAAACTCTCCTGCGTGTGGTTCCATTCGGTTGGAATTAGATGTCTGAAAGATAAGTGGTGCATGTTAATTAAAGTACAAAGAAATCATGTCTCTATAACGCTTACGGACATAATGTCAATAATTGTCAAAAGTGACATAATGTCCATAATTTCGCTTTAAAAAAACGTCATAATGTCCATGAACATTGTTTCGTTTTTAGAAGGGACATAGTGTCAATAATAAAAGTGTCATAATTTCCGCACCTAAAACAACAACGGCTTCGCTTACCAAAGACTTCCTGCATATAAAAACGTTATGAATCTCAGTTGATGGACATTATGTCCTTGGACGTTATGACTTGCCACCAAAATAACAACTTAATCGAGTAAACGATTTAGGTCTAGAATTTATGTGCATTATAAGTATAAATAAATGATAAATAAATTACCAAATTAAAAATAAAAAATAAATAAAAAAAACATAAATCACAGATAGAGAAAATAAAGAGAGGGAGAGAGAAATTAATAAAAACATATAAGACCCATTTGAAATAAAGACATTAGTCTACGTCTAAAATTTTATATTTGTAACGTTATTAAGATTTAACGCAAATATTTATTTAAAAAAAAATATGTAGATGTCGTACTTACACTCACACACACTTATACATAATTATAAATATTGCATAGTGACTGAATGCCTGACTTTAACTGTGATTGCTATAAATATTAAAGGCTTAAAGTTTACCGGCATTCGTTGGCTTTGCATGTTTAAAATAAATTTAAATTGTTTTTGTATGCAAAAATGCTAAAGAAATAAAAAAATCTGTGAAAACTCCAAAGAAAATAACTAAAAATAACAATAATACAGAACAATAAACTTAAAATGCAAATGTAAACGATGAAAGAAAATTGTGAAAAAATTATTATTTAAAAAGGCAGACCATTCGGCTGTTCATTGTTCCTTAGCTTTTTAATATTTCTAATTCCATTGTGAGTGTTCCAACAAGCCATAAGAATGGAAACAGTGACCTATTCAACCAAGCGAACAGAAAGAATATTTATTAGTAGCCACGACAGTGGAAATAAAAATTTATATTGAAATACAAACAGCTGCTATTTATGAAAGTCAGTTGCGGTAATTGACTTATGTTACAATTAAATCATATGTGTTCTAAATTAGAGCTGTAAATGAATTATTCTTGTTTAATTTAAATTCGTTATGAATTAGCTAAATTTTGAATTAATTCTTTTTTCAACAAAAACGAATTTAATAAAATTTGAATCAATTGAAATGAATTAGATGGAGATTTAAACATATTTCAATTTAAATGAATTTGTTGAATGAGTTGCAGTTTGTATCCAATTTAAATGAATTTGTTAAGAAGAATTACAATTAATTTCCAATTCGTTTGAATTGAATTGATTTTGAATAATTGAAACTAAAATTAGTTGCAATTAATCAAATTCAAGAGCAGATCAAGAGACACTGGTAAATTGAAATTTCTTCTACCAAAGCGAAAATATTCATTTGAATTGAATTAATTTTAAATTAATTCAATTCAAATGAATTGAAAATGAATTGTAATTCATTTTCACTTTGACAAATTCATTTGAATTAGAAATGAGTTCAAATTCATTTTAAAAATTCATTTGAATTTGAATTTACTTTAACCAAATTTATTTGAATTGACTCAAGTTTCATTCAATTCATTATTTTGTGTAAAAAAAATTAATTCTAAATTTACTAATACAGTGCATGAATAATTTGCAAATTAATTAAAAACGTAAATGATTCATTTACAAGTCTAGCTACGGCACAAAAGTGGTAACACAATAAGAAAAAAAAAAAAAAATCATTGTAAAATTGAAGAAGTTTATTTAAATTTTCAAAATACGTAGCATGACATGACGAATGAATAAAACAAGCAAAAATTCAATATTAAATAGAAAGGTTAAAACTGTTGTATACAACCGCACCAAATATCTATCTAGATGTCTAGTTTTGGGCATCTTTTTCAGACATTACTGGCCATATATCGCGAATAACATGAACATTTTTTATTTTGTGGTTCGTGACTTCACAAGAAATTATCGACAGTTATCTAATCGTACGACCTTGGAGGCCATTTCTCGAAATAAAATTATCGAAAAACTTGATTTTAATGAATCAAATTTCATATTATCATATTGTCACTTAAACAATTATTGATCTTAGTGTGGCAATGACATTCATTGACCGTAACGCGAGCTCTGGCTTAATTCTTAAAGAAATAATATCCAATGCTGCCAGCGACGTATAAATAATACAATTTTTGCATTTTTAGAGTACCGAAAACTGAATTATTTGGTAACTTTATTTAAACGTCATCTATTTATGATGATCATAAATTTCAAAAAGTAGCAAATACTTTATAAACAAGCAATTACTCCCAAATGAGTTTCATCACTACTCTTAAGGCAGAGTTAACTTGGGCCACTTTTTTTCTATTTTAATAAATGACTCCCCAAGCGTAAAACGCAAAAAAAGTTTTTGCCGCTATTGAAAGTTTTAATTGTTTTAAAATTGATATTGCATTAAATTTTTAATTGATTCTATTATTTATTTGTATAAAAAATTGTTTTCTTTTTTTAAATAATTAGATTTTTTTTTAAATTTATAACTTTGAATATTGCAAGCAGATAAACTATTTTTAATAAAAGTATTTTACGAATACATATGTGTATATAATTAACAATATACATTGTATAGAATCATTGTGTAGTGTACAAAAAATAGTTCTGAAATATAATCGTTCAAAAATTACACCTTAAAGAGAATTAATATTCTTCTGAGCTTCAATAAAAATTTTAATAAGATTTTTAAAAATATTCCAAGTGTTTCAGAAGTTCATTTTCGGAATTATTAGTTACATTTAATATTTTTAAGATTATAATAGAATTACAAGTAATTATTAGTGCCCAATTACAATTGTAATTACTTTTAATTTGTAATTAAGAATTTCCAATTACAATTACATGTAATGTGTAATTGAAAAATTACAATTACATGTAATGTGTAATTGAATTACAAGTAATTGTAATTGATTTTAGTCCCCGATTTCAATTGCAATTACTTGTAATTTGTAATTGAAAATTTTCAATTACACATTACGTGTAATTTTGATTGAAATGTAATTGAATCCTCCAGGTCTGCGAGAAAGGTAGGCTCAAAATGAATAATTTATTTAGCACTGTGGCAAAACGTATAATATTTGTGGATGGTAAGGAAAATGAAAGAAATTTGTAAACAGCAAGAAAAAAAGAAAAAGTAGTGCTGAGGTATCCATCTCAACTACGATAATATATTATATATATTACGTAATATATTATGTATGTTCTTAACCGTTAAAATTATTTCCTAAATTAAGTTTTATAATAATAATATTATATTTATAATATTTTCTATTCCACTTTCTAGAATTAATTTTTTGGAATTTGGGTTTTTTGATAGATACTAAATCAATATTCATATCTTATATTTCTATGGCTTTTAAAAAGACACAACTTGTACTTGCGTTCATAAAGAGGTAGTCTAAGGAGTCGATGAATCTATCTTCTGGAGAAATTCCTTAAGAAGAATAAAATTTGGGCGGTGAGCTGATTTAATCTGGGGTCGGTTGAGCTTCCCACCGATAGTCTACGCCAAGAGCTGTATACATCATTTATGAGGCCAATTTGAAAATATGGTTCGTTTTTTTTGGGACCTCGGAATACAGTGTGCACATTTGCCCAAATGTATCTGTTTGAAAACAATTTCTAATTTATTGCTGACAAGGTTTAACATAGAAGTCATGAGTTCGTCGTAGTTATATCCTTATAAACCAGAACAGACACATATTTTTAAAGTCATGTCATCATTCTATAGCGGCCAAAATATAATTGGATTAACACTGCAAAATCAATTTGTTTTATTTAAACAAAATTTTTTATAACAATTTACTATAAACCCACCATTATTAGTCCACACATTATTTGCTAAGCTATTTCTATCATTATATTGCGTTTTATTGTGTCTTGCGTGTTTTTTACTGCTTTTTAATCTGTTATTTATGACAGGTACAGTTGTGTATTTGCAGAAAAGAAGAATTAGTACAATCTAAATGAAATCTGATTTAATTATACACGCAGCATGAAAAATTTTTTTTTCCAAGAATGTTGCATGCACCGCAGCTTTTTAGTTATAATAAATGAATTTCTCAAGCAAATTTTACAACGAATTTTAAAATTACTGCTTTGGAATAAAAAAAAAAAATATACAGTAACGAGCAAAAGTGAGCAAATGTTGGGCAATTTAGTATTAAAGTTTTTGTTAAAATGCAAATATGCAAGCAAATAACACAAAAGTTCTTATATTTATAAATGAATATGTTCTCTTTAAATAAAATAAACAGCGAGTATTTAAAACATCCATTCAAACGAGAAAGAGGCAGAGTTATAAATAATTCATTATTTGCTCAGTTTTGCATGTTTTGTTTACTTGAAAAAAGAAATTCTACAATGACTAAAAACAGTTATAAATTACCGTTCTTTTTTTGTGTATCACGTTTTATTCTTTCTGGTTTAATTTCACTTAATATTAATCGCAGAAAAGTTGTTTTTAAGTAAAAGTGTTCAAAGTATCGCTCAGTCTTTAAAAAAATGAAAAAAATTAGTACAGAATTAGAAAATAGTGTAGTAGCACTGACGGAAAGTGGAAACTCTTCTCGGGAATTTTCCTAAGTTTTGAGTATTAGCCAACGTACTGTAGTTAATGTGCAAAAGAGGCGTAATGTAGTTAAAAAACGAAATGTTGGAGGACGGACAAATCTTTTATCAGACGCTGACGCTCGTCTCATGATAAGACAAATGAAAAACAACAGTTCTGTGACACCAAAACGAGCTGTGGAGATCCTAAACAAGGACGTCAGTGAGTGGACCGCGCGAAGAGCACTTCACAGAATAGGTTACAAAGCAGCCATCAAAAAGAAAAAGCCGGCTTTATCAAACAAACATATAAAATCACGCCTCTCATTTTCCAAAAGGTATAAAAATTGGACCTCCGATGACTGAAAGAGGGTGACTTGGTCGGACGAGGTCAAAATAAACCGTTTTCAGTCAGATGGATTAAGTTATTACTGGCGGCGACTAACAGAGAACATCCAAAGGCATCACGTAAAGCCGACTGTTAAACATGGTGGAGGCAGTTTGATGGTGTGGGGATGTTTTACGTTTTGGCGCATGGGTCCACTCGTAAAAATAAATGGTATAATGAGAAAAGAGGATTATTTAAATATACTGCAGACGAATTTGCCAGATTTTGTAGATAAAAGCCCTTACCCACAAAAGGAAGTTATCTTTCAACAAGACGGTGATCCGAAGCACACCGCTAAAATTGTTAAGAAGTGGTTGTCAGAACAAGAGTTTCAGTTATTGGATTGGCCCGCACAAAGCCCCGATCTAAATTCAATAGAGAATTTGTGGGAATAGTGAAAAAGAAGTTAGGAAAATACCAAAATGCTCCCAAAAACTTGGAAGAATTATGGCAACGTACTCAGCTCGAGTGGAACCAAATCTCTCCTGAAATTATTCAAAATCTTGTTGAAAGTATGCCCAAGCGTATTAATAGCGTTATAAAAAACAAAGGCTTGTGGACAAAATATGAAAACTTATAAGAACTGTCATGGAAAGAAAAACGTGCAAAACCGAGCAAATATTAAATAGTTTAAAATTTTGTTTTTTTTTTCTCTATTTAAATTGATGTAATAAACATTTTTTAGTGCTAATTTTTAAGAACATATTAAAGAATACATTTAAGAAGTTTTGTTTTATTTGCTTGAGTACTCTCATTTTTAGAGGGTGCTTTCTATTTTACTTCCAAGCATTTACTCACTTTTGCTCGCTACTGTATATATATATATTTTAAAATAAATTACTACAACAGGAAATAGAAATATAAAGAAATTTGCTTTAGGTCTCGGCCTAATTTTTTATAATAAATAGGGCTAGGTGAGTACATACATCGTTGGTTGGTAAATAAAATGACAGCAAGAAAACATAACTTAGGTTGTACTTGGTTACTGATTGCCATGAAATAATTTTATTTGATGAGCATCAACATTAAAATAAAAATAATAATAAATTAAAAAAGTCAATATGAATTGTAGGCACATTATTAGAAAAAATGTCTGATTAATAGGTTTTATTATTCCGGGTTGTGTTAGCATATAAATTGATTTCTCAATTTAATAAGAAAGAATAATTAATAAATAAATTTAATAAATTATAACACTAGGAATACATTATTTATAATCAATAAATATTATTTGGTTGGTCGAAGTACACACAAACCCAAAATGTTTTTCGTTGCTTTCTTAAATAATCGTTAGATCTGTATATTTGTTCGTGCTTTTTGCTAACCGTTTGTTTGGCCATGGGTTCAAATTTTCGTTACTTAATTTTTTTTAATCTTTTTTTCTTGAATCTTTTGTTTCTAACAACATATTTTTCCCTTAATATCGAGCCTTTTCAAAATGTAGAAGCATCACATGAGTCTGTAGAGTATGCGGTATATTAAATCTATTAAATATTGATTATACGCACCGCGTGACAATGGTTTGAAATTAATGCAATTTTTCTGCTTTTTAAACGAAATAATGGCCCATATTCATAGTTAAAAATAAAGCAAAGAGAACTAAAGTCGGTTTTACTTTAGAGTCGACTCTAACTTATTCATAGACAATTTAAAACATACTTTTGGCGTAAAAGTCGACTCTAAATTTAAAACTAGCTAAAGTTTGTTTTTTTTTCAAATTAAAAAGCTTGTGAAAGTTTGTTTTTTAAAAGTGGGGAAAGTATTTTTTATTTTGCTTACATCTTTAACTTCGCCATCATCTAAGTCGTGAACAATCATAGCCTCAACAAGACTGTCTTCTGCGCTTAGTTCAGGAATAGCAATTTCATTGTGACAGCTTTTCTGGCATTAACTTTTATACGCACCCATTGCGCTCATACCTTTTTGTATTGCTTTTCATGACTTTTTTTGTCTATTATTGACACGTCATAGCCTCTGTTTTCCACCGTATCCAAATGCATAAGCCTAGCATTCACGAAGTTATTCCGTTTTAGCGGCACTTTAGTTGGATTCTCTGTCTCTTACTTTCTTTAGAGTCTGTAAACAAATCATATTCAATATGATATCTAGATGTATATACTTATAAAAAACTTATTTTTGATTTTTATACCAAAAGTGAATTAAAACCAAGTAAGAGTGCTATATTCGGCTATGCCGAATCTTATATACCCTTCACCATCAATGTAAATCTAGTTTAGTAAAGTAACTCCAATCAAAAAAAGTAAATATTGGGCTGACAGAGAATTAACAAATTAAAAAACTGATACTGCATATACATATATTATTTTATATAAAAATGCCATCGGCTGTTAATGAGTTAAGCTGTTTTTTTTTAAATTTTAGTATTTACTTAAAGATCTCTTCAAAAGCTTTAAAATGATATTCATGTTGACATAATGAAAAAAAAATTGAAAATTTCAGAGCCCCGTAATTCGGAAAATATGGGTGAGCAATAATTTTTTCATTTGATAATTTTTCTAATTTTGTTATTGTTCTAATTGACATGAAAAAGTTAGAGAGATACCCTTCTTTCCACTTTTTCTGGTAAAGGGTAAACAAAGTTACTTTTTCTAAGGTTAGTTTAGAAATTGTATAAAGTCTTTTCAATATAAAGAATACTTTATTTTTGACTATGAGAGCAAAAAAGATAATAAGAGTTTTTTATTTTAGAGTATACTTTAGCAAGTGTCGGCTTTAGTCTATAACTATGAATATGGGTCAATGTTTTGGACTAATCAAGGTGCTATCGTAATATCTTAGTATATATTTATCGTAAGTATTTCCATAAAAGTACAATTTTAAAACATTAAATATTTTTATAAATTATAGAAAATTAAAATTCAAATAAATTGATAATGAGTTATCACATATATGTATGTGTAATGTTATAATATACCATCGCTTTTCCGAGTTATAGAAAAATATAAATATTTCAGTTGGTAAATCTACATTCTTTTTATACCCTTCACCACAAAAAGTGGAAAAAGTGTAATCTGAGTTTCTCATTCCATGTTTAATTTATACAATATTCATTTTTGACCTTATAAGGTATATATAATCTGACTTCTTATGCATACCGAAGTCAATTGAGCGATGTCCGTCTGTCCGTCTGGAAATCAGCATGATCGGTCCATGTTCTTCGAGGCAGCAGGCAATACACCACGCCTACCTGTAATATTTTGATGTTATTTGGAACAATAAAGAAACTCCAATCAAAAAAAATAAATATATAGGGCGATAAAAAATTATAAAATAAGAAAAAAATATCTAGTGGAAAATTGGCGCTCGCCCATATTTTTTGAGTTACGGGGCTCTGAAATGTTCAAATTTTTTAAAATATAATTATGGGTATCATTTAAAAGCTGTTGCAAAGATCTGTGAGGAAATGCTAAAATTTTTTAAAACTGTTTCACCCATTAAGAGCCGATGACGTTTTCATGTAAAATTGTATTCATTTCTTTTCTTATTTCTTAATTCTCTGCCACCCCAATATTTGCTTTTTTAATTGGAGTTGCTTTACTGAACTAGAATAACAAATATAGAGAAGGGTAAATAAGATTCGGCATAATCGAATATAGCACTCTTACTTGTTATTTTTAAGTATTTATTTAATAATACTTGAGTATTTGCTTAAAAAAACTTCCTGCGACCATGAGCGTAAAAATGTCGAAACGAACCATATAACACATTTTATTTAATAAAGAGAAGTGACAATCAGTCATCGGTGTTACCTTCTTTTTAAAGTGTAGAGGAAAGAGGTGGTAAAGAAGAGTGAGTCATAGAATGGAATGCTTCTTTTTCTTATCACAACATCTTAACTGCACGTTATGTTCATTTTTACAACAATGTTGCTGCGCCTCTGGTGATAACTGGTGCATTACTTTTTGAAGCTGATTCATCCATTTTTATATATTTTTCTTATTCGCCGAAGATTTGGTATAGAGTAGTACTGGCGAAGAAGGGAACCCAAGCCATAGAATAAGTAACTGCTTAGTAGTGAACGTGCAAACCATCCAAGCCATCCAAACCATCACAAAAAAGAAAAGGTAAATGAAAAGAAAAAAATAAATAATAAATGAACTTAAGCCAAAATAATTTCTATTCATTAAAAAAAAAATACTTTAGGATAAACGTGTCAATAAAAGGTATTATTTTAGTATTACTATAATTTATTCCTCTAAATCACCCTGGAGCGAAGAGAGCCAACAATAGCTATTTGTCATCTGACCAGTTTTTTTAAATAAATTCATCTTAGTTTTTTAGGCGTCTTCTTTTGAACGTCTGCACGCTGCCGCTTTCTCTATCGTCTTATTAAAACGGGCTCCATCTAACAGTTTGCTTAGATACATGATTGTCATTTCCGCGGAGGTCGTGTCGCTTCCACTCATACGTCATTTAATATCGTTCTAGGCCAAAAGATTCATAATATTATTCTTAAGCAGCGGTTAATAAAAGTTTGAATTCATAGTTCCATGTATAGAAGTATAGAAGGACTGACTTAAAATTTGTTTTGATAATTCTCCACTTTATGGATTGACTGATTTTATTATTTTTTCAGATTGGGGCTAGTACATGCAGAGAAAAACGTGGTTGTAATATCATCACAATAGTCATATTATGTTCACTGTAACAATGTTAAGGCGCGGCGAACAAATTATAGTTAGTTTCAAGCATACTTCAGTGAAAATTTGTTAAATTTCAAAATTGGTTTTAGTAAAAAAAAATCGAATCACAACGAAAGTTTAAGAACTTAATAAAAACAATATAGTATATTTAAACATAATATATTGTCAGTAATAAAAATATTATTAAAAGCACACTTTTAATTAAACCTTTAAATTAATTTATACTTTACCATGTTATTGTTATGTTGTAAAACAATATCATTAAATGTATCAATACTATGTTTTGCTTACAACCATAAAATAAAACCACAATATGTTGCTCTTAGATTAAGGTTACCACAACCATGTTTTTTCCTTGTGTGTCTTTGTCTCCTGTTTACGTTAAATTAGTTTTCTATAGTGTTAAAAAAATTACACAGCCTTAAAATTAAGCATAAAAAAAATTATCTTTTATTTAATAGTAACGTACACAGATGTTGACAATTACAAAGGACGCAAACACAATTTAGTTTTTCTAGAATTTCTATAAAAACAGAATAATTAAGTAATTAATTTTATACCATTTAATTTTCAATAAAATAAAACTTCACTTTTTATATTTTTCTTTTTAAATGATGAGAACTTTTATCGCTAGAAGTACAATGTTTTTGTATGTATTTCAAGCTGTAGTCATGATAATAGTTAATTAATTCTTGGCATTTAGAATTTTGAGTCAACATACATTTTCTTATAACCAAAAATTTAAAGAAATGTAACAGAAATAAAATTAGAATCCTTGCAGAAACACCACGATAAAAATATAGTTTTTTTTATTTTAGCCCACAAAAAAAAAAAAAAAAAAAAAAAATACTCAACGAATATTTTGTGTAAACCGAAAATGGACATGGACATTGACATAATTTCAATGCATTTAAGAACATAACATTGTTTTCATTCGGTTGCTTTGCATTTTATTTGAATTGAAAAATTGTTCATTTCTGTCAGCTTCTTTTTTTGTTCAAATAACGAGACAAAAAGTAACATGATAAAAACATTAAAAAATAATACTTTAAGTAAAAAAAAAAATGAAACTAAAAAATGCATTTACATCTACATAAGTAAAAGTGAATTGCAGTCGTACTTGCACTTCGTCGCTTTTATGCTTATCTCAGCATGTTGCATTTTAAATGTTTTACAAGTGTTTTTATAAAAAAAACTGCGTCTATGAGTACTTTATGTGGCATGAATAGTCTCGTTTTTTATTTTGTGTATTTTGTTGTATTTTCAAACCACGAAACATTAAAGTACTTAAAATGTTTTAAGAGAATCTTTTTTCAGATAAAAAAACATTGAAAAAAATAAAAACAATTTGAATTTCATATTTTCTTAGAATCTTGCTTTGGTTGTTTATATGTATTTTTATATTCTCGTTTAAAAATTGCTCTTTCATATAAAGAATTTTCTGAATAAAACGTTTGAATAATTTGCAACTAATAATAAAAATAAAAATTATTTAAGTTAACTTACAGCATTAAAATATTTTTTAATTTTTTTTTTTAATTGCGCACTTTAAAATACATTTTGGATTTTTAGAAAATTTAAATCACTTTTTGGTACTTTTGTATACAAATACAAATTTAATGTAGATTAATGTAGATTATGGCATATATTATATAAGCGTGTAGCTAGTATCAATTTATATTAGAAAAATTATTGTTTTTTTTCATATGTAAAAAAGTACCAAAAAAGGACTAAATGGAAAAAATTTATTTTGTCTAAGACTAATGGGCCATGTTTATATTAATGTTTAAACACATCGTGTGAAGCAATAATTTTAGCCAATATAGTGTTATTTAGACTGTGTGCATGAAGGAATATTAAAGATGTGAATTTACTTTAATTATGGTACCTTTTCGAACATAATGTATTTTTTTTTTATCTATAAAATAGATTTTATTGGCTTAAAGCATACAATCTATATAAATGTTAAAAAGACACAAGCTTAAAAGTGTAAAGAAGGCAGTATTTAAAAGTGTACATTTTTGGTACTTTTTCATAATTTAGTTTTACTTTAAGATTATGTATTATTACTTGGAAATCAAAAACTACGATATAAGGCTCAAATGATTTTAAATAGTATAGCAGCACAGATAAAATCAGATTATGAATCTGAATCCGAAATTATAAATAAAAAAATGGTACATTTTATGAGTTTTAAAGGTACTTTTTGACTTTTTTTAGTTTAATTTTCAATCAAGAAAGCAAGAGCTATGAAACTACTCAAAAATTATTCTTTGGGGTATTATGAATATTAATATAGCTAAAAAGTACCTTTTATTTAATTGTGAAGGTACTTTTTTATTTTATTTATTAACATAATTATAAAATTAGATGTAAAAGTACTGGCAATTCCATCAATGTTCTTAACTATAGCTAAAGCTATTATTTTAATTTTCTGAGTGCATTGAAAATTAAGAAAAGCCCAAAATGGAACTTTTTAATTTAAGTGTTCCTTTTTTTTATTATATATTTTGCAATTTTGATAAAAGTTATTATATGACATCCGGTATAAAGAAAGAAAATTTTATTGGTAGGCAGTAAAACTACAGCTTGTGTTTATAAAAATATATTTTTGGCAAAACTGCCAGGCCTTGAATAAGTAAAAATGGCCACCTAAATTCATATTCTTATCTACTTGCGCTCTATATGTTTTATCTAGGCGGTAAAAATATAAATCCATATATCTAAAATGGTAAAAAATACACAATTCAAAATAATTGAATGAATTTCATCTTTTATTTTGATTGTAGTCCTTACTTACCTCTGCTGACAGTCGGACAGTTTGTCGTTGTTTCTAAATTAATTTTTGAGTTTTCTCCTATTTTTCAACAGCATCCGAGTCGCAGTGATATGGGCATGATGTAAGCGATCTTTGAACTCGTATAAATGTTTTTGTGTTGGTATTTTATCTCTGTCATCAAATTGACACTTAATTTGATGGCGTTTAATAAGTAGAATAAATCACTATCTCCAATGCTTATTGGTAGGAGCTTAATTTTCATATATATGCGACTCACAGTCATAATCGCAGGCTTAGAGTCGCATATACATATTTTAGCATTATGTTTATTGTATTGATTTTAATTTAAATTGTTGCTATTAATATGGTTCTTTAATTCCAAATTAAGTGTTGTACTATTTAGTTTTTGTCACGTCGAAAATGGAATTTTCAAACTGTCTTTGCAATACTGTGATTTCTCTGGTAGTTCAAATTCAGCTCCGTGCTATCTAGTCGTATTGGATGTCTCTGTTGAAAAATTAGTATTTCATTTTTAGTGTTTGAAAATAAAGTAACCTTTCGAAATAAAAAATTTAAAAAAAAATCCAAAGATAAATAAGCGTTATTTTTCTTTTGCCGATAAAATGTCAGCATTATGTCACAAATTCTATATAACAAATCTATTAAAAATTTTACTCAAAACCCGTTGCCTTCAAGTCAATGTCAATGTCGCATATAGGGGTATTTTGCTAATCTAGCCGGACATTAGGCAAAAATTAATTTTGAGAAATGTAAAAATTTAAGTGCGCAGCTGGACAGAACACAAAGTTCTGATTTGTGTAGTGAACTTTCAAGGGTTTTGTTTGATATTTGTCATTTTAGGATACTGTTAAAATCAGAAAAGTTTTATTAATCGCATACGCTTTTTGTGTCTTAATACGACTTTGAAAGGTTTGCAATGTATTTTTTTGTGACTAAACGATTAATGATTTTGTAATAATTTTTCTTCTTGTGAAAGGCTATATTAACAGCTACATAAACTAATTTTTAGAAAAATTTTGTTTTAAATTTTTATAATACAAAATTTCGTCCGCAAATAAAAAAAAAATGGATTTTTTATGTTAAATTTGTTAAATTTTTTGGTTAGGCGCGTTCTTGCACCTAACCCACTATTTACTAGTATAAGATCCACACAACGCTGAAAAAGATTCAGATTCGGAAGAGGTCTTTGAAGAATTAGACGAAAAAGGACTATGGCACTCATTATTATCTTCGTACAAAGAAGATGTTCTTTTAAATAAATTAATTGTAACAATTTTAAATAAAATTCACCGTTACAATTATAACAAATTTATATTATGAATAAATTAATTATTTTTAGATAAATAAAATACTATAAAGTAAAAATTACAAGAATATCTTTTTAATAATATTATTGTGACGCGGGGGTTGGTTTGGCATTGAAAAGCTTAATAATGAATATTTTTAGGAAATTGGCAAAAAAAATATAAATAAAAAAATAAACAATTTTTTTTACCAAGGACGCTTTTTGGGCTGGGATTGGAGAGCTTCCTCCCACTGCCTTTATAAATTAATTTCTATGGTTTTAAGGCGTATGTCCATCCATTTTTTTGAACATTCTTTAACTTTAAAAATTTTAAATGCTAAACAATATGACGAATAAATTAAAAAACTTGAATTTTTTAGAGGTAGGACAAGTTCTTCTAAGGGGAACTGTTTTCTCCTTGGTGCGATTTATCTTGTTTTATAGCTTTAACACTTTGGGACCATAATAAATTTTCTTGCCAAGTTTCATTAATTTAAGTACACTCAGTAAATTTTAAGAGGAAATATAAATTAAAAAACACTAATCTGTGTAAATCTAGTAAATATCAATATGGATATAATTTTAAAGCTTTTATAGAGATCTAAAGGAAATACTAAAATTTTTAAAAAATGCTTTTTCTATTAAGAGCCGATATCATTTTTGAGTAAAATTATATGTATGGGGACCATATTTTTTTATATTTTAATTTTCTGTCACCTCAATATTTGCTTTTTTGATTTGAGTTATTTCACTAAACTAGATTTACATAGATGGTAAAGGGTATATGAAACTCGGCATAGCCGAATATAGCACTCTTACTTGTTTTTGTATTACTTTGTGTTAGAGTGATCTATAGTGATACGCAGTTTTTTTTAACTTTAAAATGTTGTTTGTAATACACGTAAAAATATGAAGTCGTAAAATATTTTTCAAAAATTTTTATTACTCTTATTTGGCTTGTAATAGAATATACAACTTATTTATTTTTGCTGCACAAAATTTTCTTTTTCTTCATTTAATGGGTGTCATTGTTTATCTTGTATTTTAATGTTGCGTGTTTAAAACAATACCGACACCATTCTGTGTTAAACAGATAATGCAGTTTACAGCTGAAATTTTTTTATTTTTAATTAAGAAATTTGGAACAAAACTTTTTTTTTATTTAATAACAACATTTCATAATTGCACTAAAATCAACTAGAAAAGTGTGAATGTGAAGGTAAGTAATTATGAATTAAATATCTTGAGCTTGTTCTACAAACCCATTTTTTATTTTTTACCCAGAAACACTGCAGCACTGCTTTGCTATTTTTCTCTATAAGAATTTTCTTTTCTGAATTAATTTATATTTCAAGTTTAATACAACTTCTTACTCTAAATAACAAAAGCAATAACAATACCAAAACTTTGCCACAAAACAGATACAAAAGTAAAAACTGCAAAGGGAAAAAAACTGAAATGAAAAATATAACAACTACAATAGCAATAAGAAAAAAATTTACACACTTTGGAAAGTAAAAATATCTGCATTAATTAAATCAACTAAACTTAGTTTATAGTTAATGTATTAGTTATACGTACCTGTGATTTTTTTTTTGCTTGTGCGTTTGTTGTGTTTACAGTGGAATATTAAATAATTCAAACCAGTGTATGAAAACAAACAAAATGGTTCGCAAACGTTTTGCAAAATTTCAGTCGTTTTTCACATGTGGAAAATCAAAAATTAATAATTTTTTAATGACAAAGAGGGCAATGTTCCTTTAAGTATTAACGAAAAATATTATAATAATAACAGTTTACATTTTATAACAAAAATGAAATTTATTTGTTTATTTTATGGATTGCTTAAGTCAGCTCATCAGGAAATCTTTTTTTATATATATTTAGGAAAGACAGAAATATTTTTCTTTAAGTACAGAAAATGCATAAACAATATGAGAGTTATTTAAAGTGTGTAAATGCCTTAACAAAAATTACAAAGAAACAAACCATGTTTTTATTTTTCTTACATTCATTGATTACATGGCGACTAGTAATGCAGACTTACTTATCTTGTTGCTTTGATAAACAAATCAAACATAAAATTTTATTGCGTATTTTGGTAAAAAAATAAGAGTTTCTTTTTAAGTAGAAGTACATTCTCCACTATAACGAGTAGATTTTTTTTCTCAAAACGTTTTAATTTTGTTCTCATTATTTTCTTTTTACTTCTAATTTAATGTACAGTTTGTGCAAAATAAAATGGCACAATCTCTTTTATTGTTTCTTTCGTGTTTTTGCTCTATTCACTGCGAAGTTGCGTTTTGTTGATTTTCGTAACCTAAATCAAACTGCCTTTGTGTTTCTTAGAAAATATAAAGTGTAAAGTGTTGCGGACTTTTCAGTTTATTTATCGTTTAATAACAAGCGATGAAGTTGGCTGAATTTAACTGATGTATTTCTCACATTATTGGACGGATCCTAACACGGAAAAAATTAATCGATTATTAAATCGTATAATAAATTAAAATGAGAAAATATTAATTTCCATGTAATAAATCTATTATTCGAGATATTATTGTTGGCCTAATTATGGCTAATAAATATATTATTTAATATATTTTAAAAACAGAATTTAAAATTATTCTTTTTTTTTTTAGGGATTATGCAGCCGATATATCTCTTGTTTTGGTGAGACTGCACCTGTTTAGGAGAAAAGGTGTTCCAATGGTACAAACTTTTCAAATAAAAAAAATATATATTCGCAGCGGTTTAAGTTAACCATTCCCAGAATCAGCCAAGTTTCATTTTAATTCTAAAAACTAGTTATTTCTTCACAGATTATGGCAATTTTAAATTCAGGCTATAAATTTTTTTTAAGCTCTTAATATTTCCTTTATTATTTATAATGTAGAGAATACTCGGATTTTTATTTTAAAAATTTCAGTTTTTTGCTATTCAGACCTATATTTTAGTTATAAATAAAAATACCTTTTATTGACAAAACAACAAACCTTAAAGAAGATACGGACAACATAAACGCAAGAAACAGAGTACTTTTAAGCAAAAATTTAAAATAAAATAAACTGTGATATTAAATTTTAAAATATGTTTGTTGTTTTTCGTTTTTGTTTTAATTTTTTTAAAATCTAAACTGTTGTCATATATGTTTTAACTAAAAGGCATTTTATTTATAACAAAAAAAAAAAAAAAAAAAAAAAACAAAATGAGGTCTCAATAGCAAGAAGCACAAAGCTAAAAAACCAACAACAAAGCAAGTGGCCAAGTAAATATATAAAATTAAAAATTTAATTTTTTTGTCCTACCTTTGTTCGCTGTGCGACATGTTAGATATTTAAAAATTTTGTTTCTTTAATTGACTGCATGCTGCTTCTGAAAAATAAACTATCCTAAATAAAAGCGTAAGCGCCTTTTTTATTCTGTAATACGAAAATAAACCTAAAGCACAGAAAACTGCATATTTATGCATGTTTTTCTGTTTAAATTTAGTTTTATGCATCTGCACTGCAGCACTCATTTGCACAAATATTTATACATAAATTAAGAATTTGTAATTTAACCATAAATTTACATTTATCGTAACACGACATTTACTTTACACTTTTTTCGTTAATTGCAATATGTTTCTCTTTAGGTTTTTTTTTTTTGTTTTATCGGAAGAAAAGTAAAACTATTTAGCATATTTTTTGCATTAGCGAATATCATGAATAACTCTAGTCATATAATAATAACATAGATGTTCATAATATTTATATAAAAATTGATATTATTTTAAAATAACTTTACTTTAAGATTCGTCAAATATTTGATCAAAAAAGCATAACCACTATTTTTATCAAATCTTTCCTGACACGTATTTTTACGAATGACGATTTAAAATATAATAAATCAGTAAAATTTTATAGTTCTTAATGTGTAACGGATGTTTTTTTAAGCCCGATAGAACTTTAAATTATTAAAAAAAACCGCTAATAATTAAATTTTGATGAAATATTTTTCTTATTATTTTCATTAAACTCTGGCAGATCAATTTGAATAGACTTACGTTTGAACAACTCTATCAACTCATCAAAGTTTACTTTGAAAATCAGTCATCAGTTCGAGCAAGTTATAGACGACTTTGTGGTTTTTATGGTGCACATAACCATCCGTCGAACTGTGAATAGATTTTGTACCATATACTCTGTATAGGATAAAGTAACACCGACACATCGAAGAAATGTGCGTACTGAAGAGAATATAGCTGCTGTAAACAAAAGTGTGGAAGAAGATCCGAATTTATCGATTCATCATCGCAGGAATTGGGGCTCTGTCCGTTCACTACGTGGAAAATTTTGCGCTTAGACTTTGGCCTACACCCGTATGGGATCCAACTAGTGTAGGAATTAAAGCCACGAGACCATTATATGTGTCGTTCTTTCGCCGATTGGGCTCTAGAGCAATTAGTAACTGACCCGGTGTTTTGTCGCCAAATTCAGCGATGAAGCTCATGTTTGGATTAAAGAGATTTCCGCATATGGAGTGAGACCCACCCACACCATACCCTACAGACTCTATTGCATTTAGAAAAATGAATCGTATGGTGTGGTTTACACGCTGTTGGCATCATCGGACGTTATTTATTTGAAAATAAGACCGGATCTCACGTTACGGTCAATGGAGATCGTTATCGCACCATGACTTATAATTTTTTGTTTGAAAATATGGATGACATTGATCCATATGTGCCATACGGCGACTGCAAGCATCGAGTTATTGAAATCAAAATTTGGCGATAAGTTGATTTCTAGAAATGGACCTATCAATTGGGCTCCAAGGTCTTGCGATTTAACACCTCTTGATTATTTCCTGTGGGGCCACAAGAAGTTACTGGTTTATGCTGATAAAGCAGCAAAAATTGACGCTCTGGACGCCAACATTGTTCATGTTATTCGTGACATACTTCTAGCATACTTGAAAAAGTGATCCAAAATGGACATTCAGAATGCGCTTCGTTATGAGCAGCCGCGGTGGTCATATGCTTAAAATCATTTTTTAATATTAATGCCATGTTCGAACCTTTCGTATAAAAAAAAATTCTTTATCACAATTTAAATTTTTGAGTTGTGTTCTACCGGGCTTAAAAAACACCCTGAAAAGTTTTTTCGCATAATTTAGTGGTTACGTTATTTTGGACAAATATTTGACTAATCTGACCGTATCTTAAAATTTTTTTTTTTTATTAATTCAAGTAAATTTAAAACGAAAGATCTTAATATAAATAACCGGTTTTAATTTTATTTTGGTCAGATGGTTTGCATTTATTAAAATTATTTTGATTGCAAAAACCGGCACTTTAATTCTTATTTTTCATCAACTAGAAAATAAATGTGATCTATTTCAAGCTCTGGCTAGATTTATTACCACGATATTGTGTTAGTCGCAAGTTTGCTTAGAATATTTCTACTTGGACTTACTTTTATCAAACTTTGCAGCTGTTGCTTGGTCTTTCAAATTTCTTGGAAATATGCCAAGAGTACCAAATGTTTGAACAATTAAATCAAAGCTGACCTTAGTGAGATATCTTTTTTTACAGGGTTGCCAGATTTTTTTAGATTGGTATCCCTATTTACTTAAAATTTATCTCCACAATTCCCGAAAAAACGATTTCAACTACCCCAAAAAATCCCTACTGAAAATAATACTATTTAATATTAAATTAAATTTAATTAGTGGATCTACAAAATCGAAAAGTTCTGAATCAAAATGTTGCATCTCATTTTCTAAAGTAATCTTTTAGTACAAATTTTTGGAGTTAAACATTTGAAGCATTTCTGACGATGGAACTAAAGTATTACAACAAATTATGTTGCTTTTCAAATGTGCATTAATTCTCAATAAAGATTCAAGCACCTCGTATTGTATTTTATTTCTTATTTAGGTTTTCATTGAGTTCATTGTTGAAAAAAGGCGAATTCATTTCTCAAATTTACGGAGAGACTATTTGTCATAATTTTTAACCCTAGAAACTTCTACGTAGCAAAAAAGTAAAGTTACAGTACACAGAAACAGAATTTTAAAAATATCCCCAAAAAACCTCTTTAAATCTCCAAAACGCAAAATATTTTCTCAAGGAAATCCTCATTCCCCAAGCTAAAATTTTCATTCCAATTTGAAATAAAATCCCGGATTTAGGGATAAGTCCTCTAGTCTCACAACCCTGCATATCTAGACCATCGGAGACGTTGGCGGATGCCAACCTCAACGTTAGGTACTTGAACTGACGATTAATGCCATCTTTACAAAATGGAGTCCTCTCAAATTTATTTAACTGTCTGCATATTGCAAACAGCCAGCCAATGTGCATATACATATTGTAGTAACTGAATCTTCCAAAGAATGTCTAACACGTCCTACATGATGTTGCGGTTTATTTAGATAAAGGAATTTCTTAAAAAATAATCAAATGAAAGTACAACATTTAAAGCAATTTGTCTTCTAATCTCTTGATAATCTACAATATTACAGATTAAAGCATTAGATTTTTGCTTCTTCTTTGATTTTGATTTATATTTACATACATACATATGTACATAAATTATACTTATGTATTTCTTTTGTAACTTTTTCGATTTGTTTTTGTGTCATTTTGACATTCGATGGAATCTTGGTTTGCTATATTATCTCTGTCAGCATATTTGTAGTGATTCGTAATACAATGCACAACTTTAGTTTGTTTTTATTATGGTTTGATTTTTACATGCGACAGACAGCCTTGCATACATTTGAACATTAAGTTAATGCATTTATGAAGTAGTTTTTGTTGTTTTACTTATATGTGTATGTATTTATATTTATGTTATGTGGCTCCTTATAATATGGACCTAAAATTAAATTCTTTTTAAAGAGAAGTAGTATTTCAGGCAACATTCTTTAGGAGCGATAAGACAGGCGATGAAAGGAGAAAGATATTGTCATTTTATTAGTTATTTTAATTCGCCTACGAATATGCTTTAAAGAAGTACCGACGAAGGAGGCTGCACACGGTAATGTTAATTCTGAATATGTATTTGCATCTTTTAATATATAAAAAAAAAAATTTATATTTTTTGAAATTTACAAGGAGCTGTAGTGATAAGTCCGCTACAACAACAAGCAAACAATTTAGATTTGGAAATCAAAGGGTGTCCCAAAATTAATTGTAATTTAATGTTTATTGCCAAACAAGTATACAAACGAAAGTTGACGGGGTTATACTTATATTCACATATATTTTCAAGGCTGTTGATTGAGATTTGTCGTTTTGGGACTCTGTTATAATCAGGAAAATTGGATAAATCGAATAATGATTTTGTATTAATTTTTTTTTGTGAAAGGCTATATTTACAGCTACTTATATTAATTTTTATAAAAATTTTGTTTTAAAATTTTATATTAAAAAATTTCACTCGAAATTAATAAAAGGAGTTTTTTGTTAAAATTTTTGTAAAAAAAATTGAAATGGTTTTTGAAATTGATCTCCATCGCGATGCTAAAAATGTTTTGTATCACTATAAAATTTGCGATCTCTACTTTTATACTGTAGCGTACTCCCCCCACTATTTATTAGTATAAGACCTACTCCTTTGTTTCATGCTTCCACATGTACTTAACGGTAAAAAGGATTCAAATTCGGAAGAGGTCAGTATCATCTTGGTGCAAAGGAGAAGTTTTTTAAATAAATTAATTAACAATTTTAAATAAAATTTACCGTTAAAATTATAAATAAGTTATTTTACGAATAAATAAATTATTAAAATACTATAAAGTAACAAATGACAAAAATATCGTTTTAATATTAATCTTGGGAGGCCGGGATTGAAAATTCATTTGAAATATTAATAATGAATATTTTAGGGAAATTGGCAAAAAAAAAAAATTAAAATTTTTTTTAGGGCTGGGATTGGAGGGGTACCTCCGCCTGCCTATAAAAATTAATTTCTATGGTTTTGAGACGTATGTAATCCGTTTCCTTTAATAATTACATTCTTTTTTAAATATTTTATATCACCGCCTACAAAAAAGGGGGAGCAAACGTAGCATTTTAGAATCTCTTGAGCCCATCTTTAAAATTTTAAACATTCCTTCACATTAAAAGTTGGATTTTTCAGAGGTAGGATTACTTTTCTCATTGGTCCGTTATTCTTGTTTTTTAGCTTTAACAGCGCATGACCATAGCAGATTTTTCTGCCAAGTTTCATTAATCTAGGTGCACTCACTAAATTTTTAGAGCCAATATAAACTAAAAAAAATAATGTCCTACGAGATTGGCAAAATACCCCAATGTGCAACGATAATACAAACATCAACATAAATAACCAATAATAAGATCTAAAGCATTCATTTATTATTCCCCAATATCCACTATTCACGTACACACTGAATATTTGTGTTAACAGAATTGGTTAATTATGTTGAAATTACAAGTAAACAATTCAAAAGCTAAATACAAACATATGTTGATTAGGTAAAGTTAAATAAATAATTTATGTTTGGCTTCACTGGCTAAGACGAATGAACAAGTTCTTACTGTAGATGTGTTGTAGAGTAGAAAAAAAATTGAATTTAATTTTACAGAATAATCTATCTTCCAATTCACTGAATCGTCTAGAAATTTTTTATGAAGATACATAGTAAGAAGATAGTAAGGACATAATGTCCATGGACCCTCCACCACAAAAAGTGGAAAAAGGCTATAACTAAGTTCGTAATTCCGTTTGTAATTTCTACAATATTCATTTTCGACCCCATAAAGTATATATATTCTGAGTTCTTAGGCAAAGCGAAGTCGATTGAGGGATGTGTTTCTGTCTGTCTGTCTGTCTGTATTATGGAAATCCATCAGGTTAGTGTCGAAAGAGGTGCTATTAGCAATCTCCAAGATCGAACCATATCCCTAGACGCAGCGGGCAAAACACCACAAATACCTCTAATTTTTCCATATTATTTGGAACAAGGAAGTCACCCTAATCAAAAAGCAAATGTATGAGGCCATAGAGAATAAAAAAATAAGAAAAAAAACATTAAGCGAAAACATTGGCGCATGCCCATATATTCCGAGTTACGGGCCTCTGAAATTTTAAAATTTTTTCTAAAATACAATATGGGTATCAGTTTTAAGCTTTTGAAGAGATCTTTAAGGAAATACTTAAATCTTTAAAAAATGCTTAGCCAATGACATTTTTATATTAAATTATATATACATATGCAGTACTTATTTTTTCTTATATTTGGATTCTCTATCACGCCAATATTTGTTTTTGAATGGAGTTACTTCTCTTAACCAGATTTGCATATCCGAATATAGCACTCGTGATAAATACTTAAACAACAACGGCTTCACTTGCCAGAGATTTTCTGCAAAACCGGCCTTCGCCCCAGCGCAAAATTTTCTCTTGTATGGTATAACCAACAACGGCTTCGCTGACCAAAGATTATCTGCATAGCCGGCCATCGGAAACTTAAGAGATGTTCGCTGAACTCCAGCTTTGGCAAACGAGATGTTAGGCGTAGTTCCACTAGGAGCTAATGAATCCCAGAGCAGAGGAATATTCAGTTCATGTTTTTAGGTTTTAGCTAGTGCTTGGAATTTCCCGGACTATTACAGTTTTCATCCAGGAAATTCTATTTTCCAGTTTTTCCAACAAAGTTTAATTTATTTTTTTGCTTTTGTATTTATAAAAGTTCATTAAAGCAAGTATTGGGCGGCAACTGGATCACAGGGGCCAGTCAATAAGCTCTAAAGGAATTAATAGGAGAATTAATTGCCATTGGATAGCAAAGGTAGATTGTCGTTCTAGGGAGACAATGAGGTCTACTAATAGTTAAAGAGTCCGGGAACTCAGAAAAAATTCAAAGATTCACGTGGAGCCAAATTGCTGTAGTTGTTATGCAGCCAATTGTTAACGACAAAAGGTGAAAAAATCTTATACAACGTTATCTATTAAACAGCATAAAAATGATTTTTTTAAACGGTCATGAATGGCTAAATGTTATTAAAAAAATATTTTTATATTTCATATATTCCTTTAGTTGGTTCGATTAATTTTGTTTTTATATCACATGTAAATTAAATAGTCTCTTTTGGTTCCTTGTGTGCCTGTAATGTGGTTTTTGTTAATTACATTTTAATGTAATAAAGTTGACATTTTTAAACTTCATTAACACAATTGACCGCACGCAGTCGCTTGCAAATGCAATGGCATTTTGGTGACGTTAATATTTGTGTACTTTAAAATCTTTACCCATATTTATAGTAACAGCAAATTTTTACAGCATTGTTGAAAGTTCAGAAACCACAAAAATTTGGTTGTCTGCTTAAAAAAAGAACAACAGCTAAATTCTGTTTATGGAAATATTAATTGAATCATTCATTTACACGTACAAGGATACAATGTATGCTCTTCAAAAGAATTTAACTTTCATTTGGATGTATATGTGTCATTTCATTATGGTCCACATTTTATAATAAAAATAATATGAACACCAGCAGAGTGGGGTTTTCCGAATTTTAACATCATATTAATTTAAAATTTAAATTAACTTGGAGTTTTCGTTGGTTACATTAAAATTCTCCTGTTTTATTTTTGTTCCATATACGAAACTAATTTGAGTGTTCGATATTTTGCAGAATTGTTAAAAATCCAATGTGACACACAAAGGATTTAAATAAATTCTGTTGGAATCAGACCAGTTATCTATTTAAGAGAAAGAGTTTATTTAATCCACTCGTTAGAGTGAAAACATGGGAAGTCTTCTTGCGGCATAGATTAATTTTGATCAGCGTAGTGCGACTTTTGCTTATCTGCACTAAATAATACGCTTATTTTAATTAAAAATGAAATTCCGGGTGCGCTTCTCTGCTCCAATCCACCCAGTTTTTTTTTTGTACGCTAATATAAAAGATTATTGTATGACGTTTTAAAACACTTCCTCTCACAGTTCCCTTGGAAGATACCACGCCCCCTCTACCAATCGATACAGTGTTTCTTTAAACAATGCATATTAATAAGGAAATTTCTAGTACGAAAAATTTAGGGTTCTTTTTATAGGGACAAAATCACATATTGTTATTAAAAGTCGTAATTTCGAACGCGTCAACCAATTTCTTGGAAACTTTAGATAAACCATCTGCACGACCATACGAACAAAACTTAAAAATTATTTGAAATGCGGTTTGACCGTTCTTGAGTTATTAAGTCACAACACACTTGCAACAATTTTTTACATGTAAAGATAGTTATGAATCTTGAGGGGATGATTACATATATTTACTTTTTTATTTTTAGCGTGCAATATCTTTCCGATGTTTTGGCAAGGCCATTTTCTGAAGATTACAATAACAACAACAAAATTCAATTTTAATATAACAGTACCTTTAAAGCCCTTTTCCGTCCATATGATTAGAACCACTTGAGAAATTAGCAAGAATATTATTTTGAATACAGAGGAAAGGTCTAAAATTGATACTTATCATTCACAAAGATATTTCTATAGTTGCCTGGAAAATCGGAAAAGAGAAAAAATTGTTTAAAATGCTTATACTTCAGCACAAAAATCATGTAGTATCAAACCCAGTACCTTTATAGTAAAAGAAAAAAAGTGGCGTACTGTGGTTCGCTTACTACGAGAGAGGCATATTAAAAAAAACATATATATATATATATATATATATATATATAATAATTAAACTCGAACTGAGATAAAAGCTTTTAAAGGTTTTGATTTTTTTCCACTCTTCGCAGGCTCAACTCAGAAAATTAATATTTCGAAATGTGACACTTATGCAGCAAAGGCTCGATTTGAATGTATACACGGTATGTATGCACGGTGAATTTAAATTTTTTATGTGTTTTTAGAGGGTAATTTGAACAGATTTCTTTACGATATTTAATCGCTTTCGCTGCTTTCAATTTTATCTTACATCTAGTAGAGCTGTGTCTTTCGTGAACGAACGGGTTAAAGTGACCGAATCTCTCAAGACTTGAGTGAACGGAATGAGCCAGACATTTAACCGGCTCCTTTCGTTCAATAGTGTACTGATTATAACATGATGTATGGTTCACTTCCGTTCAGGTATTTGTTCTCATTTTTTATGTCATATTCTTTTATTTCAGTTAATTTTTTGTGTATTAAAAAGAGTTGCTGTGTATGTACATACAGGTATGTAAGTACATTAGCGTATTTAATTTTTATTTGAATTAACCGTCTTTTGTTCGAAAATTTTAGTTTTTTTAAATAGTGCTTCCTTTTTAATGCAAAATTTTTAATAAATAAATTAATAAAAAAGTGATATTAAATAAACTAAAGAACTGACAAAAAGAAAAACTTGCGAAATTTGGTTGCATTTAACAGAGGATGGAGAAAATCGTTTAAAACGTAATTATTGCCAAAATTCCCTAAGCCTTAAAGGTGGATCACCAGATAGCGATAGTGCCAGCAGATCAACAGCATTTAAGCTGCATACAATCTTTTATCGTTAGAAAAGTACAACGTATAGGTATACTGGTGCTAAAAGCTGTGGAAAATAACCAAAGATTGTTTAAAATTTATTTCAACATACGATTTTTTATGACACCCATTCTTTTGTTATCCCAGGGCTGATAGATTACAGAATCAGACAGTTTTAGCGAGGAAAACTTCATTGAATACACTGTGCAAATGAGCTGTTTGCCGAAAATAGCATAAGGACACCTTGTTGCAACACAGTTCTGTGTTGTTTCAGTTTGTCGCTTCCGAATAAGAGGAGCTATTGTACATTTGAATCAGTCTGTGTAGCCAATTCCAGCTTCAGCTAGGTTCCAATAACATATTCTTTTTTCAATTTTTTAATATTTAGCGTGTTAATACACTAACAATGATGTTGCATTTCTAACACAGATCACAATTTTTACTTAAAAATCTGCATATTTAAAAACCTTTTTACTTGTACATGGAATTATCTCGTAAAGCCACATTATATCACATTTTTAAGCAATTTAATAGTCGAATTCTTTATTTTCACGAATAATAATTATTTTTTTTTGTGAAAAAAAAAACTTTTTGTTTATTTTCCATTCTTCATAATAAAAAAGCACTATATTTGTCTCTCTCTCCCTCTCTCTCTTGAGAAGCTACAAAAAACCTAATTATATTGTTTTCTATGTTTCACCTCTGTGTACTTGTGGTTTTGATAAAAAGATAAGAAAATCAAATACAATAAGGATTGATGTTCCAATTGAACGAACGGATCAATCAGTCTTTGATAAATGACCGAAAAAGAACGGTCACTGAAACGAACGACCGGGCACATCTCTAATATCTAGGGGATTTACAAGTCAGGACCAAAAGTGCACTTTTTTTAATGTAACCTAAGCCCCTTTATGGTTTAAAAATACCATCATTACGCAATTTTATTTAAGAGTATTTTTATTGTTCAATTTAATGCTCCACATCCACAGTTTTGAAAAATACACCATCAATTAAATCTACCATGAGTATTTAAAAGCGACCCTCGTTCTTTGCATTAAAGTTGAAATGTCCTGTTTCCACATGGCATATGCTAATTATGCAAATGTTGGACAACATGCTTAACTCATTCGAAGCATAAAAACAAAATACTTTACCCTTTAACCATACCAAGCACAACTTGTGGTTGCATCTACAGCTAATAATATTTTTGCCTGTTGTCTTTTTACATGAAACGAAACTTAATTAACAACAATAGAAATATATTAAGGACGTTTGTATGAAGAAACAAAAACAAAATACCAACAAAAAGTTAATGTAATAAAGGAATGACAGTATCTCATGCTTAATTAACTCTGTAAAAGTTAGTCTATTAAAGGATAATATTTAGCATTTAAGCGACATCGGGCACATTAGCACACGCGCTTAACTCTTCTGTGAATAAACTGTAAACAATTAGAGGAATTTTCATAAAAATGAAGGGAATATAATTTTACATTATTAAAATTTAGAAAAGCATAGAAAGTTAAAAAGAAATATTTTGCTTAATTTCTCTTGTTACAAAAATTTATAAATTTGTATCATACACGTATTAAGATTCTTTTTTCCCTGTTCTAATTTTTTTTAATTATAGAACTCTTTTAAGGAAAATTACAACTTATCTCTTTGCAAAAATGCAATATAAATTTTCTTACGTTTCATTTCACAGTCGATTTCTCTCTAGAATTATATTGAACGTAAAACAGTGAAAGTTTATTGCTAATTGGTTCAATAATTATTTAAATCAAAGCTATCAAAACGCACATTTGGTTAAATTTGTTAAGACGCGATTGTCAATGAATAAGTTTTCAACTAAATAATTTTTTTAATACTTGTACTTAAAGTGTTTATGTAATGTGCTTAAGACAAGTGTTAATGCGTACATAAAGTTAAAAGGCGTAAAAATAATGAGGTGTAAATGCAGGTGCTTTATATTAAGGCACATTTAAGGAAGCATTATTTTTAGTAAAATTTTTAACACAAAATTACTAATTAATCAGTTAAAAAGTTAGAATTTTTCAAGATTTAAAAATCTGAAAACAAGCAGTCCTTAGCAAATTTTTAAATTAGGGAAACATTAGCAAGTTTTCTCTAGAGGACATTGTTGTCTTTTATATTATAAATTACATTTGTTCTTCAAATGGCAAAAACCGTGGGGAGAGAATGTTTAATAAAATTTTAAAAACAGGGGGTCTCTAGCAAATGCAGAATTTAAAAATATCTCCCCAATTTTAAATGTCACAGAAATTAGAAAGTATGGGTAGTGTAGTTTTAGAAAGATATATAATCATTAAATGAAATTAAACAACGGACAAAAATCTTTAGTTATTTTAAATCTTTGTGTAAGACGTGCTTTCACCCTCAATAATCAATAATTTAATAATTAAATCGGAATAAAAATATAGCAAGATATTTTTTAAAAATTAATTAATAAAATATTCCCGTGGTTTTATTTAAAATGTACTTAAAATACATTTTCTTCAAATTTATTATTTTGATTAAATATTTAACATTATATACCTTAATTCGTTTTTATATTTTAACAACAAACCTTTTGTAATATTTTCACAAAATATTCACCATCTTAAAATAACAACAACATAACAATATAATATTTTAGGGAAAATTTATCCATACGGCCATTTTGCTACTATTTTTAAAGTTTTAACAGTTAGTTTTATGCAAACTTTGTCTTAGATATTTAATATGTCTTGAACTAAATTAACTGAATGAGAGTTTATATTCAATCAATAAAGGAAACAGTACTCGATCTATTTAAAATTTATTTTATTGTTGTCTTTCATTAATTTCATCACAAAATATTAAAAAAGTTTTCCAAATGTAAAATTTTATAAAATTTAAAATTTCGCATAGAAATAATTAAATATATTGGCGGAGATAATTGAAGCAGACTGCTCGCTCGCGCAGCGGGCGAGCATCATCTTCCATTTTCATTTTAGATAGATGAGACTTTACGTCCCTAACTCAGTTATCTAGCTTTAGGTAACGCGATTATTGTTGCAAGCACATTTCCAAACTTACTATCTCAGGAGTGCTTTCAGAAATTAACTCGTGCACCTTTTGCAGTGTAATCTTGTCCGTGCCTTACAGGTTTCTTCATTAGCCCAAAATAAAGCTTAGCTCCTTTAGTTCAGTGTTGTTCATTCCAGATATTCTCGGTTCTAAAACTGGAATTTTCCAGTATTGGATTAAATATGTACACCTTCAAGGGGCTAACATGCACAGGCAGGTTTACATTAAAACTTGAGGTCGACTGGTATTCAGTGTTTGTTCGATATAATTTAGTCAAAATCCTAGAAAGATCATACTCTTGCGCATGGCAGCCGACAAACAGGGAAGTAATAAATTGTTAGCATTAGAAGTTCTAAAGCGTTTGGTTAGTCTTTAAAATCTGTATACGTGTTCAAAGAAGCTCTTATATTAAAAAGTATTGTTTCTCGCACCTTTATTCTATGCAGCTAATGTTTCTATTAAAGATCAAGCTTTAATATAAATTAGAAAATAATACTCAAGTTTAACTTTTTTTATTACACTATTTCCTTACATTATTTCCAGCAAAAATAAAAGTTTTTATCGGGGAAAGTCTTATTTAAATAATATTCAAATTAAAAATCATATATTTTTAAGTTTATTAAAGACATCGAGACGATTTTTCTTTTCAGTTGCACAATATTGTTGTAAAATAAGTTGAACAAAATTAAGGAAACTTGTTCATTATTGTTTTAAATAACTAAAAAAATTCTTTAAGGTCGCAAAAAAATATAAATTTTTAAATATCAAATGCAACTTAATTTTTTACTTCTGAACGATATTGTCATAGTTTAAAGGCCTTATCAAGGGTTTAAAACTTTAACATCTCTTAAAGTCTAAGAAAAATTCAGATTCGTAATACCTTCAAAATTAAAACAAAGCGAATTACGAGGGCTCTTATTAAGCAGCTCCTGAAACGGAAGCTCCGCTTTAAAACCCAAGTACAAATACTTCTTTGCTGCTAATAATCAATAAGTAAGAGTGCTACATTCGGTTAAGCCGAATCTTATATACCCTTCACCGTACATGTTAACCTAGTTTAGTGAAGTACTCCAATCAAAAAGAAAAATACAGGGGTGACAGAGAATCAAAAAATAAGAAGAAAAAATTAGTGCTGTAAATAGTTTTACATAAATGTCATTTGCTCTTAATTGGGTAAAAATTAAAAAAAAATTTAGTATTTTCTAAAAGATCTATTTAAAAGCTTTTAAATGATAACTTAAAAAAATCAATCGTACTTTTCTATGAAAAGTTCAGAGGCCCATAACTAGGTAAATATGGGCGTGCGTCAATTTTTACATTTGATGTTTTTTCTTATTTTTTAATTCTCTATTGCCCCATAATTTTTTTTTTGATTGGAGTTACGTTTTGTTCTAAATGATATGGAATAATTCTTGCGAAAAAACTGACTTCAAAACAGATTTCATATATCTGCCTATAAGAGCTCAAGTGTATGGCCACATAAATTAGGTTACATTAACTATTGGGATACAACAAAATGAATTAAAAAATAAAAGACCATTAGCAGCAAGAATTATAGACAACAATTTTCTTGCTGTTCAATACGACGTTAGCGATAATTTATTTATGGCTTCATTTTTACGAAGGCTGCTATATATATTTCTGGCCTGGCAACACTGAGTGCTGACGAGTGCAATCTGACATTTCCATTGGAAAGTTTGTCATTTTTAAGCATAATCGTACTCAAAACGTTTTGACGTACGACCATTATTTATGTTGTTTACAGTGACTTGAAAAAATTAATATAGAAAAAAATGGAATTAACTCGTGAACATTTTCGTGCCATCATTTTTCACAACTTTCGACGTGGATTATCACGACAAGAGTGCATTGATGAACTTAAATCTTTGTATGGCGATGAATTTAATCGTGGCCGAAGCTCGCTCAAAGACGAATTCCGTGAAGGTCGTCCAAAAACGGCTGTTGTGCCAGAGAACATTGATGCCGTGCGTGAACTCATAATGCAAGATCGACATGCGACATACCGAGAGATAGTGACATCCATGTACATTTTTTCCACCAGCATACATTCGATACTACATGAACACCTGGCCGTAAAAAAGGTTTGTTCTCGTTGGATCCCGCACAATTTGAAAGTCGCTCAAAAAAAGGCTCGTGTCGATTGGTGTAAAGAAATGTTGCAAAAATACGATTGCGGTGCTTCAAAAGACGTTTATAAGATCGTCACAGCTGACGAATCATGGATCTATGCGTATGAGCCCGAAACGAAACAACAATCGACTGTGTGGGTCTTCAAAGACGAGCAAAATCCAACGAAAGTTGTTCGTGGAAGAAGCACTTCGAAGCAAAACTGGTCATGTAGCGACTGTTCCGCTTGAGCAACGTAGGACGGTCACTTCTGAGTGGTACCTTACAATTTGTTTGCCTGAAGTCATCGGAGAAATTGGAAAAACCAACAAGAGAAGACGAATCATTGTTCACCATGACAATGCGAGCTCTCACACATCGGCTCAAACCAGAGCGTTTTTGACCGGCCAAAACGTCGAATTAATGGGTCATCCGCCGTACAGCCCTGACTTGGCACCTAATGACTTCTTTTTGTTTCCGCACATCAAGAAAAAAATGCGCGGTCAACGATTTTCGTCGCCAGAAGAAGCTGTTGAAGTGTTCAAAAACCATGTTTTAGAGGTGGCTCAATCGAAGTGGAAAAAGTGCTTCGACAACTGGTTTGAGCGCATGCAAAAGTGTATAAATCATGCTGGAGAATACTTTGAAAAACAATAAAACCATTTTTGATTATAAATATTCGCATTTTCACTATTAAACCAGAAATATATAGAGCAGCCCTCGTATTCTGTTCAATGACTAAGTCCGCAATCAATAATTTTTATTTATTTACTTTTTTTGCTTGGCTCTTCTTGCTCGTTTTTGTCAGCATTAAAGGCACAAAAAAAATATTATTTTATAATTTAAAGAATGCTGCTTAAATATAAATCTATAAAGACAATCATATTTTGTGATTTTGCGGTCTTTTATGTTTATTGCACTCAGGAGAGAAAACTGTGAAAATGTTAATGCTAATTTGGAATTAATGATAAATTGCATTATTTTATTGCGTTCTGACTTGGTCCAGATTTAGAACATGCCATTTTCTTAAAGTTTCTTTTAAAGTTTCATCACGTCTCTATATGAGAAAATTTTTCATGCCATCGTAATTTCTACATTTCGCTTTTAATTTGATACAATCTTCTATCTTTGTAGTTGTTTGTTCTGTTTCAAAGATTACACAAACAACAAAACGTATGCTGCAAAAAATTTAAGCCATGCCATTTTGCTTACCCCGCTTGCTTCTGTACACCTCTTGACAAAAAAAATTCATGGTGTAAAATGGCTCTTGTTCTTGTTCAGCAAATAAATTTGTCATACTTGAAGTGACTATTAAAAATCCACTTTATACTTAAAAAAAAGAAAAGTTATTCGTTTTAAAGTTGACATAGGGGTTTGTTTGTATGTGTTTACTAGCTTATTGTATCCAGCGTTGCCTGGGTGGGATTTTATGGCCTTTCTAGGCACTGTTAAAATAAATTATAGCCTTGTTTACTATGTTTTGTAATCGAAAGACTAATTTCGCAGACAAAATACTTATTAAGAATCTCAGAAGAGGCGTCGTCTTCTTGCGTTGGCCAATTTATGCAATTTTGTTATATTTTAGTAGATTATCTACATTTTAATAAATCTAAGGTCAGTGGTTTAAGGGTAAAATCCTTTTATAAAAGTGATCCACTTGGAGAGTATGCAAATGGTAATTTTGCAGTTAAGCCACTGACTAGTGGAGCAAGCCGAAGATCATGTGGTGAGTAATGCCATGGCTTTTAGTCCAAGACTCCTTTATTGTGTATACCTGAAAATAGATAAGGAAAACTTTCACATTAATGTGTAAGAATTAACTTGTTTTTAGAAGAAATATAATAAAGAAAAGTTAAGTGTTGACATAATATAAGTCAAGGTAGTGTTATTATTGTAAGGCTTCTGGCTTCAGAGTAAATATTTTAAATCTGGATTAAAATCTAAAGGCCCAACTATAATGTGCATATACTAGCTTATGCCAACTTAAACAACTGTGGCAAACTATAATGTACATAAGATAACTTTTCGTCAAGTTTCGTTAAATTTCATTTCATTATGCAAGGTACGAATCTAATCGCACTTTCCGTAGGGAAACAGCTGATTGTCCTTTGGTCTATACATTGATAAAGAAAAACTTTAATTAAGACCTAAATTGTTAAATTTTTTAGTTTTTAGTTCAATAGAAAATGTAGAAAAAACAAAATTTTTCTTTATGGCCAATTTTTTACAATTATAATATATTTAAATTAAATTTGTATTTATACACACACATGTATGCCATATAAGCGATGGGCATCGTTGTGTTTTTTAGTACGGTTGGTCACAAACACAAAACAGAAAATAATTTGTAATAATTTTGTTTTGTACATTTTCTTAGAACATGAACCAAAATATGTAAATGTGTATGTGAATGTTATTAAATATAAAAAATATCTTCTTTAAAGCCTTTTCATTTTAAAATTTTGTTTATTTATATGGAAATAAATTTTGACAAAAGTACGAATTAAACATAAATGTGCATCTGTGGCAAATAAGTTACTAAATTTATGTAAGTACATTATAGCCACATAAATTTCTTTAATAAGTTACCTAAGCATTTGACAGGCTTTACGTTGGATTTTTGACATAAGCTAAAGCTAGTTTATGCACATTATAGTTGGGCCTTAAGGTTGCTGACTCTGCCTCCGAACCATTTAAAATCATTCGGCATTCATAGCTTCAAAATTAACAAGTACATTTTTGAATATATTGCTAATTATAGTTAATGAGAGGTGTTAGTTAGAAACATTAAAAAGGAAATTCTTTATTAAGATTTTCTTTCTTTTTTATAGCAATCTACACAAACCTTTTTGGAAAACAATTACATGAGATATTGTAATTGTTTCCCCTATACGAGATATCAACTAAAACATATGAAATGTAAAATTAATTGATATCTGTCTAGACATGCAACACATGCCTTTTCAATTTGCTGTTGTAAAAAGTTACGATTTCTAAATATTGATGTTGACATTTGCGCATTAAATTACTGGTATGGTTTTTGTTTTAACAATTAATGTAAATTAAATATACGCAATTTTATTTTATTCGTAAACATTCATATCGTTTTTATTCACTAATTGTAACAAAAAAGAGGAAGATTCAAGGATGATAAATGATACGAATATAAAGTAAGATTAATTAATAATTTTACAATTCACATCCTATAGTGTGTGTGTTAGTTAATTAAACATACAAATTAAACAAGCAACACCGTTTCTGCAACAATACGATAATAAATATATTTTTGGCATAAATATTATTTCGTGTTAATTTAATAACAGTGATTTATAGCATTTGCCTGCATTAATTTACGGGTGCTAATCATAAAAAGGTAGTATTTTTTATTTCGGTTATTGACGAAGCAAATTCACATTTGTGTTTTTTGATGTACACTTTTTGTTCAAGCACCATCATGGTTCAAAGGCTGGTTCGAAGGCTGGCTATTAGACTGCGCTTCAAGTCTATACTAATTTATTTAGATCGGATAAAAATGTCACAGTTGTGATAGAACAAATATAAATTTTCCAAAAGTTTTTTATTATTTTCACCGACATTTGACTTTTCTTTTAATTTTCTTTGTTTTATTTTTGCATTTTTGTTATGAAAAAATGTCTTAAATTTTGTAAAACCAAATGAACTAATTTCGAAAATATAAAACGGTTTGCAGAGAGAACAACGAAGAAAATTTTGATTGATTATAAATACTCAGCGTATTCTTTGTTACAAAATTATTTGGTTAAACAGATGATGTTTACATTGTGCACAATAAAATTTTCTTTGTTTTCTTTGAAAAACACTCGGAAACATTTTTAAATAATTTTTCTTTCGTAAAATTTTTTAGAAATAAAACTTAAAAAAAATTTAAGACGAAATTAAATTAATTCATCATTCGATCTCTAGTTTAATAGCTTTTAAACGAGATATAATTTATTTTAATCGAACTAGATTTTTACTGTGGATAATGGTTTAGAGAGAAGTATATATAGAAAACACAAAAGTTACATTATCTAGTCAATGGTCGCAATAAAAAATTGTACTTTTTCGTGATGAACATCACCTAACATTTTTAACTAAAAAATTTGTAAATTGTTTCGTATTAGTTATCTAAAAAAGTTAATGAAAACTAAAATAAAATTTTTGGTTTTGTTATTAAATTTCAATTCTAATCTGTTTTTTTTATTTGTATTAAGATTCCAATTTCGATAAATTCTGTTTCTGCACTCCCTTCTGCTTTTTTCTTCTTGTATATAAAATCCAATTTTGGTTTATTTATTCAAAATTCTTTACAATTTCAAAATTCCTTTCTACTTCTAAAGAATTCTGTGAATGTTGCCTAACAACGTAGAAACATATCGAAAAATCTTTTGTAATTACAAAAAAAAAAAAAAAAAATATATATAATAAAATGTATTCATATTGAAAAAATATATGTACATTGCACATTTTATTTGCTTTAATTTACATACATACATACATGCATGCAAACTTATATATATTTCACTTTGATGGTGTTTTTGGCAAACTATCAAACATTTTTTTTTATTTTTTTTTGTATTTTTATGTAATGAGAACATAAACCCATTTATATAAATCTTCACTTTGTATTTTCCAATTTTATTCCCTGCAAGGCAATGCAAATAGAACGTGCTTTTTATTAAAATATCTTTGATTAAATGAAATTTATGAAACCATATGCAGTGGAAAACAAAAATATGGAATTTTGAATATTAAATTAATAAATTAAACTAAAAAGTAATCAAAGTTTATCGCTATAAAAGTTGAAAATATCTATTGTTTGAACTTAGGCCGAAATTAATTTAATTCATTTGTAATAACAAGAATTCTTTTACAATAAAATAACTTTTATTTCTCGTATTATTGCGAATATTGACTGATGAGAAGAGCGTCTGACAAAGAGTGCAGTAATCCAGAGAATAATGCTATAATCACAATCATGTCCACCGACCATCGACTACAAGATGTCAAAAATAGAATACATGCGTGCTTATGATTAGTGCTGACAATACAATAAATGCATGAAATGGTGGTTTTAAAAACGCAATACATTAAATATCGCTATTAAAAACGCGAAAAACTTCTATAGTGGCACCATTGAAAAATAATAATCATCTGTTCATTTGTTTACATTTTTCATTTACTTTTTGTTTGTGAAATTTTCCATTTAGTGCTTTTTTCATCAATTTCTAATTTGTTTCATTTATATTTATTTCTTGGGTTTTTTTTTATTGAAATTGGTAAGTAAATAACAGTAATTTTTACTGTTTATATGTATTTATTATATTGTTTAATGTAAATGTTTAGTTCAATTTACATGTCTTTGTTTCCACTATTTTAGCAATAGTACTTATAAAGTTAATTAAATTTTCTTGAGACATTTAAAATTTTTTTTTTACACAAATTCACTTAAAAAATCAAGTTTGTTTTGTTTTGGTTAACTTTAATGCATATGTCAAAACAGATGTTTATTTTTTGTAGTTAGTGGTCGATGGTCGTTAAAAGAATTAAGTAGCTGGCGACTTGGCTATTTTTGTAGCCAGCTACTTTTGTAGTCGGTAGTCGATGGTCGGTAGCCTTTGATTGTGTTTATAGCAAAAATGATAAATTGTTACCAGTGTTGCCAGAAGTTATATGTGTAAAATCTGCAAAAACCAACAATATTTCACAAAAAAAAAAAAATCTGAAAAAACTGCACCTTAGTTTAAAAATCTTTAATTAATCTTCAAATGCATTTTTCCTTTACTTAATATTCTTACAACGTTCGCCGATGAATGTGGTAAAGTCGTTATATTTTGGACGAACGCTGAAAGAGTTAGAAAAACAGAATCAGAACCAGTACGTCTATTTCAATTACTTTTTTCAGAAATTAACTAAGTTCAATTATTTTTCATTTAGTTAATCTTTAAAATCTAACACTTTTAAATTTCTATACTCCAAGTCCAAGTCCTGTTTTTTATTTTCTTTAAAAAATCTTTGGAAATTTTTTAGGTAATATTTGGACTAATATGCCTAGCGATTTTAATATATTTATAATATGTCATAAAATTTTATATAATCATCATATATTTTGTTTTATCGCTTAAAATTATTCCAGCTGCACGAGTGCCTACATATGCCCTTTCATAATTTGGAACATTTTATTAAAATTATAATATTACCAAGAATTTAGAAAGATAAATATATTTTATTAGTATCATTAAGGTTATTTAATATGAATTTTGCATTTTCGATTTGACTGATATTAACAGCAAATAAAAATTCAATTTTTTCATCTCTAGCTAGCGTCTCCGCAGCAAATAGAAATTTGAGTTATGCATACGACGAACATAATACCAGTGAGTAGAATATTTATGAATTTTATAATAAATAAATTTGATATTTGACTTTTTAAAATTGGGGCAACGGAATGTTTTTTGCATGTCATTACAGCAACTCCATTTGCTGCAAATTTAAATGTGCTGTCTTTATAGTCAACGTCATTTTGGATAAAGTATTTACTGCCGTATAGAATATCAAAATAGATTTGAAATATATTTTAGAACAAGTTTGTATGAAAAAATTGTCATAAAACACATTTCAAAGTTATTTTATTTTTTATAAATATGGCAGTTAACAATTAATTTGTGTAATCTTAAAGCATCGCATTAGTGACCCGAACTTTCATGCATAAGGATTTTTTATTTGAAAGGTCGTTTTTAATTTAATTTTTTTATGAAAATTAGGAGTTGAACTGTGATTTATTATAAATGAATTAAATTTGATTTTGGTTCAAGTTCATTTTTTTAATTTCCTAAAATCTTTTTTTAGAAAGCACAAATATTTTAGAAATGTATGCGGACGTGTTCCAGAGATAACAATAAAAAATAATCAACGTAATAGAAGTTGACACTCTGATCTTTAAAAATCTTCGATTTTAGGCCAAAACTCTTCAAACCTGATTTTTGTCAATTTGAGAGGCTAAAATCTACAAAATGCACATAAATCTGCACTTCTGGCAACAGTGATTGTTACCTTAATTTAACTGCTGCTCTCTTTAGTACAAATCATATCTTATAAAAAACTTAAACCTCAGAGAAGAACTATAATTCATTTAGTATGAATACTATTCATTAATTTGGACAAATGAGACACTTTTGGAACCTATTTTTGTTTTCGTGTAAATTATAATAGCTGCTAGTTTTGGCTTTAGGTCACTTTAGATCTCAGACATGACATTTTACACCTATCTCGCTTAAAAATGAGAAATGATTAAAATTTCCAAATATGGATCTATCTACAAGAGTGTTCAGATTTATTTATTTTATGCATAGTTTTTTTAAGTTTTTGCGATCAAAAATTTATTTTTCAAAGAAGCAATTATTTTTGATTCAATTGTAATTAGTAATAAAAACAATTATAATTAAAAACAATTATAATTATAATAAAATCACGGTAGTTTAATTTTTTTCATTGTCATTATTTCAAACAATGCCAATAAAATTTCAATGGTTATGAAAAAAACCGAAGTATGCCAAGTATTAAGTGCCAGGTAAAAACATTAAATTGCTTAAAGTATAGATTAGCTTTTTAACTGTTCCCAGCTAAAATTACACATTACTTTAAAAAGTACTTGCATTATAATGACTTACTTTTGTGATTGCCATATTTTTTTACTCGCTTACAAAACACATTACATTAGTTTCCAAAAAAGGAAGTATTAATGGAACTAGTTCTTTATGTTAAAAGAGACTTCCGTACTAATGGTACTCATTAATTCCTACAATAATTAATGTAATCGATTCTCAGTAATTGATTATAAAAGTCTCATGCCTAGTTAAAATCATTAAGTTGGCAATCTAGTTGGGAAGTACTTCTGCCAAAAATGCTTAATTCCATACTCGATTACCTTTTCAAAAATTTTTTGCTGGTTTATTGTGTGTTTTTTTGGTACATTTTTATAAAAATGATTTATTAATTGAAATATGTTTAATAATTATTTTAAACTTTAAAACTAAAATAATAACTTTTTATGAATTGGACCGTTACAATTTTCTTTATAAAGTTGAAGTAAATTTAACGAGTTTACAAATGGGGTTTATTTAATAGCACTTTTCTTTGCTCTATATTAATGTAGTTTACTGCTTATAAAAAAAATCGGTCGATTTGCAGATCAGAAATTTGTGGGTTTTTCGTTTTGGAGTCGAGTTGATTTACGAAATAGCTCTTAATGTAAACGTTACTCTTATTGCCAATGTGTAGATTTATACATAATTGCTTATTCTTTTAAATATACAAACAATATGTAAGCAATTTCATAAGCATTAAATCATAAACAATGAAAATAATTTTTTTAGCATTAGCATTGGCATTACTTTGAAATAATAAGTTTTCATTGAAAATTACTTAAAAAACGAAGTCGTTATCACTGATTAATGATTTAATAGTTTCAAAGTATTACCATTAATCAACTTCACTCTGTTTCTGTGCACATTGAATGAACACCTTAGAGTATAAGGACCTTTTTATCACAAAAGTTTGATGAAATATATATATTTTAACATTTGCAGGAATTATGAGTAATAAATCTGCTAGCAGTATCTTAGATGATCAGTATTTTTACATATCTCGCATAAAATTGATCCATCTAAAAAAGGGTAAAGGTTTTTTTTTGCCTTATGCTTAGTTCTGTTTAAGCATTTGTGATCATTAATTTGTGTTGCTTAAAAACATTTATTTATTATTCAATTGTAATCAGTAATTAAAAAATTCCATTAAAACTTCATTACCACGAGAAAAAAAATATTTAATTCGAAAAAAATCATTAGCATCAAATGGTAAACTCCAAACATGATTATAATTAACACTGAACAAACATAAGTCATTTTAAAAACTTTGAGAAATTTAAAAAGTCGATTGTTATATTTTTGCTACGAATCAAAACTGGTTTAAGACATTGTATAAATTTTATTTTTTATCTTTCTTTACGAAATAAGAAATAAAAAAATAAAAAAATTACAATTTACATAAAATGCACGTTTTTAGTTCCAGATCATTTTTCATTTTACTTTGTGGTGTATATAATTGTTTTCCTTTGTTAAAAACTTTCAAATGTCAATATGTTGCCAAAATATCAATTTTTAATGCACACACGCACACACATTACTATTATATTTGTGGAATAACAACTAACCCAGTTCTAAAATAACGAACACATACAAGCAAATACAAAAAATAGCGTAAGAATTCCAAAATTTTTTTTATATTTTATTTTCTCAATTTCCATTCAATTCAAACAAAAAGAGAAAATTAAAGAAATATACAAGAATTATGCAAATCTTACAGGACACGGAATGTGAGTACTAAGAAACCGAGAAGTAAGAAGAAGATAATAAAATGTAAGTAAAAACTGTTACTAGATATAAGTAAGTAAAAAAAGTTTTAACTCTTGGGAAATATTGTATTATTTCTGGAAAATAGAAAACTTTGTTTTTAATATTAAAAACATGGTGCACCATGGAAAGTAATTGGCGAATAATATGCAACTTGTAAACTGTTATCTTAAGAGATAATTTTAGTTCGCTTTGAGTTCACGTACATATATTTTAGTTTCAATAATTTTCAATAAAGACAAATATAAGTGAACTTAAGACAAATAAGAATTGAGATTAGGCTTGAGAAGTTCAGTTGAACTATTCAATGCCTTGAACTAAATGAACTAGTTAAAATTTTTAGTTCAGTTTTGAACTTGCCTTGTGTTGGAAACTTATGCTTTCTAGTTTGAACTACTACAAGAAGGACTAAGCTGTACGTTTACTGTTTCTGATGCCTAATGAAATAATAGAACGATCAAGAGTTACCATGTTTTTGCCTTGATTTCTAAAATAAAGAAAATAATATGTTCGAAAATAAATAAATCTATATTTATGATGCCCGATTTGCTTTTTGTAAAATAGATAAAATCGTTATTAATTTTTGTTTAGATTTGAACAAAGCTGTGGAAGAACATTTAAACTAAAATATTATTTAAACTAAAAGAGCCTGAACTTAAAAAAAATTTTGAACTTAAAATAAAACTAGTCGATTTTTGAACTTAAAGCTTAAATGAGCAATATATGGCACGAGTCCATTTCATATTATCGTTTTATGTTTCAGCTTAAACTTAACGATATATTTTTATAAATTCAATTATTTTGTTGCTTAATGAATAATTTTAGTTCAACCTAAGGTCAGTTTTATTTTAATATCTATATTTATTAGAAAACGAAAAATTTTTGTGTTAATTTTTTAAAAATAGACCTAGACAGGCAGTACTACAGAGTCAGTTTTTTTGCCTGGTATTAGATGCCCGCGACATCATTTGAAAAATATAACTTGATCTTACATGTAAATAGCAAAAGAAAATAAAGCTTCAATACTGTCTAGACCGAAATAAATATTCTATAAGCAATTACTATTTTTTTAAATCAATTATTTTACTTTAATTTACTTTATTTGTGCTTGATTCCTTTAAATATAAATATTTCATGATTTAAAAATATATATATATATATTTGAAGGAATCAAGCGTGAATAAAGTAAACTAAAATAAAAAAGATTCCGAATAATAAATTTTCATATCAATTATTTTACTTTTTCATTTAGTTGTAATAAAAATATGGAAAATGTAAGCATTCCCAGCAAAAAACTAGACATTACCTTAAAAAGTACTTGCCATATAATGACTTACTTTTGTGATTGCCATATTTTGTTACTCGCTTACAAAACACTTTACATTAGTTTCCAAAAAAGGAATTAGCAATGGAACCAGTTCTTTATGTTAAAAGAGACTAACGTACTAATGGCACTCATTATTTCCTACAATAATTAATGTAATCAATTCTCGGTAATTGATTATAAAAGTCTCATGCCTTATTAAAATCATTAAGTTGGCAATCTAGTTGGGAAGTACTTCTGCCAAAAATGCTTAATTCCACACTCGATTACCTTTTCAAAAATTTTTTGCTGGGTTTTTTTATTTTAATTGAAAAATAATTAAACAAGAATATTGCGATTGTATTGAGTTTCATTCTAGAGCAATAATCAATTCATTCTTCTAAAAACAATTCTCTGAAATAAAAAGAATTATAACACACGCTAATACCCTGCGAAGCAATATTCTTACTACACGCCTGTTTTAGAGATTTCTTATATTTACACTAAAAATTTGAAAATATCTACTTTTCGAAAAACATTAAATTATAAAAAAATTCTTGTTTAAAGACCGCTACAAGAAGTAACTTCTCGGTAAGAAACTCGAAATAATTACTCTTAACCTACTTGTCCCATGATATGAAAAAAGGGAGCGGTACAAAAAGTATCAAATTTTGATTGGGGAAACGTAAATGGTTTAAAAATATAAAAAATAGATAAAATTTGACTTTGTTTTCGGCTTTTTTTTATTTTTTTTTTATTTATAAGATTGATGGTTTAAATCCTGGTTGGGAAAAAAATTAAAAATTAAAACAAACGCTAGGCACCGCGTATTTACATTCATAGTTAACTCATAACAGTCAATATGATACTGAAACAGCGTCTATAATGTTGTGAGCAAACAAGTATGAATAATTAAAAATAAAAAAAAAATAAAAAAAGTTCCGTTTCGTGGCTATGCAATGGCTAAAACAAAAAACAACAACAAATGTACAAGACGAGTTACAAAGGGAACGACAAAGAAATGCTTTAAGTTGTGTGTGAACTTCGTCTCGCCAAATTAACATTAAGATTAGTTGGTTAAATAAATGATGTTTACAATGTAAACAACCGAAGGTAGATAAATGCAAAGAATGCTGATGAAAGATATGGCGGTCCAGAAAATGCTGCATTTTATTCTGCTAGCGTCTAATTTTTCTTGTTTTCTTGGGAAAACGTCCGCGTACATTTGTACATAATTTTTCTTTCTAAAAATGTTTAGAAATTAAAATAAAAAGAACCAAAAAGCCGAAAATAAAGTAAAATTTCATTGATTTATAAGATCGATGGTTCAAATCCTGGTTGGGAAAAAAATTAAAAATAAATATAAAAAATAGACAAATTATTGCAAATTTTACGCATGTACATTAGAGTTCTCTCTCTGATTTTGACTTTGAAATGTTATCCATTTTAAAATTTGAAATATGCAGGACGAAAAAAGCTCGTTAAGGTTTCATCGTAGACCTGTGCCAATTGACTTAGCCCTATGAGAATGCCAAGTGACAGGTACTTTTCATATTTAGACACCAGTTTCGTATCCATTCTCTTTCCTTTAGGATTATATTTAGACTTGTGCTTTTTATAGACGCAATACTAATAAGTAAGAGTGCTATATTCGGCTATGCCGAATTTTATATACCCTTCATCGTCTATATGAATCTAGTTAAGTGCAGTAACTCTAATCAAAAAGCAAATTTCGGGGTAACAGAGAAGTAAAAAATAAGAAAAAATATCAATTACTATATAAATGTCATCGGCTCTTAATGGGTTAACCTTTTTTTCCAAAAATTTAGGATTTCCTTAAAGATATCTTCAAAAGCTTTTAAATGGTACCCATATTGATATTTTAGTATATTTTAAAATTTTTGATACCCTCAACTCGGAAAATATGGGCGTGCGCCAATTTTATTTACTTGATGGTTTTTTCTTATTTTTTAATGCCATATCGCCTCATATATTTGTTTTTTTTTTTTTTTGATTCGAGTAACTTCGTTGTTCCAATTGATTTTGCTGATTCCCAATAGCAAATCTTTCGAAACTTAGGCTGATTGATTGGCTTATTTAAATTTCTTCAAGCTGATCTAGTGCCTTGGCAAACTTGATTTCAATCGACTTCGCTATGCATAAAAGGTCGAAATGGGTTCGAAATGAATACTGTAGAAATTACAAACAAAATCACAAACTTAGTTATTAACCTTTTACCACTTTTGGTGGTGAAGGGTATAAAAATAAAACAGATGTGAGGTCTTTATATTGCAGTGCACTGTATAATGAAATAAAAATGTTGTACAATTATTTTCTTGTTGTACTCGCGGGTGAACGATTACATAATGATACATTTCCAGAACAATAACTTAAGACATGCTGCTGTTGGGAATACAATGATGGATAACTTTTAGAGCTTTTAGCAAAATATATTGTATTCTTAAAGAATCTTTTTACTGGAACATCTGATAAAAAAAACAACAAATATTAGGAATATTATTGTGAGGTAAACAAAAGTATAAGAGTTAAATAATTTATTAGATATAAAACTAAGATTTAAAAAGGTAGCACATGTATTCTTTATATATGTATGTATGTACATATAAAAAGTGTATGTTTTGTTTCAGTTTATTCACCTGCAAAGAAACTACCAACTTGTTTTATTATTCTTTACTGCAAAATATTTCAATTAATTTGAATCAATTTAAATTTTTAAGTCAAACGATGATAATATAGTAACATATCATTCGTAACATGATTTTAAATTTAAAGTAGTTTATAGGAAGATAAACAAATCGTTTTACGAATTAAAAAGAATAGATTTTTGAAATATGGAATATTAAAAGCAAAATGTCAATTAAAAAATCGAGATAATTAATATTTGTGCTCAAGTAAAACAAAGTTTCAATTAACAATCCGTCAAGTTTTTCTATGCACAGAAATTCTGTCCAAAACTTATTATTTTCACTTAATAAAGAAATTAAAATAAAAGATTCAGGTTTATGGTGGAAATCGAACGATTTAAAAACGTTCTTTTTTAGAGAATGTAATTAATTTCGGTCCATTTTATCGATTTCAAAACACAAACCAAAAACAAAAATTATTGTAAATGTATGTACACAAATTTTTTATAACGAAATTTCTTATTACAGAAATGATTTTTTTTTTTAATCGATCGATATTCATCACATACCTGATTCTTTAACATCAATAGTCCAAAAACCAAAAAAAAAAAAAAAAAAAAAAAGAATTACTTGTTACTGTTTTTTCAAGAAAATTAGGTAAAATTTAAAACTAATTCCATATTTTTCACTTTTGCATCGTTCTATTTAATGTATTAGGAGGAGAAAAAGAAAAAAGTATATAAAAAATAAAGGCAATTGAAGAAAGGTTAAACCGAGTTTATTATAACATTTTAACGGATCTTGTTGAAAATTGAACTAAAAGAGCTTTAAGAATATATTGCACATACAACGAATAAAAAAAAAAAACGGTGTTAGTCGTTATCTATATACTTTGCTCTTCCTGGCCACCAACAAAGAAATATCTATAATTTATCTCCAATAATAAATAAATTTCCTATTTTTCTACAAATACTTCCTGCATTTGTACTCTCATTTTTCTCATTGATTGTGGCTTAAAATGCATTCACGTTAATAAAAAAGTAAAAATATGCAACCAAAATCATAGAATTTGTTTTCGGGTACATATTTTCCCACATGATGTTGCTGGTTTATGGAAAATAAAGTCAAATATAAATGTAATTTTTCAAAGTTAAATGTTTGGGAAAATACAAAAGAGTATAAAATATATAATAAATATATAATTCAATTATTTATGATACACCGAAAGTTTAAAATTAAAATTATGAACAAGATTTTTGTAAAAACTTTAAGAGCTTATTAATGACGAAGTACCTGCACTTTAAATTTCAATGACCAAAAACAGTTTATTAAATTTTTTTAACATAAAGGTTCCCGTTATCTGTCTTTAGTAACTGTAACAAAATTTTCAATTATAGCACTGTGATAGTCGAACTTTGACGAATCCTTATCGAACTATTAGGGGGAGTCCCCTGAGTGCGAAAGTACATTTGGAAGTGTCAGATAGGCTACAGTTTTTGAGAAATCGGTATATATCCATTTTTCATGGATATAGGTAAGCTTGCGCTTTTTTAAAAATTTTATTCGACTGTATTAGTTTTTTTTGCAATCTTAACTTTCTTTTACGGAATGTTTTGACCTTTTTTTTTTCAAAATTTCACGTAATATAAACCATTAATGTCGATTTAGGTTTTTAGCCATCTTATGAAGATCTTTCTAGAATAGTCCTCAAGTTAAGCTTCAGAATTAAAATATTGGAATTTTATTTATTTATTTATTTACAATATATTCCAAAAAAATAAATTTAAAAAAGTATATAAAAAGGCGCCGGGTAGCAAGACCATATGCGCGCATTTAAAAAGTAATTTAAAACAGGAAAAAAAACATTAACAAAGCAAATTTGCAAAATACCTAATGATTTGAGAAAATAATAAATAAATTGTAAAATTAAAAAACAAAATTATACATCTTGAAATCTGTGTTTCTACAATTTTTAATGGATACTAGATAATTGTTCGTAGTACAAGCAATGACTTTTTCGAAGGACTCGTCTAGTTTGGATACTTCATACTCAGTTAAGATATGTGCAACTGAATGAGTAACATCACAGAAAGTACTCTTAAGAAAAGAATGAAGTCGTCTTTGCGATGCTCTGAATTGACTGTAAATTATCCTTGGTATATTACAGACTTCCGTAACATCTAAAATATTTTGTGCTTCCTTGGCTGCTGAATCAGTGCATTCATTCCCAGCTATACCAATGTGAGAAGGCACCCATAAAATGAGTACTTGTTGATTTTCATTTGGCAATGCCAGAATATGACTATATATTCCGAGGTGATTTTTAGTTAATGCCCTAATTGCACTAAGGCTATCAGTACAAATAAGAGATCTGCAGTGCTTTGTAGTGGCAATGGAAATTGCTGCCTTAATAGCAGCTAGCTCTGCTGGAAAAATACCAACGTCATTTGGTAAACGTGCTTTTATAATTGTATCAAATTGGGTTAAACTTTTTTGTTTAACAACTGCAAATGTAGTTACCCCATTCTGAAAAGAACCATCCGTATAAAATACAACTTCTTCACTAAAAGATAAAATTTTTTCTTGCAAACTTTTTTTAAAGACTAGAGGATTAATGTTAGTTTTGCGGTACAAACATAAACTGGAGTCTATTATTGCAAAGTTATTTAATTTAGTTTGATATTGTGCTTAATCAAAATGCTGAAAATTTGCGCGATAGCAGATTGGGAGCAACTATTTTGATGTTCATAATGCCTCCAAAATTTATCATGAAGCCCATCACTTGAAATTGTAAAAGATCTTGATGCCAAACTAGCTGCGCTTTTTTCCAAAACATACTGAAAATGTCAATATCGTGCCTCAAATTGAAGTAACTCCAAGGGCGTTGCCCTTAATAAACCTGATGCTGTTCGAAAACAATTGTTTATAGCACTATCTAACTTATTTACGTTCCTTCTTGATGGCCAGCCGTAAATTGTGATACCATGCACCAGAACACCAAAACCCAAGGATCGGCAGATTTCAAGGGCAGTATTAATATCAGTTTTTTCTTAGGTTAAATAATTAAAATTTAAAACAAATTTAATAAATCTTGACACAAAATTGTTTAAGTGTATATCAAAGCCAAATACTCAAGCCAATTTGTGATCAAAAAACTTTTTCTGCTTAAAAATAACCGTTACATATTATGAAAATCTTCATCATCCAACTCGGATTGCAAGAAGAAAACTTTCAATATGTAAGCTCGCGTGTTTTTATGTCATTTCATAACACTTGTCATTTCGAGCTTTAAATGCAGCTTTATTTTGTTTTGTTCCTAATTCTACCTTTTTTTTAATGTAAAGGAGAAAGAGAGAAAACAACGGTATTTTAATAATTTGTTCGATAAAAAAAAACTAATTGAAATTATTAATTTATAACCAATATTCAAAAATAACTTAAATATTTCATACATTTTTGCTAATAAAAACAATAACAAATTAAACGATACAAACACTTTAAGGATGAAGGATGTTAACCAACCGCTAATAATAGAAATGAAATGGATGTTAAATATAAACTATTCTATATTACTAAAAATAAAATTAATAATTACTAAAACTTAAGCACCCATTAGGGAATAGGAATTTTAAATACTTTTAAACAGACAACAGTTTTGAAATAATATAAAATGGAGTAAATATCTCAGGAAATATTAAATATTGTTTGATATAAAATAATAATTTTAATTATTTTAAACATAGTTTAAATGCGATTTTTAAAATAATAATTTTGTGGTGGCATATGAAAACGTCTACGGACATAATATCCAGTTTAGAGAAAACGTTTTATCTTTCTTACTTAAAATACTAAAAATTATACGTTTATTATGATGCGACATAATGTCCATCAATGTAGAATATTAACATTCATCAACATTATACGTATATTTTGAAGTATTCTCTTTAACCTTTCTATACCTGCACCAATTTTTGTAACAAATATACGCGCGCGGGGTCTTACACACAAAATTTAAACAGGTTTAAGATTTATAAAAAAAGAAAGATTACGATAAAGTGTTCGAGGGTTATAAAGAATAGTCCAGCTATGAATGACATTTAGAAATTATATTGCAATATACGGATTTCCAAAGAAACTATTCGTCATTTATATTCCTGTATTTTTGAATAGTTCTAAAGGCCAGTACCTCGTTTCTGTATTTCTCGAATCGTAAAAGTTTTCGCATGAAACAACTAAATTTTTAGAAAAACGATGTAAATTGAAACAAAAAATGGGTTTTCTCACACAAGTGTTTCTGTATCTTTAAAATGCAAGAACTATATGTCATTTAAGTTATTTTCCAACAGTTATTGGAAGTATGCGAGAAAAAGTGTTTCTGTACCAATATTTTGTGAAAAGTTTTACGCAAGAACTGTCAAAACAACTCACATTTAAAAACAGTGCGAAAACAAGTAAGATTAAAAATATATTTTTAAATTTGTGTAAACATGGAGTCTAATTCAGACGAAAAGGTAAAAAGCAATTTAACTCAAAAATAAAAAAGTTCAGCTATTAATAAGGTCGCACTATACATTTTTTTCGCTATATTATTTAAAACTTATTTTATTTATTAACTTTTATATTGTTTGATAATTTATTTCTTTATTTTGACGTTTTGTTTTTATTTGACACTAGTACTGGAATTATTCCAGTAAAAACAGAATCAATGTTGTCTGTTTTCGCATTAAGAACCAGAAACACTTTTTACTCGCAAATCGAGAAACGATGAAATTTTTTGTTTCACACTTGATGTGAAAACTTTTACGATACGAGAAATACAGCAACGAGGTACAGGATTCACTATCATACTCAGTCGTACGATCTGTCAAAAATTGCATGTGTGCTCAAAATATATAATAGTGTGGACTAAAAACGTGTATGGGTGTGACAGACTTTTTGACAGATCTATACGATTTAATAATCTTTTGAAATAATTCATAAAATATTTTTCTATGCGATCAGAGTTGATTTCTTGAGGAACAAAATATAACCAAATTTTAACACCATAATTTTTTTGCATATTTTCTGTATAATAGTGTGCCACCTACGACGCGAAACGATTTTTAAAACAGGATCGAATTTTGTCAGATTTGCTGGTGATTAAATCGTAGGATTGTGTATAATAAAGAATCCTGGCCTTGAATGACATAAAATTTACATTTATGACAACAAAATTAATATAATAATGATATGATGTATTTCATTGTTATGTGATATTTCAATAGCCTTCTGTTATTTATTTAAGTTGTATAATTAATATAATCTTTTATTATTCAAATAATTAATTCCTTTGTGTCCTTTGGGCTTTTAGTGTAAAAATCAAATCTAGTTCGCACCAAAGTAACAAGGCTTTAATAATGATTTTCATTTAAATACCAAAAATGCAAATTTAATGTTGTCGCACAGACACAGCTACATGTAAGATTATTGATTGACCCATTAACATCAACATTTGTATCGTCTGTATCGCTTTAATTAAGTAACGGAATGTATTCTGGTACATTGTTATAAATTTAATTTAATTTCTTTAAATTGTATGTCAGTGTGCAGTATTGTGCATTAAAATTGTAATCTATAGGACTGTTATAATTAATAAAATTAAAGGAACATGTATTAGCATAAGTAGGCAACGTAATTTAAAATTGAATGCATGCCAAATATCTAGATTTGGATCGCAGGAAACTAGAATAGAGAATGGCAATTCACTTGGATTTAAATTTAGTCCCTTTGTGTTATCTAAAAGAAAAGATAATAATAGAATACAAGAAACGAAATGAGTGAGAGAAAAAATTAAAGGAGAGATGTATAGTGCGTTGATACCAAAAATGAACGGTTAAATGTGTACACGTGTAATTTGTATCTGCAAATACTTCATGATATTTTTATAAAGTACGAGCATATATTACTTGAAACTAAATAACTCTTTCTTCATTTGTTTTAGCAATACATATGTTCATTGTAAATTTCAAGGGTCTGTCTACAAATGTTCAAAAGTATGACAATATACATCAAATTAAATTAACTATTGGGGCACCTTTTAATATATAATTTGAAATATTACAACTGTCCTTTGCAAGCATTTGTCTATAACGGTTCAAATGGTAGGTCCATTTAAGTCAATTTATATCAATTATGGGAACACCCTTTAATTACTAAATTCAAATTATAAACTTGTTGATAAAGCGGGCTTAGGAATACAGGCCCCTTTTACGTTTTAGCGTTTTGTATAAAACAGTTTATAAGTTCAGCCACATACATAAAATTACATTAACTATTGGGACACCCTTTAGTTTCCAAAATCAAATTTTATACTTGTTACTCGAGCGGAGTTATCAATACAGGTTCCTTGTAAATTTAAGCTGTCTGTCTATAACGGTTCAAAAGTTTGGCCACATAAATCAAAATACATCAACTGTTGGGACACCCTTTAACTTATAATTTTGAAAATTTATGCTTGGTATTATAACGATCATAGTTGTTGACATTCAATTTTCAAGCGTTTGTCTACAATGGTTCAAAAGATAGGTCCATATAGGTCAATTTAGGTCACCTATGGGAACACTCATATTTATTTATTTATTTATTTTTATTTGTTTATTTATTTCCGTCAACACAATACAACAAGTTTCAATCCTATTTAATAGTACTGCGGAGGTGCAGGCAATATGTTAATAAAAAATCTTAATTTTACTTATGAAATGATTAACAAATTATCAAGTTATTATCAATAAAAATTATAAGTTATACAAAATCACTGATAAATTTAACAACAACAAAATATTACAAACGATATTGCAAATTTTTAATAATACTATTCAAAATGTGTAAATATTGCGCGTCTGAAGTGCTTTGCTTAAAATTATTATAGTGCTCGGAAGTTCATTCCAGAGACAATTGGCATTTATAAAGAAATGTCTTTCAGATATTTGTTTTTTATACCGAATAGAGTTTATTTTGCATCCTCTATTAGATCTAGAAAATAGTATTCTTTTAAATAGATAATCCGGTTGCTTAGAGTATATAATTTTATGTAAAAATAAAAGCGTCCGACATTTTAATAGATTGTTGAAGGATATATTGAAAATCGTAAAAGACAAGTATGATATGTGATTTCGTCTGAAAAGTCCATATACGTATCGGGCCACACTATTGTAGGCCACTCTGAGTTTGTTTTTGCTTGCTGAATTGCAACTAGAAAAAAGTTCGCAACCACATGTTAAAATAGGCAGTATATATGTCTTAGCCAGTACGAAGCATAGAATAAATTTTTCCATATATTCCATTAATATAGCTTGACCAAGTGAGAGTATCGTTAAATATGATTCCGAGATTTTTGGCATGATCAACTATCTCAATTGTGGAATCCCCAACACGTATTGACGGCAGGTTATAGCGTATAATGTTATTTTTCCTTATCATCACTGCTTTTGATTTTTTTGCATTTATGCAGGGTCCATTTGTTGACGCCCATTTGAAAACATTATCGAGATCATTGTTCAATTTTGAAATGCAATTCTTAATATCAGATGACACACAACTAATAATGAGTTGGACGTCATCTGCGTACATCTGAACTTCAGAGTGAACGAGTTTCTTTGGCAAATCATCCCACCTCTCGGCATTGGGCATCTTGTTGATTTATTATTATTCGAGTATACCACCTGATCCCTATTTGTTAAATATGAAGAAAGTAATTTGACGGCAGTATTAGATAAATGGCACATATAATTGAATTTTTGAATTTTGTTATTGGGAGCTTTCATCTTAAATTTTAAAGAAGTGACCTTAACAGTTCATAACATATGTTACATTCAGAAGAATTGATAATTTTCTTCTTTTTTAGAAGTCGGTTAAAAATGAAAAGTTTTACTGCGTGGAAAGCATATCCATATGACCATTGTGCAAGCATTAAGAACTTAATCAATAGCTACTGTGTTTTTGTACAAAAGATTATTGAACTTTTATTGTCTTTTTTGTCGGTCACCGTATATTTGATATATTTGTATGGCAAAGAAAAAAAAATAAATAATCGGATTAAAATCATCAAAGCCATTTTGAGTTAAAATCTATAGCAACAGTTACAAAACCAACCAACCATAAACGCAACTATTAAAAATATTAATAATTAATTTTTGTACAACAAAATTAAGCCTTAGTAAGTCAAAATAAATTGATTTCAATATATTAATATGCACAAACACACACACACACACACGTACATCATTATTTAACTCTTTAAACCCGGCGTTGCCTGGGTTTAATTTTAGGTCCTTTATAGGCACTGTATAGTATATTATAGTCTTGTTTGTTGTGGCGCTCTTCTCCAAACACGTGCGAAATCTATTGAATCCGTATGGATCTTATAGATTATAAGATATCTATATTTTAAATAACTTTAAAATCTCTCCCTCCTTTTCCTTTTGGTTCAAAATAAACATAAACAGAATATTCTACCCTTTATATAAATAATTAAATTAGTATTTTAATCGGTACTGACATAAATACCGATTTTCCCCTTTTTTTTATCTAGGTCCTAACTAAGGAATAGATTTAAATAAGGACCTATCTATGTTTCGAATTTCATTAAAATCGATCAGCCGAGACTTCGTTAATTATGTAGACGCATGAAAATGCCCACTTCCTCTTTTCTTCCCTCCTGTTCCGCTGAATAAGCTAATTCAACTAATGGTGTGTGTATAAAATAAAAACCACAATTTAGCAAACAAAAGCGGAGCAGCCTCAATAGCTGCGTTGGTAGAGGTGCGTACTGCAAAACAGGAGGTCCCGAGTTCGATACCGCATTCGGACATGCGCACAACGAAAAATAATAATTGTTATAATGCAAATAAAATTAATAAACAGCAGTACAAACCTCCCGAGAGGCAAGAGACAATTATTGTGTAAAGTCATGGCAAATATTTAGTGGAGACGTCAAATTTAATATAAGACAGCAGATAATTGTCAAGAAGCCCTTTATAATAAAAAGTAAGAACAACGGTAGCGGTTGCGCGGGGAAGTAAAACAGTATAACAACAAAGTGTATGGCAGACGTGTGTTGTGGCTACTGGATTAAAGGAGAAAACTGGCTTGATAATAGGAGTAGTGGAGATGTCTGTGGATGGTTAAGGTTACTTAAAAAGGCATCGAGTAGTTCATGTCTCGCCGGAGTAACACAGTAGTGTAGCGTGGATGGCTGCGTTTGTAATAACGCATGTTTAGTAAATACGAGAAAAAGGGTTCACAAGACCGGTAGGATCAAGAAGTATAGCCAGAGAAAGCCATAAAGTAAGAATACAGAATTTATAATGAGCCACAGTGGTATTTGCAATCAAAAGAATCCGTACGTTTGTCTAAAAACGGAAAAACGTAACAATATTTCAGAGCTACAAATGAACTATTCATTTTTAATTTAACTCGCGAATCATTCATGCACTGAATTAGTAAATTTTGAATTAATTGTTTTTACAAAAATAAATTATTTGAATGAAATTTGAGTCAATTCAAATGAATTTGTTAAAAAAAATTGCAATTCGTTTTCAATTCAAATGAATCGTTATAATGAATTACAATTCTTTTCTAATTCAAATGAATTTATCAAAATGAATTGAAGTTCGTTTCCACTGAATGAATTAAATCGATTTTGAATTAATTCAAATAACCATTTCATTTGAATTGAATTGATTGAAATTTGAATTAATTGATTGATTGATTGACAAGTAAATATGTGGTAAGCATTTTCTTGTTTTCTCTGATCTCTAATCTTTACTCATTGAATATTTCCAGTTTGGTAGGATAAATTTCAAACTTTCAGTCCCTCTGAATCTGCTCTTGAATTTGATTGACTACAACTCATTTTTAGTTTCATTCATTTTAATTGCAATTCATTGTTTTAACTTATTTGAATCAATTCAAGATTAATTAAATTCAAGCGAATTAATTCTCCTTAACAAATTGATTTGAATTGGAAACAAATTCATTTAAATTGGAAACGAAATGCAATTCATTTCTGCCCAATTCGTTTGAATTGATTCAAATTTCATTTAATTCTTTTCTGCTGTAAAAAGGATTTATTGAAAATTTAGCTAATTCGTAACGAATTAAAATAAAAAAAAGGATGATTGATTTACAGCTCTAATATATGTTTGTATATTCTATTTAAATGAATATAATCCGTCGCTGTGTGAGAGAGTTTCGTGGGCGAAATAAAACTTACAAATTGCAGATAATAATTTGATAATAATTATTTGTTTCAGGTCATATTTTAATATAAATTCACTTTAATCAATTGGTTAATTAATTGATTGATTAATGCAGTTCTAAGCATAAGGAGATATTGCAGCCATCTTTTATTAATATCATTATTTTAACGAAACGAGAGCTAAATATTACATGAGTATTAGTATGGCAAAGAAAATAATCCTTATAATTTGCGTTAACTTTAATTAAAGTTAAACTTATTTTACCCTGTTATGATCGAAAGTGATAATTGTTATATTTATTTTGCGATAAGAAATATTTACGTACGGATTCACGAATCTAAAATTTTTTCTATTTTTACGTATAAAGAAAAATAATTTTGAAAATTTTTTTGTTCAAAAATCTAGATTCTTAAATGTGGCAAAAACATATGACAAGCAATCAAAAGTGTTATATTCTTCACCATCTGTGTAAATCTAGTTTAGTGAAGGAATTCCGATCAAAAAAGCAAATATTGGGGTGACAGAGAATTAAAAAAGAAGACCAAAAATTTAAGTACTTCATATTTATGTATAATTTTACACAAAACTGTAATCGGCTCTTAGTGAGTTAAGCGTTTTTTAAAAATTTTACTACACAGAGAAAAGAAATTCGTTATAAGAACCGAATTTGTTGCCAATCGAATTTTGTCGGTTGTGTGTATTATCTTGATATTGGGTGTAATAACTGAATGAATATAGCACTCACAACTATTTAAAAAAATTATTCTTGGGTGACTATTAAGTATTATTGTGAATAAAATAAAACAGTAAAATATTTTAATATTTACTTTTATTTTAAAAATTATTATAGAAATAAGATCATACATCATACATCTGCTTAAATCAAACATTTTTTTATTTAAGCAGACACAATCGATTTTTATGATTCTAGCTATCAAAATTTGGTTTTCAATAGTAATGTGTTGGATAAGTTTCGTTGCATCTTTCATTTAAAAGAATTGATTTTAGTAAAGATACAAATCGGTAAGGATAACTTTTTTAAGAGATTTTACAACCAACATTTGGACGCAAATATCATTTGTTCGCTTTTAATATTAAAAATAAGTCAAAATTATAATTCATTTATATTAAAAATCAAATAATTATATTAGTAATTAAAATTTGAACATATCAATCAAATTTTTACCAATCCTTTTTCTATGTGTATTTTTTATGAATGTAAGCTCTAATTTTTCCACTTGATTTTTTTATATATTTTAATTATCTATCGATTTATATATATATTTTTTGGATTAGGGTAACTTTATTGTTCCAAATGACAGGAAAAAATTACCATTCATTTTTCCTATAGTTTCAATTGCAACTAACTTTTTATTTATCAAATAATAATCAAATTAAATAGTTTCGTTTTATTCCTTTAAGTTTTTATTTTCATTGGACAATTTCAAGACATTTTTTGCTGACACCAATGCCACGGACATCTAAATAAAAATAACTATTCAATTCTGCAGTTTAAACATCCGTAAAACGTACAACTTTAGAAATTATTTCACTTCAAATCTTTTAAAACTGAATTCAACAGTTAATGATATTAAAATTTTACTTTATTTTCTAATTTTCGTTCTTGCTGACCTTATATTTGAAGCACGTAAAATATATTTGTTCTCTTTCATTATCGTTTTTACGAGTAACAAAAGTTTTTCATTACTAAAAAAGAAATTGTAACAAATTTGTTCAATAGAAAAGAAATAAAGGAAAAAAAACACATAATAATTTAGTAATTTTTTCAACTACAAAAGGAAAGAAGAAGAAAATATATATTGAACGACATTGTCGGAAATAAAACTTTTACTTGCAGTATTGAACTGTGGTTTTTTAAATTATTTCTAATATAAAAGACAAACAGCCACAAGCAAGAAAACATAATAGAACTATATAAATCAAAAAGTGAACAAAGAAAAATAAAAGCTGTAAAATAAACACATTTTCGAAACGGTCGAGCCAAAAAGGAAAAAATTGGTGGCACTTGGTATTTAACTTTATTCTGATAATTTACATAAAAGGATTGATCTTTGAATAATTCCTGCAACTGACGTCTAATTAGCCAATGAATGTCTATGGGATCAATAGTTAACTAAAGGTCCAAGGGACTAATTGTTTCCTAAGGGCTTAAAACACGCCGAAAGCTAAAGCTGAAATGGACGCCTAATAAACCACGGAGCGCTCAAGGAAAAAACTAGGCCAATTGGCCCCTTTGGGTGGCCAATGCTTTTATTTTTTTTGAAAAATGAATACTTTTGCTCTGTTTTAAGGTATATACTCGTAAATTGAAATTTTATACTCGTAAGTGTTTTTTTTAAGTTTTTTTTTTAATTAAAATAAAATTTAATAAATTTTATACATTTAGTTTTAAGCAATTTCTTAAAATCTTAAATAGATGGCAAATAATTATAGAGAAAAAACCCCATTTAAATATAATTAAAATTTCTATTGTGTGAAAAAACAGCTCATGTTAATTAAACTAACAACCTCAAATAATAAAAAATAATCTATCGTAATTACATACATTAATGCAAATCGCCCTAAAATTTTTAAATAAAATTTATTTAAATTTAAAAAATTAATTAATAAAATACTAATGTGAAGGTTTCGAGTCATTTAAATTATATGAGAAATACGATTTCACTTATGTAACTCTTGCTTTCAGACACTTTTTGGCTCTGTCCAAACATTCAGGACTTTGATGACCGTTTCTTTTTCTATCTCATGGCTCAGACGATTTTAACCCTAATGGCAATGCGTTGTTGTTAGATTATTCATACAACATTGGTCTTTAAGGCCGAGGTGTGTAAATGCCATTTCTTGAGGGTGGAAATGCCCATATCGCTCATTTACTAATAGAACGTCACAACTCGAATAAAATTAATTCGAAATATTTTCAGTTTTTAAGTCGTTGTCACCATCTAGAAAAATATCAGACCGCTTAAGTTCCTACTACAATTAGCAAAATGATTAATAAATAAAAAATCAATTTAAAAATCCTTTCATCGATTATTTATTAAAGGTGATGTCTTGGACAAACTATGTGGAATGTTTGCATTATGACGTCATTGCTGTAAAATTATATCAACTACCGTGTCATGAACTAAAATATATCGTTCTTATTGAAAAGGAAAACGGAGTTTTATACAGCCATATCTCAAAAAAATACATTACCGAATTACCGATATACATATATAATATAAAAAAAAAAAATACTCGAATAGTTACACGCAATACTTCTTTCGCAACAATTATTATTATTCTAATTCAGTTTTTCAATTGTGAAGAAAATTGTTTAAAAAAAATCTTAAAATAAAATTGCGTTCGTTCGTTATGCCAACGGTTATCAAAAAGGTGTTGGAATCCTCTTGATATCCACATAAGAACATAAAAACAATTTATTTTAAATATAAAAACTTTTTTTTAATAAAAAAAAAGACAAAGAATTATGAACTATCAATTAAGAAATTAAAAAAAAAAACGAATGAAAAATATTTGAACAAAAAATGTTACGTCAAAAGTATTTTTCAAAGCCTACTTAGAATATTCATGTTGAAATAAATAAAGTGTTTTTACAACAAGTATTATTTTCCAACAAAAGCAAGAACAAATACATTTGATAATTAATAAAATGAACAACGAAAAAAGCTTAAGCTTAAGTACGGACTTCATCTAACCAAATTGAAATTGATTAATTAAATTTTCCTCTTATTATAATACCTCAATATTTATAATTTTTACAATAAACACAACCTAAGAGGTTTCTTAAGAAAATTAATATAATTAATTTATTTGTTATTTAAATGATTTATTATTTTTTGTAAAAATTTTATTATTTTTAATATCTTTACTATTCATATTTAGTATGCATCTTTGATAAGAAATATCTATTATTAATTTTTTTCTAAATATAAATCATTATTCGTTCTTGTCATTTCAAAATTATTTCATGTCCGATTTTTTAACAACACAATTTATCTACAATCTGTTGTTGAAATAATCTTTCATTAATTTTATTTTTTTCCATACAATTTGTACAAACTTTATAGTTCTTTACTTTCACAGTTCATATTTTACAACATCAAGTTTTGGAGAACTATTTAATGCATAAATCAAATTAATTTTACCGACAATGTCTGCCATATAATTATTATCAAAATGATTGAGTGACATTTTTCTGGTTTGGTACAGTCGAAATAAATTATTAATGATTCCTTTGTTTACATGTCTTAGACATTAGACCTTAGAGTGGACTATGTGCTTAAATAAAATTAATGTGATTTTGGTTTAACTTTAGTAAAGAAAATTTAGCTTAAAAAACCGTAAAAGTTTCTGATATTATTTATTATCTGCTAATAAAAACATATATTGTCTTCCTATTGCTTTCCTTATACTTAAATTCTCTAAACTATAAGCAGAGCCCGAGAATTCAATTTTTCCTCTAAAGTATTTTTTTTCGAATTGTTGAATAATTCGTAAATCGAAATAGAATCGCACTTCAAAAATTCACACCTAAGAAAATCAAACAAAAATTAAAAATATTTTCCTTAAAAATCACTTTAAAGCAGTTTATAAAATAAATTCCTAAAGTCTTCTTTTAGAAGATTATTAATTATTTAGAGTAAAACCACGTCTCTATGGCCATTTCGCTACGCTTACTTAGCTCTTCGGGAATTATCTACTGCTGCTACTTTTATTCTTTATACTACTGTTGCAGAAACTTGTAGAACAACAAACCGCTTTATATTTGTAGTTTACAAAATCGAAGTTATAAGATAAAGGCCGTTTTACAAAGCCTGATTGGAAGACAGTAATTTTAAATTCGATTTGATATTATTTACACCGTTCGTGTACCAATAAAATTTCGGACGGTTAATTAAAATTAATTATAATTGTTTATAATAATTATCATTAGAGTGTATATTATATTATTATTATTATTAGAGTATAAAAACAATCCTTTAGTTAACCTTACGGTCAATAGCTGGTCATCCTGGAAACTATTTTACCTTAAAATGAAGACTCTTTAATAGTAAAGATATAGCGATGAATCACAAAATTCAAAAATCTTTATAACTAATGAGCAACAAACAAAAATTAATTGCAAAAATCTTAACGAGGTCGTATAACAATTAATTGATATTTAAATATAAATCATACGCCATCATTAATACGAAACCTTCATTAAATGCTTAAATGCAAAATAGCGTAAGTCCATTCACAATTAATTTGAATTTAAAAAAGAAAAACTGTTACCACTATTCGTGTCACAAATTTCGATCGAAAATATTTGTTCCTTCCATTTTAAGTATTCCGATCAACATATTTTAACCTAACAGTGAAGATTTCCCAGTAATTATTTTTTTTAATATTTTGTTCAACTCAACTTTTGACTATTGGGCATTGGCGGCGAAAAATTTTACTCTTCACCTTTTAATGCAAAAGCAAACCCAATGGGCGATTTATAATTGGCTTGAGTAGCATTGAAAGTGACGAATCGTGATGTGTTAGAAATAATATTTACTGTCTTTTTAGTAGAAAATAAAATTTGAAGGTGCACGAAAAATAAGAGAAATAAAATAAAAATGTTCTGTGGATTTAAATTTCTCAATTACCACATTGTTGCTTTATTTTTCGTTGTGATTTTTATCGTAATTGTTTCCTTATAAATGCTTTCTATTTATTTTTGCAAGCAACCATTTATGTCTGTGTTTTTCAATCAGGTTATTTTTTTATTTTCTCTTTCTTTTGTGTTTTAAAACTCTGTTGCTTTTATTCTTCGATTATTTTTTAAATGACACTGGATCCATAAATCTTATTTATATTTGAAGTTTTTTCTTTTGATGTGTTTTCTATTTTTCCTTTTGAGTATTTTAAATTGCAATGAATGGAGCTGAATGTGCCTTAAAAAAATAAGAAGACAATAGTAATAAAGGGAAGTAAAAATTCCTAATGATATCTGCCTGAATATTTACTCAATGGTCACTGCGTTTTTGTATTAAAATTTTTTGAGTTTTTTTTATGGCTTTTTGCCTTATTGATTCAATGTAGTTCTCATTTAATCAAGTTGGAATTAGGTATAAGACTCTGAGATTTTCCTTACAAAATTTGGGTAAAATCCACTGATGAGCAATATATGACCAGTAGGGAAATGGCCCGTTAATGTTACCTAAGAAATTTAGTTGATTATTTAGTGATTCTTCCTTTTTTCAAAATTTTTGGTTTATTTCAGTAATAATTATTCTTTATTAATTCTTTGTACAGACATTTAATATATTTTTTAAATACTATTTTTTTTTATTTCTATGAATTGAATAAGTTTAACAAATATAAAAGTTTTTGTCATTAATGTTTTAGAATTTGTGGAAGAAACAATGTAGAGAATTTGCTGTTTGTCGACTCAGTATATCACCGAATCATTTTTTTTATAAATATTTAACTATAAAAATATAATCCCTGGGATTTGCAATCACCAGACAATAAAAGATGATGAACTAAATATAATAAATATCTGGCCCATTAAACTTTTTCATTAGAGTCAATAGAAAGTTTTGTTCAATAAACATATAAAAAAATATATTGTTTAAATTGTAGTGGTTAAACCAATACAAATCGATAAAATGAATATTTATAAATAAAATTTTGCAATTGTTTACAGACACAAATACGAATTTGTAAAAATATAAAAGCAAATAAATAATTTTTTTTTTACATCTAATACATGCATGAGAAAATTTTAAAAGCAAAAACACAAAAAACTAACTCTATGAATGTTTCTAAAAGGAATAGAAAATTTTTTAACAAAATTATTGTTAAACAACAACTCTAGTGCTTTATGCAACCAAGAGGAGCGAAAAAAATAAATAATTTTTATATGCAATTTGTCAGTGGTCGGTGGTGGTAAAAATATTTATAATTTTTGATTTTCCTAATTAACATTCGAATTTAATATATATTAAAATTAATCAGCGGTACCGTGCTGTGCAATTATATGAGTCCATAATCTAACGTTTTTTTTTCAACTAGTGCTTATTTCGTGAATTGTAACAGTTAGTTCATATCTGATTTAACAGATAATTAGTTTTATCCTTCCGCTGAACGAATATGGTTGTGTATACCCTTGAAGCTATAGTTTGCGCCCTGTTTTTGAAGATCGCATTATCAGCCGCAGAGCTAATGTCGTTTGGCCACCTCGGAGCTGCGATTTGACACCGTTGGACTAGTAACTGTGGGGTGCCGTCAAAGATAAGTGTTACGCCGACAAACCAGAGGCAATTGACGCTGTTGAAATACAGCTGCACACAATCGATATTGTGCTTGAAAATTGGACCGATCGTGTAGGCTACTGCATCGCCAGCCGAGGCAGCCATTTGATTGAAATTATTTTCCATTATTAACCGCAAGTATTGTACTTTAAAATAAAAAAGAAATAAAAAAATATTCAATAGTTTTTTTATATGTAGCATTTAAAAAAAAGTTATTTAGCGGACCCTTTATATTAACGAGCCTTTGATGTTGTTGTATTCTTTTGGGTTAAATTTTTCTCTGGTGTGAGTTTTTTTTTTTTTGTAAATAAAATTGTTTTATTATGTCGTTTTTCAAACTCAAAGGTAGGTAAGTTAAGATGAGCTGTCCACATACAGAGAATTAATTTGAAAATCTTTTACTTTATTTTTTTTTAAGATCCCGGGAATTCCCAGTCCAAAAAATTTACTCAAGTACTTAAAGCAGACCAGTATATGACACCTTCTAAATATTTGACCAAAGCAGTAAATACGAGTTTTCTGCTGTGAATTTCCCACATTAAATCTGAAACTTCCTTTGCGAATATACTCATCGGATAGAGAATACAGACATATTGTTTTACACAACAAAAATATTTTGCTACATTTTTGTAGAATTTTCAATACTTTTTTTCCTAGTTAAAATGTCTAAAAGAAAAGGAAAATTTATTGTTCCTTTAAATATTCTAAAAATTTAATAAAAATTAAAAAAAAAGCAAAAAGAAATAAAGCCATGAATAGGTCACCCTTTAATATTTAATTTTTTATTTGATCAACTTTTTAAAACGTACAAAGTAAATTAAATTTTAGATGAAATTAAGATACTGCCCTAAGAAAATAATGTTGCTATTAGGACACCTTTTATTTTTAATTTTTTTATATCTATTTTAAGAGCGACTTAGCAACACAAACCGTTCGCAAATTTATAGTCTCGGCCTATAGTTAAACAAATTAAGTCCATACATGTGAAAATCATGTAACTATCGGAATACCCTTTAATTCAGTTGTTTGCATTTATTCTTACAAATAAATTTAATAAAATAAAAATAAATTTTTACTTCTTTACACTGATTTATTGAAATTAATTCTTCTTATTAAAAGAGTCAAAATATTTTGAGTTTTTATTTTGTGTTTAAAATTTAGATTTTGTGTTTGTGTACTTTTATTTAATTTTGTCTCTTTATGAGAGAAAGAAGTGCTTGCTTTTATTTTCACGAACTTTTTCCAAACAGTAAAAAAACAGACTTTTGGGGACACCTTTAAATGAAAAGTTTTTTCTTCTGCTTATTGCTATAGCGCACATAATTTAACTGATGCTGTGTAAATTTGGCGTGTCTGTCTATCATAGTTCAAAAAATAACAATAATTTAATGAATATCACGTCTTTATCGGCACACCCTTTAAGTTTAAGTGTGTGTTATTTTAGTGGCTGTAGTAATAATTTTTCTGTGATAATTGTAAATTTCAAATTATTCATTTGGTAAAAAACACGTTTTTTTTGTATTTTAAAAAATTCTAATAAATATTTCATAATTTAATCTCAAAGTTTAATTGAACAAAAAAAAAAAACAATTTCTATTATGTGAACAAATTTAGTTTTAGTTTTCGGATTCATATGCCAATACAAATCGAAAAAAGCTGTTATAGCTGTGAACAACACGTAAAAGTTTAATCAAGATTAGGTTTTGTTATTTTCTAATATAAAATTTAATATTTATTCTTCTTTTTCTTTTTCTCTATAAAAGAAAAAAAAAACAGCGAAATAGTTACAGGAACTGACTTCATCCTTTAACAAACAGTTAAATGTTATACAACAAAATGCTATCGGAAATAAATAAAAAATACAAATTAATCTCCCCATTTCTCAATTGAAAGTAATTTAATATTCAATTGTTAATATAAATAAAAAGGGTTGGTAAATGGAACAGAAAACTAAATCCATATTTAGTTAAATAAAAATGCACTGGAAAATTCAGTTGAAATACGAAAAGCTTTTTAATGATTAACAATTTAATTTGTACATAAATGTTACAAATGGCAATTTTCTACAAACTTATTAAAACTGGCTGCTTTTGTATTCGATTAGGATTTAGTGCTTAAAAGCTTTTTTGCTTCTAAGAATGCAGTTATTGCCAATGAATGCAGGAAAATTCGAAAATATTATACAGGGTGTCCGCCAGGAAGTTGTACACTACTTTGCCTTGCCGCTATTTTGGTAAACATAAGTCTTGACAGTTCATACTTTGCAGTCGTGGCAAATTTATTATGGAAAAATATTCGATAAGCCAATATGTTTTAGTCGTTAAAACATTTTATCAACATTAATCATTTGTTACTGTGACGATTAGTAAGTAACGTGAAATTTTTGGGAGAAACAACGTGCCAACAAAACCGCACTATTTATGGTATAGTAAATGAGTTCGAAGAAAGAGAGTCTGTAGATGATAGTCGCCGGCATGAAAATCGGCTGAAAACAATATTGCTGCTCGAGAAAGTGTTCGAACAACCTACCAACCTCAATTTAATGCCGTGCTCAGGAGCTTGGTATTCAAAGAACAACTTTGGCCATAATATTGCAGAAGGATTTGCATTTGTTTAAGACTCAGTTGACAATAGAGCTTTTTCCACATCACTATTTACGCTGCGTACAAATGCCAACGGGATTTTACACTCGCCCATTACAACCCCGAATTTCATGAAAAAATCAGTATTGAGCAGTGTGGCCAGAACTTTTATGTATAAAATCTGCGAAATCCAACAATATATCACAAAAAAATTTAAAAAATCTGCACCTTATTTAAAAAATCTTCAATAAATCTTCAAATGCATTTTTCCTTTACTAAGTATTCTCTCGACATTCGTCGATGAATGCGGTAAAGTCGTTATATTTGGACGAACGCTAAAAGAGCTACAAAAACAGAATCAGCACCAGTACATCTATTTGAAATACTTTTCCCAGAAATTACATAAAGTGATTTATTTTTTCTTCAGTTAATCTTTTAAATCTAACACTTTTAAATCTCTAAACTTCAAGTCCAAGTCCTGTTGTTTTATTTTCTTTAAACAAATTTTGGAAAATTTTTAGGTAATATTTGGGCTTAGATTCCTAGCGGTTTTATTGTTTTATTAAAATCAATAACTCAATATCCTATAATTCAACATAAAATTTAATACAATCATAAAATATTTTGTTTATTCGCACTGATCAAGACTTGTGCTTAAAATTATTTCATCTGCATGAGTATCTGGATATGCGCTTTCATAATTTGGAACATTTTATTAAAATTAATCATATTACCAAGAATGCACGTAGAAAAAAAAAACATGGTTGTGATATGGTCACACTAACCATATTATGTTCTTTGTAACAACGTATCGTTGCGGAGTTGTTTTTACCAAAATTTTAGTCACGATAAACATTTTTTGTTAAATTTCAACGATTATATGGTTACTGTGCACAAAAACTCCAACATGGTTGGTTTTATCTTAAAAAAATTTCAACCACAAACAAAATTTTATAACTTATTAAAAATAATATAAAATATTTAACCATAATATATTATTAATAATCAAAGTATGGTTAAAAGCAATTGAATAATGTTTGCGCTAAAAAATATTTTGTTCTAGTACTTGACAGTTTAGTAATTTTTCTGGTAGCTAAAATATGAAATTGTTTTTTATTGTTATAGAAAGTTAAAAAATATATAAAAATTTATATACAAAATAAATAATTAAAAATAATATGCTAAATACGAAAACAAATAAAAAGGGAACCAAAACATTTAAAAAAAGTTGAAGTATAAATTTTTATTTTTGTGTTTGAAGCATAATTGTGAAATCATTTATTTGGGCTTATAAACAATATTTTTTAATAACTGATTCTTGTATTCCACTATAAGCAAATAATTGATTTTTTTATGAATTTATCTTTTTCAATAATTTTTATGACATATGGTTAATGAATAAAACAATAAAAAATTTTTCACTTACGAGACTATATTATAATTTAATTATATAACATGACATTTTCAGCCATATTATTATATTTTAATTTAACCATTCAATGTTTATATTTGAACATAATTATGTTTATACTTTGTACAACAATATGGCTGCAAATGTGACAATACTATGTTTTGTTAGCAACCATATAATGCAACCATTGTATGTTGCTCTTAGATTATGGTTACCTCAACCATATTTTTCTTTTGCGTGTGAACTTTGGAAAGATAACTGTATTTAATTAGTATCGTTAACGTTATTTAATATGAATTTTTCATTTTTAAACATTATTATAATTCATTTTTAAACATTATACAACCAATACTACGGAATGCCAACGCGTTTGGAATGGATGTAAAATTTTTTTGGGTTTAAAATCTAATAAGGTAATAATGTTTTGAACTGTTCCATAGATAATTGTATACATCTCTAGCTAGCGTCTCCGCAACAGATAGAAGTTTGAGATATGCATACGACGAACATAATACCAGTGAGTTACATATGCATTTTATAATAAATCTTATATATCACTTTTTAAAATTTGGGCAACGGAATGTTTTTTTCCTGTCATAATATCAGCTCCATATGCTGAAAATTCAACTCTGTTCTCTTTACAGTCAACATCACTGTCGATAAAATATATACTGCCGCATTTATAGAAAATCAAAATAGATTTAAAATATATTTCAGAAAAAAATTTGTATGATAAATTTGTCATAAAACACATTTCAAAGTTATCTTATTTTTTATGAATATGGCAGTTAACAAATAATTTGTGTAATCTTAAAGCATCGCATTCTACATTCTACAGATTTTAAAATCTATGCAGATCCGAACTTTCTTGCCTAAGAATTTTTTTTTTGAAAGGCCTCTTTTAATTTAATTTTTTATGAAAATTAGGAATTGAACTGTGAACTGTGTGTTGAATCTTATTATAAATGAATTGAAATTTATTTTGGTTTAAGATCATTTTATTAATTTCTTAAAATCTCTTTTAGAAAGAATATATATTTTAGAAATGTATGCGGACATTTTTCAAAGAAAACCATAAAAAATAATCAACGTAATAGAAGTTGCCACCCAAATCTTAAAAAATCTTCGATTTTAGTCCATAATCTTCAAGTCTGGTTTTTGGCAATTTGAGAGGCTAAAATCTGTAAAATGCAGATAAATCTGCACTTCTGGCAACAGTGGTAACGAGGCACATTTTCATTTGGATTGATATGTGAATAAACAGAATAGTCAGTAACTTTTGCATCCATTAAAAATGACATTCTTATGTGCAATTTGGTCAGGAGTTATCGTTGGAACTTACTTTTTTGGAAATGAAAAATGAAAGCGCGTAACGTCAAATGTGAAAGGGGAGCGATATCGTGACACGATTGAAAACTTTTTAACGCCGCAACTGCATGCTTTGGGCTAGATTAACAAATGGTATCAACAAGACGATGCCACATCGCATGTAGCCAGGATTACAATGAAACAGTTGCAAGACCTTTTTCCACAACATGTTATTTCAAGAAATGGTGATGTTGATTGTCCTCCGCGGTCGCCTGATTTGACTGCTCCATAATTCTTGTTTGTAAGGATTTCTAAACAGCAAGGTTTATGAAAACAAATCAGAAACGCTTGAGTAATCCAAATAAAATATTCCTGATGAAATCAATGAAATACCACGTAAAATGTGTGAGAATGTAATGAAAAATGTGCTCAAAAGTGCACACATTTGAAAGGCTAACAGATGCGGACATTTGTCTGATATGGTATTCCATACATAATTACCGACATTAAATAAAACATTTTTTAATAAAAGATCCACTATGTTTTATTGAATTAAAAATTCTGAACAAAGCAGTATACCTTCCTGGCGGACACCCTGTATAAGTAAAAGTGATACATTTTTAATCTAAGAATTGATTGTATGTTTTAAGAGCTACAGAATGTCTTTGCTGAGTAGTGTTTTTTTTTATTTATTCATTTCTTTCGTCATTCATTTGTACCATAGATTTAGTATTTTCAATTTGATTTGTGTTTTTACAATTTTTTCTTGCTTTAAACAATGTAAATAAAATTACACAAACAAAAAAAAAAATACAATTCAAAAAGGATAAACAAAAGTCCAAAAAAATAAACTTAATGGAAATTGTTAAGTGCTGAAATTACATGGAAATAAAAATTATAAACTTTGTAACATGTGTGCAACCTACGAGTATAATTAACATGTGTGCGTGTGTGTGCACTACTACTATCTGCTATCATCATTGCATTAAGTGCTCTATAAATATTTCGATGTGTTTTGTATTTACAAACATTTACATTCTATTTAGCTTTTCAACCCATTCAATATTGGAAACTGAATTTAATGAATGTTTTCCTTTTGATTGCTGCTGAAAATAAGTGCAATAGATCGATTAATTCTGCAAAAACATTTTCATTAAATTTCTTTCTTCAATATTTTTATTTAATTTCTTTCTTACTTTCAAATCATTTGAATAAAGTCAAGTTCGTTTGAGTATCTTCTAATTTCAGCTTTTCTTTTTTAATTTAGATTTTGTTCTGCAAGCAAAAGCAAAATTTCGTATTGAGTTTTATTTCTGGCGGAAATTGAATTGTTGCAAAATTGATATTTGAAAGCAGATAAAGATGGATTAATGAAATTGAAGTCTTTGTAGCTTAAAAACAAACGTAAAGGAAAACACATCATCTTAAATTTAAATTAAAATTATTCGCATATTCAGAAAAGTTTGTGAAATGAAAAAGAACAAACTTTGGAACATCTTTCTAATTTTGGGTGTTTTTTTTAAAGCAGGATAGAATTTTAAATTATAAAAAATAACACTAAAAACTAAATTTTAATGAAAAGTCTTTTCTTATTATTTTTAATTAAACTACAGCAAATTCTTATGAATAGACTCACGCTTGAAGAACGTTATCAAATCATCCCAATTTTCTTTGAAAATCAGTTCGAGAAATTTATGGACGATCTTATGATTTTTATACTGCACATAATCATCCGTCAATTTGTGGATAGATTTCGTACCACATACTCTATAGAGGCGACAATAACATCAGCACGTACTGAAGAGGATATCGCTGTTTCAGCAGGTTTGGAAGAAGATCCAAATTTATCGATTCGTCGTCGGTCGCAGGAATTGGGGCTCTGTCCGTCCATTACGTGGACATTTTGCGCAAATATCTTGTGCAACACCCGATAGCATTTAGAAACTTATCCGTTGTTTCATCGCCAAATTGAGTTCAGCGTTGAAGCTCAATTTTGGCTGAACGGGTTTGTTAATAACCAAATTGCTGCATATGGAGTGAGATCAATCCACAACATACCCTGCAGAGTCCATTGCATTCAGAAAAATCCACCGTTTGGTGTGGTTAACTTGCTGGTGGCATCATCGCACCTTATTTCTTCCAACTCTGTCCCCCTTCCCACAACCTAATTTCCTAGTTCTGGCACATTGCATTGCAATAGGGGTCTTCCCCTGAGTGCTGGTCCTAATAAAAAAAAAAATGACGCCAGATCTCACGTTACGTTCAATGGAGATCGCCAATGGCGAGAAATGGACCTGTCAATTGGGCTCCAAAGTTGTTTATGCTGATAAACCAGCTACAATTGACTCTATGAAAGCCTACATTGCTCCTGTTATTCGTGACATATGGCCAGCAGTACTAGAAAAACTAACCCAAAATTGTACATCCAGAATGCGTTTCGTCATGAGCAGCCGCGGTTATCATATGCGCGAAATCATTTTTTTAATACTAATGTTCTGGTCTTTCGTATAAAAAAAATTCTTTATTACAATTTAATCTTTTGTGTTATTTTTTACAATTTAAAGTTCTATCGGTATTAAAAAACATCCTTTATATCATACCTTTTAGAATTATATCTAAAGTTTATTAAAACACTGAATAAAATAATTCTTGCAAAACACTGACTTTAAAACAGATTTTAGGTGCCTGTCTATGAAAGGTCATACATTAAATTATATCAAGAATAAAGACACCCTTTAATTTTCATATCTAAATTTTATACTTACTATTATAACGGACTTAGCAATTCAGGTTCTTGGAAGCCATAGGAACCCTTTAATTTATTATCGTGATTATCATCAACATTTTGTCGTTTATCTATAATAGTTCAAAAGATAGGCCAATGTCAATATACGTCACCCATGGGGACACCCTTTAATTTTTAGATTAATTTTTGTATTTCGTCTTGTCATGTGGTCATACTTTTGAACCGTTACTCGTATAGATAGACTGATGAAAATTGTTTTGAAATCGTTTTTGTTTTTGTGTAAGAATTATGTTTAAATTAACTGTATTTCTCAATTGTTTTTAAGTGTCGATTTTGGTAACGGATAATAAGCATGTTGAAGCAAAAACAATTGGGCCTCGATTGACCATAATGATCTGAACCAGAAGCATTACGGATAATCGATTTACACGGTTAATCGAATAAAAATTTTGAATAAACAGTTTTTTAATATTTTTATTATTAAACTAGTGAACATTGGTGTTCATAAAAATTTACATTCTAAAAAAAATAATGCTTGTGGTTCGTCGTATGTACACAAGAGAATTCCCCGTTTTCGTGTTTGTAATGTATTTATATATGTATGAATTTGAAGTTAATAAAAAATTCTGCCGTTACGGATAATAATGGTTATCACGGTAAATCGAAGCAAACATTTTGAAAACATTTTTGGCCATCAATGTTAATCAGGGTTACGAATTAACCGGATCACTGATAAGCAAAGCCCGACTGTAATTTTTCTTCTATTCTAACTAGCAGAAAAATTAAAAGTACTGTTTTTCAATTATTTCAGCCTAAAAAGTACAACCTATCAAAACTGCAGAAACTACTAGTATTTCAATTTATTTTAATTAAAAAAATTGTATCTTCTTTCATAACGCTACTGCTCTTACTCTATTACTGCTCAAATAGCTCATTAGAGGATTCCACCCAAATTTTGTATAAAACACCTAAAAGTCTTATATCAAAAGCCAGTTTAAATAAATGAGAACTCCATTGAATCAATAAAGGAGTAGTACATAATAAATATCATGAAATATTTATATTTGAAGAAATCAAACTATACGCTATATACGCTTCACCATCTATGTAAATCTGGTTTAGTGGAGTAACTCCTATAAACAAGCAAAATGGACTCTTAATGGGTTAAGCATATTTGAAATTTTTAGTATTTCCATAAAGATCTCTTTAAAAGCTTTTACATGATAGCAATATTGATATTTTAAAAAATTTTAAAACTTCAAAGGGGCGTAACTCGGAAAATATGGGCGAACGCCAACTTTTCGCACTTGACGTTTTTTTCTCATTGTTTAATTTTATATTGCCGAATATATTTGTTTTTGATTGGAGTAACTTCATTCTTCCAAATGATTTGGAACAATTAGAGGTGAGCGTGGTGTTTTGCCAGCTGCCTCGAACGACATGGACCGATCTTGCTGATTTCCAGTAGCACCTCTTTCGACACTATGTCTAATCGATTGGAGTGTTTGAATTATCTCTAGCTGATTTAGTGCCTTGTCAAACTTGATGTCAACACTAATGGGGACGAATAGGCGGGCATCGCTCAATCGACTTCGCTATGCTTAAGAAGTCAGAATATATATAACTTATGGGGTCGGAAATGGATATTGTAGAAACTACAAACGAAATGACGAATTTAGTTATATTGTTTTTCCACTGTTTGTGATGAAGGGTATAACAAGATTCTGCATAATAACTTTTCATATTGATGTATTTGTATGTGCATGAAGGGTTTGCAAAGGAAACCCTTATGTAGAAAAATGGATGAAAAAATAAAATTACAAAGTTACTAAGTTTTACGGCATTTTCACTAAAAAATTTTTATAAAACATTTTTGTATTTTTATTTATTTATTTATTTTTTTTTTGCTTTATTGATTCAATGGAGTTTTTTATATAAGAATCTTTTTTTATAATACTTTTAGGTTTTTATACAAAATTTGGGGAAATTCACTGATGAGCTATATGAGCAGTAGGAAAATGGCCATATGGATATACTTTCCCCGCAGTAAAACATTTCATTTTGTAATTTAAAAAAATAATTATTTTGTGAGAATATCATGAAATATTTAAATTTGAAGGAATTAAACACTATTAAAGTAAATTAACATAAAAAAGATACCGAGTAATGAATTTTCCTATTGATATATTTTTTTTAACTAAACTGAAACTTCTTTAAAAGACTGCAAACATTTAATGGTTTTTTTTTATAGAAAAATACATTTTTATTAAATAACTGATGCGGAAACTTTTTAAAGTTAAAAACGATTTAAGGTCACAGTTAAAAAAAAAATCATATTTTTGGCATCCTTTAAATGACTCTGTGTATCGTATTTAATGATTATCTTTTAATTATACAATAATTATCATTATGTAATTTTACCTCGACATTATCTAAAACAATTATCGCGTGTTTTATTTATGTTAAATTATTCAAATGAATTGTTTTAATAAACCTAGAATGTGGTTAATTAAATGACAAAAAAATAGTTTTTTATTTTATTTTTATGTTATATTTTGAAAATTAATTAAATTTGCCAGTGTGTGTATTAAAAACATTTGTGGTTTTGAATGTCATAATCTATAAACCGCCTAAAATAATAAGTTTGTTGTTGATTGTAATTTGTTAACTAAACACAGACACATCCTTACTCAGTATAAAATACTTGTTAGAATAGTTTATGTAATGTTAGTGTGTGTACGTATATATATGTAATTTGCATTTTTATCTATTTGTGGTTTATAATTTAAATAATATTGCTTTACAGATATAAACTACGTGTTGTATTGGTTTAATAAATACCCACAATAATTTTGTTCAAGAATTTTATTTTTGTTATTCCTTTTTTTGCTATTAAAGATTTGGAAAAAGTTTGTGCTGTTTAAATGTCACACATATGATAACAAAGCAAAAGAAAAAAAAGGAAAAGGAGTCTACTTCTGATTTAAATTTTGTCATACGTTTTATGTAACAAACCTATTTTTACGTTATAAATTATTGTTTTTTAATTAAAATTATAACTATTTTAATCCATTTTTACATGTGCATAATATTAAAAACTCTATAATAATATTTATAACACGAGTTTTTTTTTTTTTTAATTAAATATTTTGATTTATTATTTTAATTTATTATTATGAAATAATAAATTATAAAAATCACGAATAAAAAGTTATTGAAAATATTAATTTTAATAATTCAAGTCATAATTTGTTAAGTGCTGTATTATGAAATATTTTTTCAGAGTTATTAAATTAATTATAGCAAATAAATTGAAAACAATTTTTTGGTTTATATTTATACTATTATATCGGCCAAGGTCGTTGGAGGTTTTGTTAAAAAAATTTCCATTAAATATACATATAAAACCTTTTTTACACCCGAGAACTATAAAAACCGCATTTGTTAAATCGTATTCGATTATTCATTATGCGACTTATTTAATATTCAATGTTATTGTTTTTATACGGTGAAACAATATGACGTTTTTACATAAAAAATTTGTATAATTGTAACGCGGAGATTTTTTAATTTAAGAAACCTTCACTAGCGAGCATCGTCTGAACATATTTCACAAATAGCTTTTTATTCATGATTTAAAATAATTAATAAATGTAAATAATACATCTCAAGCAAATTTTTATGCTTATTCCGTTATTAAAATTATATTGCATTTTTATACATTTCACATCATGGATTCATATTTTATATAATTAAAAAACAAAAAAAAAAACAAATTTAAATTATTTAAATTATTTTAATAATCGATGAAAGATTCCTCAAGAAGTGAACGTATCAAGATGTTCAAGGGTATTTAAGCTGTCAGTTCGAACACTGTCCAACAATGAGAGCGGAAGTGCCGTCATATAATTATTCTGCATTCTGGGAAACACCTAAAAAATAACAAACTGAGAACAACAAACAGGAATAACGACATCTAATTAAGTGATCTCGGTTGAACTCTAACCAAAATATTGTAGCGTGCTTCTGTTACGTTGCAGAAACCTTATAATACAAAATTTATTACTGTTACAATTCGATAACTATAGGGTACAACTCCTTAAATCTATTCAGACATTATTTACCTTAACCTCACTTTTTCTGTTTAGTTCTTCACTTAGAAGCCATTAAGTACTGTTTTTTTATATAAATTTTCACTTTTTAAATAGTTTCTTCACTCAGCCCACATTTTGTTCTGATAAACTAATCCTCAACAAACAGGAAAAATATGAAAAGAATAAATCAAAAACTACAAACGTCTTTCATTCTTTTTTTGTCCTTGAAAACTTCTTACATTTTTTTCTACAAACAAAAATTTGTCAGCATGCATATAGTACTTTTTTTTGACGTTTTGACTATTTAAAAGCATTTCTAGTAATTTCACTCCAAAAAACAAAAAAACAAAAAATTTTTTAGCGAATAAAAATGACATGTTTGCATGCAGAGGCATGCTAGTTGTGTGTGCATGCATGCATTTTCTGTTGCATATAAACACTAATATTCAAAGAATAAGTGTTAATAGAAAAGGAAAATGAACGATTTTTTATGTTGTGTATGAAAATGTATTACAATTGTGTTTCAAGAACAAAATGTAAAAGAAAATTATAAAAATGCATTTTTACTTTGTGCAACTGTAAATACTAAAAACAATTGCTACAACAAATAAATTTTTATGTAAATGTGTGCTTAAAAATTTTTAATCGTTCTGGCACAGTGGCACCGGCGCATGCATTTAATAAAATTGCATGAAAAAAAGTATACAAAATACAGAAAACCTTTCAATTTATGATGGAATGGCTAAGGAAAATATCATTTTAACAATAAGCGTCGTGTGAAAACGAAAGTGTACTTTTCGTAGGATTAAATTAAAAAAAAAATATTAATTTCAAGCGTCGTCTTCTGATTACTTTTAAATAATATTATTTCTAAAGCTCGATCTCAGTAGTACGTATAAGCGACAGACTGTGATAAAAATTTTATAAAAATCGTTTTGGACGCTTAGGCATGATTGAACAACAAACAACCAAATTTTTAAAAAATTTAATTATGCAAACATTCACATTAAAAATTTCATTGTGATTGAGAAAATAGAAACATTATCTTTTCGCTAATTTAATTTAATTTTATTTTTATATATATTTTCTCTAAGAAGAACCACTGTGTACAATCATCTTACCCGTCATCATCACTCTTAATAGAAGAACAATTTTTTTCTATTGCTGCTGATGTTTTCTTTTCCTTAAAAGTTATAACAAAGTGAAAACGAAATAAGAAAAAAAAAACGTTTGTAAATATTTTATACGGAATATGGATGTTCTCGTAGAGAAGAAAAAAGAAGTGATTTGTTTTATAAATACGTTTGCAGCAAGCGAGGCAAATCTCTTTGCCATTAAAAACGCGAAAAAAAGTTGAAAATAAAAAATACATGAAATTTACATTCGTAAAGCAACACACTTAAGAATAATGTTAAGGTGAGTATTGTTCAAAGTGTTTGTATCCCAGAAAGCAAAAATGTTAATAGAACCAAAATACCAAAATTTTTTTTATTCTCCGGCAGCATTCTTTGCATGTAAATAATTTGAACGTTGTAGATATTATCTATTTGATCAGCGCATTTACGCGGAAATAAGTAAAGAAAGATCAGCCTCTTTGTCACTAAGACAAGATGCAAATATACATATGTACATACTGTAACGACACGTTTCCGCTGGTTGCTGGGGCAGAACTCAGCGGCATCCAGGGTCGTCGTTGTTGTGAATAAAACACGGTATGCTTTACAATACGATAGCGTGTTTTTATTCTACTTCACGTTTTAACAAAACTACTACTTAATCAATTGAAAGTGACCTAGGCTCAAGCGTGTGGGCGTCACTTACCGTCGGCAGCCGTTGTCGGTTAGCGGATACGAGCGTGTGAACCACTACTCGTACCACTTGGGAAATACATAGGCGCGTGACCGCAACCGATGTAAACCCCACTATGACAGTCGACTAACTACGACAAGTGATCACTCTCGGAGGAGTTGGTACTGAACGCAAGCAGTCACTACCAATTCCTTTTACTGCCTGTGTATGATCAACAGTCTAGCGTGTATCCACTACTAAACTCCCGGTCTTACCTAAAGGCCAGCCGGCAATCAACCATGAATCAAGAAAACAAGATTGCGCATTCAGCCGTTCAAAAAATATTTCTACTGCGCATCTACGTCACAATAGACCTATAACGTGTGTTTGTTGTAAAAATATAAGAGATTTTTGGCTCTCTTACTTTAACTTTCCATACAAATAGTCTATTTCTACGTCACACAAAAGAGACAACAAACTAACGGACCTGCGCAATGCGCAATCTTGTTTTCTTGATTCATGGCAATCAACTGTCTCGATACAGTATAGTAGTATAGTATATTTATTTCCAAAAATTTTAATGATGTACATGTTTTCTTAAAACTAATTTTAATTAATTATTTATTCCTTACATACTAGCGTATTTTTCAAGGACTTGCCAAGATATTTTATAAAAGTATTTGCAGCATGGCCGCTTATAATAATATTAAAGTTAAGTTAAAATGTTACATTGCTAGAGAATCCTTTAATCTACGTAAAATAAATAATTTGGGACATTATTTTGCTCTGAATGTAAGAAAACTTGTTGCGAAAACAATAATAATGCCGATAATTTTTATTAAATAGAAATTTGTTCATCAATGTCATCAGGTAATTTTGGTACGCTGAAAAAGTATTTAAACATAGTCATACGCTATGTTTACAAGTTGGGATATTGGTAATATGTTTCTCCTGAAACCATTGACTTCCTGGAAATAAATTTTGTATACAACTAATAGCAATAACATTATTTTACAAAACAATAAAATTAGGTAAACCGGAATGCTTAAATTATTTAAATTTTCAAATTCTAGTCGAAAATGTTCCATCATTTGCCCAAGAATCAATAACAGGTACATGCATCGTTAATTTTTTGTTAGGATATCTATATTATGCAATGACATGCTACCGTACAACCTTCGCAATTTTTCAAAATGTTTTTCCAGAATATTTGTAAGGATTTTGTTGGCAGGAACTTTATTGCTATTTTTGAATAAAATTTAATTAGAACTGATTTACACGATTGCTCAGAATACAACAGACATGGTTTTCAAGTAAATGTATACTCGTAATGTATATAAATAATCAATTTAATATTATTAAGTGTTTAAAGAGTTAATTAGATTGTATTAAATCTACTCAAAATTACTATTTAATCAATTAGGCTTTTCGATTATATTTAATAAATAAAAATAAAACAATGCGAAAATCTTTTGTAAGCGAAGTCGTTGTCAGTTATACCATAGATAAGAAACTCTTCGTTACTTTTGAGTGTGACGAAAAGTCCATGGATATTATGTCATTGGACACTATGATATGCCACCGCAGAACTCAATCACGTCTGAAACGATTTTTAAAATTCTTTCTTTATTTAAAGGGTTATGCTTACAGATTGGACCCGTTTCAAAAACAGTTCATGATCTTTAAAATTAAAGGGTGTTCCCATACAACATTAATGTTTTTTACGTGTATTATGAACCGCAAAGGGCCCAATTTTAAAATAAAAAAAAACTGCTCACAATTTAGCTTCCAATAGCATTAAGTAATATAAAAATAAAACTAAAAATTAAAGGGTGTCTCCATAGGTGACGTCAATCGACTTTTATCAGCCTGTTTTTTGTAGCATTATAGACATAAGCTTTACAATTGGACAGAATGTCGATTATTGTCCGTTATAATAAAAAGTATAAATAAGGTAGCTAAAGGGTGTTCCACTAGTACACTTAATTTGATGTATATGGCCATAGTTTTGAACAGTTGTAAAGAGATGGTTGAAATTAACAGCAGTAATAAAAAAAATTTGAATTTGGAAATGAAAGGCTGTTCCAATAGTTGATGTAATTTGATGAATGTGGCCCAACTTTTTAACCGCAATATACACACAGCTGAAAGAACTTGTGTTGCCTAATCCGCTTTAACAACAAGTAAACAAATTCAATTTGGAAACTAGAGAGTACCTCTTTAGTTGGTATAGTTTGATGTATACCATTTCAATAAAATTATTTTTTGTATTTTAGATTTGATGGACAGGAGGTCTTTTCTATACTCCGCTAGATTTCTATATCTATATCTTTGCATCTTGTCGAGCATAATGTTACTCTGCATTGTAGTAACTGAATTTGAATTGAAAAATGTGTTGATTATTTTACTATTCCAATTAAAATAAATTAATTTATGCAGTTTCCTAAAAAAATTTAAGTGAACAAATCAGAGGTAAAAGTAAAAAAAAAAAAATTTCACGTAAATTACTCACGATTGCAAATTGTGGAAAAAGGAAACCATTTCGAGGGAAAAGACAGTCATGATGAGGTAAATATTATTATTTTGTATGAATTATTGTTATAAAACAGGATTTGACTAATATTGCTGTTGCCGTGAGTGTGTTAGAGGTCATGGTATGTTATGAGATTTGGTCGTTGATCTTTCAAAACTGGAATGTATATCCATAAGGAAGGATATTGTGTTTTTTAAATAAAAGAGGCATCTTTCTTGTGTGATAGTGTGGAGCCATAATACAGTTTTCTTGCGATCTTTCTAAGTAGGACATTCTAAGTTGTTGCTTCCATCACTTACAAAGTGTTCAGATGCTAATAGCCGCGTTAGCTGTGTTGGTTGAGGCGTTTGTGTTTGTTTACAGAGTATCTTCGGGAAAGAAGTTGTTTAAAAGCCAATAAATGACAAAGAACAGTTGAGAGATCTTAGACTTTAAATTAGAAGAACCAAACAAATTGTAAAGTTGAAGCGTCAAAAGAACTGCTGCATGAGCCTGCGTATAAAAAAATCATATGAGATGCTTAATGGGTCTATTCAACAGAGATATCTTGGCACAAAACTTAGCAGAGAGAAAAGTAACAACATATTAAGGGTGAGCGGCAGTCGTAGCGTAGCCGTTTGAATGGCGTGGCTGGTAAAATTGGAAATCCTGAGCTCTAGTCTGGCCAAATTCACTACATATTGTCGTCTGGATGGTTTCGCTTGTTTGCCAAGCGAGACATCGTGGCAAAAAAATTTAGGCTGAGTCAAATAGTAAACAAAAACTGGCGTGCTGGTATTTGGAATCAAAGTACTATGACTTTAGAAATAGGGAATAATCTTACAGTGTTCAAGTTCGTTAATTCCATTTGCAAATATTACAGAGAAAGTGGATAAAGTTAGCTGTTTAATTTAATAAGCCGAAAGAAATATTAATTTGGTTTGCAATAGAGTTTGCCGGCTTGCCATGTTATTAAGTAACATTATTAAGTATTCTGGAACAGGTATAGACAAAGCATTATTCCAAGCAAAACATGATAAAACCAACACCTAATACATCTAACTTTTCTAAAGATGTGGTCAGATTACTCAAATATAAGACCAAAAATACGTAACCACTAAATTATGCCATAAATAATTTTCCCTTTTAAATATTTATTAAGAAATATAAGGTCCTACTCAATATAAGAGATGAGACATCACATTTACGTAAGGATACGTTTCAGGTAAGATTGAATAAAAATTTGTAAAAAAAAATAATAATTACGCTTTTTTGCTCAAATATTTGATTAATCTGAGCGCACCTTAAGAAAATGCTTGCTAGGTTACCTGCACTAAGATTTGTGAGTAAATAAAGCAGCCAACATATTATTTTATATCAGTGTAAACTTTAGAATTATATTTTTTTATAAAATGTAAAAAAAGAAATAAAAAAATTTTAAGCTTAATGGATTTCCGTTTCCAAAATTGTTTTGTTTTAGTGCTTTTTTTTTAATGTTCTTTTTTTTATTAATTTTATTTTCAATATAATTCGCGCTAATACAAGAATTTTTTTTTCTGTTTCTTAAAAACCCTTGTTTTCAAATCTTTTTAAATAATATATATTTTATAAATAACAGAAATTTTTTTTAAATAAATCTGTAAATTTAGATTTAGAGAGCAACCAGCCTTACTTCACCCAGGCGAATATTATTTAGCATAAAAAGCGAAAATAAAAAACTACTGCCCCTCTGAAATTAATTCTGTATTGGTCTTGCATCCCTTGTACAACAAAAATGAAAGCTACTTTGTTACTAAAACTCGTACATGCAAAACTTTAGTATCCTTAAGGCACTTTAACTTCATGACCATTTACTCATAGTACTGGTCCTGATTTTTTTTTTTTTGTTGGTTTTATTTTTCAGCTTCAGATTTATAATACAATTTTGCTTTGGATTTTTTATATGTTCAAAGTATTTTTGTTTTATTAATTTGCATGTGTTCCTGCTTTTTGCCGTCTTGTTATTGCTGTTACTTGTTTATTGTCGAATTTTATGTTATTAAACATGTGATATTTTACATACATAATTTGTAATCCATGATCAATCAACGCACAGAGGGGTATTTTGCCAAACTAGCTGAACATTAAAGAAAGAGTTTTATTTTTTAATATATCTATATATACATATATATATGTATATAAATAAGATGTCCCTTGTTCTTGATTTTATAACTCTAAAACCACTTTAGGGATTTTAAAACGAGTATATGTGTTGGAATGGTCTACTTTTACTGATGGTTTACAAAAAACATCGAAAATTTTCTACGAATATGCGTCATACGCGCACTTTTATGATGGTGTGTTTTCCCTACATAAAATGTATTTTATTCTTATGGGAATTACATTTTATCGGTATAGGGCTCTGCTTGCTTGTATCATTTGACTTATTTAATATCTATGTGTGTTTATTGATTGTCATTTAAGTTTACAGTGCGAGCATTGCTATTTTTTAATAATTGATTTGTAATTTTTTGTTTAAAATTAAAAACTTTTGCACCAAAAAAAAAAAGAAAAATTAAAAAAAATATATCAACAATGCAGCAACTAAGTCGTTCACAAATTAGTAGTAAAGCACGGAGTTGAACTGTGATATTTTAAATGAATTAAAAGTGATTTTCGGTTCCTGCAGCCTTATTTTGTAACTAGCAAAGGCTCCAAAAAATCCCTTTATTTTATTTTTGGCTATAGATGCTATTCCGTAACATTTTTTGCAGTAATTTATTTTTTCCTTTTTAGCGATCGAGATGTAGATTTTCCTACAATCACACTTAACTCATAATAATCAATGTGATACTAAAACAGCATTTATAATGTTGTGAGGAAACAAGTATGAATTATTAAAAATAAAAATTGCATTTCGTGACCATACCGAAGGTTGGTATAAAGCAAAAACAAATTTATGAGATAAGTTACAGGGAGGATAACGAAGAATTGCTTGTGTGTGAACCTCACCAAATTAGTATTGATTGCTTATGAATTTTCCTTATATTATTATTTAAAAACCCAGTTTGTTAAATAGATGATGTTTGCAATGTACACAATCTAAGGTAAATAGATGTGAAGAATGCTGATGAAGGATGTAGCGATCCAGAGAATGAACGGTTCATTCGACTGATGCAGGGGTGTTAGATGTAACGATTTTACGTCATTTTGACTAATTTGTCCATAAATATCACACATTGACGACTTTGTTCTTATATCGTGACTATTATTTGGTAGCACTCATCTTATTCTATAAATATTAGTAAAGTATACAATTGTGATGTTATCACTCTCCAAAAGGAAAGACAAAATTACTTACATTTAGAGCTCTATAGATAAGAAACGTTTTTGCTTTTGAGTTGTAAACAATTTTATAGAATTTAAAAAATATACACACTTACAGCCAAGTGATCCTTTTTAAGCAAGCGCCATAGTTTATTATTTTTATAAATTTTAAAAGTATTTTCTTTGAAAATATTACAAACGAAAATTTTTAACAAATTTCCTATACTCAAGGGACCACTCTTACGTTTTATTTTCTAATTTATTTTTTGCTTAGATAAGCTCTCTTACATATTTCTATTTTATTATCCTTTGTAAGTGAGTTTATTAATATCAAAACAAAAGCTCTTAAGCTTTTTTGATATAAAATCTTGTTTCAAACTTCCAATCAGAAATAGGGAAAAACAATGTTTTACAATTTATAAATCAATTCAATTCAATCTCATGTAAAATCCTATTGTTTCAAGATAATAATGTTACATTGCAAATAATATAATCGATTAAGTATTTTGTAACAATAACAACAAATGAAAAATATACTAGTAATGGAATAAATTTGAAATTCAATACTATAAAGAAATAATAATAATTGGAGACACAAGTTGCCCAGCAAAAAATTAGACATTATCGTAAAAATTACTTGCCATAAATACTTTTGTGATTGCCATATTTTATTACTCGCTTACAAAACACATTACATTAGTTCACAAAAAAGAAAGTACGAGGGCTGCTATATATATTTCTGGCCTGGCAACACTGAGTGCTGCCAAGTGCAATCTGACATTTCCATTAGAAAGTTTGTCATTTTTAAGCATAATCGTACTCAAAACGTTTTGACGTACAACCATTATTTGTGTTGTTAACAGTGACTTGAAAAAATTAATATAGAAAAAAAATGGAATTAACTTGTGAACATTTTCGTGCCATCGTTTTTCACAACTTTCGACGTGGATTATCACGACAAGAATGCACTGATGAACTTAAATCTTTGTATGGCGATGAAGCACCATCCTATAGCACTGTGAAAAATTGGTATAATGAATTTAATCGTGGCAGAAGTTCGCTCAAAGACGAATTCCGTGAAGGTCGTCCAAAAACGGCTGTTGTGCCAGAGAACATTGATGCCGTGCGTGAACTCGTAATGCAAGATCGACATGCGACATACCGAGAGATAGAGACATCCTTGGACATTTCTTCCACCAGCATACATTCGATACTGCATAAACACCTGGCCGTAAAAAAGGTTTGTTATCGTTGGATCCCGCACAATTTGAAAGTCGCTCAAAAAAAGGCTCGTTTCGATTGGTTCAAAGAAATGTTGCAAAAATACGATTGCGGTGGTTCAAAAGACGTTTATAAGATCGTCACAGGTGACGAATCATGGATCTATGCTTATGAGCCCAAAACGAAACAACAATCGACCGTGTGGGTCCTCAAAGACGAGCAAAATCCAACGAAAAAATTATGAAAACTATATACAATTGTTTTTTTTTTTGACCTTTTTAAATAATTTTCTTTTCTAATTTTTTAAGCACTAAGGTCAGTTTATAAATAATATAATTTTAATTTATATTTTCAATATTTCGCCACACCGTTGGTATTTAAAAAATTTGAAAAGAAAATTATGAAAACTTTTACGTGACCAATGCACCTTAAAATCGATTCACTTAAATCCAAAACTGAATATTGTGTCGTACTTTAAATTTAATATCGGCAAATAAAGAAGACTAAATTCATAATGTTTTACATCAAATTATACATCATTAGAACTCATCCGGTTCTGCAATTTTTTTAAATTCGCTTTTACATTCAAATTCTTTTTCCTTTTTTCTTTTCATTTCATGCAATTACCTGAAACAGGGTACCTATTTCTATTCGTCTTTCTTCTCTCCCGGCAAACTCTTGTTGAGCAATTTTTGTTTTGCAAAGTGTGGACGGGAACATTTTACAATTTTTTTCCAACTTCTTGAGAATAGAGCTGTGTCGTTCGCGAACGAACGGGTTAAATTGACCGAATCAATCAAGTGAACGAAATGATCTGGTCATTTAAATCCGGTATTTTCGTTCAATAGTGCACGGGTTATTGAACGAACGAATCAGTCTTCGATTATTGACCAAAAAAGACCGGTCACTAAAACGAACGACCGGGCACATGTCTATTTGAGAATATTTTGTTGGTCTGAAGAACACTTTTTTAACTGCTAACATTTTTTGTTGCAATATACATATTGATTGATTTGTTTAATTCTGTCAACTCTATTGCTTAAACTATGAGGAAACAACATGTTATTGTTGTCCGAAAAGTATTTGTATATAAAAAATTAACAAGAAAATTGGAATCATGAATTTCAACTGCAAATAAAAGCAAAATATACATAAGTCCTAAAGAAAATGTGAGATAACTTTTGGGGAACTAAATTGCAATAAATATTAAACAATTTAGGTGAACCGTAATGTTAATCAAGCAAGAGGAAATGACAGAAGATGTGTCAATAATGCAACTATAATATACGGAAATTATTTAAAATAAAAAAAAAATAAAAAAGAAATCAATAAAAAATACAAGATCAGAAATTAAGACTTAAATCCCGAAAAAATTCTATATATAAATTTAAGCAAAAAGTGCACTTACAGAGACACAACTTTTAAGCTTAAAGATTTATATCCTAAAAACCATAGTAATGGACAATTTGCCAATCATTTACAAAAAGTTAGAAAATGTACATTACATCAAAAATAGCAAATTACTGTCTTTGATTACACTGTTCTGCGAAAAAATTATTTTCTCATTAAAAAAGAAAAATGGTGATGAATATGAGGGATCTTACGAGCTCAATAAAAGCTTGGTTTACATTTTTTCTCAATCATGTGAAGACTTCTTTTTAAGGCACGTGTCTAATTATTAAGCAGTAACATTAATGTAATTCACCATAACTCGATAACTTTTTGTTCGATTTGGTTATTTAATACATCAAAAGATGAAGTATAAAACTAAACTTTTTTTTATTAGCCCCACACTTAGTAGCGATTTTAATCAAAACCTGTACATCTATATTCTTGAAATATAGATTATTTTATTTATAACTTATATATCTTTGTATAATGGTAAAAAGGGAAATTTTTTGTATTTTTAACCGACTTCAAAATAAGAAGAAGGTTATCAATTCGTCTGAATGTTGCTTGCAGTACTCAGTCATTTTTAAACCAATTTTGAAACTTTTTTGCAAGTTGATAATCTTAAAAATTCAAGGGTGTTCCCGTACAACATACATATTTTTTATATGTATTATGAACTGTAAAACAACTAGAAAAAACAAAAAATTAAATAACTCCCAATAAAAAATTTAAATATCCCTAACTGAATTCAATTAGGAGTTATTTCATTTTTATTGGAAGTTATTTCATTTGAAAGTTATTTAAAGCAATAAAATCGAATTTTTTAAAGTCGTTTTATTTTTTTTTATTTCTCCTCAATGGTATATTGAGCATCGGTTTCGCTTACAAACTTTTTCTGTATAGCCGGCCTTAGGCCAGGCTGAAAACTTTTCTTCTCTATGGTACTTCGAACACCGACTTCGCTAACAAAATATTTTCCTACTCCAACCTTCAGGTATGGTACAGCAGTTATTAAAATTTTAATTAATTAAAGAGCTATTATTAGGAATCACCTAATGGAAGCTATTCAATTAGGACTTATTCGATTATTCTGGCTACAGAGAAAACTTTTAGCCGGCAAAGCCGTTGTTGTTACCATAGAGTTAAAACAGTTAATAAGTGCCCGGGTGCAAGTATAATTTTGTATTGGAAGTTATCTCATTTTTGTTGGGTCTTATTTCATTTGGGAGTTATTTCATTTTTTTAAATATATTTATATTGAACTAACGGTTAAGTTTTTGGGTCATATTTCATTTTCTAGTTGGGAGTTATTTCGCTTTTTTCAAATTGGGACTTACTCGTATTTCATTGGGAGTTATTTCACGGTACCTAAAGGGCACTTCTTTAAAATTTATAATTACTTTGTATTAATATAGCTTCCAATAACGAAAAGTAACATAAAAATAAAACTAAAAATTAAAGGGTGTGCCCACAGGTAACGTCAGTTGGCCTTTTTGAACTGTTGTGGACAAACGCTTAAAAATTGGACAGAATGAACATTATAATAACAAGTATAAATTTTCAAAAGTATTATTTAAAGAGTGTCCCAATTGTTAATGTAATTTGATACATGTGGCCAATCTTTTAAACCGTTATAGATAGACAGCCGAAGTTTACAGCTGCAACAACAAGAATAAAATTTGGGTTTGGAAATAAAAGGGTATCCCAAAAGTTAATATTATTTGATGTATGTGGCCGAACTTATGAACAACAAGTTTATAGTTTGAATTTAGAAATTAAAGGGTGTTCCCAAAATTAAGAACCGTTATATATAAAAATAAATCTATAAATGAAAGAGTGTCCCCGTAGGTAACGTCAATTGACATATTTGGGCTTATCTGTCGAACTACTGTGGACAAACGCTTGAAAATTGAACAGAATGTCCACTACTTTGTTTGGTATAATAAGAAGTACAAATATTTTGAATTATAAATTAAAGGGTTTTTCAATAGTTGATGTCATCCAATGTATATGGTCGAACTGTTGAACCGGTTTAAGCAGACGGTTTAAATTTACAAAGACATTTATTGATAAGTCTACTACAACAGCAAGTATAAAATTTTAATTCGGAAATTAAAGGGTAGCCCTATAGGTCCTCTAATTTGATGTATAATGCCGAACTGTTGAACGCTTGAACAAGTATGAAGTTTCAAGATGAAATATAAGGGTTTACCAATAGTTAATGTAATTTGATGAATGTGGCCCTACTTTTGAACCGTTATAGACCGACAAGTGAAATCCGTTTTGAAGTAGGTTTCTTTTTATAAGAGTTATTTACAATCAGTTGAATAAAAAAAATTTCTCCATACATTCTAAAAATAGAGATCCTAAATAGATCTTCTGGTTTATCCAAATTAAATAAATCTTTCTCAAATAATCGTGAAATATCTTATCCGGCCGTTTTGTTATTTTTCATGCCTTTGGAATATCTGTACTTGACAGTAAAACAAAATTAGCAGGTTTTTTTTAAACATGTTATACTTTTTTCCTTTATCCCATTTTTGTATAAAGATTAATTTCTCTGTAGAACAGTGTTATGTAAGCAATAATAACTTAATGGCAGACGTAATAATTTTGATGTTGTAACAACCACATTTCATAACTATCCGCAAACAGAAAATGTTGGCATGTTGCATAAGAAAGAAAATGTGGTAACAAAAGATATGAAAATGAAAAAAAACACTTTTGAAACTAAAGCACAACAACAGCAACAACAAACAAAAGAAATGTTTATAAAGGCAACATAACCGACACCTTAACAAAGCAACACATTCAATTATTTAGTAAATCTACAACCCTTTTAAACTCTTCTTTTCACCATGAATATCAAAAATTAATGTTACTCACTTTAAAAATGATTCACATCATGTCTTGCAGTTACAGTTAAAAGACCAGTTTCATGTTGACCTTCTAAGCAAGGCACAATGCGAGAGAAACGAAATATTTTATAAATAAATTGGCAATTAGTAGTGATACTCTATTTATATAAATTAAATAGGAGACGAAGGAATTATATTTAAATGCAATTTTGTAGCTAGACGTAAAGGGTGTTTTTTCTATACCCATTAAGCTCTTAATTAAAAAAAAAACTAAAACACAAAAAAATAAATTTATACTTAAAAAAAAATTATTCCAACCCCCTTTTCAAGCACTACTGACGACATGCTGCGAATGACATGCACAATGTTGTCATCGCCCATTAATCATTCACTTCACGTGGCTCCACAGGAAATAATCGACAGTAGATTTCCGGAAATTAACTCATCGCAAAATTTTAATTTCAAGTCGACGGTAGCGATCGTAATATGGCACAACTCGCCCAGATCAATGTTGTCAATATTTTCAAATAAAAAATGAATGATCTTCATCGACCACAATGCGCAAGCTTCGGCTTCATTCTTTAAAATGGAGTCTATTGTCAATTGATTGTGCAAAAAATTAACTTCATCGCATTCTTAAGTTTTTAAGTTGAAGAATGATTTTCAAAATAAATCTGGATAAAATGGCAGCGTTGTTCAAACGTCAATCTAGTCATGATGATTAACCGGAGTATATTTATCGCAAAATTGACACCAATATGAAAGTTATTTTGACAGTTAACCCTTTCGTAAGTTCTATACACCCACCCTTTATTTCATCAATTAAATTCAACAAGTGAAAAAGATTAGATCTAGACAAACCGTATCACAACATTCCCAAATCATGTATCAAAAAGTACAAAATTGGGATTATTTATCTAAGAAAATTAGATCCTTTTGAAGTCGGTTTTAGTTTTTGGGTTTTAGAACACCAGTAAAAAAAGCGAACTAAGACGATTAAAAAATTCACAAATTTCAAATGAACGTAACTTTTAAATTTTAAAGGACAACTTTACGGTTTCTGGTGATCGATTTATCAGAGACCTTAAACATTTTAAAAGCTGTTTCAAACTGGTGAAAAATAAATGGGAAACTTTACATGTCTTCATAATTGCTGAATTATTTATGAAATATTTCCTTTTTGCCACACTGTGCATTGATTCAAAAGGAAAAATGGTTATCCAAGGATGATGATGATGATGATGACCTTTTAATATCAATTTCAAAATCAATTCTTATTCAACAACAACTAATATCAAGTCTATAGCCTGCCTGACAAAAATGAACAGAAGTCAATAGAAAAATATTCTAAAAAAAAACAAAAACCCTGGTTGCATAATATTAGAAAACAGCAGATGTCTGTTGCTACTAAACACAACTAATAAAATTTCAAACTACAATAAAAACTTCAAACATTATGTAGAACAGGACAATGATCATTATAAATTGGCAAACTATTACAACAGCTTGGATTACTCTCAAGCAACTGAAAAATTAGGAAATGAATTTAAACATAAATATCTTGCTTGTAATTATAAGAATATGCCATTTGACATTTATGTAAATGATGGCAAAGGAAACGAAACTGACTTTAAGGAAGATGTATATAGAAGTTAAATATCATCAGGCCAAATAGTAAAATGTAAATAGAAAGACTTCATAAGACAAAAATAATAGTTTTAAATGACCAACAACCGCAACATTCATCTTTTGCTTTTCGACAACGTAAGAAAATCGAGATACGACTGGCCAACAAAGTTAAACGTCAACAATGTCTTCTTAGTCGTATGAAACAAAAATAAATAATAATTCCACAGAGAATTTCTCAAATGCTCCTAAAGGAAATTAAACATTTCATAATATTTTAATTAATCAAAGACTACAAGAGCAGGAAAAGTCACCACAAACACCTGCATGAGTCAAAGTATCTTATGAATATTCTATTGACAAAACCTCAACAGCATCATTGTCAACCTTTTGCCCAGCAGCAATAGCAGAGCACTTTGTTTAAGTTGTTTAAAATGTTGATGACGATAGTGATATTAAATATTTACAAAAACAACAACAAAAAATGTGTGTGTATCACAACATCAACAATATTTGTAAACAAGAGACTTTCGCAAAATGAAAGTTAAATGTTTTTTTAAGTAAAATTATGTCAATCAAAGAACTGAAATGTAAAGAAAGAGTCATGGAAGAGCCCTAGCAATAACGTAGGGTTAATACATTTTTATATTTTATTTCATTTCTTTATTTGCTATTGTTGATGGCACTTTAAGGATTTAAAAAGATTGGTAAATTTATTATATCCTCTGTCACACTAATCTTTTTACTTTTTTTGTACACTAAGTTGACAGTAGGGAATTTTTTTATAATTTTTTTTATCTTGTAGCAAAGTTGTGAGATTTTTCACCTCAAAAGTAACTATTTATCAAGTTAAAAATGAGGACAAACGATAAAAAGCAATCCCAAATAAGAAAATCTTCTCGTTAAAAAAATATTGCTGCGAAAATAAGATTTGTCAACCCTTTTTATATCCATGTATAACAACAAAGGCTTATGTTTTCCATTAAAAACGTTAAATTGTGTCTTCGGTAAGAAATACAGAGCTGTTGCTTTCACTACCAACAAATACAAAAGTTTTAAACAGAAAAAAAACTTGTTAATTGCTTAACACAGATAAGTTAGTTCTCATTAATAAATACAACCAATATATCATTTTGAAATTACCAAAACTACCAAGAAATATATAAAAAAAAAAAAAATAAGAGAACACACACACTACATCTAAAACAAATCCTGACGAACAGAAAACTACTAGACAGATAAAGACAAAACTTCGAAATAATAATTTATAACTTACTAAAGCAGGCAGAGGGAACACAACTGTAATAATGCACAAGAAAGACTAGATTGAGAAAACACAACAATTCATACAACAGGCAAAATGCACAAAATTCAAGAATGACCCAACATATTCCAAAGGAAAATACGCAGCTTAATAAAACGCTGCACAAAGTTTACTGACGGAAATCTATACATATTCATGAACATTAATCCCGGACCCCCTAAACTCAGAGCACAAGACGAATTTCATAAAGAAAATATACCAATCAGACCTGTATAAATTACATACCTACGCCTGCATATGACTTAGACAAATACCTCAACACATTATTAAGAGAGAAAATAAATTTAGCAGAACATATACGTACACGTTACGAAATACACAAGATCTCCTCATCAAACGTAGGGACATCAAGATCACTGAAAATACGAGACTCGTTTTCTTCGACATAAAGGATCTATATACATCGATTACCACGCGCGAAATTTTGACTATCCTACGTAATACTCTTTCCAACTTATACGACAATCAATATATCAACGAAATAATTGATATTGCAAAGACAATATTAAAACAATTTAATAATAACTTCTCTAAACTACCTGATAGACTCGGCGGGGGAAAGCCAACATCTGCAATTTTCATAGAGATTTTTATGCAACATTTAGAACAACTACACGTAAAAAAACCCCGATGAAAAAACATAAAATAACCCATTACTACAGATACGTAGACGACATAATATGCATCCTAGAAATAGACAACGCCGAACAAGTTCTAACAGACTTACACACAATACATAACAAATCACATACACAATAGACAAATAGCAAGACAGAGTTTTATATTATCTTGACATATTAATAACACGAGGAATTTATTCCTTAAAATGTTACATTTATAGAAAACCAACGACGATAGACGCAGTTCCTCAAACCATCCTTTTCAACAGCAGCATTTAGACATATGATTCACAGACTTAAGATAGTCCCACTTGCTCCAGATAATATAACAAAAGAAAATCGACACAATTTACACTATAGCTAAAAGTAACGGTTACAGAACCACACTGCCATCGACAAACTACTCAGACAATGCAACACCAAAAACAAAAAGAAGAAAGACAAGCAAACAGTCGATACAACACGACGACCCATCATTACTTACACAGGACCAGAAATATATAGATTAGCTAATCTTTTCCAAAATGATGGCTTACAGACAACACTAAAGTCGTTTTCTTTTCTGACAAAAATGTTGCATATGTTTAACACTTTTTACACCTTTGTGTTCTTTTCTAAAAAATGTTCGATAGGGTAAATTAAAAGTATGTTCTTTTGAAAATATGTTGCACGAAAAAGTGTAAGATATGTTACATATTTTACCCTCAATTTTATGTAAGGGTATTATGCTACACTTTTTTTTAGTAGTTTTTACTCTTGATAAGTGATGTTTGCTTTTGTTGCTAAATCCAGTGTTATATTACTTTATGTTTGAAAAGCTAATTTAACATTACTGACATGTAAAGGAAGTTAGAAAAATTCAATAACAGTTTTTGTTCTATTGTGCTATAAAATGTGTAGCATATTTTCGGGGTTAAGGCAACATGCAAAACATTTTATGTGATTGTTGGGTAACATATATTTTCAGAAAAGAAAACGCCATAAAACAAGCAACACTTTACCCAAAAATCTCAAAACACCAACAGAAAGAACCGACAAATTTAGTACCAGCGGGGTATACAGACTTACTTGCACCTGCAACTATATATACAACGGACAAACTGGACGAACATTAAAAACAAGGTTTATAGAACACATACGATCATACAAATGGAAAAGGGACGACCTCAACTTCGCCATACACCTTAACACACTTGGACACGAACCAAGAGAAATAGATATACGTAGGACAGTATTACACCCAAGTAAAAAAGTACGAAGACTAGATATTCTTGAAAAACATGGAAATCAACAAGACACGAACGTTTAACGGAGTTATTATTAACGAAAATAATTTTTACACCATTAAAACTATTAAAACACTCTTTTTCCTGTGTAATACCATTTAAAACAGACAAAATTACCTAAACCCACACCCTTTTATTTTTTACACTATCTATTTTTCACAATATCTCTTTAGTACCAACAAAAACGTGATTTGAAAACGACGTTCTCACATCGAAAGCGCTCACCAAACGTACCAACTAAACAGCCAAAGACGACGGTTTTCACCGAAAGATATAACGACAGAAATATAAAAATTCGAACAGCGCACATTAGGGGATTTGGAAAAAACATGTAGTTCCTGAAAGGCAACGAAAGTGTAGGCTCCTATAGCATCAACTGAACTTCGCTTTTGAATTCTGACTATGTGATTAGTCACACTCCCCTAAAGACAGAATGCCACATCGCCCTAAGGTGACAATCGGGCTTGCTCTGCTGAAAATAAAACTTTGTCTTGCTGTTTTTCCAATTCCTTGTCTTTCAAACGGATAAACGATACCCAATAGTAGCAGCAAAATATAAAAGCATGTAAAAACAAAAAACAAGAGAAAATCTATAGAATTAAAACACACAAAAAATTAAAAAAAAATATTTGCAAAGTCAGATATAGATGGACTTATGTATCTGTAGAAAACAAATCAAATATCAAGTGACACATTGACATTTATTTGATATTAATACGTAATTGCCAAATGAGTAACAACAAACGAATCAACCAGCAACAACAATAAAATTGAAAATGTCAATTGAATTGTTCGCAGTGCAAAACAATATAAAGAAAAAAATTAAATCGATATAAATATTCACTCACTCTCACAAGGAGGAGACATAACTAAAACCATACGAATTTAAAGTGCATAATAAATGTGATTTGAGATTGGCAACATTAACATCATGATTACCACATACAGACAACAGAACAACAATGGCCTCTTCGTAATTCGACATTAACACGAAAATATCAAAAGAGTGAAGGAAAATGATAAAAAAAAATAATAAAATAAACGGAATTGTGAATGCAGCTTAAAAAGCGACAACATGAACCATAATAATTTTAATAAAAGCAAATAACAATGATGATGAAGAAAATAACAAACAATATTACAAACAATATCCTTAAGGATGTTTAAAACCATTTTATATTTCTCCACTAACGTTCATGATATGAGAACGAGAATTAATAAACACAAAAACTTTATTACACACACTTACATCTACATTCATCCTGCAGTAATGAATTAAAACCAAAGTACTCAATACCAAAAATTTAAATTTACAAAAAAAAAATGCGGATGTATTTAAAACAAAGTATTTGATTGGCAAAAATAGTATTTAAATACGAACATATTTTTTAAACTTAATGTACATAAATTTTTAATAAACATAATTGACCAAACAATTTATTTATTAATAATAAATAAATATAATTATTTAGAAATGAATGTAAAATAAAACTGAAGTTAAGCCAAAACTTATTTAATTAATTTGTTATAATACCAAACAATTCAACTAACAATTTATACAAATTTAATAAAAAACTCAAGGCAATACGCATGTGCATTCATGTTTACCTTACAACAATCAATATGATACTGAAACAACATCTTTACATGAGTCAAGAAAACACGATAGCACACTGAGCCGTACAAAAGAAATTTCCTACTGCGTATCTACGTCATCATAGAATAAAAATTAATGTTTGCTGTAAAAAGTATAACAGATTTTTGAATCAAAACTAGAAATATAAATCGATGATGAATCGATTAGAACAAAATTTTAAATGGGCATAAAAGAGATATAGAGGAGTAAATCTTTTGAGTTTGGACTTGAAGCAATCTAAAGAAGAGTTATATCGGGCTACCTAAGTTTTAATTGTAGGTTCGTATAAAAATTCTTATAAATAATTATATGTTTCAGAAGTTATTTCATTAAAAGTAAAAAAACACTTTCCAGACCGCAAATTTGTTTTTCAAAATAATTTTAAAAACAACATGTTAAAAATTAAATTAAATTATTTATTTTTATTGAATTATTATTTGAACTGTGAATGTTATAAATGAATAGAAATTATTTTGGCTTAAGTTCATTTATTTTTTACTTTCTAAAAATCTTTTTTAGAAAGAAAATTTATTTTTTACAAATGTATGCGGACGTTTTCCATAGAAAACAAGAAACATTAGACGCTAGCAGAATGAAATGCTGCACTTTCTGGACCGCCACGACCTTCATCAGCATTCTTTGCATCTATCTACCTTAGTTGTGTATTTTTTAGTTAGTTGGTTAAATAGATGATGTTTATATATTTGCAAAAAAAAATGTTTTTTAATTTTTTATCACATTTAATATGATGAGCCTGTTAAATTAAATCTTTTATAACATTTTGTTAACTGAGCAAACCGTCTTAAAAAATCTTATTTTAAATGCTTTTGAACTGTTTTAATATTACATTTATTAACTGCACCTTTCGTTTTTATTTTTAACAAAGTTTTTACGCTTTTTATTTTAATTTGTTGGACTTTTACTTTGTTTACAAAAAGTATTCAATGTCTGCGTCACACAAACAAAAAATCGCTATACAACAAACTAACAAACTTCGACCGACCAAATTACTTTTGATAAATTATAGATACTTCTCGTATTCTTTTTTACAAAAGTAGTCGGTTTAAATACATAATGTTTACGAATCATAATTTTTCTGGAAATCATTCGCTTACATTTGTAATTAAATTTTCTTTTTTAAAAATTTTTTTGAATTGAAATAAAAATGATCTTATGCCCAAATCAATTTTAATTCATTTGTTATACCCTTCACCACAAAAAGTGGTAAAAAGGTATATCGAAGTTTGTGATTGCGTGTGTAATTTCTACAATATCCATTTCCGACCGATTTTGACTTCTTATGCATAGCGAAGTTAATTGAGCGATGTACGTCTGTCCGTCCGTGTCCGTGTCCGTTTTTCACAGAACAAATGAATGCGCCAATCGATTAGATATAGTGTCGAAGGAGGCACTATTGAAAATCAGCATGATCGGTCGGTGTCCTTCGAGACAGCAGGCAAAACACCACGCCTATCTCTAATTTTTTCATATCATGTGGAACAATAAAGTAACTCCAATGAAAAAAATTATTAAATGGGGTGATAGAAAATTAAATAGTAAGAAAAAAAACTTCAAGTGAAATAATTGGCGCTCGCCCATATTTTCCGAGTTACGGTGCTCTGATATTTAAAAATTTTTTGAAATATCAATATGGGTATCATTTTAAAGCTTTTAAAGTGATCTTTAAGAAAATGCTAATTGTTTTCTAATTTTTTGATTCTCTGCCACCACAATATTTGCTTTTTGATTAAAGTTCCTTCACTTAACATAAATAGTGAAGGGTATATAAGATGCAGCATAGCCGAATACAGCATTCTTAATTAATTTTCTTTTAATTAATAAATTAAATATACCTGACGTTAAGCCGAATGAAAACATTTCATATAATTTATACTTTAAACTTTTAAAAATAAATTTTAAATAATTTGTCCTTCTTACACAATTAGCCCATGCAAAATAGCTTTTTTTAAAGTTTTTATTATAGCTATTTTTATTCTATCATGTTTTTTTTTTTTAGTTTTAATTTCCTTAGATATTGATAAAAAGGAAGCATATTAAATAGGGATGTGAAGTAAGTCTATTTGTACTCATTCATGCCTGAGTTTGTAAAGTAATTAAAGTTATAAAGATTCAAGTGATAAATTTTCCTTATTATTGGTTATTGTACAAACTTTTCAAAGAACGTACTCATAATAATACGTACACATTTTCTGATATGCAAACAAGAGAAATTTTGGTTGCATGAAAACACTTTAAGTAAGATTTATTGACGTTATCACTTCTATATACTCATTTCCACAAGTACTTCACAGCAGTTAGTATAAAAGAAATTTGCAACAGTTATTCTTAACAGGTAAATACACTGACATCTTCTGGAGTACGGTCAGAGCTAAAAGCAATATTAAAACGTTAATATTGGGACACCTTTTAATTTAACGTTTTATTTTTTCTACTTGTTGCTATAGAGCACATCGTTTTATAGACATTGGCAAGTTTGATGGTCTGCCTTTCACAGTTAAAAAAAATTACAATAATTTTATGAATATTACGTAACTTTCGGAAACCCCTTTAATGTTCACTATTTTTTGTTATAGCGGGTAAAGTGTTACATAATCAGTGAAAATTTTAAGATCTTACCCATTACGGGTCTAAAGAAAGAGGGCTTTCACAACAGAGAGACGAACGGACGGACTTGGACATTCGACTTGAAAATTCTTACCTTAAAAATTAGGTTGAACACTTCTACCAAAATTTAATATCGCAAACGGGCTGCTTCCTTGCATTCTCTTTGCTGCGTTGTGTGACTGATTATTAAATCAATCACAAATGATTCGGCCTTTAGTAAAAAAATTTTACACGCAAACAGTGAAAGCTTCAAGGAAAAGTTTTCCAATTACATAAGAGTATATTTTATTGTAGTAAAGCTCTGTACAGACAGTTTTCAGATCTTACAATATTGTTAGAAAAATATACAGAAAACTCCTAACAATCGTGTGAACTTACAATTGTTATCTGACAATATTGTTAGAAGAACCATTAACAGATAATTGTCAGACTTCTACCTGACAACAATATTGTCACATAACTTACAATTGTGTGAACACTTTTCTTTGCCATTGTCAGTTCAATATATGTTCATTGTAATATGTTGGAAATTTTAAATACCTGACAACGATATTATTGTCAGTTAAAATTAAATGAAATAAGTTAAAAAACAAAACTTAAAATGAAACAGAAAATTTATATTAAAGCAGAAAAAAGAAAGTATGAATTAACAAAAATGGACAGCGTTGGTAATTCATGGGACGATTTTGGTGGTGGGAAAGAACTCGTCTGTTTACAAGCGCTTTTTAATTGAATCTAGAACTTCAGGAACAATGCTCGAGTAGCCGAGATCGGAATAAGGAACAAGTTTTCATGTAAAAATTTTAAAACTTTATAGAAAAACGCTCGAAAATTGGAAAAAATAACGATAATTATGACCATTATAATAACAAGTATGAATATCTCAAAATTATATATTAGAGGGTTTAAAACTCCTTTTCACTTTCAAATATCCTTTTTCAAAAATATTTTTGGTGTTTTCGTTGCATGTTTTAATTGAAATGTGGACCTTAATCAGAATATACTCAGTGTGTTTAATAATCTTTGCTTTAATTTGCTTTTTGGATTAGAAAAGATCTTATAAATGAGCTCTACAGTCACTCTAATAGTTTGTGGTTGTTGCAGTGGTCGTTAAGAGTAGTTTATGTGTGTATATATACATACATTTAGTGTCTTGTGCAAATTTGTATGTGTAAGTGTTTATGTTCTTATATGTACTTACTTATGTACTTTTGTACTTTATTTGAACACATGTTAAAAGGCACTTAGTTGTTATTATTGTTCTTTCTACTTAGAAAAGAGTGTTGCTATTTTAGCTTTTTCGAGATATAACGGTGATAGAATTGTATAAAGAATCGATCGCCAAATGTTAAAAAATAATCTACGCAAAAAAAAAGACTTATTCTTAAAAAAAATTCGAATAATAAAATTTATTTTTTATAGAAAGTGTTAAAAAAAATGATATCATTCCCCAGACATTATATGTTTTAAATCTTTTTGGCTTCTTAACAGTTCGCGTAGAACGACGTAGATTAATTATTTCAATAACTGGTTGATTTAAAATTTCTCTCGCTTCGATTGCCAATGTTAGCAGAGTTTGTTGATTAAAGTTGCTTTTCATTTCTTTAAAATAATTGTGTATGTAACCTCCGTTTTGTGAGTCTAAATTAATTGCTACTTCTTTAGTAACTTTGAGAAAAATATCCCAAAGTTCACCCTCAATATTGATTTCTATTGATGTTTCCTCCTTATTTAATTTATTTCTGGTTTTGATGTCTTTTAATATTTTCCATTTTTGTGTTTATAGTATAAATCATATTACCATTCAAATAAGTAACCACCTTTCATAATAAAGTTTTTTCTGCAGCTTTACAGAAACTAATCCTTCGTTTGAAGAATTTCTTGACTTAGCTTCTATCTATGAGTTCACAGTAAATACGTGGTTAGAATTAAAAGGCGAGGACAACGAAGAAGCTTTTGAAGTTTAGAATCCAAAGAACTGCCGATATATAAATAAAACCAAAATAAAAATTGGGATAAAAATTAATCAAAATCGTGTCTCTCATGCGAAAAATCCCATTATCGAAAATATTGTTTTCATCACAAAAATAAAAAGTAAATACAACGTGTGTTCAAAACCAAGACATTTCTCTACTGTTTGTATGCCTAAAAATAATTCATTAAACAAATCGAATACACCTAGGAGGAGCAGAAATTGTTGAACCGTTAGAGGAAGAAATTTTTATTACAAACATACACATCTTCGTTAATGTTAAAGTCAATGGTGTAGAATGTTGTTTTCAAGTAGACAGTGGGGCAGCTTCTTTATAAATTTGTTTATTGACTTATACAAAATTGGGAAAGCAGAAGTATACACTAACACGGAAAATGTGTAGGACTTATGGTGGTAATATTTTGCTTCTCAAAGGGGTCTCTAACGTTAATGTTGTATGGAAAAATTCTTTTAAAATTTAACTTCTTTATATAGTCGACAGCAAAGTAGCACCGAATATTTTAGGTCGAATATTAGGTCTGTTTCTTCACTTTTTGGGTAAAGTTCGTGAAAATGAGAGCAAGCATTTTTTTCTCTCATAAAAAGACAAAATTATATAAAAGTGCGGGAACATAAAATCTAAATTTTAAGCACAAAATTAAAACTCAAGGAATTTTCACTATTTTAATTAGAAAATTAATTTCAATAAATCAAATATAGTAAATAATAATTTATTTTCTATTTAGTTTGTGTTTTAAGGCTGTTGCACAAGTTTAAATAGCTTGCACGAAAAAAAGTTTGGACTATTTCTTGCAAGAAGAAGAAGAACATTATTCTCTCAAAACCTCTCTCATCTACCCAATTTTGAAGTAAGAAAACAATTTTCGTGCGAATTGGGATCCCGCGGAATCTCAAAGTGGAGTAAAGAAACAGACCTAAAATGACAAAATGTCATTCTATAGCATTTGAAAAACATTATTTAAATATTTTTGTAGTTGTCCTTAAAATTTAATCAGCATTATCTCGTTCATTAAGGCGCTGTGTTTCTTAAAGTGATAACAGAATCTAAACTCTTATATTGTATTTCTCTGTGATCATCAACCTTATATTAGCCAATGCCATAGATTAACCATAACGTGTTCTTTTCGTTACTATGTTACACTCTTCTTCTGTATTCTTCCCTCGGTCAATTAGTATATAAAGTGGCCAAATTAATCCGCCTGCTTTATTAGATACTCCTTCTAAAGCTTCTTAGGCTTCATGCAACCATACATAAAGGTTTTGTTTCCTTTTAAGGTTAAATAAACAATTCATTTCGATGTTATTCGAGTGAGTCAATAAAATTGGATGCATAACTGTGACGGATTAACTCTATTTCCCTTTCATTTGAGTGTTTGAGCAGCCTCAAAATAAGATTTGAAGTACTGGCCCATTGATCAAACAAATACTTCAATATTTACGGTATAAATTATTAGCAAATGAGAGGGAGTGAAGTACCTCTTATACCAGTTCATAACTCTCTACACCAAACATCACACAAGGGGGCTTACGCTCTATTGCGATGCGAAAGCAAGTTCGATGCGATAAGAGTACAATTTGATACTCTGTAATGTTTACACAAACGCTTTCGAAAAATAATTAAAAAAAAAATCTGGCACAACAAAATAAACAATAGAAAAGAATGACAAAATGAAATGTCAAAAATTTAAAACAAAAAACATTTAATGCAGATTACAAAAATATCTTTGACGAACATAATGTTATAAATATAATTCTGTGTCTTTTTATTAAAAATAAAATATTGATTGATTCAGTTGCTTAAGGGAAGGAGACGGAAAATGAACATAACATTTAAAATGTAATTTTAATTTTGCGAATATAACAACACTTCTGCAAGCTTTTTGTTTGCTGTAACATATTGGGTATCATTAATACTTGCTCCAAAGCATTTTGATGTTAGCATCCCGTTGTTGGCTTCTTCCTTCATAATTTAAAGCAATATTGTGAATCCAACCACCAATGATCACCTTATTTTTCCGCATACATAAATATTTATGCTGCGTTAGTTTCAAATTTTATATACATACATATCAAACTACATTAATTGTACTGCAATTATCCCTTGGCCAAACCGCTGTGCTGCAGTATAAAATCGAACTTGAACTGCCGTTGCCGAGTCGTAACTTTTTTGGCATTTCCCTAAAAAAATGCAATAAAGATATAAATATAAAAACCCAAAAAAAAAAACTGTTCGATCTTGTGTTGAGTTTCACACACAGACATACATATGAAAATGGAAGGAAAATTATTTTTAAAGGATTTTTAACTGGAATAGAAAAGCTTTTTTTAGAAACTAGCACTATGCAATACTACATATTCTGAATTAACACTTACTTCTTGATCATTATTCTCGTCTATGTACGTAACAGGTGAAAAGACAAAATTAAGCATAACTTAAAAACGTACATACGTCGTTTACAAATTAAACAAGTTCGTTTTTAATACACTTAAAAAAGGAGGTTATCAATGCGACTGAATGTTGCTTTTTTTGTGCCTGCAGAACTTAGTCAATTCTGAACCAATTTTGAAAATTTTTTGTGTAATTTGACAGATTATGCATACAGATTGGTCCCGTTTTAAACCAGTTCATAATCTCAAAAATTAAAGGGTGGCTCCATACAACATACATGTTTTTTATGTGTATTATGAGCCGTAAAGAGCACTTTTTTAAAATTAAAAAAATTGCGTACTACTATATTTCCTAATAGTAAAAATTATTACAAAGCGTGTCCCTATATGTGAAGTAAATTGCGCCTATCTTTTGAACCGTTAAAGACAAACACTGTAATAATAAGTATAAACATTCAAAATTATAAATTAAAGGGTGTCCTAATAGCTAATGTAATTTGTTGTATATGACCAAATGCCGTTTTCTATGACCGTTATAGTATCAAGTATTAATATTTGAAATTATAAATTAAAGGGTGACCCAATTTGATACTTTTGAAGTATAAATATTTTAAATTATAAATTTTAGGGTTTTTTTTTTTTTGATGGCCAAACTTTTGAACCGGTTCGAACAGACGGTTGAAATATACGATGAACCTGATTTCTAAGTCTACTAAAACAGCAAATATATAATTTTAATTTGGAAAATTAAGGGTGGCCCTATAGTTGGTCCCAAAACTGTTGATCATTTGAACAACTATAAAGTTTGGAGATGAAATATAAGGTTGTCCCAATATTTAATGAAATTTGATGTGTGTTGTCTGTCATACTCTTGAACCGTTACAGACCAACAAATAAAATCTGTTTTGAAGTCGCTTTTTTTTGCCAGAATTATATTATTATAATTTTGAAAAAAAAAAATTTAACTTAAAAAGTCTTTCGTACTTAGTTATTGAATAATTGTTTTGTATTTGTTTTTCCGGCTTCAGGTAACACTGTTTGATATATTTCTATTGCCTTTATTTAAGGATTTGTAAACAGACATAATGTTGTTTAGCGAAAACTTAATTAGAATGGAAGTAAATAAAACCTTAAACAAGCAATGAATGGCATTGCTATCTCTTACTAGAGACAAACAAACGCAATTACATTTACAGCTTGATTTAAAATTTTAAAACTATATCTTAATTTATTGCATATTTAAAACGTCCATCAACATTTTTGTTTTTTCTTTAATCTTCCTTAAATTTATTGCTCAATTAAGAGTAATATATTATTTATTTTTTTTTTATACCAAAATATATTTCTTTAATTATTTTTGCATACTCTTTTATATTTTAAATCGCATTTTATATTTTAAATCTAGCAAGGCAACCTAGCAAATTTTTACATCAAACTATGATTTTTGTAGCCTGATAGTTAAAAAAAAACTTACCAGGTTTGGTTGAAGTGAGTTTGACAGAAATCAGAAAGTGAGTTTGACAGAAATTTACTACCTGCTCTGCAGAAACTTACAGTTCTTTAAATTTTATTTTTTGGTTAAAGTTTTTAACGTGACAACATTTGTCTTCTTTTCTGTATCATGGTGTTAAGAAAAATTGATGAAAAAATTTTATTCTGATTTTTATTGAAGTTTATCCTGGTCTGCTTGCTTTATGGCAAGTTAAATGAAAGGAGTACTCGTATAGTAAAATAAGACGCTTTACGCTTGCTTCTTTTTGATTGCGTGTGCCAGTGCGGTTATTTAATAACCATCTATATATACATATATGTACATACTTACTTCATTTATATTACTAAAACACTTTCAATATAAAATAGTTTTTAAAAAACATAAAATAATCCAATATATATTAATACATTTCATTCAAATTGCTTCAATTTGCCATCCCATACCGCACGTTCTTCCGCTGCGAATTGTATTAAACATTTTAAAGTTACTTTTTTTTAACAAATGTCTTTGTGAGATAATATTTTAAACATATCAGCCGAATTTTTACCAACCTTTTTTCGTTTAAATTCATCAACGATCCGAAAACACTGCAAAGGTTATTTTGCCGATTAAAAAGTAAGTAAGTTAAGAATATATTAAATTGGAGAAACTTTTATTTATTCATTATTTTCAGGATACCCTTCACCAGGGGTGACAGAAAATTTCGATCAGAAATCATACAAAAAAACGGCTTTATCGGCACTTTAATTTTAATAAATCGGCAAAAAATCGGCAAGTTAAAAAAAAAAACACATTACGAATACAATAAAACTTACTATTATCAACAAAAAGTATCAAATAATTTATTATTTTTAAAGGTTTACAAGATTTATGTTCAAAATCAAAACGTTTTATTATTTTAATTGAAAGTTCTACATACAAATTGATGCAGTTGTTTACAATTGTGTATAGTGCTTCTTCCACGAACAACTTTCGTTAAGTTTTGCTCGTCTTTGAAGACCCACACGGTCGATTGTTGTTTCGTTTCGGGCTCGTACGCATAGATCCATGATTCGTCAACTGTGACGATCTTATAAACGTCTTTTGAAGCACCGAAATCGTATTTTTGCAACATTTCTTTGCACCAATCGACACGAGCATGTATGCTGGTGGAAATGTCAGATTGCACTTGGCAGCACTCAGTGTTGCCAGGCCAGAAATATATATAGCAGCCCTCGTATATTATGAATCTCATTGTAAGTTTGTTTGTTTATTTGTTGTTTTGTTTAAGCGTGCGTCAATAACGGCTGAACCACTGAATCGATTTTAATGAAATTTGAAACACAAGTACATTATTGTCCTCATGGCAAATTAGGGTATTATAATTTCGATTTTAATAAAATTTGAAACATAGATAGGTTCTCATCTATGTATGTATGTATGAGAAGTAACAACCTCGATTTAGATGCAAATATCATTGTTAGCTTTAAGTAGAAAAAATAAGTTAATATTATAAGTTATTAATAATAAAAGTCAAATTATTATCTTAGTAACTAAATTTTAAACATATCAACCGAATTTTTACCAACCTTATTTCGTTCAAATAGCTTTAAAGATCTTGCTGCTACATATGTACGTCTTGTAAAATTTTTCATAAGCCTATTGCATTTTGTGCCCTTCTCCTCTTAATGGGTGATCATTTATTGGTACAGAAGTAACTTTAACTTCACACCCGCTAGCGGAAATCGAATTGAATTTAAGATATATGGCAGCAGAAGTGACTTAGTCTCTCTTTTACAAAAGTCATGTTAAATATCGACACCAAACACTGATTTCCAACAATCAGATTTCGGTTCCTGAAACTCTGCAAGGGCATTTTTGCCGATTAAAAGGTGATTAAGCGTGATTTTTTCATTACCATTGAAATTCAGTTGGCATTGTTTGATATAAAATAAATGTTTGAAATACTTTTACTACCATTGAATGCTTAATATTTTATTTTAATATTATAATTGTTTTAATAATGGTAATGAAATTTTAATGAAACTGTTTCGTTGCTTTGAATTAAAACTGCATTGAACCAAAAATAATTGTTTCTATGAAATACAAATTTTTGATCCCAGAAACTTAAAAAAACTGTGCATAAAATAAATAAATCTTAAAACTCTTGTAGATAAATCTATATTTTAAAATTGTAATGATTTATCATTTTTAAGTGAGATAGGTGTAAGACTTGATGTCTGAAATCTAAAGTTATCTAACACCACAACTATCAGCTCTTATAATTTACGTGAAAACGAAAATAGGTTCCCATAGTGTCCTGAGAAAAATAAAACAGAAATATTTCACCAAATTTTTCGGATCAAATGCCATTTAAAAATATTGCTCTACTATACTTTATAATGTGTATTTATTATACAAACACAAGGAACATATTTATTAATGATAATGTTTTTAAACCATTTATTCATTAGTCAATGGTAACGATTTTGTTTTTTAATTAATTACCAATAAAACCTTTTCTTAAAAAAGCATCACCATTAGTAAAAAGAATGGAAATGCTAAAAAAAATCATTAGCATTATTCATCATTCAATGCTACTGAAATCGTCAATTGATTAGTCCATTTAATTAATTACTCCCATGCATGTATTCAATTTAAAAAACTTGTATTCATTCATTATTTTCAAGATACCCTCACATGTGTATTTCAGTTGTTTTTATACATTTCTAACCCAATTTTGATCCAAAAATATTTTAAAAATAAAATAACTCACATGACAATGGCTTAAATTCTAAAAATCTGTTAACTTTGCACAACAAAAATATTGTTGTTTTGCCATTGTATAAATTAAAAGAAAAGCAAACAAAAAATATTGACTGTCATATTTTTTGTTTCATTTTGATTTGATTTTTGTGAGTGGCCTAGAGCATGAAATTTTTTATAAGTTGCACACGAACATGCAATTTAATCAGGATTATTCAGACTTATTTTTTTTAAACTTATATGAAGTGTGGGCTAAAATTTGTTAGAAAATTAAATTTTGTTATAGAAATTTTCTTGAACTCTTTAATTGTAGTTTATTTATAAAAAAAATAAATTCGTTCATCATTATAATACAGGATGTCCGCCGGGAAGTTATACTATTTTATTTGTTTATAATTTTTAATTTAATAAAACATAGTGGATCTTTTATTGATAAATGTTTTATTTAATGTCGGTAACTACGTATGGAATACAATATCAGATAAATTTCCGCCTCTGAAAGCTTTACAAATGCGAGTCATTTTGAGCACATTTTTCATTACGTTCTCACACATTTCAGGCGGTATTTTATTAATATCATCACGAATATTTTGTTTGAATTACTCAAGCATTTCTAATTTTTTTGAATAGACCACGCCTTTTAGACATCCTAACAAAAAGAATTTAGGAGCAGTCAAATTAGGCAATAGTGCAGGCCAATAAACATCACAATTTCTTGTGGAAAGAGCTCCCGCAGCAAAAAAGGTTTCATTGGAAGTAAGGTCCACTGATTCCTCCGGACCAAACTGCACACCATACTGTCACTTTTAATGGCTGCAAAGGTAACTGATGAATAATTTGAGGGTTTTCCATTTCCTAGAACCGACTATTCTGTTTATTTAAATATCTATCCAAATGAAAATGTGCCTCGTCACTGATAATGATTTTCTAATCGGAGTGGTTATCGGTGAGCTGTAACATTCTACTGGCACATGGTCGGGGGGCCTATCATCCATTCACTATACGATAAATAGTGCGTTTTGTTGGCACCTTGCTTCTCCCAAGAATTTCACGTAACTTTCCTATCGTTGCAGTAATCGATAATTGATTATGATAAAATATTTTAACGATTAAAACACATGTGTTTATCAAATATTTTTCCAAAATGAATTTGCCACGTGTCTACTACACGACTGACAAATATGCGCTGTCAATACTAATGGTGGCAAAAAAAAGTAATATAACTTTCCGGCAGACACCCTGTTTATATAAATTAAGTAATTATTCTCCTTGTGCTTTTAAATCCTTCTTAATTGTTACTGTTATAATAATCTACCGAAGTCTGTACCCACCCTCATTTGTAAAGCAAAAACAATTAATTATTCTTGACACTTTTCAGTGTGTTTGTCAAGCAAAGTCATTACATTTAGTTTGTTTTAGAATTAAAAGATTACCTTAAATATTAATACTCTTTTTAACTTTTACTGAATTCACACTTGTTGACACGTTTGCCTGACACGTTTTTTTAAATCATGAAAACGAATACTATTAATATTATCCCTGCTTTCAACATCTTAAGTAAGACGAAAACTTCAGAATAAAGTTATCAACACACTCTCTTAAAAGCTTTAATACTTTCAAAAGAAAAACAATTCTTTCGACTTAAACTTAAACGACTGTAATAGATTGTGTATTCTGATAGAAAAACAAGTGATAAATTTCTGAATGAAAGAAGTGCATATTGGCTGCTGTTTGGAAGTAAATGAAGATTTTAAAATGTTTTGCATCTAATTTTAAAAAAAAGTTAATAGAAATAAAATGAAGACAATTGTTGGAAATGATGTTATTTTGTTGGTCATATTCTTTAGTGTATTAAATATTTAAGAATACTGAAATTCTTACCATATTAACTGTAACATCTATCGTTTTGAAAAAATAAAAAAAGTGAAAGAGGTTCGTACTTAAGTAACCTTAAAACATATAGCTTTTGATTTACTTAGATAAAAAGAGGATTTCATTTTCCAAAAGATACAAGAAAATTTAATTTCCAATTCGAATTTGAAGCATATCGTCCCGACATCATTGTCTAGAAAAACTTATAAACCTGTTGGTAATAAGAAGGTTAAATAATCACTTGTGTCTTTTTGAATGTTTACACATACATTTTTTCCAGATGATTCTGATGCATAAATTTAACCTGAAAGTTTCAGACGATTTTAACTGTTAGTGGCAGGATCAACATGCTAAATTCCACCAGAATAATGGAAACGCATTTATCGCTTAATATCCTGTGAATAAAGTGCTTGAGTCAAAAAAAACCAAGCTTACTGCTGATGGCAAAATTATTTTAAATTTATTTAGATGGTTTTCAACAACATGGTAAAACTTTAGAAAAAGGCCATGCAGTTTTTGATGCGTGGCCATCACCTAATGATTCAAGATATGCTTAGCTTAAATTGAGTCCGGGCTTTAGTATTTTTTACAACTAGAAAAAAATCTGGAATATCATTTAGTGCTTTCGGATCTGTTGAACTAAATTAAAATTAACACACCATAATAAAACAACAGAATTTTATGCGGGACTACTTAATTAATTTTACGAAGTAAATAAGTAATGAATGCAGTAAAATAAATCCTTCAAGTGTGTGTTCGATTTACACACATACGTTTCCATACCATGTATGGGTCACCACTTAACTCTTAATTTTTTTATACATTTTATAGCAGACTTAATCTGTGTAATCTGTGAGTAAATTTTAATTATGTCCCTTTATATATTAAAACAGCATTTAATTTTTTTTTTTTACTTGTTAATTCAGCGATTTAACGATACATAACCTGCGTAAAATAATAGTCTTAATCTATTACGGTTAAATAAAATAAAAAAATAAATAAATAAACAATAAAGCCATATATGAGAATTTCACGGTACTATCGGGAGTCTCTTAATTTCATTTTAACTTTTTAAGTTTGTTCTTATAGCTGACTTACATCCTTTGTAAAAATTTCAAGCATTTGCCAATAACGATCTAAAAGATAAATACGTATGCGTTAATTACGGACTTTTAAAAACACCCTTTAAAACTTATTGTTTTATAGCAGACATATCGGGTGTTTTTAAAAGTCCGATAGAACTTTCAATTGTAAAAATTAACACAAAAAATTAAATTGTAATGAAGAATTTTTTTTTTATACAAAAAACCAGAACATGGCATTCATATTTAAAAATGATTGCGGGAATATGGCCACCACGGCTGTTCATGACGAAGAGCATTCTAGACGTCCAATTTTTCTAGCCGTATGTCACGAATAGCATGAAAAATGCTGGCACCAAAGAGTCAACTGTTGCTGGAAAGAGCGACGCATATACTGGTTAGGTGGCTTTTATTCCTGTATCAACTTAATTTTATACGGTTATGCGCGAAGATCTATGCACAAAATTTTTCACGTAGTGGACGGACAGTGCCCTAATTCCTGCCACCGACGATGGATCGATAAATTTGGATCTTCTTTCACACTTTCGTTTACAGCAGTGATATTCTCTTCAGTACGTACATTCCTGCGTTGTGCAAGTGTTATTGCATTCGCTGGAGAAAATGTGGTACGAAATCTATCCACAGTTCGACTGATGGCATGCTCAGACAGACGATTTTTTGGACCATAAAAATCACGAAGTTGTCTATAAGTTGCTCATACTGATGACTAACTTCAAAGTAAACTTGGATGATTTGACAGCATTGTTCGACCGTGAGTCTATTCATAATCAGTGTTATTTTTTTAACTCCAAGTTGTATGATGCTTAAGAACACAACCTTTTTTGGTGCATACCCTGTCTACTACGGCTTAAAGACTAAAGCCACAAAGTGCAAATCACAATATTCATAAATCCTTTAACTTAAAGATTAATTTTTTCTACTCGCTGCTTAAGCACACATAATTTTACTGATTCCAAATTTGGTATGTCTGCCTCTCACAGTTTAAAAAATAACAACATTTTAATGAATATCACTTCACTTGCCGAACACCTTTCAATTTTATTTATTTTACCGGTTCCAGAAATAGGAGACTGTGACAAATATATGAACAAACATTCATTGTGATGAAAACAATAGAGTTAAATTTGTATACTCTGTGTAGGGAGCCTTCAATATGTTAAATAATTAAATTGAAAACTTGTTTTTTTTTTGCAATTTAATTGAAAATATAATTGAACAATAAATTGGCATCGTTAATTGTTAGGGAATAAAACTGGAATAAAACAAACATCTGTTACAACTCTAACTCTCTATTATGCATTGATGTAATTTTATTTTTTACGCGTAGTTTTGTTACTTTTTAATATATTGTTATCTTCTTGCAAAATGAAAAGTATTTCTATAAAATGAAAGTTGTTAAAAAAAAAGTATTTAAAAAAATAAAGAGAAGAAATTTGAAATTTGCTTACGTTGTGTTTTTTTTTTATTCCCAAGCAAAATATTTATGAAAAAATTCACATAATTTTTAGAGAAAAACCCACGGACATAAAAATCGGCGATACCATATTTTTTCGAACATGCGAGTTTTTCCACGTGGAAATAATAAATGATTGCAACTTTAAGGAGAAAGGAAATATTTCGAGGGAAAAAATATTCACGATAGGGGTGAATAGTTTTTTCTCAGATTCTATATTTTACTTGACAAGTAACAATTAATTTTTCAAGTTTTATTTATTTAATACAATTAATATAATAATATTTGAATTCTCTTCTTGTTATAATATGCTTTTATATAAAAACAAGTCAAGTCAAGTTTAAATTATTAAAAATCTTTAGATTATTTCTAGAGTCACTGAGTGAGTAAAATTTCTTTAATATTTTGTGATAATGACAACGACTATTAGTTTAACATAATTAATTCAAATTTATTCAGAATAAAGAGTCTTTCTTTTAACAACAATTGCACATACTTTAGTTCAAAGTATAACTAACAAATTTCGCAACATTTTCTTGAGGGAAGGATACCGCAGAGACATACATATATCCCTGCAATACATTTTAGTTAATCGAAATAAACAGTCAAATTTTAAGTAAGACATATAAGTTAAAATCCATTGAAAATTAGAGGACATTTCTAAAATTCCGGAATAAAATACCACGCAATTGAGTAATATTTTCTCATTTCTTATGACATTTTCTAGATCTTGTACGTTTAACCAAATTATCGTCGTCTACCACTTTAAAAACTTTAACAAAAGCGCTTTTATTAAGAGATCATTTTTTACATCTAACCATGGACTTACTTGATTAAATAAAATGCACAACATGAGACAGAGTGGTTTAATACCATTTAAAATAATATTTCTTGTAAATTATTAATAAAAAAAACATGTAGAAAATTCTGTTATTTAATAAAAAGAGAAGGTCCAACAATTTATATGACTTCTTCATACAACATTTTTTGCTTTCTCGTTTTTTTGTTACTTCAACGTAAATATTTCTGAAGATGGTTGGTGCACGGCGTCTTCCGCTGTTTACACCATTTTGATGTTTTATAACACAACTTCCGTAACCGCATGAACGATACTAACGAAGGCAAAACAAACGTTTAAGTCATTTTAATAAAAAAAAACAAAACTTTAACATATGAAATCGAGTAGAATACGCTGCATATTAATAGAAAACTTTAAGACAGTTTTCTTTATAGACACTTAGTTTATATATTTAGCTTATGTTGTTGTTGTTTATGTTTTTACTCTCTGGCTTTAAATATTATTTTAAGTTGTAAACTATAACGTGCTGCCAATACAAATTTCCTTCTGTTGTCTTTGACTTGGTGAATTTTATTGGAACACAAACCCACACACAACGTATGACTTTTAATTTTGGTTGTTGTTTTAAAATTACAGTTGAAAAAATTAGAGACGACTTTCGTTTCACCACTGACAGAAAATTCTACAAAGTTGGTTAAAAAATAAAAACTTTAATTTTAAAATTCAAACACGTCAAATATTTAAATTTAATTTAATTTTAGTTTAATTTAAGATTGTCAATGAACTTAAAATTTCTTCAATAGTCATTTCTGAACCCTAAAATTAATACATTTCCGATCTAAATAACTAGTGAAGTCGACTTAGCGATGTCCGCCTATACACTGTACGCATTAATCAAGAAAACAAGATAGCGCACTCAGCGGTACAAAAATATTTTCTACTGCGCATCTACATCATCACAGAATGAAAATTGGTGTTTGTTGTAAAAAGTGTAACGGATTTCAAGTGCAAAACTATAAATATTAACATAAGTTCTAAACGGGTGAATCGATTTTAACAAAATTTTAAAGGGGAAGAAAAGAGTTGTAGTCGAGTAAAAATTTTGAGTTTTGGCTTTCAGCTATCTAGAGAAAAGTTATTTTCTAGGCAAAATTTTTTATTTTGGCTTATATGAAAAATCTTATAAAAAATTATTTAATTAAATTAAAAACACAGGAAAAATTTATTAAATTAATTAATCTTCAAAAAACCCACTGTGTTATTTTTTTAAATGTTTTTGAATTGTTCTTTTTTTCATCACATTCGTTAACTGCACGTTTAGTTTTTATTTTTAATAAAATTTTAAAGGTACTTTGTTTCCAAAAAATATTTTACGTCTACGTCACAATAAATTCTTGCGAAAAAAAAACCGATTTCAACACAGATTTCATCTGTCTGCCTATAAAAGCTCAAGTGTATGGCCACATAAATCAGGTTACATTAACTATTGGGTCACACTTATATTTCCAAACTTTATACTTTTTCAACTGTTCAATAGTTTGGCAATATACATCAAATTACAGCAACTATAGGGTCACCCTTTTACTTCCAAATTCAAATTATATACTTTCTGTTATAGTATATTTAGCAACAGTTGTCCCATATACATCAGATTTTTATACTTCTTCCCAGCAAAAAATTTTTGAAAAGGTAATCGAGTGTGGAATTAAGCATTTTTAGCAGAAGTACTTCCCAACTAGATTGCTAACTTAATGATTTTAACAAGGCATGAGACTTTTATAATCAATTACTGGGAATCGATTACATTAATTATTGTAGGAAATAATGAGTACCATTAGTACAGTAGTCTCTTTTAACATAAAGAACTAGTTCCATTACTACTTCCTTTTTTGGAAACTAATGTAATGTGTTTTGTAAGCGGGTAACAAAATATGGCAATCACAAAAGTTAGTCATTATATGGCAAGTACTTTTTAAGGTAATGTCCAATTTTTTGCTGGGTTATTATACCAAAAAAAGTAGTGGACATTCTGTCTAAAATTAAGGTGTTTGTATACAACGGTTCACAAATACGGCCACATAGAACAAATAACATTAATTTTGAGAACACCCTTTACTTTCTAAATTCAAATTATTAGCTTCTTGTTATAGCGGACTTAGCAAAACATGTCCCTTGTAAATTTCAGCTGTCTGTCTATAACGGTTCCAAAGTCCGGCCACATACACCATAATATATAAACTATTGGGACACCCGTTCATTTCAAAATCCAAATTTTATACTTGTTGTTATAGTGGAGTTACCAATACAGGTTCGTTATAAATTCCAAGCGTCTGTCTATAACTGTTAAAAAGTATGGCCATATACATCAAATTTAATGAACTATTGGTGCACTCTTTAATTTATAATTTGTAATACTAATACTTGTTACTATAGTGGCCACAGCAATCGACATTCTGTCCAATTTGCAAGCGTTGGTCTAAAACGGTTTAAAAGATAGGCTCAGATAAGTAAATCTTCATCAATTATGGGACACCCTTTAATTTTTAGATATATTTTTGTATAATTTTTGGTTTTTGGGAGCCATAGTTATACGCAGTCATTTTCAATTTTACAGAATTGCCCTTTACAGTTCATAATACACGTAAATAATATGTATGTTGTATGGGGTCACCCTTTAGTTGTTAAGATTATGAACTGTTTTTAATTCGGGACCAATTTGTAAGCATAATCCATCATATTACCAAAATTTTCAAAATCGGATCAGAAATGACTGAGTTCTGGAGGCACAAATATAAAAAAGCAATATTCAGTCGAAATGTATAACCTCCTTCTTTTTTTGAAGTCGGTTAAAAAAAACAAAAGATCTCTAGCAAACAAAATAACAGACCTGATCAATGCGCAATCCTATTTTTTGATTTATGCACGTTACGTCGCTTGCTCTCACTCTCACTCGAAATCGTCTTTACGTAACCGAACAACAATTCGTTTTGTCAAGAACCCTGTGCAACTAAAGAGAAATTTAAGCATACCAATCTGTTAGAATAGTTTCGGAAGGCATTTTTCTGATATGAAGCAACAATTTACTTTTTTAAATTGAAAAATTAAAATTCAGAAAAAAATTGCAGTACTAAACAAAATCAGAGATAAAGTTATAAAAGCTCTGAAATATTTTTTAAATTCGAGGTTAACTACTTTGGCGCTCTGTGGTACTACACTGTACTGAAATAGTGTGCATCCAAATGCAGTAGACGAAAAGCTGATGTCCTTCTCTACAAATCGCAGTTTGTTTCATAAAAATCGGGTAAATAATTTTGAACTTCCAAACTCGTATTCCATATTTTTTGTATTTCACGCCAATGTGCGTCGTCAGTTGTCAGGCATAGAATATCAAAATATTATTCTTAGTAGTGTTTGTTTTGTCATAGTGCACTGCAGTGTGTATTTCCTAGCAGCAGGAAGCAAAATATTTCAAATGTCCTGGCACGAGTCACTGCAACCATAACAAACAATTATATAAACTGGCATAGCATTGCCCCAGCATATGTTTTTGCGAGAATATATTTGTATATTTTTGCTTGCCATAAATGTGTTTAGGAAAATACTTGTGTTGACAAGCAAACAAACTCTCATTCCTGTTTATAGTTTAGCAGCAAAATGTAAATAGATTTTTGAGTTGTTTACTTTTTAAAGTAAAAGTGAACAACTACTTCATATAATAAATTTTTGATTATAAAATTTATGATAAAAAATTTACAATAGTAACTTCAATTTGTGTACGTGAGTACAAACAACTTAAATAAAATAAACCCTCTAGGGGACTGTAAAATTGTCCACTTTTCTAGTTTTTTTTTTTTTGGAAAACGTTCTTAATACAACTATGTTTTTTTCTTCCAAAGGGGTAATTGTGACCCCCTACTAGAAATATAATTAATAATAGTAACATGTTACACTATGAAGGCTAGAAATATGGAGTTGATTTTTTCCCTTCGACTCTTTTTGTAGGAAATTTCTTTGTCCAAATTAATTTGCTAAAATATAAAAAATATACTTAAGTTGCATCACCAAGTACAATGAATTAATTAATGCGAGCTATATTAGAGCAAAAAGTAATACACAAAGAAAATGGTGTAATAGCCTTATATTGAGCTAAACGGTTAAAATTATTGGTCCAAAATTTAATGTGTTTGTGATTAAAAAGCATTGCGCAAATTAAAAAAATATTTACTTAAATTAAAGATTTTTGTAATAATAAAAATAACTTTCTTTTTTTTTTCTTATCACATAAAAAATTTATAGTCGATGTTGTCGCTGCACAATTTTTAATGTAACCCTGGTGTATTTTAGATCATGTATTTATAAAAAATCGTCAGTATAGTTTTTAAACTGCCGCACAAGGTGTGAAATCAAATAGCTCGCATTCAAACTTAATTAATGTTAGGACTTCAAAAGAAGTAAGAGTGCTACGTACCCTTCACCATCTACGTAAATCTAGTTTAGTGAAGTTACTCTAACCAAAAAAGCAAATATTGGGGTGACAGAGAATTAAAAAATAAAAAAATTTGGTAGTGCACTACGAGTATATAATTTTACATAAAAATGAGATCGGCTCTTAATGGTTTAAGCATTTTTAAAAACTGTTTAGTATTTTCTTAAAGATCTCTTCAAAAGCTTTAAAACGATAACCATATTGATATTAAAAAAAATTCTTTTAAATTTCAGAGCCCCTTGACTCTGAAAATATTGCCGTTCTCCAGTTTTTTTAGTTTTTGTGGTGAAGGGTATAAAAAGAAGAAGATTATCAAACTGAATGTTGCTTTTTTATATTTGTGCCTCCATAAATCAATAATTTTTGGGTAGATTTTGAATTTTTTATTTTTATTTAAAAGGTTAAGCTTACAGATTGGTCCCGTTTTTAAAACCAGTTCATAATTTTAAAAATTAAAGGGTATCCCCAAAGACCATATATGTTTTTAACGTGTTTTATGACCCGCAAAGGCTGCAACTTTAAAATTAAAACAAAATGCGTATCGCTTTAGCTCCCAGTAGCACAAAGTATTACAAAAATAATTCTAAAAATTAAAGGGTGTCCCCATAATTGAAGTAAATTTACCTTTATTGGCCTATCTTTTGAACAAACGCACAAATTAGACAGAATGTTAATTACTATAAACGTTATAATAACAAGTATAAATATTCAAAACTATAAAGTAAAGAGTGCTCCAATAGTACATTTAATTTGATATATATAGCTACAGTTTGATAACTTGTTGAGAGATGTTTGAAATTTACAAAAAACTTGTATTGCTAAGTCCGCTATTACAATAAGTTTCAAATTTGGTTTTGGAAAATAAAGGGTGTCTAAATAGTTAATTAATTTTAATATATGTAACCCAACTTTTGAACCTTTATAGATACACAGCTTAAATTTACAAGGAACATGTATTGTTAAGGCCGCCGTAACAACAGGTGTACAATTTGAATTTAAAAATTAATTAATTAATTCATTTTATTTGACTTTTATGGACTTAACTTTTGAACCGTTACATAAAACACTTATCTGGTATAATAAAAAGTACAAAATCAATATTTTAAAATAAACGATGACTCAATGGTTGATGCAAATGATGATGTGTCCAAACATTGGAACTGTTATAGCCAGACAGCTAAAATCTGTTTTGAAGTCGGCTCTTTTTGCAGAAATTATCTTTCTACAAATTCTAAAATAAAATGAAAATTTCAATTTGTTTCTCTTATTCAGCTTTAAAAGATTAACTTGGGAAATTGTATTTCAGTTAAAGTTTTATAAATATTTTTACATGATCCGAAATTAAAAATAAAAATAGAAATAAAATTTTTATATAAAATTTTGATATCGCACTTGATCAACAATAGGGTATTAACTCAAAATTTTTGAAATATCACTTTTTTTAAGAAATCAGCTTACAACATCAATATCTATCTACTGTAAAAATTTCAACGTATTCCGTTTACTCTTTCATCTCGAAAACCACTTTTGAGACCATATTCATGATAATGTAGTGATTACCTTTATTTCAACAAAAAGGTATTATTTCGAGTTAATACAAAAGTTGAAATAGGTATGAGTGGTATATTTTCATAAAAAATGTGTTATTTTGATTTGAGCCTTTATTAATGTTAAAAATAATCAAACTGTTTTACTTATATTTGGTTGTATTTCGAGTTACTTCCTTTTTGTTGAAATAAAATATTTTTAAATTTTATTAAAATTTCAACTAAAGCGTCATAATTCAAAATAATACAAAAAAAAAAAATATCGATAAATTTCAAAAAAATGGTGTTAACTCAAAAAATTGATTTTTTTTTTGCAATGATTGGTGAAATTTAAAACAAAAACAATGTATATATATTTTCAAATGGAATTTGCTTCCTATGGTATATTTGAATTTTTAAATTCTGTTAAAATTTGGCCACAAACAGTTTTTTGACTCTACTGAAAATTTTTAAATTTTGAGTTAATACCCTCTTGTTGATCAAGTGCGATATGTTCTGCAATACGTTTATGTATGTATGTATAAGTTAATCGAGCGAGCATATTGTCATTTTAGCTACAAACAACTTGATGTCGTTATAAAAGAAGAAAAAGAAAATCAAAGACATTATTTTCATTCAACTGACAACAATGATGACAAATCTCTAGTGCACTTAGTAAAGACAACCAAGATGACATTAAAGATAAGATGTACTAAGAGCAGACAAATAGATAAATACATATAAATGTTGTATTGAACAAATAGATACAAACCAATTGAAAAATCTCTATCATTTTACATATAAAAATGATTGTGTGTTTGTGATGCGATTCCACTAATACACATTTAATGAAGTGTTACAGAATTGAATACTTATAAAACCTCAAGTTAATATACGTAAATAAAATTTTAGCATATAAAATCAACATACACAGCTGGAGAAGCAATAATGGCAATAGGGGAGAGGAAATTTGATTGTGTCACCATATTTTTATTGAAATTGTATTTGTTTTGAAATTATATTTGCAAACACATTTACCCATGTAATCAATACTTATTTATGTCATATAAGCATACAAATGTATGTGCATACTTACGTATTTACGGGTTAAAATGTTTTTGATTTTACATATCTGTTCCAGAGATGGTAAACGGAAGTTTTTTTTAGCGACTGCTCAAATCGTTGTTTTAATTATACATTTTTGGCTAAAACTATACAAAGAGAAGTTTCCTGAAGACGTAAGTATGCGTTAGCGAAATGGCCATCAAGACGTGATTTTACCGTCAATAATGAATATCGGTGATTTAATTATTTTTAGCCATTAGTTAACATTCTAAATCTTATTAGACACGTTACAGTCAGTCAAGAGTTGTTGCTTTATTATTTACATTTGTGTACTTATGAACGTACTTACCAATGTTACTATTTAAAAGCTGAACCCAGCCCTTCACAAAATTGGTTTAAGTTTCAATTTTCACATATAATTTTAAGGTCGAATTTAATTATTATTATTTTTAGGATTATTTATTATTTTGTAATGAAAGTAAAATATATGGGCACAAAGACTAAAGCTACTGTTACCCATTAAATAAAAGTGTATTATTTCACTGATAGATAGAGTTTAACAGGTTGTTAACTTCAAAACACTAACGAGTGCGGTCTGTGCGAACAGAATAAAAAAAGTTAACTAACTAAGAACGGCTCTTAGTTCAGGCGCTAGAGATAGCACTTACTTTTATTTTAGTTTCGTAGTATTAAGTAGGTCATTACTACTTAAATAAAATCATTTAAAAAAAATTTTTTTTTTTTTTTATTTTAATTTTTGTTTGTCAGCTCGTATAAAAATTTAAATTGCTTTTGTCAGCTCGTATGAAAATTTAAATTGCTTTTGAAAGATACATTAATGAAATTTGGTCAAATTGATTTTTTTAGGTTAGTAACTTAATAGACAAAAATTCAACGAAATCGGTAAATGATATTTTTTTGCCTCCATAAAAAATTTTCCAGGCAAAAGGCCATACTAGTTTTTATTTATTAAAAAGTTTTTATTAATATAAATTTACATTTTATGTTTAATACTTTTAGTCCTCATATTCGCTGTCACTAAAAAAAATATCTTCAGAATTTTTTTTCTGGAAGTTACAGGTAATAAAAGAAGGTGATGTGATAACACGCTAATTTTCTTTTTGTAATGTTTGCACATATTACTAATAATAGGATCACAGCTTATTAAAAATCTTACTAAAAAATCTTATTTATTTTACTTTTCACTACTGCATTTCGGTGAAAAATGATCTCCGTATGATTTAAAATCTTTATGACCAGATTCCTGTGCTACCTCCAATAACTGGCCAATAGGTAACAGTAATAATCTGCGGACCATGTATTAAAAATTTATGTAAAGTGGGAGACATGACATACCGGTGGTATTTTTCAACAAAGTTTTCTGCAATCGATAAAGTAAATTTTTCAACATTAATCCAATGACCGCACGATAAAGCAACTAAAATTGTATGTAACATTTTGATTAGTTTAACGTCGATTTTTGTAATTTCCGCAGAAACTTCAAGAGCTACATGTATATCTACACACTTACAAACATGCATAAATGATTAATGCAGTGAATGCGTTGCAAAGTATGCAGGAATTTTTTTTTGATGTTGAAGTAGAAAACAATCTTTTTCCTTCTTATCCAAAAAAAAAAAAACACCCGCAAAATGTTTTTATATGATTTGTAACTAGACATATCATAGAAAATTCCAAAAGATTTTTTTTACCCAACCTTGCCTAAACCGTATTTGAATTTCTACTTTAAAGTGAAAAATTATTGTGTTTTACACCAATTTTCCAAAATATATGAAAAATATTTCTACACCAAAAATATTAAACTAAGATACACATTTGAGTTTTGAAATAACTGAAGTTGAAGTTTCCATTGAAAAAATATTACTTTTATGCTAGGAAAATAAAAATATTTAATTAAAAAAATTTTTTTTCATCTTTTACCACTTATTTCAAAAAACTTAAAAAAACTTCAACTTTGACAGTGCACAACTCGAAAAAAAGATAACATAAAAAATGAAAAAGATAATTAGTGATGCACAATTTTGTTTACTACAACCTGAAATAGATTACTTTTTAAAAATATAAATTTTCAATTTGCAATTAAGAGCCATTATTGGGAATTTCAACCCAACGTGCAATGTTAAGCAGTCGCATTGACGGCATTGGTAAAGGTAACTGCTTGGTTACTCAATAACCGCAAAAAAAAATTAAATAAATTCGCCAAGCGTGAGCTTGACTCGCATATGAAGGGTTCCGTACCATATATAGGTCACTCATTAATATTTTATTTTATTTTATTTTTATTAACTAGTTACAGCGGACATAGGAAAACATGCTTTGGCTTAAGTTAAAATAAGACCCTGTAACATTGACATTACTATTAGGATACCTTTTAATTGTTTTTTGTATTAGCCTTTATAGTAAACTAGCGAAAGATCACGTTACTATCTGGATACCCTTCATTTTAGTTTAATTTTTCGCACTTACTCTTATAGCAGACATAGCAGTACATCCTCCGTAAAAATTTTAAGCACCTGCTATAACGATTTAAAAGACAAGGACACATGCATACATACCTGTATAAATTCTAAATGTCTGTCTATGACAGTTTAAAAACATAATTTTATTTTTATTATTAGATTTTTATTTGAACTTTGAACGTTATATAAATGAATAGAAATTATTTTGGCTTAAGTTCATTTATTTTTAATTTCTAAAAATCTTTTTTTAGAAAGCAGAATGAAATGCTGCACTTTCTGGACCGCTACGACCTTCATCAGCATTCTTCGCATCTATCTACCTTAGTTGTGTATTTTATAAACATCATCTATTTAACCAACTAACTTTGTAAATAAGAATACGTGAATATTCATATCAACATTAATTTGGTTAGACGAAACTTACACACAAAACAGCGTATTTCTTTACTGTTCTCTGTGTATTTCGTTTTGTACATTTTGTTTTTGCTTTGTTTCAATCATCGATTGAACACGAATGCGAAAGTGCAGCATTTCACTCTGCTAGCGTCTAATTTTTCTTGTTTTCTTTGGAAAACGTCCGCATACATTTGTAAAAATAAATTTTCTTTCTAAAAAAGATTTTTAGAAATTAAAAATAAATGAACTTAAGTCAAAATAATTTCTATTCATTTATACAGTTTAAAAACTTAAGCCATACAAGTGAAATCACGTCAATATTGGGACACCTTTTAATTAATAGTTTTATTTTTTCTATTTTTTTCTACGTGAGCTCCCACCTTTTTTCTTCTAAGCTACTTATTCTTTGGAAAACTGGCATATCTTTTTAAGAAATAAAGAAAAGTGTTAGAATTAAATCATCAATATATTTAAGTTTTCCAAAAATTAAAATAGAAAAAATTGGTAAATTGTACTTTCAGGTTCGGATTGTATCAACTTTGCCATTCCTGATATCATTTTTTTGTGGCATTCTGTTGGATTACATTACAGCAATCTTGTACAGAAACAGCTTATTTTTTTCAACATGTCATTTGTAAAAAATAAAATCAAACAAATTTCATTGAAAATCGTTGCATCGGTGGGAAAAAATATTTGTGCAACAAATGTTTTTCATCTTCCATTCAATTTGCAAATAAGCGTTGCAAATTTAATATTTTTAAAATTAAATTTTGATGAAAATTTTTTTCGTATTATTTCCAGAAAACTCTGGCAAATCATTATGAACAACGCTATGAAACCATCCAAGTTTACTTTGAAAATCAGTCATCAATTCGAGCAATTTATAGAAAGCAGATCCAAATTTATCGGTTCGCCGTCGATCGCAAGAATTGTAGCTCTGTCCGTCCACTACGTGGACATTTTGCGCAAAGATCTTGGCCTACACCCTTAATAAGATCTAGCTGGTACAGGAATTAAAGCCACGAGACCATTATACTATATGCCGTTCTTTCGCCGATTGGCTACTAGAGCAGTTAGTAACTGACCCGTGACTGTGTTCAGCGATGAGGCTCATTTTTGGCTTAACAGCTTTGCTAATAAGCAAAATTGCCACATATAGAGTAAAACCAATGCACAACATACCCTACAGACTCCATTGCATCCAGAAAAATGCACCGTTTGATGTGGTTTACACGGTGCTGACATCATCGGTCAATGGAGATCGTTACCGCACAATGATTAATGATTTTTTGTTTGAAAATATGGATGACATTGATCCGAACGAGATGTGGCTTCAACAAGATGGCGATGCGTGCCATATGGCGACCGCAACCATCGATTTATCGAAATCAAAATTTGGCGATAGGTTGATTTCGAGAAATGCACCTTTCAATTAGCCAATGTCCAAGGTCGTGCGATTTGAGACCTCTCGATTATTTCCTGTGGGGCCACGTGTTCATTGGTTCATGCTGATAGAACAGCAACAAATGACGCGCCACGGTGGCCATATGCCCGAAATTATTTTTAAGTTTTAATGTCATGTTCTGATCTTTCATTTAAAAAAATTCTTCATTAAAAAAATTTTTTTTTTTTTTTTTGTAATTTTTTACAATTTAAAGTTCTACGAGTATCGGGCTTAAAAAAATATCCGATAAAAAGTTTTCTCTAAAATTAAATTACATATTTTTAGGTTATTTTTCAAAACTATTTATTAATTAATTAATCTAATTTTTTAAAATACATACATTTATACATTTTATTAATTTAGTTTTTTATAATACTTCAACAAAAAAACAACGGAAAATTTTTTACAAACATAAGCAAGACCATATAAATGAAAAAGCAGATAACCCCTGTTAAATGATCGCTAGCATTTTTCGTGTTCATTGTCCGTTTGGAGAAGACTTTGTCCTTCTATGTTAAAGCTAAATATGAAGGTCCAGCGAAAAATAGTCTAACAAAATTTTATGTGATTTGTCCAACCAATAGTTTTAAATGTACATTTTTAGTTGCACGAGCATTTTAATTTATGTTCCCGTATTTATTATTTTTTAAAGCTATTGAAAAAGAAAAATTATTTAAGCTTTTGAGTTACCTTTTAAAGAATCTCGGATCGCAACACTCGCCATCAAAATTTTTTGCATCTAACTTTCGTAGATAGTGAACGTTTAAAATAGTTTAGGGGAGATTTGTACTCGTATACACATTTAAGCATTCATAGTAATAACAGTAGTAACAATCATTGAAATTACTTTAGAAAAGAATTATCATGAACTATTAAATTAAGAGGGAATTTCATTAATTTATTTTGTCTTTTTCATTTTATTCAATCCATCTCCATTTTATATTAAAATACTTGTTTTTTTATCCTGAAAATGTACAAAACGTTACTGATGATGAATGAATAGAAAAGCATCAGATTTCACGCAGCAACACCTTAACGATTTCATTTATTGTTATGCACGAAATATAAAATCTATGGTGTTCACATCTTAATTTACGTGACTCAATTACAAAAAGATTTTCTTTTTTTTTTAATGTTTTCGTTATTTTATCCAACTCTTGTCTGTTATATTTTGCAAGGGAAATTAGTTGAAGAAAACTGTCAAATAAATGTATAAAACTGTGTTAGAGTATGCTCGTGAATATTTATTTGTATATGTGTGAGTATTACAATAATCCTGCTTTATACAGAGGATTTAGACGTTGTTTTTTCTTACACACATAAAAGATTTTTTGTCGTTATATGATGCGGCATGATTCAACTTTTTTTTAAATTCAACGCCAGAACTTGTATGTAACTAGGCATCTAGGCAACTGGGCAGTGAGTGAGTAAATATACTTTATAATATTTTTAAATATTTTTTGCTTAATGATTTTTCTTGTATTATTACACGTGTATTAAAAAATGAATTAATTAGGAATTTTTCATTAAGAACTTTTCTGAACTTATCTATGCTGTATTTAAGTAACTTTTTTTTTGCCCAGAGGTTAATGTCAATAATTTGTTTTAATATAATAAACTGTTAAATAATTTAATAATATTCCCGTGTCTTTAATTTAATAATTTGTTTGATTTGAAAACAAAATAAAATCGTAATAAATAGTCGCCAAATAAATTCAGTACAAAGGAAACTATAGACTTATCTTTTTTAAAAATAAGCTTCATTTCTGCTTACTTCAGTGTCACGTAAAGACAGTAATTTTTTATGATTTTTTTTTTATTAATACTTAAAAGCATTTTGTAGCTTAATATTATGGCAGATGGATTTATGTCTCTTTTACAGCTCAAACATCAAAATGAGTATTGACCTAAAAAATGCACAGATATTCATATGTGATAGTTTGAAATTATTTTACGACATCGATTTCCATAAACTGTTATAAAATTTAATTCGCTTTTATTAATATTTTTTTTTGTTTATGATTTGCTTCCAAAAACTTCTTCTGTTGTCTATCACATGCGGAGTAATATGAAATATAAAAAATATATAAAAATTTAATAAAAAAAATTTCTGATTACATTTGTTTAAATAAAAGGAGATTAATTTTTTGTTTTAATTTTAATATACAAAAATAAAAGTACAAAACTTAAAATAAGTATAACTAATTTCATTAAATTTTGTGCTAACTTTTCTAGCGCATTAATCTTATGAACATAATAATATAATATTTTTAGTTGAACCAGCCTTCAGTAGAAGCCACAAGGCGAACGCGTATTAAACAGCAGATTGTGAGCTAAAATCTCATAATTGCTGTGTTGCTCGGGTAATGATGAGTTTAATAGGCCGCCTATATAGTACATAAACTAAAGGTCTACAGAGAAGAGAGTAACGTCATAGCAAAGTGTAACGTTCATGACTGAGTTGGTTAAAGCGCCTGTTTTTAATATAAACTAAAAATATGGCACTCTTAAAGGATTAGTCAAATTTAATTTAGACAGAGATAAATCTTGATAATGTTGCTTAGAAAAATTAAATTAAAATAAAATAATCGTTAAGTAATTTTCTAAATTTTATTGCGTTATTGGTGCGTTGAATATAATTAGGAAGTTGATTCCAGAGACGTATGCTCAGGATGAAAAATTGGCGTTCGGACGCATGGTTCCGATGGCGCATCTGTATAATGTACCTGCCTCTTTGGGATCTAGCAAATTTTAAGCGATCATATAGGTATTCTGGCTCCTTTGTTACAATGATTTTGTGGAGGAAAATCAAGCATTTAAATTTTAAAAAGTTGTTAAAGGATAATTGCATAAAATGACTTGAAAATGGTGATATTCTGTCACGTTTTTTTAAACCGTAAACATAACGGACGGTATTATTATAAGTTGTATTTAGTTTATTCATATCGCAGCTTGAAAAAATTTCGGACCCATATGATAATGTTGGAAGTAGATATGTTTTAGCTAAAACAGTTCTTATACTAAGAGGTGTAAAATGTTGTGTGGGCCACAAACTTCGTAGCTTACTGTATACCCTACCACAGGCCAAACTTATATGGTCTGACCAGGTTAGGGTCCTGTTAAATGTCACACCTGGGTTTCTGGCTGTGTTTACTTGCTCAATTTTCGTACCACCAATAGAAATATTAATATCATTTTCTGGTCTAATACAGTTTTTACAAATGATAAGACAACAAGACTTTTTTGGGTTAATTTTTAAGCCATTGGCGGAAGCCCAGACTTCTAGAAATTTTCACAATAAATGAACAAAAATCCTCAACTCAAATTATCTTTATATAATACGTTTTCTGCTAAATGGAGTTTTTATCTAAATCGGCTTTTCATGCCGACAAGCATTAAACAAGAGCGATTATTCAAAACTTTTTTTTACTATTGTGTGTGGTCTCTTTGAATTAGAAGCTTTGGTTTTTTGATGAATGGCTTCGAAAAACCGCTAAAGCTTTTAAAACATTAGAAAACAAAATATTATTCATAAAAAGGTTGACTTTTATTTATTAATGAAAAACTTAAACAGGCATTATCTTTGTAAAAAATGCAACCGTGTTTAGGTGCATCAAAAAACAAACAAAATAAAACATGTTTTTTCATAACAAAATTATTCAAAAATAGAATATTAAAGACATGAGTTTGTAAATGAGGGAGTTTAATTTTACTTGTTTACTTTAACTTATCCAACCCTATTTCAACATGAAGCAAATAATGTCACCAGTTGTACAAAAGCAGCACAAAATTTCCAAAACTAAGAAATTTTAGTATTTTATTTAATAGCGAACAAATGATCCCGCTTAAAGTTCCTTGTTATTGTATTTAAGATAACAATGGCCTTAAAACACTACAAAAAATACGCCCCCATCATCAACTTAAACTCTTCTAAAAGTATAAATTATTTGAATTTGAAATTTTCTACAGTTTTGGTTCTCAATTTAAGCCTTTCTGCAAATGTGTGCGAACAAAACATCATCAGCATCATCTCGACATAAAAACTAACGACTCTGACAATAAACATAAAAATATACATCAACCTTTTAAGCACTCTTTGGCTGATAGTGAAACAAACATTTTGTATGTGGCGTTGGGCGCACATTTATACCCCAAAGCAATAGTGGTACCACAAAAATATTCTGCTTCAGGAGTAAGTGAGAGAAGTAGCAAAAAAAAAAACTAAAGAGAAAATTGTTAAGCGACATTCAGGCAGTGACAGAAAATAGCAACTGTAGTTAGGGAACAGCTGCAACAAAAACTTTTGTGGCATGTTAAGACCTGGCCTTGAGGCGTTTTAGGAACATGAAAAGTTGCTCTTTACAAACGCTTAAAATGCTAAACATTGTAATTTATAACATTTTAGTTTTTTCTTTTTTTTTTGTATTTTACTCGTAGATTTACCACTTTCTTCCATTTCCAGTTTTATAAAATATTATACTTTTATACCTCTATGTGTGTTAAAATATAATTAATAGTTGCCTTATCTTTGGCCCATTGTTTATAAATGTTATAACAATGATGATAATAGAAATGTTGTTGCTTTTCTTAATATTTAGTTAATTTCAATAATTTTTTTAATAACCACTCACAATCGGTGTTGCTTCTATTATTGTTCATGCCCATAATGATGATTGCTGTTATTTCGTAATGAAAGTAATGTTGTGTACGGAAGCATTAAGATCAAAGAAAATTACTTAATTTCCTAGTTATACACAAATGCCAGCAACACAGTTTAGAATAAAAATGTTACGAATATGATTGACTAGTCTGTACGTAATTTTGAAAGAGATTTGAAATCTAATAGAAGAAATGTTTTAATGTTTTTTGAGTTTAAAGCAAATTATTGTTTAAAATAAAAAAGATCTGCTTAGAGGTTTTCTGATAAGGAAATTATAAGAAAATGTTTTAGCTCCTGACTTGTTCTATTTTCAACATATAATAAATTAAAAATCATTTCAAAATGTTTGTAGCCCGATTATCAGAACCACGCTAAGGGATTTCGGGAATCAACTGGGAGTTTGCTCGTTTCTTTTGGGCGTAAAAGTAAAACTTATTATATATTATGCCGCTAGAACAATCTAACCCTTTATGGATCGGGGCAGGGCAGCTGCACTATATCAGCTACCGAGGGTTCAACTGCGTGACTTGGTGGCTGTCGAGACCCATGCTAAGAGAATGGGTATCCCCTTCAACGACTTTTGCAGAAGTTATCAGAACGAGGAGGAAGAGGAGACGGGGAATACCTCCTTTGTCAATGCCCTGCGCTAGAGTGTATACGGCTGAGATATCTCGGTCGTCAATGGGTCCAGGTAGGATTAGTTTCTTCTTAAGGCACAGTGGGTGGTTTACAGGCCCACAACTGGACACTGCGACTCATTCAGGGCATGAGCGCATACTTTGGTCGACTGACCTCACTTAGCGGTTTTTTTTCTGCTTTTTTCTTGGACCTTCTCCGTATTCTCAGACCCGCGGTATTTTCTGTCTTTCCCTCTCTGTCTTTCTCATCTCTTTATCCCCATTTCTCTTTTTCTTTCTCTCTCTAATTTCTACCTTAATTTTCTCTCTCCCTCCTAACAGCAGGTTACACAAAGGGACCAATCATTGGACCCAAGTAGGCCGTGGCAACACGGCTGCCTGCCTGACCTAACCTAACCTTGCCGTGATGGTGGAAAATGGACAACAAATAAATTATCTCTGCTAGATATGTCCGTAAATAAGTCAGGAGAAATGAAATGAAGACATTGAAATAACATCAGCAACGCGTGGCTGGAAGACAGAAAACTAAAGAGACAAACAACGAGATATGGGAGGATACAAAAATTCGAGCTGATACCCAATAGATGAGTGTAGTCAAAGGAGTGAAAACCAGAAAAGAAAAAGGAAACACCTTATGGCGGAGGTGTCAAATAAACATCTCGACCGATTGTTAAGCGACGGCACTACTTACGAAGTAAGGGATTCGACATGGGTAGTAGTTTTAAGTGTAGTCTTACAGCCATACTGTTTGGAAGTTATTCAAGAGTATTGTTAGTAAACATGATGGTCGATATTATGTATTTAACTTTATATTCATCCCTGAGAAAAAGGACACAAATTGGCTTAAAAGCGCTTAGTCACCAAGCCAAGGGCTGTATATTCCGCGTCATATGTGAAGGATAAATACTTTGCTCTTCTTTTCTTATTCAGAGGACACTTTTACTAGGAACCTCATTTCCGTTGCTGACAAAGAAAGCAATTTTGTATGTTTGCATGCTATTTTCATAATTAAGAATTTCATCAGACTAAATACTAAAAAGAAACATTAACTTTGAACTTTGGCTTCTGTAGTATTATTTTGGAATCTGTGCCTCGTTTCTGCAGCTAAGTGACAAATTTCTCACATTAAAATATTGTAGTCCTCTTGTTTCACACGTGAACTTTTCAATTATTTTCTCTTATTAAAAACATTAATAACTCTAATCCGCCCTGCTATGACTACAATATTTTCATGTGAGAAATTTCTCACTTTAGTTACAGAAACGAGGTACTGTTTTGAATTTTAAAATATTTGAATATTTAACTTAAAAAATAATTTCGTCATTATATTTTTTACGTGTAATACGGCATTTACACTTTGCAATTTTTAATGAAACTAGCTTGAAATTTTTGTTTGTTTGTGAAGCAGGAAGAGTAAGCAATATGGTATTGCTTGAGTTTTGTGGGGATGTTACTGTTGCTAATTTTTACTTTTAGTTAAAGCATAACGCTGTAACCTCAATAGAAAATTGAGAAAGAATTGCATCAAAAAATTGCATAGTGTAAATGTGGACTAAGTAAAATATTTACTAATGCAAAAAAAAAATATTTGTTTCAAATGAAATAATATGTGAATTTAAAGTCATAAATTTAACATTTACAAATCAATCTATTGCAGAACAGTGTAATTAACGCGAAGGACTCTGGAAAAATATAACGTATTTATGGTAAAATTAGAGTTTTTTTTCAATCCATTCTAAAAATAACCATCTCATTTAGTAGCTAACAAAAACAACTTCAAACCCCATAAAACTCATGCTAGGAACACAACTGGCACGAAATTCGTCGTTCGTTGATTTTTGTCTTTACATTATTGTTTGAACAAAAATCTTAAGTTTCTTTAAAATGTTTGTGAGAAGTTTTCTGAAGAGCTAAGAAGCAGTAGTGAAATGGCCATCGAGATGTGCTTTTATCCTTAATAATCAATATCGGTGATTTTAATAATTTTTTCGGTAAAATTAGCACGATAATTTTTTGAAGGGTAATTAATTCAATATTCCTGTGATTTAATTTTAATAAGAAATTATTTATCGTTCACATTATTAAATCTTCTTTGCATTTTTAAATTTCCTGCTGTTGTCGTATTTGATTTATAAATTAAACTATAAGACACCATATAGAAGTTATCAAGAGTTTTCAGACGCTCCTCATTATAAGGTATCAAAATTCGAAACTTTTTCTTTATTCTGTTATCTATTTTTTTGTTACGAGTATCTGTTTACTTGTTTAGTAGCAGCAGCTGTGTTTTTTACTTTTTTACAAAATCTTTTCCTGTGTCGATAGAAAACACTAGATGTACATCAATATGAAGAGAAACTTAATACAGTAAAAAAATAAAATGTTGCAGATTAATCAGCTAATGGAATACGAAACACACGCTTACCAGAAAATGTGATAACCAGCTACAGCTTCCACGAAATATTTGCGGTAATTGGTGAAAAATTTTACATGTGATTAACTTTCATCTTTCCTTGAATATTCATTTAATACCAGATAGTATATTATAGTTCTAAATTTAAATTTGATTATTTTACTTAATAAAGTATAAATTGATTAAACATTTATTTTTTATAAACTAGGATTTTTTAATAATGTTACTCATTTCACAAAAATTTATGATTGTACATAAAAATTGTTCTATTCCGAAAATACATTGCATTGAATGGTTTATCACTGGCTTGTTTACAATTATTTATTAAAAAAAAACCAACACAATTGCAAATTTAGAAGATTCAAAATGAATTTACTGTTGTTTTAAGCTTTTTGGTCCTTAGCTAAATTAAAGAAAAATAAAAAAACAAGGAAATATACTAGTTTAAAAATCTTTTAATTGCCAAATATATTCATTTTCTTCGATGTTGCAAACATTTCTTTTTTCAGACATTTTTTTAAACATTATTGGGTAAACAAAAAATTAGTCAAAAAGCTGTTTGACTAATTCTTGCTTTTTAAAATTTTACTAGCCAAAACTTGCAACAAATTTTTCTCTCTCATATTTTCACGCTTTAACTCTCTACTTGCAGGTTTTTAAGTACGTAAACACGTTTAGCAACAATTATTAGTTACTGATTAGATCTAATATTTTATTTTCTTTTGATAAAAGAAATCTCCTTTCAATTTACTTTATTCTTGCTTGATTCATCACTGATGAGCTATTTGAGCAGTAGTGAAATGGCCATATGGATATGCTTTCCCCGCAGTAATACATTTCATTTTTAAGTTTAGTTTAAAATAATAAATATTTCTTGATATTCTCATGAAATATTTATTATATTTCAAGGAATCAAGCACGAATAAAATAAATTAAATTTTAAAAGATTCCGAATAATAAATTTTCATATTGAAATCTCCTTTCTTTTATTAATATACCGGCTGACTACCAAAATGTATTAATAATAAGTTTGTACGGCATTTGTTTTGCTGCGGTATTTATATCTTGTTCATATACAAAGTTGCTAAACAATTTAGAAACATGCGCTAGTTGTCAGTTGCAACGTTTCTAATAATTTTTCGCGACATTTTGGAATAGTATGCATAGTAAGCATTTAGTACCACGGCATTGTGAAACACAATTCACTGTTCGAATATAAAGCAACAGACGTTTTGGAAGTCAGCCACTTTTTAAAGTAATCGGTTGCTTCGTCCTGAATTAAAAACATTTTTCGTCTTAAGTCAATTCATATTTTCTTAGCTAAATTTTTTTAAAAGGAAAAATAATTTTTACAAAATTTTTTAACAGCATCTACTGTGAATTGAAGAAAAAAGTATGAAGAAAGGGTAACCAGAAGCAAGAACAATTGTATGTGAAGATTAATGAAGAGAACAAAGAAAATACCTTTTGGTTGTGTGAGAACTTCTTCTTAGCAAATTACAATCGATTGATTGTAAATATTCCTTGTATTTTTATTTATGAAATTACTTGCTTAAATGGATAATGTTCAAAACGTACACAATCCAAGGCTGATATGTGCGAAGAATGCTCATGATGATGGATGTAGCAATTAAAAAACATGCTGCATAACACTGTGCGATTTTTAATTTTTGCAGTTTTCTTTAAAAATTAATAAAAACATTGGCAAATAATTTTTCTTTTTTTAATAGATATAGAATAGAAATTAAAATATACGCGAAATTAAGCCGAATTAATAAAATCCATTTAGGTTTTATGTTTTGTATTCTTATTGAACAAATTTATTATGAGGCTTTTAGTCCATAATTTTCTCATGCCAAATTTATTTCTTAAATGTTGTTGTAGCTTTGCCTTGAACCTTATCAAAATAAATAAGAATATTTTGTTATTTAAGACTAAGCTTTTAATAGCAACACGTCACAATACATATTTTTTCTTTTTTCAAAAATAACTCAAGTGGTCTTAACCAATCAATTTTTAAGAGTCCTTCTTTAAAAACATCCATATTTGAAATTCGTAGTGTTCCTTGTAAGATATTTTTTTTATATTTGTTCACCCTGTTACCAATCGAAATCAGTAGTTATTTTTATTCAATACGAAATAATTTAAAAATTGCCTTCTTCGTTCACTACATTAATTGAAAGTATCAAAGCAGTCTATGTGCCCTCTTTCTGTAGGTCTTTGCTGTACAACCGAATCCTGAGTTTATTTACATATTATTCTATTTTGCTTTTGTTGCAGATTCCCCAGGAACTTTTAACTTTTACCCATTTTTATTTTGCTTACTACTGAGGTGTAATTATGAGATTGTTTGTCTGTTTTGTTTTGTTTGAACTGGTAAGAAGTATTAAAAAAACAAAGTAAGTTAAAAAGGAAATATTGCACAATTACAAACATACAATTATAACTGTCTTTACAGTTATTGTTCAAAAAGAATAACAAAGTTACATTTATAATAACACCACAAAAATTTATAAAATAACTTTTAAAGTTTTTATCAAGGATTATAACAAAACTAAATGGAAAACTAAAATGATTGAGGTCAGTAAAAGTTTTCTACTTGTGTTATGTTTTTCATATTGTTTGTCTTAATTGAGTACTTTTTTATTTAACTCTTCTTTAACAGTTATGAAAATGTTATACATTTATAATTGAAATTTTTAAAAATATTGGCCCATATTCATAGTTAAAATAAAGTATACTTTAAGGGAACTAAAGTTGGTTTTACTTTAGAGTCGACTCTAACTCATTCATAGACAATTTAAAATATACTTTTGGGGAGAAAGTCAACTCTAAATTTTAAAACTACCTAAAGCTGTTTTTAACTCATTTTTCCAAAATTATTTTATTTGGTTTAAGAACACATTACTCTATATCTGATTTTTATACCTAAGTGAACAAAATAAACACAAGGATACTGTTTTCTAATGTTTGTTTAAAAATTGTATGAAAACATTTATCAAATTACAGTTGCCACCCAGTGGAAGGCGTCTAAACTTAAAGTATACTTTATTCTTGACTATGAAAGCAAAAAAGATAATAAGAGCTTTTTATTTTAGAGTATACTTTAGCAAGAGTCGACTTTATTCTATAACTATGAATATGGGCCATTTTTTTATTATTTATGTTTAACTTGGCTTTACATATTCGTATTGTACAAAGTCAAACAAAAGTTAAAATTTATTCAATCTGACAGATAAGCAAGGGAAAGTGCTATGATTTGCTTTTATCCTGTTTAACCAATAGTTGTTAGATGATAACGCTGCCGGACAAAACTATTGAGTTTCTTAAGTGAAGTTTAAAATTAAGATAAGTTAAATTTAGTTGTAAACTTTTCTAAAATAGATATCGAACTTAATGACCACTTTATTCGAAAACGGTTTACAAATTTAATTTTTTCTCCATTAAGTTCATTTAAAAATTTCTTCAAGCTTTAAACACAAGTAACATTAACAGAAGTGATATTTCACAAAAGTCTAAAAAAATAAGTAAACAAAAAAATACAAATCTATTAAAAATTAAGACATAAGTCTTTGCCTTACGTTTAACGTTGAACATATATACGTTTCTTACGGTATAAAGCACTAACGAATATATCCAATAAAAACATAAAAAACGTATAATAGAAATACCAGCATACAAATACACATACATAGTCCCACACTCTAAAACACAATTGTAAATATTTTGCGATTGTAACATAAAGGGAAGAGACCAGAGATGCCAGAATAATGTTTTCTCTTTCATTTTGAAGATTTTTTTTTATCAAAATAGGATTTGAATTTCTTTTTCCCAAAAATAAAGAATTTTTTGATTTAATTGCTTGCCACCTAATTTTGCAACTTCTTGTTAAAATTTATTAAACTATTATTATATTTACCTTTGTGAAACAAATTTATTGTAAATTAATACTTTTGTACATTTGTATGTGTTATTGCTACTTTTGTACTTTTGTACATTTGTATGTCTTTCCCTTTTTAGGCAAACGTACGGATTCTTTTGATTGCAAATACCAGTGTAGTTAATTATAAATTCTGTATTGTTACTTTGTGGCTTTATCTGGCTATATTTCTTCATCCTACCGGTCTTTTGAATCGTATGGTCTCGTATTTACTAAACATACGTTATTATTACAAACGCAGACATCTACGCTACACTACTGTGTTACTCTGGCGAGACATGAACTACTCGATGCGTTGTTCACTAACCACAGACATCTCCACTGCTCCTTTTATCCAAGCCAGTCATCTCCTTTAATCCAATAGCCGCAACACAGGCCTGCCATACACCGTTATTATGCTGTTACACTTCCCTGCGCTAATCGCTACCGTTCTTACTTTTTTATTATAAAGGGCGTCTTGACAATTATCTGTTACTCTTATGTCAAATTAGACGTCTCCACTAAATGCTTCACACAATAATATTTTTTTTCCTTCCCAGGAGGTTTGTACTACTGCTCCTTAATTTTTAATTGCATTAAACCAATTATTATTTTCCCTTGTAAGCATGTCTGAAGTTGGGCTCGAACTCACGATCTTCTGCTTTGCAGCAAGCACCACTACCTACGCAGCCATTGAGGTTGCTCAGCTTTTGTTAGCTAATTGTGGTATTATTTTATACACACATCATTAGTTGAAGTAACTTATTCACCGCACTTATACGGAAACAAAAAAGGGGTTGCCAGATTTAATTTTCGTAACAGTATATATTTCTTTGATGTATTTATGGGAACCTTATTAAAAGTAACAACGCATAGCATTCTTTATTAATATCGACGTTTTTTTATGAATTAATATTTTTCTATGAAAATTTCTTTCACCACTGGTAGAGACTAATAAACCTGAAAATTAGTACCTAATTGCAATTTTCTTTATGCTTTTTAATGCGATGAAGAGTATGATCAACTTTCATCTTTTAAAGTATCTAGGGTCTAACAATGTACTAGGCGACCGACGCACATAGTTCTTTCAAATACTGATAAGAGAGCAATTTTGAGGGAAGTATCGAACTCTCATGACTCAGCCGTTAAGATCAGAGCAAATGTTAACGTTAAAGCAAGCTTATCTACCAATCAATGATTGATAAAAAAAAATGCTCCACACCTAAAAAGACTAAAATTGAAAAAAAAAACCTCCACTCGAAGTTGCACGAAAGAAAATGTGCCTTAATTTTCAAAAAAAAAAAGCATGACATGGACTTCAGATTGGTAGTACGTTGTCTTTTCGGATGAAAAGAAATTTAATTGGAAGTTCCAGACGCTTACAACTACTACTTTTACGACCTTCGAAAAGAGGAACACCAGATGGATCGCCTTCAAAGTCGGTTGGGGGTGTAATGGTGTGGGGTGCCATCACCTACTTTGGTAGGTACAATTTATGTCAGCAAATGCGAATGCCAACACATACAAAAGTGTACTTGAAACGGCTTTTCCTCATTTTAAACATTTGTTTGGGAATTTAACCTGCCATTTTCAACACGATAATGTACCTATCCACACTACCCGAGTAATTAAATCATGGATTCAGGACCAAAATGTTAGCTTAATGCAGTGGCCGCCTTACTCACCCGACCTTAACATAATAGAAAATTTATGGGGGTGGCTCGCTCGTAAAGTTTATGACTCTGGACGACAATATTGCACCAAAACGGAATTATTGATGGCATCAAACGCGCCTGGTCAGAGATTTCTTTGCTAGCTTTCTTCTCGAAAAAATGGTGTCACTCAATACACTATTTCGGAAAAAGATATGTGATAGGTCTAGACATCTTCAAGGCGTTTGATAGTGTTCGGCATGGTGCCCTTCTATAAAAACTTTTGCTTTTGGTGTCGGGAAAAAAGTCATCCGTATACAAGAAAGAAAAGAAAATAAGTGTTGATTACACTGTACAACACACCAAAAAATTACAAGGTCCGGGCTATAAATTCTAATAGAGGAGACAAAAAAACTATATACGTGTATCGGCGTTTTGAAAGTTTACATCTGGATTTCATTTGAGAGGGGGTTAAAGTTTCCCAGCTCTGGCACATTCTTATTGTTAAACGGCATAAGAAACCATGTGACCCTTACATTTTAGGTACAAAATGTGTTCAGCAAATTTATGTAAAATGTTACGGAGAACATTTTTGTAGAAATGTTAACCCTCTAACTCCTCAAGATATGGGTCTTTTTTGTCCTTCTTTTAAAAAAGAGCAAAAAACACCATTAAAACAGAGTTTTAGAGGGTTAAAATGTTCCACAAAAATGTTACCCGTTAAATTTTACTATAAGTCCCTGAATACACCAAAAAGGAAAATTCAACCATAAAGTCAGAAATAAGACGCAACAAAAGAGAGCTTAGGGTTAATTTCGCATTTATTAAGAATTTTGTTTTAAAGCAAATTTGGATAGCATTAATTACATTTTTTTTTAGCTCTAGGCAATTCCACTTCATTATCATACAATGTCCAGCATATTTCAGCGATAAGCGAATGAATGCTTTTACCTTTATAGCGTTCTTCAATGGGTGCGCATGTCTGATGAAATTTTTCACCATGCTCATCAGATTCTGTTGACAACTGGTTCTCAAAGTAATCCATATGGGAATTTAAAAAATGAATTTTTGTTGACATATGAACGCAATAAAAGGTTTCTGTTTCAGCGATGGTTCCATCAACATAATGACTAGGACTTCGAAGTTGTAGCACAGGTACTGGGAGTTCGTCAGAATGCGGAAATGGCAGCATGGCTGATGGCACAGTTTTGTATACAAAACTCTTTCGCCTATATCTATTCAATTTTAATATGGAAATATTTTGGAACACGTAGCACGTAGCGTCATTATGTTCACCTGGATCTAACCACCGCATAGGAATACCAAACTGCATTTTTAAAAATAAGAAAAAAAACATCAAGTGAAAAAATTGGAGCTCGCCCATATCTTCCGGGGTACGGAGCTTAAAAATTTTCCAATTTTTTGAAATATCAATATGGATATCATTTTAAAGCTTTTGAAAAGATCTTTAAGGAAATAGCATTAAGAGCTGATGAAATTTTTATGTAAAATAATATATATGCAGTACCAATTTTTTTTTTTAAATCTCTGTCACCCCAATATTTGCTTTTTTATCGGAATTACTTCACTGAACTAGATTTACATATACTATATGGTGAAGGGTATATAAGATTCGGCATAGCCGAATATAGCGCTCTTACTTGTTATTAACAATCTTTAAGGGGAGAAATAATTTTGCGAAGTAATTGAAAATGTATTTATGGCCTCAATAAGGTGTTGTTTTATCATTATTCTGGCTGAAAACAATTATTTTACGATTATAAAAAATACAGATTCAAGGGGAATACATACTCATATAATAAATGCCTAGGACCACTACTTCATAGAATTAAGTATTCTTCACATAATTTATATCCAAAACGGGAACTGAAAACAAATTTTTTTGGTTTTTGTTTTAAATGTAAATTGTATGTAGAAATTATCGTTACTAATCTGTTAGTAAAATAAGCCTTTGCTGAATATGGTTAACACCATCGTTAATCGTTCTAGTTGCCAATAATGGAAGGAATGGCCCCGTTGATGGAACACTAAAATAATTTATAGAAAATATTTTAAAGCTTTTTCAAGTTTTAACAGTTTGTTATTCTAGTACCTGGTTTTATTTAGGGACATTCCCAAATTTTTGGAATTTTAACAACCACAATTACTAATTACATTATTTTGTACATCCAAATTGACCTGGGGTGGAATCGTTACATCCGTGAACGTACAACACGTATCTTAAAAATTCGTTTTTCGGATTATGACATACGTTAACGAATGGTAATTAACAATAACGCAGATTATAACATACGTTATCGTATACATGAACGTACATTTTTTACGAACTGTCATACGTTAACAAAACTTAGTTCGAATAAGATGAAAAATGCAACAAATTCGCAAAAAAAAGTGCGAATTAAACAAATTTAATTTTAGTTTATGATAAAGTTATTATTACAATAAGTTAAATCTAAGATTCATGAATGAACACAAAAATGTGGCAAAAAACATGCTTCCTAATTGGGCATATTAAAATCTAATGCTAACAGACTATGGGATGAGCTTTCCAAGTGTATGAACGCACTAGCACCACCAAAGGTTTTGACCTTTGGAAACAACAAAATTTGAAAAACTGACCAGCCTGAATACTCTTTCTTTAGCTTTAGAATATTTTAATTTCAAAACTATTGTGACTCATTAAAAAAATTACGATCCATTTACAATCGTATGTCATAATGCCATTTAGTTCATACGATTAACGTATCACGTAATTTTTTTCGTACGATTGTCGATACGAACACGGATGTAACGATTCCACCCCTGATTTATCATACAATTTAATTGCTTTTTCAAATTTGTTATTCTAAATGAAACATTTTCCTTTTAATTTTCAGTTGAATTTTTTTTTTATATTTACCTGCTTTTTTTGGTCTATGGACATTTTCTAATTGGTTTTTTTTAAAACAGATTTTTTAAAGCCACAATTATTATCCCTTTTCACACGTAATAAAAGGTATATAAAAGGGCAGTAAGTAATAACAATTTTCGTAAGATAAATGTAAAAGCATTCATTCGCGTATCGCTGAAATATGCTGGACATTGTATGATAATGAAGTGGAATTGCCTAGAGCTAAAAAAAAATGTAATTAATGCTATCCAAATTTGCTTTAAAACAAAATTCTTAATAAATGCGAAATTAACCCTAAGCTCTCTTTTGTTGCATCTTATTTCTGACTTTATGGTTGAATTTTCCTTTTTGGTGTATTCAGGGACTTATAGTAAAATTTAACGGGTAATATTTTTGTGGAACATTTTAACCCTCTAAAACTCTGTTTTAATGGTGTTTTTTGCTCTTTTTTAAAAGAAGGACAAAAAAGACCCATATATTGAGGAGAGGGTTAACATTTCTACAAAAATGTTCTCCGTAACATTTTACATAAATTTGCTGAACACATTTTTTACCTAAAATGTAAGAGTCACATGGTTTCTTATGCCGTTTAACAATAAGAATGTGCCAGAGCTGGGAAACTTTAACCCCCTCTCAAATGAAATCCAGATGTAAACTTTCAAAACGCCGATACACGTATATCTTTTTTTTGTCTCCTCTATCAGAATTTATAGCCCGGACCTTGTAATTTTTGAAAAAATTTGATTTTGTTGTACAGTGTTATTGTTGTATTTGCTTAAACTTTGATTATTGTCTTAACTTTACTGTTTAGACAAAAATCTTAAGTTTATTTAAAATATTTGTAAGAAGTTTCTTGAAGACCTAAGTAAGCGGTAGTGAAATGGCCCTTGAGACGTGCTTTCACCATCAACAATCAATATCGGTAATTTGCGTAATTTATTCGGGGTAATTAGCACCATATTCTCAAAGATAATTTAGTAACTTCTCCACATTTATATCGAGCTTTCTCAGGGATCGCACTATACGAAATGTTACAGATAAGATTTCACCAAATGAGTTCAAGATACATCCAGTGGGGCCGCAAAAAGTCTTTGAATTATGCTGATAAAGCAGAAAAATTGCAGCCTTGAAGACCAACATTGCCCAATTGTCAAATTCGTGACATACGGCCAACAATGCTCAAAAAAAAATAAGCCTAAATTGAAAGTTCAGAAAGCTTTGCGCCAAGAATAGCCGCAGCGGTGATTTTCGTAAAATAATTTTCAAACTCTTATGCTATGTATTGCTCTTTTAGTCTTATTTTTTACATTTCAAAGTATTTTTTTGGACCCAAAAAAAATTTTGTATTTAACGTTTAATGTTCACTGGGATTCTTTAGTCTTGCATCTTAAGACCATTTAAAAATTATTATGCGAAGGAAAAAAAATCGAAGCTGAAAAAAAAACTTAAAGAAATAACTTAAAAAAACAATTATCCTTAACAAGCAACGAATATAAAAAGAAAATAGAACAGAAAAATAGTTTAAAAATATGCATCCGTGAAATAAAAAAAGAAAAGCAATAAGTGACTGTTCCAGAAGTATTTTTTTCCTAACTTTATTGTGATAAAAGCAACAACGTAGTAGATTTTAAGCAGTAGCCAAACCAGCTAGGCAAACACTTATAACGGTGTTTTCCTACTCAGGCAAAAGGTCAACAAAAACTAAAGAACTTAAAATCTAAGCAAAACAGTTTTAGCAAACAAAAATTTAAATAAAAATTTGTTAATTTCAGTTGCTACAGTAATTCGTATTATTGTTGTTTAGTATAGTGCAGGGGTGCCAAATAATTTTCATAATAAATTGGCATATTTAAAAAGTCGGGTTTATCTGCAATTTTGTTTTAATAAGTCGGAAAAAATCATCAAATTAAAAATACCCATTTTAAATACAATCAAAAATATTTTTTGTTCGTTAATTTATTTTGGAAATTTTTATAATATTAATTATTATATTATGAAAATATCCCATTACTTTTTCATATAAAAATGCAGATTATTTGTGGGTTTGGAAAAGCAGGTATCTATCTATACGTATTTCGCCGGTTGTTTAAGCCAGCTGATCAGGAAAACTTTTATCTAAATTTTCATAAAAGACAAAAACATTTTCTTTAAGTATAAAAACATCAAAACAACATGAGAGTTATTTTTTGAAGCCAATACAAAAACGTCAAGGCTTTAACAAAAATTACCAAAAACAAATTACGTTTTTAAAAATTTTTAAAAACTTTAAAAACAACATTGATGTTTTTTTTAGCTCAGTTATATACGAAAAGTAACAATAAATACTAGAGGATGTTGCAACTTAAAATAACGAAGGTGCACATATCGCTCATTTACTTCTAGAACGTCAAAACTCAAAATTTCAAATTTTGGAGCTAATAATACAGAATTGTTCGCCATTTCATGCTTTACATTGTGCAAACGTTTCATATTTATATATTTTGTACTTTATACATTTTCTTAACCTGTTTTCCAATAACAAAAAAAAAAAACAATTTTGTTTTTTTTTTTAGTTACATAGTTTTTTATTTAAGCTAACGACATGTGAAAATCAATATACTATCGGCAAACTCTTCATTTAATTATGTTAACATTTCTCAATTTAAAAGATAAGGCCATAATCATCAAAACCGCGGCCTCTATGAAAATATCCTTTAAGCTTTAAATTCATTGTTAGCACTTATTTCTTTAGCTTCTTATATACTCTATATATATATGCCCGCACATTAAAAAAAAACAAAGTTATATACATATGTTGAAATATTATTACTATTGGAGCAACCTTTATATTTACGTCCTTTTAACGAACATAAAAATATTTAAAATTAAAGCGTTTGCATATTGCAATTCAAAAACAAGCCTACGTCCGTGAAAATAACATTACTATTGGTATAGCCTTTAATTTAAAGATTTATTTCTTCTACTTTTTGCTATAGAACACATAGTTTTACTGACACAATGCAAGTTTCATGAATATCACATCACTTTGGATACACCCTTTAATTTTTTTATGTTTGTTGTTATAGTGGCTACAGCAATATACCTATGTTAGGAACACAACTGAGACGAACGACGAATTTCGTCGTCAAAAATTCGATGTTTAAATTCATCGTATGAAACACAATAACGACCAAAAACACGGCTGTTATAATTTTTGAAGTTGTTTACTTGTTGTAAGCTGCTAAGGTGACCATAAAAAAAAATAATATTTAAAAAGTTAAACATTAGAAAAAACACAACTAAAAACTATTCTTATATTTAACTTATAAACTGTACGCTTATTAAAAATGCTGCAAAATAAAAATAAATAAATTTTTTAAGTAAAATAACTTAATTTATTAAAATACTTAGTATCTAAAGTCAAACATGGTCACTTTGTACTGATTTGTTCGTCGTTCGCTGGCGTAAGGACGAGAAATAATTCTATTGCATAGTTCGCCGTGTATGACGAATTTCGTCTTACGTCATGATTGTGTGCATTTTCACATACACAAATGTGTTTTATTTTTGACGACGAATATTCGCGACCAAAAACTCGTCGTTCGTCTCAGTTGTGTTTCTAGCATTATAAAAAAATTTCAATTTCTTATTTAACACGAGTGTTGCGAGCAGTTATTACTACTTTTTAAGAGGTCCTAATATTTTAAACTGCAACTGTTCTTATTATGCTTTTAATAAAACATTGTTTTCTGCTTGAACAATATGCAATTTTTCTTAAATATATTGATTCTCTTTGGTTGATATTTCTTATTACTATTTTACAAAATATAGCTGCTCTGTCCTCTTTTTTAGAATAGTAAACACCGACAGCATTCACTCTCTTGACAGGCTTCATTTTCCATATAATTTAACATCAATGGAAATTAAATACTTACATATGTATGTGTAATATAAATTTATAACAACTGAGAACAAAATTTTGTAGACCAAAAAAAAAGCATATTTATTAGCTTAACGTATAATTAAAATAATAATCATGTTAAAATTATGTTTTACATGCTTGATTTACTACAAAGTTAAGCTCCTACTTTCTGCTTTAATAGCATTTTATAGCACTTTAATTAAAAACCAATTGCTTAGAGAAAATATCGAAAAACAACCAACTGGCAGTACCTCTTTCCTCGAACATAAATAAATAAATTATTAAATGATTTATTAAATTTTTTATATAACAACACAAGTAAATTTGATTATTTAAGGCATTTCCTTACAACATACAAACTTAAAACTTATTATACCCTTCACCACAAAAAGTGGAATAAAGTTATAACTAAGTTTGTCATTCCGTTTGTAATTTCCGTCCCCATAAATTACATACATATATTCTGACTTCTTATGCGTAGCGAAGCCACTGAGCGATGTTCGTCTGTTCGTCCGTGTTAGTGGTGAAATCGAGTTTGCCTTTGTATGCCAATCGATCAGACATAGTGTCGAAAGAGGTGCAATTGAAAATCAGCAAGATCGGTCTATGTCCTTAGACACAGCGGGCAAAATATCACGCCTACTTCTAATTTTTCCATATTATTTTGAACAAGGAAGTAACTCCGATCAAAAAAATAAATATATGGAGCGACAGAGTATTATAAAATAAGAAAAAAAGTTAAGTGAAAAAATTGCGCTTTCTGAAATTTTCAAATTTTTTAAAATATCAATATGGATATCATTTTAAAGCTTTTGAAGAGATCTTTAAGGAAATACTAAAATATTTTAAAAATGCTAAACCCATTAAGAGCCGGTGACATTTTTATAAAAAATTATATATAAGTAGAACTTAATTTGTTTTTCTTATTTTTTTAACTCTTGTTCTTAAGACCGTTCTCTTATACATTAATATATGCTGCGTAATTAAATGTGTTGCAAGGAAATGCGATATTTTGACGGCACATTCTTAATAGAAATGTGAAAAATATTTAAATAAAATATTGCACGAATAAACATAAGTAAATCTGTATATCCAAATTTGTTTTATTTGCACACGACTCTTAACTTCGAATTATGAAAATAAAAAAGAAAGGAAAGAAAGTTGTTTTGTGTAATAAATTTAATAAGTTTAATTTATTAAGATGTAAATAAAATGTATTAGAATGGCATAATACTGACTTTATTAAATTTGATTATATTTAATGTTTAATTTTTTCCTTTTACAAACGTAGGGGTTTCTTTGATTGTATATAAATAGCAGCACTTTAAATTATTTTAAATTTAATGGAGTCTAAAACTTGTGGCTCACAAAATCTTGCTAACAGCATATACTACCTGTAGCCAGTGTTGACAGTTATGGCGATTTTTCACCAAATGAGGCGTAAAAGAATCAATTTTGGCGATACAAATTTAAAAAAGGCGAGAGTCAAGATTCTTTGTAGTATTTAAAATTGATGAAATTTTTGCTATTTTTTATGATTTTCTGCATTGCATTTAAAAAACTTTATTTTATTTTGGCTAAAAATACATGTATATTGTTAAAATTAAATAATATAGCGATGAATTAATAAAAAGTTTATAAAGTTTACAAAATTCGTTTTTAAATATGAACAACAGTTTAAACGAAATTGACCTAGACTGTTCTAAATGTTACTGATACGTTAATTTTACAAGAAAGTTGTTTTCCATATTTAAAACGAAATGCTTGATCGGCTTTCAGAAAAGCTGTCTACTTTTGAAGTTTATTGTCAATTTTCAAATTAAATTTTTTGCAGTTCAAGAAAATTTAAAAAAAAAATAAGAAACCCTAATTCCACACGTGGTATCTAAGGAATAGTTTTTTTTAACTAATATTACCTCATTTTTATATTAGCGGTTTTTGGCGATATTTAGGGGTATTCAAAAAGTCATTTGGCGAGAAAGCTCGAAAAAAAATTGGCAACACTGCCTATAGCGCATAAAATCGAAGGATGCTCAAGAATAATACAGCGATTAAGAAAGAAAATCAAAAAAATTTATTTAAAAAATTATCGCCTCTTAAAATAAGAAAAAAAATAACCACTTATGTCTGATCAAAAAGTATTTTTTTACAATAAATAAATTCATTTTTTTAAGAAAATAATTTTAATCATTTATCATATAACATAAGGCTTTAAGGCAATCAGTAAAAGTAAAAAAATTATTTATTCTTTTTATGCAATTAATTAAATTTTATTTTTCTTGTTAAACAAAAGGCATTACATAAAGGATTAATTAAAATGTCTACATTCTCATCCCTTTAGTATCTATAACAAGCTAGTGGCATATAAAATGACTTCTACTTTTAGCCAAGAGCTAACAAGACAACAAATGTATTATCTAATTAATTATATAAATCCTTGTTATCGTATAAAATTGTTGTTGCTGCTGTTATTATAATTGTTGTACATTGACATAATACAAGCAATTAGGCATTATTAAACAATAATAAAGGAGAAAATATATAGATATGAATAAAACACGAGAAGCAAAAATGCAAAAAGAGAAAAAAATTATTTTTTTTAAATAAATTAGAAATGAGAACAAGGAATTTAATTGAATTAATTGTATTGTTGCTGCATGTATGTAATTTTAATTGGAAATAGAAAATTTGTGGGCACAAAAGAATAGTTTAAAGACAAGATTGAAGGCTTGTTTCACATACTCAAAGGTATTAAGAACAGAAATGCATTTTTTAGGATCCCTTTGAGGCATCGTTATCATCATCATTTTGTACTCAAAAAATTTCTTTAATGTGTTTTGATTTAGATACCACGGATTTGATTTTTAAAATGAAAAATTTTGCTTAAGAGTTTTCACTACAGTTTTTAATAATATAATACCACTATTATCAGTTTATGGTTTTTGAGGCTAAATTCTAGTTATCAGAATTTAAAATTATCAAAACAATTAACTATGAAATTATTAGAGTCTGAAGTGCGAACTCTCTCTCTCAATGTGAGCGGACACAGCAGCGCCATCTGCCAACACATAGAAAAACAATTGTAAACGGATTATTCTGTAAGCATTTATAATGTAAGCATTTACAGGAGCGCCATCTGTTTAGACAAGATGCTACAAATTTATACTCAATCAGATTTATATGATAATTGTAAATGATCCTGGTCGGCTTTTTCAAAACAAAAGATCTAATTTTACAATGAGGGCAAATATCTATCAGTTTCTTTTTTTAATTTCATTTAAATGGGTTCAGTCTCTTAGCAGTGATTGACGACCACACAAACAAACAAACTTACAAAGAGATTTATAATATTTATTAGACATTAGATTAGATTTTGACTAAGAGTAAGAGTATCTCAATTTTATATTTTTTTCTGTGTGCACATAACCAACCTATTGTAGTTGTTATTCATTATAATTTTGAAAAGAAGTAGCCGAATTTCAATAATATCGGATGTTTTTTAAGCCCGAAAGAAATTTTAATTATAAAAAATAACACTAAAAATTAAATTTAAAAATTAAATTTAAAAATTAAATTAAATTTATTCTTGTTCTGGCAAATCATTATGAATAGACTCAGGCTTGAACAACACTTTCAACTCATCCAAGTTTACTTCGAAAATCAATCATCAGTTGAAGCAACTTATAGACGACTTCGTGATTTTTATGGTGCATATAATCGTCCGTCTGAGCAAGCCATGCATCGAAATGTGGATAGATTTCGTACCACATACTCTCTAGGAGACGTGTCGAAGGAATACGCGTACTGAAGAGAATATCGCTGCTGTAAACGAAAGTGTGGAAGAAGGTCCAAATTTATCGATTAGTAGTCGGTCGCAGGATTTGGGGCTCTGTCCGTCCACTACGTGGAAAACTTGGTGCAAAGATCTTGGCCTACACTCGTATAACATCCAGCTAATACAGAAACTAAGGCCATGAGACCACTATATGCGCCATTTTTCCTTCGATTGGACTCTAAAGCAGTTTGTAACTGACCCGTTTTTTCATCGTCAAATTGCGTTCAGCGATGAGGCTGATTTTTGGCAAAATTGCCGAATATGGAGTGAGACCAATCCACAACATACCCTACAGACTCCATTGCATCTAGAGAAATGCACCGTTTGATGTGGGTTACACACTGGTGGCATCATCACACTTTATTTCTTTAAAAATGAGGACGGTTTTTATGTGACGGTCAATGGAGATCATTATCGCACCATGATTAACGATTTTTTGCTTGAAAATATGGATGACATTGATCTGGGTGAAATACGGCGACCGCCGTTCTTGAAAAAGTGATCCAAAATTGGATGTCCAGAATGCGCTGCGTCATGAGCAGCCGCGCTGGCAATATGCCCTAAATCATTTTTAAATATTAATGCCATGTTCTAAACTTTCATATAATAATATTCTTCATTAAAATTTATTTTTTTTTGTGTTAGTTTTTACAATTGAAAGTTTCTATCGGGCTCTGCTTCAGGGGAGGTTGTGGGCTTGTGACTGATTTCAAAAGACTGAAGAAAAAGAAGTTTAATGGTTTAATTGTGGAGGTCCAAATTCGAAAAAAGAGTGACCAATAAATGTAACATAAAGTCATTTCACCGATAAAATAATTGAGCCTAATGGCATGGTGATGGTAAACCGCCATTTAGGCGGAAGTGACCCGGTTGTCAGGAAGTCATAACGAGCGAAGTCTCTGCTTGATCAGACTTCGTACCTTTGCAGATGACAGTCGAATCAGTAACATGATAATTTTTTTAAACCCATAATGCAGCGTAGCAAACTTACATTTTTGTTCATATTTAGACACCCTTTACAATATAACATTTTATATAAAATCTACTAAACTGTAATTAAATTTGTCACGCGTATTACAAACTCTCAATAAAACTTCGTTTATTTCTAAATGGCTGTTGAAGAACTCATGAGTTTTTTGTTGCATATTTTTTATTTGCGTAATTATTTTAATAACCAACTATTAATTTTAATAAATGATTGCTTATGTAAGTGTAAAGTGTGTTGTGCAGTTAAATATCTTTTAGATTTAATTTCCTAGAAATATCTTGGTAGCAATTATAAAGAAAACAGGCCCACACGTTGCGGGACTTTAAAGAAAAATTATTTAAATTTGTTGGATTCTTTTTTAAGAGGGCAATTATAAAAATTAATAATTAGACTGGATACGAGGGCAGTTGCATAATTTACTTTTTTTGATTGACTGACGCATGAAAGCTTACACATCCGTTCAGTTTCTGTAATATTAAGCAGTAATCTATATAATAGTCTACGAGGTCAGACTTGTAAGGCCGTATTGTAATTATAATATATAAGCGATTCTTGCGAAACTTTGTACATGTATTGTGTTCCCGTAACACTAAGCCATTACGATATTTTCACTAAATACGAGGGCAGTTGCATAAGTTACTTTTCAAATTCTTTTGATTGACCGACGCATGAAAACTTATACTTGTGCTTACTTGCAGTAATATTAAGAAGTGAGATATCCTACAGCCTACGAGGTCAGACGTATTATTTTATACAAACGATTCTTACGAAACTTCGTACCTACATGTATTAAGTTCCCGTAAAAATGAAACATTACGATAATTAACAGTTGCATAAGGAATTTTGCATCTACTTTTATTAAAATATAGCCCGACATAAATACGTACATAAAACTAAAAAAAATATTATATATGTATGTTTATGAAAGTAGGCATTTTTAAACTTCTTTTTAAAACTTCTGTTGTGAAAACTTTACTTTTACAATTTATAATAAAATAAATAATTTAGGTAGGTATACAAAAAAGTTATTTAAAAACATATGTATTAAGTATTTACTTATTTTTATTTCTAAAACAGCATTTTGTTACTCCAATCGCATACATACATGCATATATTACATATAAAATTGATATATTCAAAATAATTAGAATGTTTCCCTCATTACAATGACTAATGAATCACAACTGTGATTCGTGTCCTTTTTGTTAACATAAGGTCTGTCTGGGTACTTTTCCAGTAGCTAATACTCAGTAAATTTTTTTGGGAGAGTAAGACCAATTTTACTCTGTCGGCTGAAAATATATCAAAAAGTACGCAGACAGCATCCAGTAAAATCTTGCAAGAAAACAGCTGATCGGTGTGTAAACAATTGAAATAACAAAGCAAAAGATTTACGCAAAATTAAATTGAAAACCGATCGCATAGGATTTAAAACAGATGCCTCGATATCCGGAAATGTCTTCGAAATTCCTCTTCGCAGTAATTGGGCACTATTTCTTCCATATACAGCTTTACACAATTTCTTTCTTTTGGCTTCATAAGAAAAGGCTTTAGACTGGAAAATATATCATTGCCTATGCATCTATTTTGTAGTGTACTTAAAATTGTTTTGTTTATTATAATTTATTATAAACATTTAAAATCAACACAATTCTAACTAATTACTTCTGCCATTGTTAAATTTCAATTTTTATTTTTTTCACAAAAATTATTTCATTCAAAAAGTAAATAAAAACAGCTGTTCAAACTAGTTGCAAAATCTTGCAAGAAGAAATTTCTCCAGTAACATTTTGCAAGTTCTCTAACTGCCAACTGTCAAAAAATTCTCTTTTTGGCTCTCTCGCTGAAACAAATTTGGAGTACGCAGACAACATTTTGCAAGATTTTGCAACATTTTGCAGAAAATTATGCAAAATATGTGTACGCAGACAGACCTATAATAACAATGTTGACAATCAACCGTTATTTGATTTGGTTTGAAAAAAAAAAACAAATCAAGTAATGTTATGATTCTCTTTTAAGCTGGCATTGTTTTGATTCATTCAACATGTTTGCATTTCTCATTTGATTCTCTTTGTTTCACATTTTAACAAGAGAGTATTTTGTGTTAGTGTAATAATTTAGTGTGAGTTGAAAAGCGAATGTACTCATGCAGATCTCTAGTATCTACTTACAATAATTAACCATTTCACACGTTGAACAGAGATTTACCTATTTCGTGATATAAATACAAGAACAAATACACTAGTGCGAAATTATATTTCTAGCTTTGGAGTCCTATTAAAAGTAACAACCGGTCTAGGAAGTCAGTTTGCATCTCATGTGTTTTCAGAGCTAAAAAAAAAATTGTTAGGGTGTAATCAGATTACAACTTCACCGTACCACCCGCAAGCTAATGGATTTATTGAAAGATTCCATAGGCAAATTAAAGCTACATTAATAGCTAAAGGTGATTCTTCAAGATGGTCTCATGAGCTTACGATAGCATTACTCAAATTACGTACGATTTATTTATAAAGGGGATTTAAAAGCAACTCTAGCTCAGTTAACTTACGGACAAAACATCTATCTACCTGGAGAAATTGTTGTTCAGCAGGACCGATTTGATGCATCTGATGCTTTGTTTAAGTTAAAAGAATTTTTTAAAAATATAAGGTCAAATATAGTTCATCATGCAGATTCTGCATCAGGTTTTTAAGTGCCAGAGGATTTACAGAGTTGTAAATTGGTGTTTCTGTGTGTAATTAACAAAAGGTCGCTGCAACAGCCATATGAAGGGCCTTATAAAGTAGTGGAGAGAGAAAAAAATGTTTTAAAATTAAGAAAGAGTGCAATATTGTAACAGTTCCTATTGACCGTCTCAAACCTGCAAAACAGCCTTAAAAACTCTAAAAAATACTCATATTGTAGATAATTTGTGATTTATGTACTTTATGATTTGAATACTTTGTAATTTTAGATTAATTGGGTTTTCTTAGAAATATGTTTTGAAAAAGGAAATCTTTTTTATTGTCATTATATAAATACTTACATACAAACGTCATTTGGAATAAATATTTTGAAATCTACATACATACATACATAATTACATACATATAATAAAACTGTATTAGTGAAGGCCAATGTAAGGGGCATGCGGACGCGGGCGACAATCAGCTGTTCTTATTGCCACTTAAACTTACTTTACATAGGCAAATGAACGCAGTTTCTTGAACAGAAAATTATGTAAAATATATAAAACATTTGACGCAAAAATAAATAAATTTAATTGCTACAAAATTTTAGAGGAAAAATAAATAAAATAAAAAACGATTTATTAAAAAAAAAGAAACTCAAAAAGAAAACTATAGATGATTAAAATTTAAAAAGACGGGAATAATTAATAATATAATTTAAACTTTAAAGTTTTTATCGTGCTATTTTCCCGGTATTGATTATTGAAGGTGAAAGCACCTCTCGATGGCCATTTCGCTATCGCTTACTTAGCTCGTCAGGAAACTTCTCACAAAAATTTTAAATGAACTAAAGATTTTTGTCTAAACTTTGAAGAAAAGACAAAAATCAAAGTTCAAGCAAAAACAACAATAATCTACTTTGATTTTATTTTTCTTTATACTCTGCATACGGCAGACTTTTTTTCTGCTCTTTTATACAGTTTAAAGATGTTGAAAAATAAAAACAACAAAACACTACGTTATTTTATTCTTTCTTTTATGCACAGGCACTTGCAATTTTAATAATTAAAATTTAAAAACACGGGAATAATTAATAATATAATTTAAACTTTAAAAGACTTTAAGAGACGTGCTTTCACCTTCAATAATCAATACCGGGAAAATAGCACAATAAAAATTTTAAAGTTTAAAAGAAAACTATAGATGATTTGACAAATTAAAGCGGCAAAACGAAAAGTTGAACCAAATTCAACATTGCCGCTCGGCTGCTTTAAATGGCATTGGCAAGTTAAATTAAATTCAACGTGTTAAAAATTTTGTATGAGTATTTTTTATTAACAAGCTAATTTTTTTTAAATAGGTAATACTATTGCCGCATGTCGCTTGCATTGGCCTTTCACCATATCGGGGTCAATTCTGTACGTGATATATTTTTGGAAAATTTTGTTGTTGGTGTAGATAGTAATCTATATAGGATACAGAACATATATTTTTTGAATTTTTTTCTGTCTGTCTGTCTGTGTTCGCGTCACGTAAAAACTACTCGATGATTTGAATAAAATTTTGTAAGGTTCCAATATATTTTTTTTAAATGCCAAGTTAGTCATAGAGAAAATTATCAACAATAGCTAAAAATTTCGCCAAATATTTTTAAAACCGCTAGGTATCTCACCTCTCCACATTTAAGAATTTTTATCGTCAAAAAGGATTTTTATCGCCAAGTTATTTAACAGATATGACCTAATCGCTTGAACCATTATAGACGGATACTTGAAATTTATATTGAATATGGATTACTATAAAAAAAAGTGAAATGGTGTCCCCAAAGAAAACGTGACGTACCACGCCTTATTTTTCCAACCTTGCTTTATATGCACATATTTGTAGCTGTTTTAAACTTTTTTAAAATAATACCCAAAGATTTGTTCCATTTACATTTGATTTCATATTTAATGAACCTCTACCGCCTGTCAATCGTCTTTTCAATGCAATATATATTTTATCTTGCATGTGTGTGTTATGTCTTTTTCATTCCTAATAATTTTGCGTAACATTTATTGATTATTTCGTAATAAAAGAGAATAAAAACAAAATTTATATAAATATTTTAGTTGAGTTTGTTTTCTTCGAAGGGTTGTTAAATATTTTCTCTGCTTTTCTTTTATTATTATTATTTTTTCTATTTTTTTTTTTTTTTTAATGAAATGCTGTTTGAAGTATTTTTTTGGTATTTCATTTACTACAGTGTTTGTGTTGGCGCTTTTGCTGTTAGTGTTTTATCTTTTAAATTGTTTGTATTGACGCTGTTCAATGTGTCGTGTGCTGTTATTATAAACACGAAAGGTGAGGAACTAACTTAAGACACGTTAAGATAATGTTTGTTATTTCTTTTGTGTTGGAGTGATACTATGTGTATCAGAGATCGGTTTCGGTTGCGTAATTTTCGAGTCTACTTAAACAAGCACTTAGTTTTTTATGACTATAATCGTTTTTGTTCAAAAGCAAAAAACACTTGTTGAAACAACCGCTCGTTTAAAACATTCATTTTATGTACTCGTCATTTTGTGCGAACATGAATGTTCTGACAGTGTCATTTAAGGTTTGAATCTATTTTTGCATCAAAGCAAACTTGTTGTGTTTTATTCCGTTGTAAATTAATTTTCTACTCGATGTTTTCTTCTCTTGTTATTATTACGTTTTTTTACATTTTTAAATTCTTTTTCAATAAATTTTTGTGGTTAATATTCAATCGTTTTTTGAATACACGTAAAATATACAGGCCTGTTCTGAAATCGACACAAAATTTGAAGTGAAAAATTCGTGTGGAATTCAGAAGTGTTGAACTTGTTCTTTTTTTTTACCATGAATTGCTACTTAATTTTGTTTCTTTTTTCTTTTTTATATTAATTTTTGTAAATATTTTTTAATTAAGATTTTGTTATGTGCTTTTTATTGTTTATAAATAATTTTTCTTGAAAATGTAATTTTTTTATAAAATGGTACTTTTTTTAGTTATAAGTATATATATATATACATATGTATATATACTTTTTTTTTTCTTTTTTTCAAATAAAGTCTGAAAATTAAAAAAAAGACAAATTATATACTTTGGATTTCATTATTTATAGGTATTTGGAGAAAAAACTTGAAAATATATATTTTTAGATTTATGTACATAGTACATGTGTAAATATAATTTTAACTAAAATTTTGTTTGCTTGTAAAATATTTTATATGTATAAAATTTTGTTTTCACCTTTCAAGCTAGAAATAAAAAAAGTACTAATATGATAGAAAATCCACATCTGTAAGTTTTTCTTATTGTTTTTATATTTTTCTGCATAGCGCTTTTTTACTTTCAAGTGGCTCGATTGTTTTGGGTAAAACTACAATCAGATCATGTACAATAAAGAAGTGGTGCAAAAAAGTAACTTCTTGTTAACGAGACTTTTTTATTTTAATACAAATCTGTTCGATTCTAATGTTGAAAATGATTTACACTTATTGTTGCATTTTTTGTTTGTGTATAAAAAGCAACATATTAAATTGATGTGGTACTTGTTCGTGTTGTTCTTAAAATTCAACTACTGTGAACAAGACGGCTCGATCATACAAGTTGCAGGTCTCTGATGTGTATCCATATCTTTAAGGTGTGTAAGTGTAAGCGTTTTTTATAAAAAGTCTTGAACTGTTTTTTGTACACAGTTAATTTTAACAAATCTAATTGATTAAATTAAATATTATATATTTATAAATATTACCTAATATTATTTAAAACTGTGCTTTGCAAAATTTAGATCCCAACATAAAACAATTTATGATAATCTCGTAAAATACATATCTTCCATGGGAGACTAAATAGTAATTTTAAACGAATCAATAATGATTTCAAATAAAAAAGAAATTAAATATTTAAAAAGTTTTATCTTCTACGAAGAAGATCTCCACACACAATAAGTTGCAGAATCCGTGTTTTTTAATTTCGTTTAAATGGAAAAAGATTCCTTCAAAAGTTAATATTTTAGTACTGAAGTGAAGAAGTAAATAAAACAACGTAATAATTGATGAACGCATTACTTTATATCTACACAGGGATCCAAAGAGTACATGGTCAAGGGTGTTTTTTTAAGCATGACAGAACTTGAAATTTTTAAAAATAACACTAAAAACTGAATTTTGATAAGAAATATTTTATTATTTTTAGTCATCTCTGGCAAATCATTATAAATAGACACACGTTTAAACAACACTATCAAATCAAGTTTGCTTTGAAAATCAGTTATCAATTCTAGCAACTTATAGACGACTTCGTGATTTTTATGGTGTACATAATCGTCCGTCTGAGCAAGCCATCCGTTGGACTGTGGATAGATTTTGTATCACATACTCTCTAGAGGATGCAATAACACTAACACGAAGAAATATGCGTACTAAAGAGAATATCGCTACTGTAAACGAAGGTGTGAAAGAAGATCCAAATTTATCGATTATTCGTCGATGGTAAGAATTAAGGCTCTGTTCGTCCACTAAGTGGAATATTTTGCGCAAATATCTTGGCCTACACCCGCATAAGATCCAGCTAGTGCAGAAATTAAAGCCACATGACCATTATATGAGTCGTTCTTTCGCCGATTGTGATATAGAGCAGTGAGTAACAGACCCATTGTTTTATCGCCAAATTGTGTTCAGCGATTAGGCTCATTTTTGGTGCAATGGCCGAATATTGAGTGAGACCAATCCACAACATACCCTACAGACTCAATTGCATCCAGAAAAATACACCTTTTGGTGTGGGTTACACATTGATGGCATCATCGGACCTTATTTCTATAAAAATGAGGCCGGATCTCACGTTAGGGTCAATGGATGACATTGATCCGGAAGGAATCTGGTTTTAACAAGTTGACGTTAGGTGCTATACGGCGACCATAACTATGGAGTTATTAAAAACAAAATTTGGCGACAAATTGATTTCGATAAATGGACCTGTCAGTTTGCCGTGCGATTTGACACTCCGCGATTATTTCCTGCGGGGCCACGTGAAGTCACTGGTTTATGCTGATAAGGCAGCAACAATTGACGCTTTGGAGGCCAACGTTGTTCGTGTTATACGTGACATACGCCCAACAGTAATTGGAAAAGTGCTTCGTTATGAGCAGCCTCGGTGGCCATATGTCCGAAATCATTTTTAAATATTATGCCACGTTCTGATCTTTCGTATAAAAAAATTGTTCATTACAATTTGATTTTTTTTTTTTGTTATTGTTGTTATTTTTGGCCACTAAATTAATGAGCCTCATTAGCTTGAAATGTAAATTTGATCTTTTTGATATTTTTTACAATTCAAAGTTCTACCGGCTACACCCGATATTATGAGGTGCACGAACATGATAAACTTCTCGAACGAAAACCAGAATAAATATTTAGTGAAATTTTGCTTAACGATAATACAAAATCAAATTATTTTTCTATTCATTCGTTTGTTTTAAATCACAAGAATTTCCTTAAACTGAAATAGAGAAAAATGCCATTAAAAAAAACACAAAAAATGTATTACCAAACCTTTTTTCTGTTGATTGTTTTTTATTTTTTTTTAATGCCAACCCTTTGCATGTTGGCAAACATTACTCCTCAGGCAATTTAAAATGTCATTTCATTAACGCTTAAGTCCACACACATACACAGACACACACATACTAATTTACAATTGCAAATACACCCATATAAACAGCTGGTGATATTTAAATGAAATCACATAAAAATGAATATAAAATTCCCAAGAGAAAATCAACAAAAATCAAAAAGCAAACACGCAAATGAAAACATATAAAAGTAGAGATGGAAAACATATCCAACAGGTATGATGTGATGTCGACAATGACAACGATAAACCACCCACTTACACAAATATTTTGTGCAAACATACATCCATGAGGCAACTTGCTCATTTATGTGAATGTATTCATGCACTAAAACGAACGTACTCATACATTGTGGATCAAAAACTGATGGTAATTAATCTAAATGAATTAAAGCTAAAAAAAATAAAAATTTTTTAAAAATTTTGTCCATAATTTAAGCCATCGTTCAAATCATCCTCTACTTGATTTTAGTATTAAGCTGCATTTAATCTTATGACTCATAATTTTTAATTTCTATGTTGAGTATGCAGTGATAAAGAAGAGCCTCAGCGAAAAAAAAACAGTAACATTATTTTGTCTTCAAATGTGTGAATGCTATTAATAGAAAGTTTTAATGTCTTCCAACGAATTGAAACAGAATCTAAAACACATTAATCTCACTTCGTGTTTCGATATATTATAAACCTTTAAATAAGTTTAATTAGTAATGCGTCGTCAATCAACTGATTGCGCACTTTTAAAAAAATTTGAAATAATTTTAAAGATCCTTTTTTAGCAGTTGCAATAGGCCATGAATAGACTATGAAAAATCTGACCCAGTCGGAAGCAAAGGAGTAAAAGCGGGAGTCTTTAAACGGCTGAACCGATTTACATTTATATTACTTAAAGCGTGGATAGATTTTTAACTGGTAGGAGCAAAATGCTATGCCCGATTTCTCTGCAAGTGGCCTACCGATTTTAATGACATTATTGTCTCTTGGAACCTTTAATCATAGACTCTAAATAGATTTGAAGCAACAGGCGACGCTATGTCCGAGATTTTAATTTATTTTATCCCTGGAACTACTATTCCGACTTAAACCTTATGTATTATAATGTAGTTTATAGGCAACATATCGTTCGAGTGGTTCAAAAATAATGGAAATAATTATTTTATCATAATCGTGCACTGCATCTCATGTTTACACAATGAGCTAACGACCCTGATCCAAAAAAAAATTTTTTTCTCGCACAATTAATTTCAAAGTGGCATTTGATTTTCGACTTTCGGTAGTTACGAAAAGTGCAGCTCAACTGCGATTTAAAAAAAATTATTCTTTTTGCGTTTTATGTTATATCTTATAAATTGAAGAGGTAAGTGTTTATTGTTTAACCTTTTTTACGATTCGATATATTTTTTTGAAAATAAGGTATGTTACCCATATGCTACATCAGACAATAAGAGTGGCATTAAGTTAATTGGATTTCTTTCGCAATAATTGATACACTGTTGTCTTATCTGTTGACAAGCTACGTTGTAGATTTCTAAGCAAAAATAGCGTTTATTTTAGGTGTTTATCAAGTTGGTGTCTACTTAACGTCAGGTGATTACCTCCATTTTAACACGTAATTTTATTTGGGACATAACCAGCGATCAGGTAAATACAACCTCAGACATAACAGCCACAGCGAGATTGAGGCCAAAAGCACAAAAGACCTGTTCATCGCGTACGTCCATAAGTAGTTCAACAACATTAGATCGGACACTGGACACAATGGTCTGATAAGAAAATCAGCTGCAAGTTTTCAAGTTGTCTTGGATTTACCAAAAATGTATGTGAAGAGTGCCTTATGCTATAAGAAAATAAAATTTTCATCTTTCGTTATATGTACCGATAGTTTTATAGATTTGGATCACTTGCTTCAGTGTTGCTTAAAAATAACATAATCTAAAATTCTAAATTTCTTTTCAAATAATAAAAGTTTTTAGAAATCCACAAACACGCATATTTTATTTTTCTGATATCTTAAACACAAAAAATCAAACAAATCGCGGTTCATGAGTAATATAGTGTTAAAATACGTAATGTATATTAATTATTTTAATTACAGCGCTCTACTTAGGCAGTACAACTTTAAAATAAATCAGGTTGATGTTAGATAAGCCTTACTTTTTTGTAATTTTACTATCATCTTCTAAACTTTCATCCATTTAAACGAATCCACAATGTGTGAATTCGAATCACACACGAAGGGTTCCGTACCATGTATTTGGCATTAACTAATTAAATTAGGCATAATTTAATTAATTTAAAAATTAATTAATTTCATTTTTATTAACTAGTTACAGCGGACATAGTAGGACAATAAAAACAGTTAACATAAGGCCTGTGAAAATGAAGTTGCTATAAAGACACTTTTTAATTTTTTTTTTTTGTTTTCTTTAATTTATAGTGATTTTGCAATACATAATCTGTGGAAATTTATAGTCAAGCCAAAAACAAGGCCATATACATATATGAAAAATACACAATTGGGCTAGCTTTCATTATACTCATCAGCACAAAAAGTGGAAAAAGGGTATATCTAAGTTTGTCACACTACAATATCCATTTCCGACCCCATAAAGAATATATCGCTCCTTTATTGCAACAAAGTCATATCTCAAAAAATTAAAAATTTGTAGTTACTCAAGCAAAACTGCCCTTTTAGAACTTCTGTACATGTTGAAAAAATCAGTTTTATATCCCAAGGTGAACCGAAGTTATAGCAATTGCAATTGCGGCAATCATATCATAGGACTTATGTCTTGAAAACTTAAATCGCATTTTGCCAAGTTCAAGTTTTTTTGAGATATGACTATGTTGCAATAAAGGTGCGATATACATATTCTGACTTCTAATGCATAGCAAAGTCGATTGAGAGATGTCCGTCTGTCCGTCCGTATTAGTGTTATTCGATCAAATAAAGTGTCGAAAGAGGTGCCATTGGAAATCAGTATGATCGGTCCATGTCCTTCGAAATAGCAGGCAAAACACCACGCCTACCTCTAATGTTTTCATGTCATTTGGAACAATAAAGTAGATCCAATCAAATAATTAAATATATGGGGCGGTAGCGAATTAAAAAATAAGAAAAAAACACCCAGTGAAAAAATTGGCGCTCTTCCATGTTTTCCGAGTTACAGGGCTCTGAAATTTTAAAATTTTCAAAATATCAATAGGGGTATCATTTTTAAGCTTTTGAAAAGATCTTAATGGAAATACTAAAATTTCAAAAAAAAAAAATGCTAAACCCATTAGGAGCCGATATCATTTTTAAGTAAAATTAAATGTATGCAGACCAAATTTATTTCTATTTTTTTTAAGTATCTATCACCCCAGTATTTGTTTTTTTGATTCGAGTTACTTACCTATATTTACATAGATGGTGAAGGGTATATAAGATTAGGCATAAATAAAGCACTCTTACTTCTTTTATTTTAATTTTTAGGAATTGGTAATAGGCATAACAGTAAATTCTCTGTACAAGCGTCTGCCTATAACGGTTTAAAAGATAAGGCCATACTCGCAGGATTTTTGGCCCTTTAATTTTCAAATTGTTTGTTGACAATTTATTTTAATTGCGGATACATTTACGCATACTCTGTGTGAATTCTAAATGTTTGGCCAATAAGGTTGAAGAACTAAAGCCTTAAGAGCAATAACCACGTGAATTTTGGGAGACCCATTTGGAAAAGACATTTGTCAAATCAAATTAAATACTCATAAAGACATGAAAAAACGCCAAATAGTTTATAAGTCGCCAAAAACTTGCCACATCGCCAAATTAAAAATTAGGTCACCAAATGTGTTTGAAAGTTGCCACGTTTTACGAGAAATCGCCACATCTCACATCCCTGTAAATGTCAGGATTTACGTACGATCTGTCAAAAATTGTATGTGTGTTCAAAAAATATAATAGTGTGAATTAAAAGTGTATGTGTGTGAAAATAATTCATATTATGTTTTTCTCTATGCGATCAAAGTTGATTTTTTAAGGTCAAAACGAAAAACAACAAAATACTGAAACCCTGTAATTTTACATCTTTTTTGTATAATAATGTGGCAACTACAACGCCATTTTGAAACGATTTTTAAAGTAGAACAAAATTCTGTCACACTTTTGTGTAATTCAATTGTACGATTGTGTATAGTAGCGGGGTTCGATATTTGCACGAAAGTTAACTCTTTCGTTTGACAAACGAGAAAGTTTTGAAATATAAGAAATTAAATTAAAAAAAAAAAAACGAAGACACTGCATTTTTACATATAAAAGTAACAAAATTTCAAATAATGAATTTGTTTGAAAATTCAAGTTTAAAAATCAGAATATTGGGATTTGCATCCCTAAACTGAAATTTAACATGTTGCGTTATTTTTAATTCTGAAGTCAAATTGCAATGTTGCACTCACTTTCTCTTGTCCATAAAACGAAACTTATGTTCTGCTGCTTCAATATCATGTTCATTTATAAAATGGACTACATGTTTTTTTGCATCTTGATTTAAAACATTTTGGTTATAAAATGGAATAATTGGTAAATGAATAGCAGACCATCTCCTTAGTTTTGTTACGTTCGTAACATGGCATGTTGTTGCATGATGATGTTTTTGTGATGGATGTTGCTTTGTTGCTTTTCTGTTATCGTAATCATGAATTAAGGTCAAATATCTCTGTGCATATGTTTGTGCTAATGTCAGATGCTTCTAGATATTTAAGTTCATGCATTTGAATCCTACCGTTGCCGGATACGGAAATTAAGCCTCTGGAAATGTAACACAATTAAGTGTACTTTGTGGTGTTGATACTGCCGCTATTGACGTTGCCATTTAGTTTCTTTTTGCAGCATATTTCGAACTCATTCATTTTTCCATTTCAAACTAAATCAGTCTACAAAAGAATTTTGTTAAAAAGGATTGTATGAAAATGAGAGCTATAAATTAACACTGCTGAAATGTTTTCGAAAACATTTAAATGCATTTTTACATCAAGCTACTAATCATTGTTATTCAATATTTCAATTTTCAATCATAAATTACATATAAAATCATATTCATCTAGGAATGCTTAAATATGTTTTCAAAAAGTGAACCACATAAAAGATACTTAGATAACTATCTTATGCAGCCTCCTACTTTTTTTTTGTAATTATCAAAGGAATTTGTTTGTTTCATATTGAATTAACTACTCAATTATTCATTTAATTACACAGTAGCACATTTTTTAACTTTAAAATCTTGAACCAATTGAGACCCCACAAACTTAAACATTATGATGGTAGAAGAAAAGCCCTAGCTACGGTTTTTTTAATTTATTTCTGATGTTTTCGATTCGGAGGAGAATTTTTGTATATTTTTCAAAGAACAAATTCTGTTCCTTAAGTCTATATCTCGTGAAATATTCAAAATATTGCTTTTCTGCCTTCAGCAAACTTTTGGCACTTAATTAGATCTCAAAATTTTGCCTTGAGACAAAATAAAAAAACAACAACATCTTACTCCAAACAGCAAAACAGCACAAAAAACGTAAAATTTCGTCATTGATTTCAGAAATTGCTATGATCTCGACCAGACAATATGTGACAAAAAGATAGCCAAAAGCAAAATAAGCCAGTTTCATTTCGTGACTCCTTCACATAGTTATAGCCTCACAAAGTCATCAAAACTTCAATAAAGGAGCAAGGAATCACCTTCAATTGTATCGTAATTAAAAATGCTATGATTTTTTATATGAAATAGGTACAAAATAGAAAAAATGTTTGCTTCCTTTGAGATTTTTTATTGAGACATATCACAGCCCGGCAAAAAATTTTTGAAAAGGTAATCGAGTGTGGAATTAAGCATTTTTGGCTGAAGTACTTCCCAACTAGATTGCCAACTTAATGATTTTAACAAGGCATGAGACTTTTATAATCAATTCCTGAGAATCGATTACATTAATTATTGTAGGAAGTAATAAGTACAATTAGTACTGTAGTCTCTTTTAACATAAAGAACTAGTTCCATTACTACTTCATTTTTTGGAAGCAAATGTAATGAATTTTGTAATCGAGGAACAAAATATGGCAATCACAAAAGTAAGTCATTATATAGCAAGTACTTTTAAAGGTAATGTCTATTTTTTTGCTGGGAGCTAGCGAAAAGTAAGGATAACGTATATCTCTACCTTAAAAAGACTTAGTGATCAAAAGGAACATTAATTTTACAGATAATAGCAGTTCTAAAACAACTACGAGGGGGGTTTATTGTTTTTCAAAGTATTCTCCAGCATGATTTATACACTTTTGCATGCGCTCAAACCAGTTGTCGAAGCACTTTTTCCACTTCGATTGAGCCACCTCTAAAACATGGTTTTTGAACACTTCAACAGCTTCTTCTGGCGACAAAAATCGTTGACCACGCTTTTTTTTCTTGATGTGCGGAAACAAGAAGAAGTCATTAGGTGCCAAGTCAGGGCTGTACGGCAGATGACCCATTAATTCGACGTTTTGGCCGGTCAAAAACGCTCTGCTTTGAGCCGATGACTTCAGGCAAACAAATTGTACTGTACCACTCAGAAGTGACCGTCCTACGTTGCTCAAGCGGAACAGTCGCCACATGACCATTGAGCCACCTCTAAAACATGGTTTTTGAACACTTCAACAGCTTCTTCTGGCGACAAAAATCGTTGACCACGCTTTTTTTTCTTGATGTGCGGAAACAAGAAGAAGTCATTAGGTGCCAAGTCAGGGCTGTACGGCAGATGACCCATTAATTCGACGTTTTGGCCGGTCAAAAACGCTCTGCTTTGAGCCGATGGTCGTACGTCAAAACGTTTTGAGTACGATTATGCTTAAAAATGACAAACTTTCCAATGGAAATGTCAGATTGCACTTGGCAGCACTCAGTGCTGCCAGGCCAGAAATATATATAGCAGCCCTCGTATAACAATAAGTAAACACAGTGGTTTGAAAACGATGTCTTTTTTTAACAAAATTCGTTATCTTATGAAGCACTCAATATATTTCATTGAAATTTTACAGAGGCAACGCAAAAGTGTTTCTCAGTAAATCTACGGACGGCCAGACCCCTATGGTGAAGGGGGGCTTCTGGGTAGGGCACCAAATTTGGGTGCCTCGGACATAAAATCTTTTTAAGTCATAAAAAGTTTATTTTTAACTTAAATGTTAAGATTTTTTTAATTTAATCAGACCTTTAAAATATCTATAAAAATGTGCTTAAATATGCACGAAGAAAATTGGCTTACAATTGTTTTTGCTTTTGTTAATTTTGGCCAACCTTAATTTAGTAATTTTGGCGTAGTACGCTTATTAATTATACGATTATCACTCTAAGACATTTGATATAATATTAATAAAATTTAGAATAAACAATTTTAAAGTTTTGTTCTGATAGCGCTTTTCGTTAAGAAGTTACAAGCCTCTGAATTGAGAAAATGTAAAAATACCGTGTTTTTAATTTTTCCCTAAAAAAGTGGTATTTTTTTGCTTATGTAATTTAAATTTACTTCAGTACTAGCAAATTTGTTTAAACCATTTTAAAGACGACCTATAGCGAATAAAAGAAAAATTAAGTCAACAATTATATCGGTTCCCCCTCCAGCCCTTTCCGTTTAAAAAAGAGGGGCTTTTAAGTCCCCGAATTTTGACTACATACTCCAAAAAGGATATGACAGCCCCGTGATGAATTAAGGCAAGGTAGCCTCTTTTGTAAAAAAAAAATAAACAATTTTTGGGGACATATTTCCCCGTTCACTATTCTACTAAAAAATATTTTAGCTATAGAACTTCAAAATTTTGTAGGAATAGCTCGATTTTATATTTTATAATTTTGTGTCACTTTTAAGTCCATATTTAATTTCTAAAATAAATTACCTTAACATGATTTTTCAGTTTTTAAAAATGTAGCGCGAAAAAAATAATTACAATATTTGCCCTATTCACAAGCCCCCTAGTACGTGCTAAGTGCTAACAAAATACAACGGTGCTAGCTGTGTTGTTGGTAATTTTCATGCAAACATGCGATACAATACTTAGTACTTTTTTCCATATGTTTTTCAAACGTTGTATTTGTTTAAATGTTTTATGTTTAAATGAATTATTATTTTTGTGTTCATGTGTGAATTATATTAAATTAAATTGAATTAAAAGATATTTTTATTAGTTTTATTTATTTAAATTATTGATTTGACTGATTTATTAGAAAGTTGAAGTTGAAAGTCGAAAGTTGCCAATATAAAAACTGTTCTTTAAGATTTAATATTGCTGTAATGGCTCGATTTCTAATATTTTGTATGGTACAGCCATCACCTATACCAAAAAGAGATGCTATCTTACGAACACAAGCACCATTTCCTGAAGATCCCAAGCAGTAAAGTACAATTTTAAGCTGCAAGTCAATGCGTAGTTGGAGCCTTTCGCCAATTCTGTGAAAAACATCGTCATTTTTTATAAGGTTGAATATATAGGCAAATTCCTCTGGCCGTAATCGTATCATATGAAGAAATCTGTTTTCATCAAAATATCTTAAAACCCGATTATGCCATAATGATGATTTTGGTAGCCCTAAATGTATAATTCTGCGACTGGAAAGCAAGTACATTAGGTTCATCCTAAAATTGTCTTGAATTTCATCCTCACACAAAATATTTATTAATTTACTTTTTTCTGTTTTCTCCCCCATTTGGCTTATAAATAACAAATGATGAATAGCACTTTTCTTCTTCTTATTTACTTTTTGACATATGAAGTACAATGTACAATGGCACACTGATACAATGGTTGTTCACAATGAAGTAAACAAAAAGTAGTATGCAATACTACCTACACCTTAGTAGAGCTTGTGAATACGGCAATTATTTATCTAGATGTCATACGCTTTCCTTTGATGCTCCTTACATGTATGTATATCGATCATATATTTAAGCTGGGGAGCTTCCTTTTTATTTATTTTTGTGCACTTTTTTTCCTAAAACGTGTATAATAATGGTCAATACCTTCAAAGGTTGATAAAAATTGAAGATTTTTTACGAAAACAACTTAATTGCTTGAGGCGCACTATAAAGAGTCATAGGAAAGAATTGATATAAGAAATGAAAAGTTTAACTAAATATGCTAAACTCCTTCTAAGCACTCGGTGTAACCATGACATTAAAACTTCGCTTTAAAAAAAATCATTTGACAAAGTTCGAAAAACAATTGCCAACAGAATCTAATGAATAAGGTAAACATTTCCACAAAATACAAAAAGTCGGAAAATCGGTTCAAAGTAAATAATAATAAATAATTTTTCTTTCTAAAAATGTTTCGAAAGTAAAATTACAAAAAAAGAACCAAAAAGCCGGAAATAAATTTATTTAAAATTTTTTGATAATATTTCCGCTTTCATTGTGTAATTTAAAAAATTATAATACGAGGAATGAATAATAATCAATCACGGTGTTGGTTATACCATAGTGGAGAAAATTCTTGCGCCCGGCCGAAGATCGGCTAGTGGTGTGACCATTGCTTTTCAGCTAATGGCAGGTTTCTTTCGATTTATTTTTTAATGCATCTACAGATAAAACCTCTTATTGTTTTTAAGGTATTCATTTCCACCTCGGTTTGTGCAGGCTCGATTTCAGCATTAGTATCTGTTTTAGCAATGCGGCAAAAGTTTGGAAATACATTTAATTTTATGAGTATATCACCGCATTTACACCAACAATATGTATGTCTCTTACTTTGGAGGGGAATCATTCTGTTTCGTGTATAAAGTAACAATATTTCATATATCCGGTTAACGGGATTTTTGTTGCGTCATATCAATTTAAAGTTTTTACAGTAACTCTGCTTATTCAAATATTTACTCCCCTTATTGTGATTTATGTTAATGTTTATAAAAAAAAAGCAACAGAAATATTCTTTAATTCAAATACATTATTTAAAAGTTTAATCAGAAAAGGGGCAAAAAAATGTGTGTGAAAAAAAATATAAAATGCGTATGTGTTGAGCATATCTTTATGATAAACCAAATTTTTTTTACACAAACAAAATGCATGTGGTTGTAGTTGTTGTGCTTACGAGACTACTGAGTATAATTATACAATGATACAAACCATTTTAAATAAAATTTATTAAATAAAAAAAACCAGCTTAAATCAATTTCTTTTGTATTGAATATGTTTGACATACATTTATTTCTCAATTTTTAAAACTTTTTTATATTAATATTAAAGTCTTTTACAAATATATTTAAAAGTAGGAGATATGTTTATTTATTAAATAAAAACACATAAGTTTTATAATTACAGATATGATACATATTTACTCATAACATTGTAAAATACATACATTTGTCCATTAAATCAATAAAATAAAAAGGTATTAAATACTTTTAAATAAATAAATGGTTTAAAATAAATAAAGATTATTTTACAATTCATTTGTTAAATAAAAAGTCATACAATAATAATTTTTATGATATAAACAAAAGGCAACAGATGAAGTTATCATATATAGCACAGTGTTAAAATAGGATGACTTTAATTTTTTTGTAATTTTTCGAGGTGTTTTATTAAAGATCACCCAATGCTTTTCTTTTCTATAATATATATTATGTATCATATGATACATAAGCTTCTGATCTCTATTTTATCTACGTAGTCAATTATAAACATTATCGAAAACCTAGGTTTTGCGATTTTTAAAATGGGTGTTTTGAAGGAGTGATAAAACATGCTTGACTATTTTCAAAGCATATGTACCTGCTTAACTGTTGCTGTGGAAAAATGTGCAGCAAATGCAAAAAAAAAGAAAGAAACGCATTTGCTTAAGCTGACTATTTGTTTTTTTCTGCAGCAAAGCAATAAGCAAAGCAATTACTTTGAAAACGTTTGCTGTGTTTAAGCAATCAGTTGTTCTTTATTTTTTTTTTTTTTTGCTTTTGCTTAACTTTTCGCTATGAAGTTCTGGTTGACTACGATTGCTGTTTCTTGCTGTAACTCTCTTCTTTTCATCCCTTTTAATATTGGAAATCTATTTATGTATTTATTACTTACAATACGTAAGAAAACACATTTTAAAAACGTTGTTTTTATTACACCACTAGATGAACCCGGTGTGCTTCGCTACCCCCCTCGTTATTAAATAAAATTAAAAGTATTGCGAAAATTTAATGACGATTGGTCCAGTAGTTAAGACTATATTACGATTTTTAATTTTTCTAAAAAGGGGCGGGGTCCCACCCACTTTTCTCCTGGTACGTATTCCTAATTATGCCAATACCATATGTACCAAATATCGTCGACGTAGGTCAAAAAATGCCCAATTATCGTATAAAGCACAAACATACAGACAGACATTCATTTATATATATATAGATAGATTAAATGGTGTTCTTTTTTTCTTAAAAAGCAACAGCAAAAGAAGAAACAAACATCAACGTTTTCAAGCTCTTATTCAAATTTACTTTAAAAAGCAGTTGGTCTTATGCCTTTGCCATTTTTATGAGATGGGCTCATTTTTGACTTATCGGGTGTGTTAAAAAACTAAATTGCCGTATATGGATTAAAACCACTTAGCAACATTTGATCTTAAAGTGCACTGTTTGTTATTTTTTAATAAAAAAATAATCCGGAACTCGCAATACAGTCAAGAAAAATTTGCACCATGATCAATAATTTTTTATATAAAACATTAATCATGGTGAGATGTGGTTGCAACAGGATGGCGTTGTGTACTATTGATTTATTGACATTAAAGTTTGACCTTAAATAATTACCGAGAATTGGACCTGTTAATTGGCCGCCAAATTCGTGCGAGTTAGCTTCTCTAGATTTATGGTGATAAGACAGCAACAATTGTTCATTTTACTTTGACACACGGCCAGCTATAAACCCAAAATTAAACGTTCGGAATGTGTGCGGTGGCTCGAAATCATTTTGAAATGTTAATGATGATCGGTTAAATAAGTTAGAGCGTAAAAGTATAACAAACAAAAAAATGTTTCGATTTTAATTCTTTATCGACCTTTTGTTGATTTATTCAATGTTTGTTCTCTATAGTTTCCTATAGTTAGGCTCTTCAAGGTCATTTTCCTAATTTTAAAGTACCTTATTAGTAATTTCGTATGACTTTCCTGCAATATTTACAATACAAAAAATGCATATTTTGGATAAATGCATAACACTTGATTCAGTGGCCAATCAATGATCCTACTCCTATATTTTCGAAATATTCTCTCTGGCAATAAATTTTTCTTTAATATTTATGTCCAAACGGCAATTAACTGAATGAGAAATAGAAGAGAAAATTATAACTAAAAATGTGACTGTAAAATCCTTTATGCTTTAAGAGTGTTGAAAAAATCACTTTACAAACGAGACAAAGAATTTTGGAGTGAGAGCGCATGTCATCCACATGTATGTTGTTTAGCCAATAAGAAATTCTGTAAGGATTTTAAGCACCAGAAAAGTCGTCATATGGTGAATGCATTTTTTTTTAATTTTATTTTATAATAATTTCCCCTTAAAAATATCTATAGTGCAATTCACTAACTTTAAACAATACAACAACAGTTATATTTGTCGACATTTTCTGTTGTTTACAATAACGATTAAGTGATTCACTAACTTCAGCTTAACGATAATAGACACTAGTAGAAATTGAGTGGCATCTCCGTCAACAATTTAACGAAAAATACAAGAGAAAAAAGCAAAATCATGTGAATTCAAACGAATGAATACGTATTATCCAATATGCACCATGGAGTATGACAATAAGAATAGAATAATAATAGATTTGATTGTAGGGTACGTCTTCTTAAATGCAGTCAAAACATATGTTTATATGCACTCTTTTAACAAGAATTTTATTCGATTTCTTAGCGATGAGCAAGTAGCAAATATCGTTAAAAGCATTACTGAATTTAACGATAATCGTTAAAAAAAAGAATAGTGAATCACAATACTGATATAACAAATTCACTTGAATTTCCTTAATAAATATGTTTTTTTTCAATTTCCTATTTATAACTATTTAATTCAAAATACTCTTAATAGGATTGATTTTGTAAATAATTTTAAAACGAAGCCTTATTAATATATAAAATAAATATCTATCCACATAAAATATACTTCATATCTTTATCTCTAATACACATTAATTATAGATTTTTGTTTTAATATATATTTTTAAAACATTATTTTGTCATTTACCTATTAATATTTTAAAATTTGTATATACATAAAAGATATATTCTTTTTGAAAGCAAATAATATTATCACAGAATTAGTAAAATTAAATACACTAATAAATAAATATCATATTTTTTATAGTTACCAAAAAAACGAATAGGAATAATATAATTAACAAAACCATTTATAAAATCTATTAAAATATTAATTGAATTTAAAACTAATTTTAAACAAATGTTTGGTTAATTATTATTCATAATTTATGTCTTTAATTTTTTAGTTTGTTTCCTATTTAATCTAAATCACTTTATTAGCCGAGTGAGTAATTTACTTCATATTTATTACATTTTTTCTAAATTCGTATCAGTTAAGATGAAAAACCATAAAACTAACAAAAAAATCCAAATTCTGTTTTCTTTTGAATGTCGTGTTTTTAATGATTTCGAACTTTTTATTTTGTTAGTTACACGGCATTTTCATTTTAGCTAACAATATATTAAGAGAACCTGGGATGTAGTAAAATGTATATAATTTGTGCAAAGGTAAAGTTTTATTTATCTACAGTGGTCTTTCAATAGTATAAATGCTCTTCAAGTGGAGGGTGTATTAATATTTGACGTAAATTTCTTACATTGCCTTTCTTTAACCTGATTTAAAATTATAGGAAGTTTTATATTCGTCTGTGTATTTTTATGTTCGCCGCTATTTTTGTCAATTGTAAACTGAATACATTTTCTTTGCACCACCAAGTACGTGTCTTTGCAACCGGAGTTAAAGGGTTAAAAATTTTCGTTATGCATTTACAATTTTTTTTATTCGTCTATTCAATATGGATATTAATTTGAAGTGCATCTAAGCTCCTTTCGCTTGATGTAAAATCAAATCTGGGTTTGCTTCCGCGGAGTTGAGAAATGATAATGTTCTAAAATGTCAATAGAAATTTCTTAATTGTTCAACATATACGTGCCACGTACAACAAAATTTTAAAATATTTTTTTTTTTATTTTATGGTATTATGAAAAGAGAAGGGCTGTCGTATATCTGCCATGCAATCCTGTAAGCATTCTAGCAGCAAAAGTTACTGCTGAGCAAACCAGATAACGTTAGAATTAAGGTTAGGGGCAGAAGCATGTTTATTGCAGATTACATGACAGACTATGATGAAAACGGAAACTGACAATTTTCAGACGATGAGCACAAATAATTTTTGACTACTTGATTAAAAAGGTTTATAAAAAGCTATTAAATATTTCAATTAATTTCTATGCACATGTACATTAGTTAGAAAATATCTTTCTGTATTAAAATTGTATTGGCCGTTGATATCAGTGTTGCCGTTTGGTTACATTTCTTGAAATTTTTATAACTTTTGAAGGCTACACATAATTTGTATAATTTTGTTATATTAAGCCAAAATTTCGTAATTTTTTGTACAGATACAAAATAAAGAAATATTACTGAAAGAGTACTTGCTTCATTATTTGAGGTTAAAATCTCTCTTAACATATTAATATTTTTTACATATCAATTCGATTTTCATAACAAAAGTAACCTGCAAATGGAATCAAATTTCCATACGAAAAATTAGTTTGAAAAAAAATAACATTGCTGAAGTTTTACTCTGTTCAATTCGTGAGAAATTACGAAATGTTTCTGTCTACATGTATAGAAACAGCAAAATGCATCTGGCAACAATTCTTTCTAACTATGAAATAATAAGAGCTGCATTTCGTGCGGAAAACTAAGAATTCTGTTCAAACTTGCGAAAATTATTAGCTACTTCAGTTATTACGGTTAATAAATTTGTCTTTAATAACGGTAGTTAAAAAATAATTAGTGTAGGAAATTTTATCAAAGCTCAATTTTTCAAAGAATAAGGTAAAATTGATTTATCAAAAAATCATACTTTAACTAATTTTATTGAATTACGTTAGCATGCACTTCTCCATACCGAAATATTAGTATTGAGTCCTTATTTAAATCCTCATGAGTATTATCGGTACGAAATTTTTATTCGCACGTTTTTCTTTTTTATTTATAAATAAATATTTTTATTTATAAGTAAATAAATTTGCTGCCTTTTTTTATATTTTATATAAATTACATTAAATTACTATTTATTTTAGGAAAATTTCAAAATGTGTTTTTTAATAAAAAAAAATGTACATTTCGTGAACGAAGAGCGTAACTTTTTCCTGTCTTTCGCTGGCAACACTGATTGACATCATCCTTTCTTAGAAAAAGACTAAAACATAAACCTACTGTAATTAAAATGTATGAACAAACCATTTAAGTTATCACATTACATACGTTTTTACTTAAGAACTGTGCTTACAAATGTATTTGAAATACTAACATTTACTTAACTTCCTTTTAATTCATTTACTTAAACTATTGTATTTACATTAATAAATTAGATATAAAAGTGGTTTTTATATACAAGCTTTCATTAGTTAATTTACATTCTCTATTTTGTGTAAACGCCAGTGATTTTAATATATTCTGTGTGCAATAATAGTAATTGACATAATTTAATTAGGATTGTTGTTATTGTTAGAAAACGTATTTGTGTTAAACTATTCAAAATATTATTGTTATCACGATGATGATGCAAACTTTTAGACGAACTGCGAACTGCAAAGAAACAAGAAAAGGAAAAAAAGAAAACAAAATCATCAGGCATATTTTTAATTATTATTTGATTATAGAAATTGTTTGCGAAAAGCACAATTTATAATTTTTTTACCAAAAGTTAAAAGTTCAAGAAAAGTTTTAGTTAGTTACACATTTCATTAGCAAATTTTACGCTACCAAGTGAAATTACTGCTATAGTTTATGAATATAAATTAATACTAATAGCAAAAAAGGGCAAAAAAAAAGAATAATTGCCTCTATGTTTTCTAAGAGTTTTTTTTTATACTACAATCGATTAAAATAATATCTATATACCTTACACTTGCCTTACGGTTATGAATTTTTGTATAAAAGTATTGCTCATTTACTTCTAGAACGTCATAACTCAAAAAAATTAATTTCGAGATAATCGCAGTTTAAGTTTTTGACTCGTTCTCACCATCGAAAAAAATATCATACTGCTAAAGTTACCACTACATTTAGTAAAATGATTTAAAAATAGAAAATCCATTCAAGAAAACTTTCATCAATTATATCATAAAGGAGAGGTCTGGGACAAACTATGTGGGTCGTTTGAATTACGACGTTATTGCTGTAAAATTATATCCGATAATTTATCGCACAGTAAACTAAAATGTGTTGTTATTTGTGAAAAGAAAAACGAAGTTTTACTTAATAATATTTGTCATCAACGCAGCCATAACACAAAAAAAAACCTTATGCAAAAAGTCGATACAGTCACAAAACGAAGTGTGACGATATTTTAGAAAGCGATATGATATTGACGTTTGAAGTTTACTCCACAACTATTTGAGTTGTCGTTCTTATTGACAAACTTTCTTACATAAAATGAAATAATGACTTCTTATTCTCTTAAAATGTGGAAAAAATAAAGGACAAAAAGATAAAACGAAATTTTACTTTATTTTCGGCTTTTTGGTTCTTTTAAATCAGGCTTTAGATTGGCTCGCTCTTTTGCTCTTCTGCTCTTTGCGTACTCTTTTTATGCTCGCTCCTTTTTAAGCTATGCGCAAAAGAGCAGAGCAGAAAAAAAGAGCCAATCGTTTATGCGCATTGCGTTTGCTCCTTCTTTTCATGCTCTGCTCTTTGAGCCATGAGCATTTAATTTTATTTTTGGCGCTTTTGCTCTGCGTATTGAGCCAAAAGAGCAGCTCTTTTGCTCGTGCTCCTTTTGGTAGTAACAGTGGTTCGTTTGGCTTTTATTAAGTTTTACAAAAAAAATTCGTAACAATATGTTGTTTAATATTAATTATTATTAATTTAATATTAATTATTTGGATTTATTTTTTTTTATTTGGTTTTATTTTATTTATTTATTTGAAGATTTGCTTATTGTGGGATTTAAAGTTGATATTTATATTAACAGTATAAATTCAACATGATTTCATAATCGATTTAAGGAAATGTAGATGATATACGGTTGAATTTTTGGAAACGTAGTTTCAACTAAAAACATCGGCATCCTACAAGGGTTACTTTAGTTTTGTTTCACTTTACATATTTAATCAGAGAGAAATATATGTATAGCCTTTCTTTACTGCGTTCACTCTTACTAATTGTTAAGTAAAACCTTTTTTTGTTGTCAAGGGTTATTTTTTGTTGTAAACAAATGTATGTTAAACGGTAAATTTGTTTTGCTTCTGTTTTAGGTATGGGATGTTTACTTGTGAATTTGTTATTGTTTTATTACTATCTTGCATATGTTTTAGGTAGGGGTGGTGCATTTGTTATTGTTTTATTACTTCTTAATTGATGGTAAAGCACCAAATTATTGGCACTAAATAAAGCAAATTTTCATTACCTATTAAATGCAAATGAAAACAATTGTTTTATTAAGTTAAGAAATTTATTTACATATATTTATACCTACAATAAATTACTTATTTTATATATTTTATTTCGGTTCTGGTATATTAAACATTTACATTGATTTTACATACATATGTATGTATGAGGAAATGGTAGAAACGATCAAATTTGTTGGCATTAATTTTAGCAAGAAACTTTTTTTTTATTAACAATACTAGGAATTCTATAGTTTTGTTTTTAGTACTAATAATTTGGTGTTTTGCCATAAATTAAGTAATAATAAAACAATAACAAATACACCAGTAAACATCCCCTACCTAAAACATAAGCAAAACAAATTTACCGTTTAACGTACCTAAATTATAAGCAAAGCACATCTACATTTTTGAAAAACCGCAACAACAAATAACACATGTAAATTTAAAGCAGGAAAACAATTGGATAAACAAACAAAAACACAATTGAAAATAATTACTTTATGATACCAGTAAACAACCAAAATTCCTTAATTAGGTAGAATTGCAATAATGTTAAAGATAAGCAAATTATTACCCTTTATCCTTACTTTTTTATCATCACTTATTGCACATTTTTATTAATGAGCCATTCATATGACCCTCGCTTGAATTTACAAGGAACTCCACTACTTACCAATAATCAAAAACCAACAACAACGGTAGACCACAAAAATACATAACACTATTATTCGTACATATACATACAGACATACCTATGTACATATATACATACAAACATTTATGTATGCGTACAAATATAAATAAAATAAATATACATACATAAGTATGTATATGTTTCTCCAACCTTCATTTGAATATTACCTATATTTAAAAAACGATAAACAATCTTCTAAACTGTCCCAAACACTTTCCCAAACACATAAATCAAATAATTTATTTATTGTATTGATTTTTACATTATAATCTTGACGTTAAAAAAATATGTTATGTACCACAGTAAAAGAGCCAAGCGCATTTTTGGCTCTTTTTGGCTCTTTTGCGCTTTGTGCACAAAAAAGGAGCAGCGCAAAAAAAGAGCCAAGCATATTGCTCTTTTTAATGCGCTGCTCCTTCTTGGCGCAGAGCAAAAATATTGGCGCCGAGCAATGCGCAATAACAAGTTGGCTCTGCTCTTTGCGCAAAAGAGCCAAAAGAGCAGAAAAGAGCTGCTCGGCGCTGCGCATTTACTTACTCTGTTTTAAATAATTTTCTAAACATTTTTAGAAAGAAAAATTATTTACAAATGTATGCGGACGTTTCCCAAAAAAACAAGAAAAATTAGACGCTAGCAGAATGAAATGCAGCATTTTCTGGACCGCATTCTTTGCATCAATCTACCTTATGTTATGTACATCGTAAACATCATCTATTTAACCAACTAAGCTTAATGTTAATTTGGTGAGACGAAGTTCACACGTCCGCATACATTTGTAAATAATTTTTCTTTCTAAAAATGTTTAGAAAATTATTTAAAAGAACCAAACATCCGAAAATAAAGTAAAATTTCATTAATTTATAAAATCGATGGTTCGAATCCTGGTCAGGGAAAAAAAAAATTTAAAAAGATAAAACGTTTAAACAATATAACTCATGAAACGGCGAACATTTCTGTATGATTAACTCCAAAATTTTTAAATTTCGAGTTATGACTTTCTAGAAGTAAATGAACGATATGTTTTTATGTATGTTTATATTTCAATATAGATTATTTAAATTTATCCCGATAAAACTTACGAAAGAATTAACTTTCAAACGAAGTGTCATACTCCACCCACTGTTTCACTTGGAGATTGACGCTAAAGCAACGCTACCAAATTATGCAGATTTATTTTGAAAATCAGTTACCGACTCGCGTAACTTATAGACACAAAATTGTGCGATATGTACACTGGTGTTTTTATTGGACCTTATTTCTTCACAAATAAATCGGGAGCTCACGTTATGATTGATGGATATCGTTACCGCACAATGATCAGATATTCTATTTTTTTTAATTGGATGACGCTCATTCGGGAAAAATTTAATTTCAACAAGATGGCACTACATATAGCGACCTTAGTCATAGATTTACTAAAACCAAAATTTCGCAATAAGTTGATTTCGGGAAATTTTACTGTCGTGTGATTTGCCATATCTCTATTATTTCCTGTGGAGCTACGTAAAATTACCGGCTTGTGCTAATAACCGATAAATTTAAGCCTTGGAAGCCGCCATTGTTCGTGTTATTCGAAATGTACCGACAGCATTGCTCTAAAAACCGTCTTTAATTTGGACGTCAGATGCGCTTCGTCATATCCCCGAAATCAGTTTTAATGTTATTTTTTTTATATAAAATCTACCACGTCATTTGGAAATAGTGTTTTTTAATAAAATTTAAAACTGGAAACACGAACTTATGCCTGACAATTAATTGTTCATTTAGTTGGGTAATTTTAGTCCTTAAATGTTTACGCTAGTTACTGAAAAACTATCTGCTGTTTTTCGATTGTTAATTAAAAAAAAAATCCAAAATTCAAACTTTGTTTTGTTTCTTGTATAAATTATTCAATCATATTTGTTATTTGAAATACTAAAACAGGCAGCATAGCTCTCATTGGGAGCAATGATTTTACAATACTCCTTAATAAAAAACTCTTTAAAGTTTTAAAATTTTTTAGAGTAAATGCGCCAAACAAAATAAAGAAGAATACAGCTTTAAAAAATAAAACATTCATAGTGACACAAAAAGAACTAAAACAAAATGTTGTTCTTACCAAAAAACATGGCTTCTCGATTGTCAATTATGCCAGGCCTGCGTTGTACAACACTCTCTTTGTCACCTTTCCATAAGACCGACGATATGCTTGCAAGACATTTTACGTGCATAGGACCACTGCTAAAATGACGAGCATCAACTGTCATTATAAGACCCAAGGCTGATGTTATCAGGCCGTGACGATGGACGGTGTCATTGTAACGTACCAAAAACTGTTCATCAACGACCTTAAATAGAAAACGAAAAAGATATAAAATAAAATAAAAAACGGTAAAATACGAAAACTTAACATTAATAGTATTAATAATTGACAACTACTGAAATTTCATAGTCAACTAATTGCCGTGTCCCAGCATTAGTTTCTATAACAACACAGCTTTGTATTCATACAAATGCACTTTTGTTTTCCTTCATATATCAGGGCTTTTACTGTTAATTTTTAAACTTTAACTATAAGGTAATCCTACGTTTTAGGTTTTAATTTTGTCGTTTATAGTTTTATGGTAAAATGCAAAAAAAAAATACCATTCGTATACTTAAATAAGTCAAAGCCAAATCACTCATACGTCATATAGTCAATATGTGTTTTACATGATGTTCGTATAATTAAAAGCGTGTTTAATAATAATGATAATATTATTTACCCTGAAAGTAATAGACTTGGGAAAATGTGTGACTCAATTAAAATGTTGTCGTGTTACCTTCTATGCAAAGTTATCATTATTATAAAGAAATAAAACAGTGGAAAATTGAAAAGCTTTTGTAAAGACTTTGGGCTTGTGGTCAGAATCTCACCTTAGGATACACTTGCTGAATAAACAATTCAATATTTAATTTACAAATAAATTAAATTATGAAAAAAAAATCGTCGTATTATTTTTTACTTTTCTCCAATAAAGTCAAAGGCAATTACTTCTCTTTTGAGAGTCCTGTGAAAGATCCTATTTCAATAAAAAATTATTTGAATGTATAAATTATACATGGAATTTTTACATTATTATGAAAAAAAAAATTAAAAAATTTTACTATCATTAAATGCTAATGATTTTACTTTAATTATAATTGTTTTGACTTATAGTAATGAGATTTTCATGAAACTGTATATATATATTGTGAAGGGTAATTAAAAACCGGCGTAGCTGAATATAGCACTTTTACTTGTTTATTCTAAATTAAGCTTCTTTTAGTTTTAAAACTTAATGAAATATTTTTATCTGCCCTGATTATTTCCCGTAGTTGTTTATTAAAATACTTACAGACTCCAACAATTTATATTTCTTTACAAAATTTAATCGGTATTTACCATTATCTTTTATATTGTCACATTAAAAACCAATGGGGACCCTTAACATATCGCTAACAATAAAACACTTATAGTGTTGTTCTTCGTGTGTGTGTGTGTGTGTTTTTTTTTTTAACGAACCAAATAAAACAGAGAGTTTGCGTGTATTTTAGTTACAGGAGTTTATTTTGTATGGCTGTTAACATTAAGCAAAACTTCTGTTTTAGTATGTACATAGTGTCACTTATCAAAGTGCCACAATGTTCTCACTTAAAACAACAACGGTTTCGCCCACCAAAGATTTTCTGCAAGTCAGACATCATGACTCCACGTTGATGAATATTATGTTCTTGGAAGTTATGATATGCCACCAAAACTTACCAAAATAAACAAAATTTAATATTTTTCCTTAAAAACTCAAATCTACTTTAAAGAAATTAATTCACATAGGATTTGCTCGGCAACAAACTTGATGTGAAAACAAAAGAGATTAAAGTTTTTATATTGTTGTCGCATCTATCACGACCAACACACAAACATGTGCTCTTCTATATATATATATATATTTCTTTACACTGCTTTTAATAAACTTGTTAAATAATTTTCGCCTGTACATTTGATGTCTCATACAATAAGCCCTTGTTCGAATTTATTTTAATTTTTACATTTTTTTACGGTTTTGCATTGCCATTTGCATTCCTTTATTTGTCATTTTTTAAGCTTTTTTCGTATTAATTTATGCCTCAGCATTGAAATTTAAATATAAATGCCTGTCACAAAGTTCCATTGTGGGTTTTTGATAGATATTTTGCTGTATTTTTGTTTTCTTTGATATTTTTGTATATTTATAGATTTTCCCGTCTGGTTCAGTGTGGGATGTTATTCGTACATAAAATTTTCTTGCAGAGTTACTATGTATGTAATAAGAAAAACTTTATATACAATTCGTTTATAATTTTAAGAGGTTTAAAATCGTGGTATAAAGGTATAAAAATTATGATTTTAATTAATTCATTTTAAATTTTTTACAAGAAAAAGCGACTCATAAGTGAAACAAAAGTACATTATATATTAATGTAATGTAATGAAAAATTACATGATCAATCTTTAAATTATATTTATATATTACTAGCTCAATCATCACAGCTCAATAAGTTGAACGCACCGCTTACGTTAGATTAATGGTGCCAATTACACTAACGTTAGGCGTGGTCGTGCACTGAAGGAAAATTAATAAAAAGTAGTATAAATATAAACTACGCAGCTTGTTCAAAAATAACAGGAATTTTATTTATAATTTATAATACTTATGTATTATAATTATTTTTATCGCTTCTAATAACCTATTGCAATTATACATTCCCGAGCGTTGCAATAGCAAATAGCAATTCTCGATTCGATGTTTTTCATTATCGAAAAATTATGAAGCACTAAAATCATTGATAATGTCAACATAAGACAAAGCATATATTCGCAGCCCACAAAACTTCAAAGTTAAGAGCACCATGTTCTTTTTTAAATTATATCATTTATTATATTGATGTAAGTGCTTAAATTACTTACCGCTTGGCTATTGACGAACCACTGCAAATGTGATGCTGGATGAGATTTCCCTGAAGTGCAATTTAAATGCAATGTTTCACCAATTTGATAAAGTTTTTGTTGGCCTCGTATGTGTGGACCATCACGTGGAAGATCTGCATTAAATAAATATAAAAGAATAAAATTTTATTAAAACACAATTTTCTTATTGCTTTGAAACAATTAAAAAAATCCTTAAAAAAAAGTTTTTCAAACCCATTTTAGGTTTTAATTCTTTCTTTATATCTGACAAAATTTTTTTATTAACACACAGGCATATTTACAATGATTTTTTTAAGAGAAGAAACTCCCAGTCAATAATGCCTGTTTATTAATTGTGTGTTGTTAGAAAGAATAGAGTCGAGAATATACTAAGGTCGTAAAGATAAATCATAGGGAAAAGAAAAGTTATGGTTATTTTTAAAACAATTTTGCAGCGGCTACGGTGTTTCAAGGACTTTGTATTTGGAAAATCCTAATAATACGAGGGCTGCTCTGTATATTTCTAGCCTAATAGTGAAAATGCGAATATTTATAATCAAAAATGGTTTTTTTGTTTTTCAAAGTATTCTCCAGCATGATTTATACACCTTTGCATGCGCTCAAACCTGTTGTCGAAGCACTTTTCCACTCCGATTGAGACACCTCTAAAACATGGTTTTTGAACACTTCAACAGCTTCTTCTGGCGTCGAAAATCGTTGACCACGCATTTTTTTCTTGATGCGAGGAAACAAGAAGAAGTCATTAGGTGCTAAGTCAGGGCTATACGGCGGATGACCCATTAATTCGACATTTTGGCCGGTCAACAACGCTCTGGTTTGAGCCGATGGGTGTGAGCTCGCATTGTCATGGTGAACAATAATTTGTCTTCTCTTGTTTGTTTTTCGAATTTCTCCGATGACTTCAGGCAAACTAATTGTAGTGTACCACTTAGTAGTGACCGTCCGTTTTGCCGAAGAAACAGGTGACCATTTGCTTCGAAGTGCTTCTTCCACGAACAACTTTCGTTGGATTTTGCTCGTCTTTGAAGACCCACACGGTCGATTGTTGTTTCGTTTCGGGCTCATACGCATAGATCCATGATTTGTCACCTGTGACGATCTTATAAACGTCTTTTGAAGCACCGCAATTGTATTTTTGCAACATTTCTTTGCACCAATCGACACGAGCCTTTTTTTGAGCGACTTTCAAATTGTGCGGGATCCAACGAGAACAAACCTTTTTTACGGCCAGGTGTTTATGCAGTATCGAATGTATGCTGGTGGAAGACATGTCCAAGGATGTCTCTATCTCTCGTATGTTGCATGTCGATCTTGCATTATGAGTTCACGCACGGCATCAATATTCTCTGGCACAACAGCCGTTTTTGGACGACCTTCACGGAATTCGTCTTTGAGCGAGCTTCGGCCACGATTAAATTCATTATACCAATATTTCACAGTGCTATAGGATGGTGCTTCATCGCCATACAAAGATTTAAGTTCATCAATGCACTCTTGTCGTGATAATCCACGTTGAAAGTTGTGAAAAATGATGGCACGAAAATATTCACGAGTTAATTCCATTTTTTTTTTATATTAATTTTTTCAAGTCACTGTAAACAACACAAATATTGGTCGTACGTCAAAACGTTTTGAGTACGATAATGCTTAAAAATGACAAACTTTCCACTGGAAATGTCAGATTGCACTGGGCAGCACTCAGTGTTGCCAGGCCAGAAATATATATAGCAGCCCTCGTACTAGAAAAATTAAAGTTGATAAAAATAATGTTGGCTCGGTTACGAACTCAAACCAATCTAAGCTGCAGCACTATCACACAACTTTTTACGTTTTCAAAATAAAATAAAGAAAAGTGGCAAAAGTAATAATTTTGAGGCAAGTAATCAAAACTAGCTTATTTTAATTTATTGATATAGTTTTACATTTTAATTTTGCAAAAAATTTAAAACCAGAAAAATTGCTTTAACTAATATGCTGACATGCGTTTGTAGAAGATTCACACCACTGTGAAAACTGTGTTAGTACAAAGTTTAAAATTCAAATGATAAACAGTTAGTAAACATCTCAAAAGTGTAATCTATATTATGAGAAAAATAATACTAGTTTTTTAAAACCTTTAAAAATCTCCGAATTTTAAAAATAAACCGTGTAAGAAATTTTAAATTGATGACAAGAATGTCTCTCTCACATTTAATTAATTCATACCAAAAAAAATCTAAAAGTTAAGCATCCTTTTTTTTATTTTTTTAATAAAACAATAATGAAAATATTTTTGTTTACAAAATATTTCAATTGATACTCACATACAATATCCAAACGTCCTTCACCTTGAACGGATGAAAAATTAGGCGCTTCAGCTGATATTTCACAACGATATAATCCTGTTGAATTGATAGTTAGGCCTCTTAACAACACTCTTGTGCTGTCCGAGTGTTCTTCCTTTAAGAAAAAAGAGAAATATATAAATACAGCAAAATCTTAAAACAGTAAAATATATTAAGTCTGTGTATCTTAAGTTTAATTAAACAATTTCGAATGTCGTATTTAAAAGATTAAAGGCAAGACATCCATTATGTTGTTATTATAATATTAAGCAACTTGTTACTAACTCCATTTTGATTATAAAAATTAAATTTTATCGACCCTTAAAAATTCTTATTAATAAATGTCTGCCGTATAAATAACAAAATTCTATTTTTTTCTTAACAATTAACATCAATAATATAAAATAATGATTTTTTATTTTTGCTAGTTTCGATTTTTTTTTGTTTATTTTAATATTTAATGTTCGATATATTTAATTCTTAACAAATATAGAAATTTAAATACATGTGAACTAAGGCCGAATTAAAAATTATTCATTTGATTTTTGTGAAATTATTAGTATTATTGGATCTCTACATAATTCTATTCTTCGCATCTGTCTACACTAGATTGTGTACATTGTAAACATCATCTACTTAACCATCTAACTTTGTAAATAAGAATACGAGGATTATTCATAAACAATCAATATTAATTTGGTTAGACGAAGTCCACACACAACCCAAAGCATTTCTTCCATGTTCTCTCTGTAGCTCGTCTTGTAAATATGTTATTGCCTTGTACCAACTTTCAGTCAAAACAATTTTAATTAATTTTTTATAAATATTCATTTGGTTATAATAATGATTTTAAATTATAAATTTCACATTAGTTCACTTTTCAGATACTAAATTGATTACTATCGTACCACAAAAAGGACAAAAAAAGTCTTAAGCTGAAGGTCCACATCATGCGTTCATGCGCAGATGCGTATGATACTTTTTATGCACCTTATGCATTTTTAAATTCAAGTTAATCAGTTGTTGTATTGATATTGTTATCAAATAACAACCATTTTGACAGAAAGGAAATTAAAATTAATATTTTAAATGAATTTATGGGAACTTGTCGCTATAGAGGAGTAAAGCTTTTATTGTATAAAAATAAGCTATAAACTTGTACTCAATCGCAATTATTTTTTTTTATATAATAAACATAACAGTAATGACACTTAGTACTTATAAGTAATCGATAAATAGAATACAAATGTTTTTAATATAAAAAATTGCATTTAAAATAATTTTTTGTGTATTTTTTGTTTAACCTTTTGTGCAACCTTTAATGCGAAAGCTTTTTATTCGATTAAAAGCTTTCTTTAACATAAAAAATGAATACAGCACACAAACATATTTATCAATAACATTGAAAATAAAATATGATTTGTCATCCATGTCCATCCAAAACAGCTGACATCTTTTCACCACTCATGCGACTCATAGACCTACTCTGATGCGTTAAAGCGTAAATGCATTCTATGCGTTTTGCTGCGTTACTTACCACATGCAATTACGCAGTTTGTATTTTAATTTTGATTTTTCGTATTCGTATAAATTAAGTGAAAACAGCTGCTTTGGATTTTTCAACCTTTTTACCAACAACTTAGTGATGCCATTTGATTTCTTTTCGCGCTTGAATTAGATCTTTTTTATGCCTGTTTTACCTTTTAAAAGATAGCATCATTGAAAAACCGTTTTCCTGATCTAATGAAGTGATGATTGTATTGAAAATTTTTAATAACAAAAAGTGTCGTCATACAATTGTCCAATTTTAATTCGCATTTTATTGCACATGCCTTCTTTAAATGGTACTTTGTCTTAAGTGTTATGGATTTTTTAGCATGTCTTAAAATAAAAAAATAGAAACTTCAACATGGTAGCAGGAAAAAGCAAAAAAAACCCGACTTCAAAACAGATTTCATCTGCCTGTATAACAGTTCAAAAATATGGCAATATATATAAAATTACATTACCTATTGGGACACATTTGTATTCCATCTCCAAGCTTTATACTTGTTATAGCGGACTTAGCACTACAGTTCTTGTTAATTTCAACCGTCTGTCTACAACTGTTCAACAGTTTGGCAATCTATTGGAGTTGTGTAGTTAGTGAACGACCTAGTTCAATTGAGCTACTCACACAATTGAACTATATGGAGCTCTCTTTTTACTGAGCTCGGGCTCAGTTACTGAGCGCCTTTTATAGTTCATCATTATTTATATGAAAACTAATATAAAATTACAACTTGAGTGAAACCTTAAAATTTATTTTTGTACATATTAAACAAAAACATACTTTTGTAATCAGGAAATATATTATTATGAAACAATTTTCTTTTTAGTTTTTAATGTTTACAAAAATAAAGTCAGATAAAATTGCATACTTAATATAGTTTTTCAGTTGCACAATTTTTCATTAGTATCTATAAATATGTTTTTAATTTCTGATAAATTTAACAGAGGCAACAAAAAATTGTGTGAGCTAAACAAATCAACTGGATTCGATCACTTGTTTTCTGCTCACTGATTGAGCAATTGAACTTAAAACAGTTGAGGTAAACATGTCAACTGAATTCGGTCATTTGTCTTAGGTCACTAAGTGAGCTTTGAAGTAAATAAACGAACTAGTTCGTTCTAATGAGCAGAGCTAAAAAGAGCGCTCACTTTAAGAAGCTGATAAACCCAACTCTACAATATATATCAAATTAAATCAACTATAGGAGCACCATTTAATTTCCAAATTCAAATTTTTACTTGCTGTTGTAATAGATTCTTTGTCATTTTCTACCTTCTGTTTATAACGGTTTGACAGTTTGGCCATATACATCAAATTACATCAACTATTGTAATACCCTTTAATTTAAAATTATTAAACTTCTTATTATACTGAGTAAAGTAGTGAATATTTTGTCTCATTTTCAAATATTTGTATATAACGGTTAAAAAGATATCGTATTAATTTTAGAAACACCATTTAACCCTTTGATGCTTGGCGTACATTATACGTAATGTACATCGATTTTATCAACCCGTCTCTTGTTCAAATTTTAGCATACATGCAATTAATTTGCAGTTATAGGTTCGTTGTGATGTTATTTTTTAAATTCTAAAGAGGCTATAAGATTTAAAGACAACTTGAGATCATTTTTATATATTTTGTCTACTCATCATCGACGCAGCCACTAATATGTCAAATTAGAAAAGAAAAAATGAATTTTTTGATGAATTTTTAAATGTTTCTTTAATTTATGTACATACATATGGGTTAAAGAAATTTAAAACCAATAAAAAATAAAATAAATTGAAAAATGATTTTTGGGAATAATTATTTTATATTAGTTCACTTTTTAATGTGCTAATATCCCAAATATTTTAAATAAAATCAAATATTGATTATTAGTGGTAAAGCTAGTTCCTATGGCCATTTCGTTGATTGCTCAACTCAACTCATCAGGGAACCTTCTACCATATTTTAGATAAGCTAAAGCTGCCTATTATATTTAAACATTTTTTTAACCAACTGAGAAGTGGAAAAAATTAATAAACACAAGCATCAAAGCTTAAACAAAATACCAATAATCAATAGTGACTTTATTTTTGCTTACATTTCCTGATGAGTTGAGTTGAGCAATCAACGAAATGGCCATAGGAACTAGCTTTACCACTAATAATCAATATTTGATTTTATTTAAAATATTTGGGTTATTAGCACACTGAAAAGTGAACTAATATAAATTGAAAAAGTTTTTAGATTGAAGCAGATTTTATATTAAAATGTACAGCTTCAAAACACGCCTTACAATAAAAATTTGTCCCCATCATTTTTTACACATTCTTTTTGAAGCCTCTTTAAGCTATACAAACCATATATAGAACTTTTCAACGGTCGAAATTAATTCCCGTGTCAAAGGGTTAAGTTCTAAATTCCAGTTATAAACTGTTTTTATAGCGGACTAAGCAATATAGGTCTCTTGTAAGTTTCACCTGTATTCCATAACGGTTCAAAAGTTTGGCCACATACATCAAGTTACATCAGGTATTGAGACACCTTTTAAATTCCAAATCCAAATTTTATACTTGTTGTAGATTTAAAGCATCTGCCTACAACTGTAAAAAAGTATGGCTATATACATGAAGTTAAATGAACTATTGGGGTACCCTTTAATTAATAATTTTGGATTTTTTTTTTTAATACTTATCACTAAAACGATCATAGCAATCGACATTCTGTCCACTTTGCTAGCGTTTAGCTATGATGGTTTAAAAGATTGGCCCGTGTAGGTTAATTTACGTTACCTCTAGGGACACCCTATAATGTTTGGATTTGTTTTTGTATTACTTTGTGGTATTTCTTTTTGAAGTGGCACCCTTTGCGGCTCATAATACAAGTAACAACCAGTACGTTGTATGGGGACACCCTTTAACTTTTAAGATTATGAACTAATTTTAAAACGGGACTAAACCGTAAGCATCACCTTTTTAATTTTAAAAATTTATTCAGACGTGACTGGGTTCTGCGGGCGTAAACATAAAAAAGCAAAATTCAGTCGAATTGATAACGTCCTTCTTTTTGTGAAGTCGGTTAGAAATACTTTTTTTTTTGTATACGTGAAACACATATTCATCTTTTTATGAAAAAATTTATAATAAAGTTATTTGTTTTCGCTCGTTTTCCTGACTTTACAAAAAGTGATTTATGTTTCTTCTGCAGTGCTTGTGTATTCGTTTTGGATTTCTGTTTATGTGCTTTTTTTGGCAAAAATTTACTGCCAGTCCCACGATGTAGCAATCGTTCTTTCGTTCGCATAATTAAATTAAAAACTAAAACAGTTTTTTATAATTTGTTTTTGTTTTGAATGTAATTGTGAGAACGAACGAACGATTGCGACATCGTGGCACTGGCAGATAATTTCTTTTTACAAAAACTATTCTATGTTTTCTATAATAAAATTCATACTTACCACAACTCTTACACCATCAACTCTATAACTAGTTTTTGGTGGATTGGCTTTTGGTACATAACGATAGAACTCTTCATTATCCTTGTACCATTTAATGGCATACAAATCCTCACCATCCTCTTCTTCATAGTGTCTATATAATTCACCTTCTTTTTCTTCGTCATCATCATCATCATCTTCCTCACCTTCATCACTACTTGTATTATTCTCTACTTCATTTTCATATTCTTTTGAATTGCTGTCTTCATTGTTGACATCACTATGACCAGGATGTTGAGCAAAACTCTTTGCATCTGTTATTGTGTCACTTGAACTTAAATAAGTTTTGCCAGTGTGCATACTGGCACCGACATGGCCACCATATTTGTTATTATAAATTGAAGAGGAAGACAGGGATGATGATAGTGAAGACGATGTTTGTGTTCGTCCTCTGTATATGCTACGGCCATAGGCAGATGGTGGAGGTGTGTATTGTAATTCTGGCTGTTCATATTGTTGCGTGTCATAAAACTGCTGTTGCTGCTGGGGCTGATAATTATATTGTTGCTGATAATATGTTCCACTACCAGTTGTTATGCTGCCACTTGCACTTCCTATGCTTCTACTATTACTCACACTGCTGCCTTGCCATTGTCCCTGATACGTTTGCACTAAAGGCTGCAAAGAAGCTTGTCGACGATAAAATTTTTGCTGCTGTTGAGTTCGCATGTGTCTATGTGTTGGAACGTTTATATCTTCCCGTGAATCTGAATTATCTAAATAATTCATATTTGTTGATCCTGCCACACGTTGATAATGATGCTTATTGTAGTTATTTCGGTTTCTAATTTGTGTACTTCCTATTATTCCTCTGGACTTGTTCAATTCATATTGACATTCGAGAAATGCAGATTCTCCTCGAAATTTATAGGCAGGTATTGAAACTTTGATGAGTCGTAAACCAACTAGACCTGCAGAAATAAAATTTAAAGCAAATAAATCAGAAAAATATTCAATAAATTTATTTTAATATCTTGCTTAATTCTATTTGTTTCTCTCTTTCTTTGGCGTCCTCTAAAGAAAACAGGAAAATTTAGAGACTATCAGAAAGTAATGCAGCATTTGTTGGATCGCTACATCCATCATCAGCATCTATCTATCTTAGGTTATGTACATTATAAATATTATACAGACGGACATCGCTCAATCGACTTCGCTATACATAAGAAATCAGAATAAATAATAAAAATATAAAAAATATGAATACAACATACAATCCATAATCAGTTAGACGAAGCCTACATACATCATAAAGCTTCTCTCTACAAATCGTCATATTTATTTGTTGCTTTTTGTCAACCGTCCCTTTAGCTACGAATGCAATTTTTATGTTTAATCTTTCATATTTCTTTCTTCACAATGTTGTAGATGCTATTCCAGCATCGTAATGATTTTTATAAATTTAGTATAAGTGTGCAGTGCTTTTTTTTAAAATTTCCGCATACATTTGTAAATAGTTTTTCTTTTTTAATAAAAATTTTACAAATTAAAATAAACTTAATGCTATGAACACATCTTGGGCGAACGACGAATTGCGTCCAACTCGACAAATACGTCGTCAAAAATTCGTTGAGTAAATTCATCGTATAAAACACAGTAACGACGAAAAATTACAACTGTTATTAAACAACGGAAATTTTTTATTTTATAAATTAATTTTCAAAATAAATTTTTTTTCGTGCTATTTTCTGTTATCCCGATTAATTATTTAAATTACCGATATTGATTATTGAGGGTCAAAGCACGTCTCGATAGCTATTTCGTTATCGCTTACTTAACTCTTCAGGAATCTTCTGACAAGCATTTTAATTAAACTAAAAATGTTTGTCCAAACAATAACGCAAAGACAAAAATCAAAGTTTATGCAAAAGCAACAATAACCAACAGTAATTCTGTTTTTCTTTCTCCACTGTATATACGGCTGACTTTTTTCGGCTCTTTTATACAGTTAGAAGAGGATGAAAAATAAAATATCACAAAAAACTGCGATAATTTATTTATATGCGCGGGCACTTTGCATTAAATTAAACAACGGGAATTTTTTATTATATTAATTAATTTTCCATTTATTTTTTTGTGCTATTTTCTGTTATCCCGATTAATTATTTAAATTAGCGATATTATTACCGATTTAAATGACAACAGTTCAAAATTTCTAACTAATTTTAAGTACAAATAAATTGACACGTGTAAAAAAAACAAAAATGGAAATAAAATCTGCAACCGTCACAGCAGAGTATTTAATTAAAATTATCTCTCAGAAGCAGAATATCTTGTTCTTTCGGTTTTTATCATAAAAAATTTTTTGTATACGTTAAACTATTGTTAGTTTAAATATTTTATTATTTGATTTCTTAAAACTATAATAAAATTTCCATTTGTAAGTGTAACTTAATAAATAATTATTTTAATAATTATTATTATTTTTCAGAAGCAGAATATCTGCACGTACCAAGAGTTTGTTTTTTCGGGTTTTATCATGAAAAATTTATTACACGAAAAATTTTTTTTATTATTTAGGCACGGATCCGTTAAACTATTCGTTAGTTTAGATATTTTATTATTTGATTTCTTAAAACTATAATAAAATTGCCATTTGTTAGCTTAACTTAATAAATAAATTATTTTGTATATTGTTGTTGTGTGTTGTGATAAGTGCGAATGTGTGGCTGAACATTTCAATGGAGCAGTTATCCTAGGTCAGATGGCCAAGTGGGGTCATTACTTTTTACTTTTTTTATACTCTGAAACTATTTTGCAAAATTCAATTTACTCCACAGACAACCTTTTTATTTACAATTTAATTCTTTTATTTTTTGCCTTTAGATATTTTTTCATAAATATTTAATAGATTTTTAGTTACGAATGGTTTGCTGCGTCACTCATGCTAGACTAATAAAATATACTGATGAGTGGTTATTATGCTAACATCTACACATTTATGTACTTGAACATTTTTAACAGATCCAACACTCAACATTTCACACCGACCTGACTTTTTTTCTTTTACTAAGAAAATGCTGCTGGATTGTTTTAAATAAATATTTAAGAGTCTTGCTGTTTTTTCTTTTTGTAGTATTTATTCGGATGGTTTTCTTTCGCTTTTTTTTTTGGATGTAAATAGAAATAGTTCTAAGCCAAATTTATTTACGGAATTTGTGTGTACAGGCATTTCTTGCTTTTTATTTGTATGAATTTGCAATGTGTGTAAGTTTTATTAGTTTATACTTTAAATAAAATGAAAACAGTTCTTGTATTTTATTTTTATTTTTAATTTAACTTTTATATTTCTAAGAATTCCTCGGCATTCTTAGAAGACCAAAATATTAGGGCTCTTTACACATTAATGAACTTACAAAGATCTTGGCATTAAAAAAAATAATATCATATTTCCTGATATTTAGAAAAAAGCAACCACAAATTGTAGAATGTGTAAAAAGAAAAATTTTTACGTTTTTCTTTTTGAGTACAAACGTACGAATTCTTTATTGATTGCAAATACCACTGCGGCACATGACACATTCTCTATTTCTTACTCCGTTGCTCTGGCTATGCTTGAATCCTATGGTCACTTGTTTACTAAACGCAGCCATCTACTGTGATACTACGGTGGGACATGGGTTTATCTATGCCTTATTCAGGAAACTAAGCCATCTACAGACTAAAGCTGCCCATACACGACATGTTTTTTACATCTGACATGTCAAATTTCCCATTGTTAAACACATACATACATGTGAAAAGTCATCTGACAAAATTTCGTTTAAAACGTGTTCTATTTTGATCTGACAAACCATCTTACATTAGCTGTTTTTATAATTCTAAAAAGTATTGCCGTATGAAAACAATTAACGGCGGTTGACCATTGGCGGTAGCATTTGCCGGCTAATGCTAATATTTCATATGACCAAAATCTGAAATTGCTTCTAACTATTTGATAACAATTATGTAAATTCTGTATTATTCAGTGTTGCTAGAGAAAGCCAGATAAAATTACGCTTTTCCTTAAAAAAAGATACATTATACAAAATATAATAAATAGTTTTATTCCATATTTTTTTAGGAAAAATAAGAAGGTAACAAATTCATTTACTGAACACAAACAAAAGGGAAAAAAACAAAAAAAAACGTATGAAAAAAATTTCATATCGATGATATTCATGAGAATTTAAATTAGGACTTAATACTAATATTTCGGTATGGAAAAGTGCATGATCTCGACATTCAATATAATTAGTTAAAGTACGATTTTTTTAATAAGTCCGATGTAACTTTTTCTTTGAAAGATTTAGCTTCGATAGAATTTACTACACTAATTATTTTAAAAATACCGTTTTTAAAGACAAATTTTAGCCTTATTTGCTTAAAACTTCAACATATAGTCCGGCACTTATAATCGGGGTATTGGTACGGTTGTTAAATTTTTCAAGCGAAATAACTGAAGTTGCTAACAATTTTTTTGCAAGTTTAAACAGAATGCTTAGTTTTCCGCATGAAATGCAGCTCATAATACTTCACAGTCGGAAAGAATTGTTGCGAGAAACAAATTGCTGTTTCTAAACACAAACCAACAAACATTTTGTGATTTCTCACGAATTTAACTGCAGCAAAGATTTTTTTTTTTTTTTACTTATTTCAAACTAATTTTTTAAATGGAATTCTAAATGCATTTGCAAGGTAACCTTTGTTATTAAAATCGAATTGATATGTTACGAAAGGTTGATATGTTAAAGAGATTCTTACCTCAAATAATGAAACAAGAACTCTTTCAGTTTTATTAGCTTATTTAGTGTATGTACCAAAATTTACGAAAATTTGGATAATATAACAAAATTATACATGTTACGTGGAGCCTTTAAAAGTTACAAAACATGTAAAAAGTGTAATCAAACGGCAACAGTGGTACCATTATTTAATGCAAGCTGATCTTGTTCATATTTAGAGTAAAATGAAATTATTAAAATTGACAGATCTTCAGTAATTCCGTAACGCAGGCAAAAATATTTTAAGACGACTACAAGCCATTTTGAAACCGGACGGCTTGGATATCTTTACAGTGAAAAAAGCGAATTTGATTAGCTGTTGTAAACAAATAATAATTATGTCAGACGTAATTATACATGTACGTTTGTGACCAAATATTAAAAGTCTTCTGTAAAATACCAATTTTGACACACATGCAGAATTACATATGACTCACACAGTCAAAAAGTCAGATGTAAAAAAAAATGTCGTGTATGGGTAGCTTAAGCCAGTAATATTATTTTATCTAGCAGCCACATTACACATCTGCCATACACTGGTTGTTACGCTGTTTATTTTGTGCGATAACAAGCTAGAACTCTTTTTCCTTTTTATGAAGGGCGCATTTACATCTCTCTGCTACTCTTTTGTTAAAATCTTTTCGGGAGGTTTGCACTGGTGTTACTCATTTTTAATTGCCTTATACTACAACAACTCATAAACTTGACATGCATCTCTGCCAAAGCAGCCATTGAGGTTGCTCAACTTGTGTTAGATAATTGTCGTATTTTTCTATACAAACCACTGATGGAAGTAACTTATTCACCTCTGACTTTTACGATGCACACCCTGGCAAAAACAACACTATCTGCAGTTTTCAGATATGTAGTGGTTGCCACATCTTATTTTCGTAAGAATATAAAGTCTCCTGCAAGGGGAAATAGGTCACATCTTCTAAGTAGCCATAATGTTTTTTTATATCCAAAATAATTTTTGCTGCTCTAAACAAAATTTTTTAAATTTTCGGTTAAAAGAGGTAACTCTTTACGATTGCTAAACGAAACTTTTTTCCATTCGAAACCCATATTTACTTAAATATCATTGTGCATTAATGTATATTTTGTAGCGTTACATGTTTTATGAATTTCACTTCAGCTGCGTAAAATTTTTTAAGTGAAAAAATATCTACACCATTTAATTTTTAGCATAGACATATATCTTATAAATTAAAGTATTAGAATCAGATTAGTCAAATTTAATTAAGACAGAGATAAATCTTGATAATATTGCTTAGAAAAATTAAATTAAAATAAAATACTCGTAATGAAATAATCGTTAAGTATGGTCTGACCAGGTTAGAGTCCTGTTAAATGTCACACCTAAGTTTCTGGCTGTGTTTACTTGCTCAATTTTCGTACCACCAATAGAAATATTAATATCATTTTCTGGTCTAATACAGTTTTTACAAATGATAAGAAAACAAGGCTTTTTAGGCTTAATTTTCAAGCCATTGGCAGAAGCCCAGATGAAAATATTTTCTAAATCGGTGTTTAGTTTGTTTATCTTAGAAACGATTGAGTCTTTGGTACTACTGAGATATAACTGGATATCATCGGCATACATTTGTATATAAAGGTCCAAGGATGGAGCCTTGAGGTACTCCTCTAGTTACAGGCAATGAACGAGAGATTTCATCATTGTTAACGACAGATTGACTTCTGCCTTCAAGATAAGACTGAATTAGCCTTATAGCTTGTGGAGAGAACCTGAATTGATTAAGTAGTTTGATGAGAAGAATCGGGTAGTAAACAGTGGGACCAAAATCGAGAGTTTGCCATCATCTAAATTTTCTCTGATATTCACGACTACATCTGAAGGTGCTGTAATACAGCCATGCAGGGGTCTGAAGCTAGATTTTCGACTCGTTAAAAGATTATTTTTGTTTAAAAAGGTGTAAATATTATTATAAATAAGTCGTTCGAATGCCTTGAAAAAGTAAGGTAATATCGCTATTGGACGGTATTCGCTTCCAGATTTTGGGACGGGGATAATTTTGGCATGTTTCCTCACTTTTGGGAATATACCGGTCACAATAATACAATTGAATATATGCGTTATGTATTGAATTATCCACGGTAGGATAGTCTTGACAAATCGTGGATCTATGCCATCTAAGCCAATAGAGTTAGATTTTATTTTGTAAAAGGTTTCAATAACATCAATAACTTGAACCGTTTGAAATAGCAACTACAAAATTGTTAACGCTTTAACAAAAATTACTAACAAACAAACCATGTTTTTATTTCTGCTAACATTCCCTTCTGCGTTAGGTTGGTTATATGCCGACTCTTAATGAAGACTTAAGGCATATTAACGTTTCAAAAGTGGCGCAATTGCTCTATTCTCTATAACGACGGAACAAATTACAATGCCTAAGAAAAAAGGATAATCAATGCTTTCATCCAATAAAAAAATTTATTTCTTTAACTGAAATTAAAAACTATTTATGAATAATAATAATTCAAAATTTTTTAAATGTTACATTTTTAAAAAAAGGAAAGGGTTGTGTCTGACTTCGTCTAAACAAATAAATATTAATCGACTATAAGTATTTCTCGTATTTTTATTATACTCTTAACCATAGGTGAAAAAGTGTTTATCTATCCCTTGTAATTTCTACAATTTCCATTTCTGACACCATAAAGTAATCTTTTTATGGGTTCTTATACATAGCGAAATCGGTTGAGCAATGTCCGTTTGTCCGTCGTGTTCGGATTGAAATCAACTTTGCCAAGGCAATAGAGGAGACATAGTTTCGAAAATTTTGCTATTAAAAATTTTTAAAATGCTTAACCCATTAAGAACCAATAACATTTTTATGTAAAATTATATATATGCAGTACCAACATTTTTTTTTTTTTTAATTCTCTGTCAACCAAATATTGGCTTTTTTTTATTGTAATTATTTCACTAAACTAAATTTAGATAGATGGTGAAGGGTATGTAAGATGAGGCATAGCTAAAGTAGTTCAGTTTCAAAAAATAATATTTAAAAAACTATTTATGTTAATATAAATAAACTTAACTGTTTATGCGGCAAATAGTCCCAATGCTTCATTTAATTTTACTGCATATATAATATGTAATAGATATTAAACATACTAGAGAAATAGTTACAACACCAACCAATTTATTACAATTTAGCATCACATTCAGTGGTTCTTTCATTGTTTATTTATGAGATCATGCTTTTCGTGCACGAACACTTTAGACGCAATTAAATATTTGTTGAACTGCAGTCATCATAAACCGTTACAAACTCATATTTTTTTATTACTTTATGCAGTCTTTTTTGAAAATTTATGTTAAAAAATTATGCAGCACCACAAACACCTATAAATACAATAGAGATACGTGCATACTTTGCGCCAAAGACTAATAAGTTCGCATCAATACTGTAAAGAGGATTTAGTTGACTTCCCTTACATCATTTTCTTTCCTTTTTACATGTTTGAAAAATTGTCACGGTACAAAAATAAAGTTTCAATTCATATTCCATGCTGAACAAAAATTGTGGACTTGTAATAATGATTTAACTGACGTCAGTAAATATAAAGTGCGGTCCAACCACAATGGACATTTATAATTTTGGGACAAACTTTAAAGGCTATTTTTTTCGCAATTTAATTTGACATTTTAATGTGTCAGTGCTTGGCAGATTCAGCAATGGATAGGCATACAATTGAGCAGCGCATTAAGCTTTTTGAAGCCTTTCGTCCAGTTCGTTCTGAGAAAAACACTGCTGTTATTCACGATAGTTTAGCAAAAGAGCAGTCGACTTCGACTTGCCGTCGTGCCCAACAATTAAACATCTCATCGCTGATAGGAATTTTAAATAAAGATTTGAATTGACACGCCCACAAGGTTCAATTGAATTAAGAGCTAAAGCCTTCTGACCATTTCAACCGTCAACCGTCATCAATATGTCGAATGGCCATAATGGTCACTTGACAAAGAAAATCAGTGAAAGGCGAGGCACTCTTTAACTTCAGGTGATTCGTTAACAAGCAGGAATACTGGACTTGGGTATTTGAAAACTAGTAAGTGATTGTTTAAAAAGCGATGTATCCACAAAGACTAATTGATTGGTACGATTCATAGGCTCGCAGCGTCATCGGGACATACTTCTTTAAAAATGAGGTCGGCAAGGAGTTACCGTGAAGAGCATTTGCTATCGCGAGATGATAACGGACGTCTTGTAGCCAAAAATTGAGGATATGATCCTGTACGATATCTAGTTCTAATAGGGTGTTGCCACTCGTCACACAGCCAACAATGGCTCCTTTGGGCGAAAAATTCAGTGGCCGTGGTAAATTACGCCGTGGCGATATTTTTTAAATAGAAAATATACATCAATAAGCTAAGAACAATTCAAGAGCTAAGGGATAAGATAGTTTGGCACATTAACAAAATTTTATCTTTAAAAATATATGAATCATCAGATTATAGTAAAAAATATTAAGATAATTCTCTAAAAACTTTTTGTTTTATTAACAAATAACATCGTGCATTTTGGTTGGACCTCCCTTTAGATGTATGTATAAAAACATAAATAAAAACGTGGTTTAAAACATATTACCGTTACAGATGGGTTCAGAACATGTACCATAAATAGAGTTGTGAAATCATTAATTCATTACTTTCAGATATTTTTTTATTCATTTGTCTTAAAAGTTAATGAAAGGATACAGAAACATGTTTCACATAAAAAAATCGCATCACATAAATAGTTTTAAATTATATAATATACTGCATTACATTCTGCATTACATTTTATTTGCAAAAAAATTTTTGTTATACCCCTCACCACAAAAAGTGGAAAAAGGGTACAGCTAAGTTTGCCATTCCTTTTGTAATTTCTACAATATCTATTTCTTACCCAATAAAGTTTATATATCCTGACTTCTTATGCATAGCGAAGACGATTGAGCGACGTCCGTTTATCCGTCCGTGTTAGTGTTGAAATCAACTTTTCCAAGGCACTAGATGAGCTAGAGAAAATTTAAATACGCTAATCGATATGGGCCTCTGAACTTGTCATAGAAAAGTACGATTATGCCGCATATTTTTTAAGATATCAATATGGGGTATCATCTTAACAATTTTGAAGAGTTATTTCAGGAAATATTCAAACTTTTTGTTTAATGCTTAACCCATTAAGAGCCAATGATATTTTATGCAAAATTATAAATAGTACTTAATATTTTTTTGTTACTTTTAAATTTTTTTCACCCCAATATTTGTCTTTTTGAGTGGAGTAAATTCACTAAACTAGATTTACATATTCGGTGAAGGGTATATAAGATTCGCCATAACCGAATATAGCAGTCTTACTTGTTTTTTATTAAATTTAGAAAGAAGTATATACTCGAACTTAAACCGAATTAAGATTGTTAATTTGTTTTGGGTAGCGTTTGGCATATGAACTTAGTTCTCAACATTCATCAGGTGTCTTGCCTTTTTCTGTTTGCTGTAGAATTATTTGAAGTATATTTTTTCTTTCTAATAAACCAACAAATCTGAAAACATAAACTTGAGAATTATAAAATTCGTTCATTGTGCTGCGATGAGAACTCAATAAATGTCTCTAAGAACGCAGAATAATATTGTTTTTTTTTAACCACAAATAAGAAGACAAAGCCATTAATTCCAAGTAAGCACTCTAAAGTCGCTTCGTTATCTTAACAGTGGAATATTTGGTTTTTGGTTTAAAGTTTGTGTTTAATTAATATTAATTTTTAACTATTCACGAATGCGAAAATTCGGCGGCTGTATTGATCATTTGGAGAAGGGAAAATAAAAATGAGAATGAGAGAGAAAAGATTTGTAAGGCAATTGACAAATGTAATACGTATTTTTATCATTAACTAAGTCCTTTAAAGTCAATAAATAAATTCAATTCAAAATTATGTTCTTGAATTCAACTCCACACAAAAATACTTATGTACTCATGTATGTATGTGTATATGTTTGTATGCAAGCATAACTGTGCAGAAAGGTTATAAAAATAATTTTTTTTTTATTATTTAAGAAGCTCGCTCTTATTCTTTTCATTTGAAATCGCTTTCATTATATCAACTGTAGCAGATAACGAGTTTATTGAACTGAATTGAATCGAGGGAAAAAGTACACAGAATTAAAAACACATTAAGGATAAAAATTTGCACAAATGCTGAAAGAATAAAATCAAGTTTTGAGTTGTTCAATAACTACTTTAATTATATAAGTTTTCTTCACTTAAAGAATGATTTCTATATTCCAGTTGCATTCTTAAGTACATTCTCTACCTTATTGAACAGTTACATACATGAAACCATAAACTCATATAACTGGAAAAAATTTACGATTTTTATTCAAATATTGCTTTAGTTCATTTCATATTAATTTTTTGCTGACTATTTATATTTATTCTCATGATCAAGTAAGTGGTTAGGTGCACTAAAATATATACAATTTATCAAATTATTTTTTTTTTTCGTGAAAATAAATAAATAAAAGTCTTGTTGAATTAATGACAACATTTTTTTGGTTTGTAATATTAGCTATAAGAACCCAATCCAGTTTAGAAAAAAATGGAAAAATTATGATTAGTTTTGTGAATTTACTTAACCCTTTCGGGACTACTGGGATAATACGTCCCAGCAATTTTCAAACTTTCTTTTTTCTTTATTTTCAACGCAATCGCCAGGGAGGTAGAACTCCCAAACGTCCATAAACGAATAGCATCAATATTGGAGACCACTTGCCAGTAGAGCAAGAGAAGCGTTGTCGCTGTGTCCGCTGTTCTTCACTTGGCATAGAAAAGCGAAGAAAGATGATATGCTCAGGTTGCAACAACGCCTTATGTTACAAGTGTTTTGGGCCATTCCACAAATAAATACCTAATTGCATTCCTAAAATGTAAAAAATAAATGTAAGCTTTTATCTAAATCTAATAATATTTATATTTTAGCTATCTTTTTAATTTCGAACCGCTCTTCGAGAACACTGATTGGGGTTTTATGCCCCATGAAAATACTTGTTGGGATTATATGTCCCAGGATAAAAGGACGAATTTAAAATTTTTAAGTATGGAGAACATAATAATTTTTCATACCTTTTAGAATATGAAAAAAATTTTACCATACATATTTTGGTTTGCAAAATAAAACTCCGTCCCGAAAGGGTTAAGGCACGAAAATTTAAGAAGAAAAATTATTTATTGAGTTGTGACCAAAATTGAATTATTACTGCTTACACACGGTTAAAAAAAAGAGTAAATATTTTTTATTCGATTAACTTGAATATATTACCAAATGAAAATTATTTTATTTAGCCTGATTTCCATATTTTCTTCCTATTATTTCTTAAACTTGGTACTTTCTTAAATCAAGATGATAAGTCAATTTAGATACACGCAGAAACTGGCGAATTTTTTAAATATATTATATTCTTCTTTGGATTTTTTCCTGTCTTCTTTTTGCAGTAAATATCGAATGCAGGAGATAAAGAAAATTAAACTAAGCAACCACTGATGGCAAATAATGAGCATTTAACAAACTTGAACCATTAAAATCATAACGAAAAAGAAATGCTACAATGTAAAGAATTATACTAACGTTACCGTTGTTATACCCTGTTCAGACATACGTTTTAATTTATACAATTAAAATTTTAATTGAGTAATTAATTTTGGTGTTCACACATATCCAATTTAATTAACTTAATTAAAATTTGACAGTAGAATATAGTTCTGTTCAATAACAAGGTGTTGTTACTAATTGTTATTGAAAGTGTTTACTTCAGTACCTCAAAAGAAGCAGCGAAAGAGTAAAAAAGAGTAGAAGATGTGAATGTTAATAAATTTGTTACTACTTTTGTTACTGCCAAGAACAGAACAGCTGATTCTTGTTCTGTTTTACATAATAAATTATTGAATATTAAATACTTTGAACTGAAAGTGTTTATTAGCACTCTCCACGAAAATATTTACATCACATCGTTGTGGCTTTTTTGCCATAATTTATATGGCGATTTTAAAACCGAATATCTACGCTGAAATTTTTTACAACCACAAAGCAAAAAATATACATAACACTTATAGTTTTCGGTTTTAAATACAAAATATTTGAATTGAAGCTAATGTTTGTATAATAGTTAGAAGAAAGCTATGAAACTAAAGGAAAGCTAAAGGAAACTATGTACAAGTAAACGCTAGGTTAATAAAACAATAAACAAAAGAAATAGAATAAAATAAACTAAAAGTTTTACAAAAAAGACAGAAAATTTTTGGCAATTTGCACACAATCGATGACAAAGCTCTTGCAAATGCTAACTGTTGCAATACAAAATGATTTAGTCAACAAACACCGCTTTTTTTGCTGTTTTAGATACAATTTTTTTAATGGTTTTTTGTTGACCATAATGGTCAGTTCGGCTTTACTTTGTTATTTTTTTTTTTCCCAAAAATGCGTTTATTCCGTTTTTTTTTATTTGGCATAGTAATATTTAAAATTTTTATTTTATTCTATCGTTGCTAGTTTCTGCCGGAAATTTATTGAACGGACCTAATTTTTACATTAGAAATTTGTGTTGGTAGATTTGGAAGAATGAAGAGAAGTTCGGCTTTAAAAGAAAGTTTGCTTGTTTTTATTTGAAATATGGAACTCTTCCAGTTTGTACGATCAAGTTTTGACTGCACGCTAGCTTTGAATTTCCATAAAATTTTCAAAAACTTTTCATTTCATATAATTTGAAAATATTTTATTTTTCATTTTTATGGCATTTACTTTTGTCATTGTTTAAATTTTCTCTAACTGAACACACTTCACAAGGGTTGTTGGAGTAAACTTAATCAATTATCGACTTAATTAAGAGCTAATTGAAAAATTTTTAAATTAATTTCTTATATGGTAAATTAAATTCAATTAGGGACTTAATTGCGTAAAGTCCTTTATTGCGCAATTAAAACGTATGTCTGAACAGGGTATTAAACGGACTACATTTGCATGTGTTAATTTTTATTTTTTTGAGTTGTAATAAAAACAAAATTAGTTTAAAAGTTATTTTCCAAATATTCTTTTTTTTTTTTTCTTAAAAATATTAGTTTATTTTTAAGTTCTATTTTTAAGTTGAAATATAACAATTATTGAAAAATTGCAACTCAGCGTTTTCCGGCCTAAGAATAATATTGACTGATTTATGGTCAAAATTATCTCCAAAGTCGCTATATAAACTCTTATTTTAACGAAAAATACAACTTGTGGCTGCTGTAGGCAAAGTGGTAAGCACGTTGACTACAATTTTGGTTGACCCAGGTTCAACCCCTTCGGCAGTCAAAAAAATTAAAAATGTATTTTTCTGTTTAAAGGTGTAAATACAAATTCAGAATACGCATTCCAACATGCAGCCTCCTTCGTCGGCGAAGTAAAATAACTAATAAAATGGCTTTTTCTATCTCCCTTCACCACCTGTGTCTTATCTCTCATCTATTCTTTTCCTCAAGAATGTAGCACGGTTACAAACTAAAAAGGTATTATTGCCTGAAGTGCTACTTCTTTTTAAAAAAAAGCTATTATTTTCTAAACAAAAATAAAATTCAATTTTAATTCATTTGTTATAATAATAAACACTTAAACTAATAATTTTATAGAAAATAACAAGAGCAAAATAATCATTAAAAAGTATTTTTTTTAATTAAATATATAACCGTTACGATCTTTGTAAACAATTAATCGATATTTGCTTTGTTAATTTATATTGATTAATTAAATCAATGATATCTAAAGCGTACTCTACCTGAAGTTTACAGACATTAAACCAATTTTATTTCTCATGAAAAGTTTACGCTCTGTTGGCTGCAATACTTTTCTAACAATAAACAAAACATGCAATGGCTAAATTGTTAAATAGAATAAAGCTGTTATCTTCCTCGCTCTTGAATCATAGACGTATAATTGAAATTAATGTTTTTGAGATATTAAGCATACGCCATCACAGTATTTCATTAAAAAACCTTAGAACAGTGGCGAGAAATTAAAATAATTAATCCTTTTGACCTATTCACGCCATTCTCTAAATTATGTTTTGACTTTCTACTATTGACCAATTTGTTTAACAACTGCTAACCCTCTCTGCTAACCGATAAAACGTGCGCATAAACCTTATCTGATTAAATAAAAAGAAAAGGACCAATTATTTTGTTTATTTTGAAAAAAAGGCTAAAGGAAAAAAGAGTGGGGGAAACGAGAAATGCGCAATTTTATGAATTTTAAGCGATCCTAACAAAATCAGATTCTGAAGATATTTGAAATATGTACAAATATCCCTCCTGATCTATAAGATTTAAACTGATTTGATAGATTTTCTTTTTCAGGAGTTTGGAGTAGAGTCCCGTAGCAAACAAGGCTATAATATATTACACAATCCCTATAGAGGCCCTAAATACACCTAGGCAACTCCGGATACAATTAGCTAGTATAAATTATAAATAAATCTCTTTGTAAGTTTGTTTGCTTATTTGTTTGTTTGTTGTTGCATTAGTAAAGGCTTAGCGACTGGATCGATTTTAATGAAATTTATGCCAGTGGTAATTATTTGTCCTTGTGGTAAAAGGAGGGGAGAAAAGCGTTCTCCTTTTCCGGAATTTTCATTCGCTCGAACCGATTAAAAAAAAATTAATCGATTTTAATAAAATTCGAAAAATATATATGTTCTCACGTAAAAGGTCCAATACACAATGTCTGTTTCCAAAGCTAGAACCCGATTTTAATAAAATTTAAAACGGAGATAGATATTTATTTAGAACTATTTTAACATTAGTAATATATGTATAATAAAACAATATAAATGAATCGAAATTGATTTCGGCTTAACTTCATTTTTCTTTAAGAAATTAAAATTATTTTACAAATGTATGCTTTCATTTTCCAAAGAAACCAAGAAAAGGAAGCAAGTAAAAACGATTAAAAATAAACATTGCATTCATGAATTACCAAAGGTTGGTACAAAGCAATGACAAAAGTACAAGACGAGTTACAGAGAAAACAGTGAAGAAATACTGTGGTTTGTCTTTGGACTTCATCCAACCAAAATAATTTTGATTAAATTAGTTGATTAAATACATGATGTTTACAATGTAAACAACCTAGTTTAGATAGATGCGTAGAATGCTAATGAAGGATGCAGCGATCCAGGAAACTGCTGGTGTATAAGTTTTTTTTTTGTTTTTTTTTTTAAATATCCGCATACATTTGTAAAATAGTTTTTCTTTCCAAAAAAGGTTTTTTTATATTAAATATTTTTGAACTACTTTTGCTATTAAATGTTTTAATCTTTCATTGTTTACCTATTTTTGCTGCATTATCAACAAAATAATAAAACATGATACTGATAACTGCAATTCGCTTCTACCTATAATTCTTATCAATTTGAATTAAAAACGTTTGTCTTAAGGAGAATTATATTTAACGAAAAAACATGTAAATGTAAATCTAGTTTAGGGAAGTAACTCCAATCAAAAAAGCAAACAGAGAATTAATAAATAAAAAAATTCGTACTGCACTACGAGTATATAACTTTACATAAAAATGACACCGGCTCTTAATGGGTTAAGCATTTTTAAAAAATGTTATTATTTCCTTAAAAATCTCTTTAAAAGCTTTAAAATGATACCCATATTGATATTTTAAAAAATTTGATAATTTCAGAGCTCCGTAACTCGGAAACCATGGGCGAGCGCCAATTTTTTCACTACGTGTTTTTTCCTATTTTTTTAATTCCCTATAGCCCCATATATTTATTTTTTGATTGGAGTTACTTTATTGTTTCAAATGACGTGAAAATTATAGGTAGGCGTGGAGTTTTGCCTACAGCCTCGAAGTACATGGACCGATCATGCTGATTTCCAATAGCACTTCTTTCGACACTATATCTGATCGATTGATATATTTTTTTGTGAAATCTCTAACACGGACGGACAGATGGACATCCCTCAATCGACTTTGCTATGCATAAGAAGTCATAAAATATATACTTTATGGAGTCGGAAATGGATATTGCAGAAATTACATACGGAATGACAAACTTAAATATACCCTTTTTCCACTTTTCGTTGTGAAGGGTATAAAAAAGGAAAAAGAGTAACGATAATGGTTCTAACTAAATGATATTTGATTCCACATTCAATTTTAATTAATTCTATTAATTATTTAATTAGAAAATTTTGTATTTATTTTTTAATTTAAGATATAATTCAGACAACTACAAATTTAATAAAATTTTATTGTGAAAACAAAAGCTTTTACAGAGCCAAAAATGTCTTTCTGTGTTAATTATTATAATATAATTTCTTACATGAAGACAAGAAAAAGCAATTTCTATAAGATTTTATTTCGTTGGCACTGTTACATAACAGACTCTTCTTTACTCTTTTAATATTCTAAAGCCCTTCTGCAGTTTTTACTTGGCTTCTGAATGTTTGTGAGTGTAACTGTTTTTTAACTTACCTTGAAGTAGACAACAAAAAAGTATGAAAATGCGTGTATCAAATTCGAAATTCATTTTCTCAGCATAATCCTTTACTTGTTTCCTTTCTCCTTTGTGCTGCCTACAGTGAAAAGCCTGTTTTTTTTTTTTTTTTTGCTGTGTTTTGTATGCGTGGGTTGTTTTGTTTTGGACACTTTAAGTCCCTTTGATTCAAATGTAAGCAGCTTTTACGATTAATAAATTTCTTGGTTGATATGTGTTTTTGTATTCTGTATACGAAGAAAGTTGTTGCTATTTGTATGTAAACGTTAAGATATTAATTAAAAATTTTGACTACAACTTTACCATCTCTTCTTTTTATTTTTTTTAAATTATTAATATTTTGTTAAACTTTATTATATTTTTATTTAAAAGGTTTTACATTATGTGCCATTAAAAATTGAAATACAATTTATCGCTTTTATCGATAACTAACGTTTGCATTTATATGTGTTTTCTCGAACAGCATAATTTATTTTCACTTTATATTTTCAAATTAAATTTTTCTCTTCAACTTATTTTAATTCCGCGAAATAAGTTTTGTATTAGAAGGAAGTTGGAATGTTTTATTTCATGTTTATATCAAAGTGATTCACAAAATTTTTGAGTTTAGAAAATATAATTTTCCTAAATTATTTTTTTTTTTTACTTTTATTTCATTTTACTTTTAAACAACAAAAACTTTTTTATATATTATTTTTTTTTGTCATTTCTGTTTCTTTTTCATTTATTTTTCTTTTATCTTTCTTTCCATTCTAGTTTTTTCAGTTATTGGCCTTCTGATTTATTCCACTTCATTTGCTTTAGATTTTCTTTTTGCTTTAAATTATATTTTCTCGTAAACTTTTTAGTTTTTCTCTGCCAATTTATTTGCTTGAAATGTTTTCCATTGTAAACTTCTTCCGGCTCAAATGCCTTGCAACTAAAAAACATTCTTTTTAATTTATTTGAAGAGAAATTGTATTTGCTTGCTTGCGACCAGGTTTCGTTTATTGTAATAGAGCTATTTATTACGCTGCCGTACACCTGCAAATAAATTAAAGAAAATTTAAAATTTTACTAAATGCGCTAAAATTTTGTTCAATTTCTAAATGCGTAAATAAAAATAAGACAAAATTATTCAGTTAAAATTCCCAGTAATAAATTAAAAGCAATTAAATTTTTTAAAACATTTTTGTAGAGAAAGCAAATTAAGTTAAATGTTATTATTTTTCAATAATAAAAATGGAAGAAAAATAAAATTATTTATTAAATGTTATTATTTATTGTATTTTTGCTTTGTTGATTCAATGTATTCCTCATTTAATAAACTTGGCTTTTGTTATAAGACTCTTAGGTTTTCTATACAAAATTGGGGTAAAATCCACTAATGATCTACATAAGCAGTAGCGAAATGGCCATGTAGTTTTTAATAATAAATATTTTATGAGAATATCATGAAATATTCCATGAGAATATCATTAATATTTATATTTGAAGGAATTAAGCACGATTAAAGTAAATTAATATTATTTATTTTTTTTTTTAATTATTTTTTTTAACTGTTTGATATTATAACAAACAGTTATAATAATCAGTATGATACTGGAACAGCATTTACAATGTCTTGAAGAAAATTTAAAATTATAATTGCATTCGTAGCATATGTTGCCAGTTTTTTTTCGAGCTTTCTCGCCAAATGGCTTATAAAATATCGTGAAATCTCACAAATATATATAAATATGTAATATTAGTTATAAAAAACATTTTTATTTAATTTACTTCTTTTATCACAAAACATAAATTAATGCATTGTTTATAACATCTAAACAAATTTTTCCTTTAAAAAAACGAATTCATTTGAGAAAGGTACATTGGTTTTATATAACATTTAAAAAAAAACATAAAAATAAAAAAAAAACAAAACTTTATAAACATAAAAATAAATAATTTAGTTTTTTTAAAGTAATATTTAAAAAAAAACCTTAAACCTCGAGATTATAGTTGTATTTTAAAATACTTTAATAAATGTTAGAAATAAAAAAAAATTAAGAACACATAATAATTATTTATTTAAACGTTTCATACTCATTTTGTTCAATGGTATTAATGTATTTTGTATCCTTGTTTGTTTTTGTTCTTATTAATATATCTTTCATTTGAATGAACGTATTACAACGTGTGTGCCCATAATTATAAAAGTGGTCTAAGTCATATATTTCTTGTTTCGAGTTATTTAATGAACTGCATCTGAATAAATTAAAAAATACTTTTACATTATGTGACAACCATTATCTAATGTTTCATTTTTGACAAATTCGTAAAAATTACATTGAATAAATATATTTTAAAATAATGTGGTAAAATAACTGGTAAATTCATTTTTTTTTTTTAATTTTGACTTAGACCAGTTTCATAATTATGGGCACATATGTTATTTACGGCTCGATTATCGATTGCAACTAAACTTCAGTGGAGTTGCCAGTTGCCAATATTGCATTACAGATGGCAACTTGCAACTATCAGCTGATAACTTCAGTTGCAATACCGGCAACCATTTTTTTGTGGTGGTTTATGATAAACTAAAGAAAAAGATGGCCAAAAACAAAAGAAATCTTCATATGACTGGTCAGAAGAACTAACTTTATCGCCATTGGAGCAGTCCGTTGCAGATCTCTTACAAATTGATCTCATTGTTAATCCTAATGGTAATATCTTTGGTGTAAGCCAAAAAGAAAATACCCTAGAACTGGAATTTTATTCCGAGAAGTATAACGAACAGCCTTAAAAGCAAAACAGCAAGAGCCACAAAAGAAAAATAGAAGAACAAAGATTCAATCTTCTCCAGGCACAAACTGATACCCAAAGTGAAATGGTTAAAACTATGAATAAAATTGAGAAACAACTATGGAAAAAACCGAAATTTTAAAAGAAATAAAAAATTTAAAAATCAAGAAATATGAGGTCTTAAAAGAAATCAAGGAATTGAAACAAAAGAAATATAATGCCTTGATAAAAGAACAGACCCTTAATACAGAAATTAAGGGAAAAAACTCTAAATACTAGAAAAAAAAACTCCAAATTGTTTGTTTACTTTTTGTAATTAGAGATGTGCAAAAAACAATAACTTTAGGTAACTGAGTAAGGTTGCTGTACGTAATAACATTTAGGCCACCAGTTGCGTTGCTTGTAGTCAACTCCACTGAAGTTCAGTTGCAATCGATAATCGAGCCATTATATTCATGAATGTACCAGTAAATTATTGGGAAGTACGTTTGTATTTTATTTCTCAATTTAGTTTCCATAGAATTCATTATAGAAAAAGTTCTTTCGACACAAACACTACTTGTGGGAACAATTAACATATTTAGAACTCTCATCGACAACTCCTTAAAGTACCACTAGTATTCTGGTAATCGAAAACTATAGGCCAGAAGTGATATAGGCATTTTAGTACTTTATTATCGAAATTTTGAGTCCAATTTATAAAAGTAAGTTTTTTTCTGCAAAAAACTTCTTTAAAAAACTTGTTCAACTGCAAAAATATTTAATTTGAGATACAGAGTTACAGCATTTTGAAATTGAAAATAAACTTTGAAAAAAGACCTATTTTCTGGAACTCGATAAAGCATTTTTATTAGCAACTTATTTAAATATAGAAATTAAAAAATTTGTGCAAAAAACAATAATTTTGTATAAGTTTTTCGTCGTTCAATTTTTTATTCACTCATTGCTATTTTTTTATTATAAATTTTTTTTTTTTTTTGTCTCATTTAATTTTCACAATTTTGATTTTTAGTCTTGCTGCCTTTTTTCTTTAAGCGCCTTAACCATTTGAGTTTTAATCATGGCGAAATAATACAGGTGAACGCACGGGCGAAAAAGCCCATCAGCTGTATACATTGCAGTTGTCAAAAAAATTTGTCAAAAATATATTTGTTAAATTTTTTAAATTTAATTTTTTTTGATTGCTAATAGAAAACTACTACAACACGGAACCATACTTGCAGTTCCTGATGTGTATAATCAAAATATGCGTAAAAAGATAGTGAAATTATTGTTAACACATTTATAATTTCTTGGTTTTTTTTGTGGAAGATTATGTTAGTCTTCAAATGGTCAACGTGCAAGAATGGAACGATGCATGTGATATGGGCAAACTAGTGGTACAAAAGAATTTTGGTCACTTTTCCTGTATTTTTATTTTTATGTAACTTAATTTTTATAATTTTCTTATTCTGATAATTACAACCACTTTTTTTCGTCAAATATATTTTTTTATTTTGTTTGTTTTTTTACAATATTTTTTTGACAACATACATAATTTTGTAGCAACAACTTGCCTGTTGTTCTTTGTGTTGTTGGATTGTTGTAGCCGTGCGGTCACCTGTATTAATTCGCCTTGGTTTTAATTCTAAAATTAATACATATTTGTATATATACAAGGCAGATAAAAAGTTACATACACTTATAGGGCTCAAAGCAAATTGAGTTAATTCGCCGATATAATAGCAGGTGGCCGTAATGGCGAATTCATTAGTTTTCGCCGCATATGCTAAATGTCAGACACCATATAAAACAAAATTATACATATTTTTTATATATGGAGTTTGACATTAAGCGTTTACGGCAAAATTAATGAATTCGCCATTGCGGCCACCTGCTATTATATCGGCGAATTAACTCAATTTGCTTTGAGCCCTATAAGTGTATGTAACTTTTTATCTGCCTTGTATATATATACAAATATGAAAATCTAATTTTTTGTTTCCTGGTTCCTGATGATGCCACCCAAAGGTGTGGCGAAATATTGAAAATATAAATAAAAATTGTTATTATTTATAAAACTGACCTAGTGTTTAATAAATAAGAAAAGAAAAACTAGTTGATGTTAAAATAAATGTCCTTTCTCCACTTCGATGAGCATTAAACTCAGTACATGCTTCAGCATAAAAATCAATAATTTATTTATATTATTAATAACATACAACGCAGTTTATTAACAGGAAATAGTAATAGCGCTTTCGCCATTAATCGATTTTAAATTGTTGTGATGATTAATTATAACTAATCAAAACATTGCTTTAAAAAGAAAATAATTTTATACAACACACCTTAAAGAATACCTTTTATTTAACCTCTTAAACTAATGAAAGTTTATTTATATGAAATTTTCTATTTTTGAATTATCATTTGTCCATAAATTTTTATTTAAAAATGCAAAAAGAACATCTACATTTCATGAATATGTAGACACAAGAGAATTTGTGTCACAAATTTACAGAAATAATAAATGTACACACCTTTTAATGCCACAAGCTGAAAAGTGGCAACGGAAACAACAACAGCTAAAAAAGGGCAAAATAATTTATGATCAATAAAATACAAAAATCACAAAGAAATATAATAAAAACAAGTCTATAAATATTTTAATAAAACAGGTGAAAATGTTAACAAACCAAAAATGGAATAATAGGAATTAAAATAAAAGGTATTCACTTGGAATAATTTTTTCGCAATATATAAAAAAGAAAAATGTTGTCCAAAAAAAAAAAAAAATAAAGTCAAGAAAAATGTGAATGAATGTACAAGTGAAAAAATGAGAAGCAGGACTTCACATTTTGGTGTTTGCAAGTATGTTTTGATCTTTAGTGTGATATGTGAGCCTGAAGTTAAGCTACTTCATTTTTTGCTGGCTGCTCGTTTTAAACCCTTTAAACAACCCGCCTTCAAAACAGCAATGCGGGTAGATGGACACCCTCTAATACTTATTTCATTTATCATTCATGCTGTTATAGAGGACTCTCATTTATTTTCTATGCAAATTTAAAATGTCCGCTAAAATATACATTTAAAACACGTAGGCTATGTGGGGACACCCTATGCTTTTAAAATTTATAAAAATGCTTTCTTAATGGAAGTAATCTTTAAGCATAGAATTGCAAAAATTCAAAATTAATTCATAAGTAAAGCAGTTGTGAAGTTAAAATATACAAAACAAAAAAATACAGTCGTCGCATTGATAAATTTCTGGTTTTTATCTAAAGTGAGTTAAAAAATAATTTTGTCTATTACGGCATTTACACTATGCAATTTTTCATGAAACTATCATGAAATTTTTGTTTGTTTGTGAAGCAGGAGGAGTAAGCAATAGGGTATTGCTTGAGGAGATGTTACTGTTGCAAATGTTTACTTTTAGATAATGCATAACTGTAACTTAAATAGAAATTTGAGAAAAAAAATGCCTCAAAAAGTTGCATAGTATAAGTGAGAAATTACCGGACTGTTGACTTCTAATGAATGACACATAGAATTGGGATTAAGATTCGAACCAGAAACTGAATGAGGATTTAATGTTTCCTTATGGAGTAGTGTATTATGTCTTTTACTGCATTTATAGCAACTACGTTTGCTACTACAGTTTCTGACACTATGAGTTTTAGAAAAAAAATTCAAGCATCAGCCTTCTTTTCGTATTTCATTTTTTCTCTGATTATAATCCATATTCAAGAACTTCTGGTATTTTCATATAGTATGATTCTCTTTGGGACGCAGTTGTCACCTTGGACTCGAAACGTTTGTCTGATAGCTATGAACTTGCTTCTTGGAGTTCGAATTAAATTGAACTTTTGATTTGGTATCATTGGTTTTAGAATTTCATCTAACTCAGACCAACTCGGAATATTAGTCTTATCCTTAAACTGCTGTTCCCACAGTGTTAGTGTATTTTCTGGCAGTTTATTAGTGCAGATAAATTCAAAAATTGGATCCCAGCTGGACACGTTAACATTATACAGCCTAAATATTGAAATACAAGAGCTAATATTTCTCTGCAGTTGCTTGAGAGCATTTGCAGACTCCGAAGCAATAGTTTGGAGGTAGGACAGGATTTTTAACTGACCATATACTAGCACCCTTCGATTTTCGAAACAAAGACAAAAATTTTTTCACGCTATTTCAAACCCCTCATGGGTAAGCGGACTTTTTTTAACTATTTCCCTAGCCTCACCTTTAGTCTTTTGTGTCAGATAAAATAATTTTTCCACATTACTAGCTCTCGACTGAGACACTACAGCCGTGAATGTATCACGAAAAGTAGGCCAGGAAGCATAATCACCATAGAACGGTTGGATTTCAATGGGTGGCAAGTGAAGACCTTGTGAACCGAACTGTTGAAAGCAAGATCCCGAGATGTACTCGGACTTTCCGCATCCACATCATGACGAGATTCAGCTTTTTGACTAGAAGCTGTATATGCCCGAAGCTCATCAAATATCTCCGACAACTTCGTTAAGCATTTGCAATAAGTAATGTATGTACTCTTGTACTTTACCTTAAAAGTTTTAATATCCAATAAATCATCGTGATCGCTAGCCTCTTTTTCAGCTTCGAATATAAATTTCTCGTAAACCTCCTTAATACGACTCCAGTTAGACTTGAGTTCGTACCGATGAACGTCAATGGCATGATGCGAAGTTAAAGGATACTGGTTGTCGTTTAGGTCAGCCTCGAATTCAACAATGCTATCAGACAATCGAGTGAGCTGGTCTAGCGACATTCTTGCAACTTTTACTTGACTAAGGAAACCCCAAATTTAATTCTATAAAATCAGCAGTCACAGAAAGATAAACTTAAGCGGTCGCAAAAAAAAAATTTTAATGCGTATTATAAATAAATACTACACTACTATTTAAAAAAGTAACAAATTTTCAAATGCTTTTCAAGGTCAATGAGTATTTAAATAATTAACTTTAAAAAAAAAATCATTTTCTCTTCAGGCAACTTTTCACAAACATTTTAAATAAATTAAAGATTTTTGTCCAAACAATAAAGTAAGGACAAAAATCAAAGTTAAAGCAAAAACAACAATAACTAACAATGATTCTATTTTTCTTTCTCCACTGTTTACGGAGGATTCGAGGAGCCCAAAAAAATGGCTTTTTCGCATTTCTCGTTTTGTTTTTTTTTTTTACAAAGTAAATGGGTTCTAAAAAATTGATGCTTAACAAAAGGTGCCTTTTTTTGTTTATTTTTTAACATTCCCAGTAAGAGCTTTTCAGCAGCTGATAGATTATTTGGATGTGTTGAGAAAGACCTAAAAAAGATGCTGTTTATTCCAATCACGGATGATTTTTAATGCTGGGACGGACTGGAACCTTCTTAATATAAAAGATCTTGAATCAAATTATAAAAAGCTTGAAAATATTTAAGGAATTAAACGGAAAATACTTTATAAGAATTTTATGAAAAAGGGGATAGTAAAATGCTTGATTCAAACTTTCGTGTCCTTTAAATTTGAATCTGAAAACGAACGGAATATTAATATAAAATTGCTGAAACGAGGAAAAACACTCTTTTCCTTTTCTCTGAATGGAACTAAAACTGGCCGTTATATTAGCGCTGTCAAAAGAAAAGACGTGGAAAGTCTTTTAATAAAACGGTTTGGTAAAGACTAGAGTGAAAACCAGTCAATATTTTGGTACAAGAACATTTTGTGTAACCAGGATAAAGATATGGAGGATTCAATAGACGTAAATGGTGGATGTTCTTGCCTAGAAGAAGATGTTGGAACAAGAGTTCAACTATATAACAAATTTCATATGTAATTTAATTTAAGGCTAAAAAAGAAGTGATTAAGTTGGAATTTTATTTAATAAAACGACAAAAAAAATATACTAAACTTAACATTTTTTAATATATTAGAAAAGGTTTAACCACATTCAGTCAAAACTTTATCGTCATATATGTGTGTGTATTCGCATTACACAATATACTTTTTCCTCCTATTAACAGAACGTGTTTTTTTACTTTTTTTTCATTTATGCAAAATGTGCTTTTTCTGAAATAAAAATGGAATTATACAAAACATCCTTCAAACTTATGGGGTGCCCTATAGCATCTGCAGATAAGTAAAAAGCTTTTTAGCATTTCCAGGTTCTTGCAGTTTTTAAAGGGGCGAAAAAAATAAATCTCTATTTCCCAAAAATTTAAAAGTTAATTAATTTAATAAATAATTCTCGTTGTTTAATTTAAAATTACTTTTTATTTAGTATACTCTTTTCCGAATTTATTTTACAATTTTTGTAGTTCTCAGATAAAAATAAAGTCTATCTTTGTTTTATATAATCAGACATATTAACTTACACATCCTTAAAAAACTCACAACTTTGTACTTTACAACATCGCTAAATGCAAAAAATGAATTTATTTTCAAAACAGCTTTATAATTTATTACAAAGTTAATAGTTTCACTTTCAAGATTTCCGTCTGTCGTTGTCAGTTTCGAAAAAAGTTTTTAAGTATTTTCTTACTTGAAAATAAAGTTTAATTTCCGTCACAGACGTTTTAATTCAATGGCGATTAATTAAATCTGTTTCTTATCTCCGCTTGTTTTGAAAATTTAATATTTATTTGAAATACAATTTTTTTCTGATGATTTTTTCTTTTGTCTTATAAACAAGAAGTGGAAAGTTTTTTTTTATAAATTGACTAAAAAACTTATTAAAAAAAATGAGTAGGAGTGCTATATTCGGCTATGCCGAAACTAATATACCCTTCACCATTAATGTAAATATAGTTTAGTAAAGTAAATCCAATCAGGAAAAAAAACAAATATTGAAGCAACAGAGAATTAAAAAATATATAAATTTACTTAAAAATGTCATTGGTTCTCAATTGGTTAAGAATTTTTGAAAAATTTTAGTATTTCCTTAAAGATATCTTTAAAAGTTTCAAATGATACCCATATTGATATCCTAAAAAATATGGTGCACAATCGTACTTTTCTATGAAAATTTCAAAGGTCCAAAATTCGGAAAATATAGACGAGCGCTAATTTTTTCACTAAATGTTTTTTTTTCTTATTTTTATTTTATCTATTCTCAAGAACATATTCAATAGTGAAGTAACTCCAATCAAAAAAAAACAAATATATGCGGCATAGAGAATTAAAAAATAAGAAAAAAACATCAAGTGGAAAAATTGTCGCTCGTCCAAATATTCCGAGTTACGGGCCCCTGAACTTTTTAAATTTTAAAATATCAATATGGGTGTCATTTGAAGGCTTTTGAATATATCTTTTAGGAAATACTTAAAATTATTTAAAAATGCTTAATCCATTAAGTACCGATGACATTTTTATGTAAATATAGTCCTTTTTTCTTATTTTTAAATTCTCTTGTCTTTTTGTACATTAAAAGTGAAGGGTATATACAATCCGACTTAGCCGAATATAGCATTCTTACTTGTTTACAAAAGAGCAGAAAGAAAGTCAGCCGAAGGAAAAAAATAGAGAAATAAGAAACTTCAATTTTATTCTTCAATTAGTCTGAAAAAAATCGTTTACTTGGAAAAAATTTTAAGAATTTTTTTAAAATGCTTTTGTCTAAAGTAAATTCTACATTCCTGTAACTAATTTTTAATTGACATTTTTTTTTCCTTTAAAAAAATAACTCGCAATTTTTAACTAATGTCACTTAATTTTCGAAGAAAAAATTAACCAGACAATTAATTGCACAAGAACTTGGTCTTTTGCAAATATTAAATTTAGACAATACGGATGTGAAAGCTGTGTTGTTGTTTGCGATCCATGAAATTCTACTGCTCGTACGAGGGCTGCTATATATATTTCTGGCCTGGCAACACTGAGTGCTGCCAAGCGCAATCTGACATTTCCATTGGAAAGTTTGTCATTTTTAAGCATAATCGTACTCGTACGTTTTGACGTACGACCATTATTTGTGTTGTTTACAATGACTTGAAAAAATTAATATAGAAAAAATGGAATTAACTCGTGAACATTTTCGTGCCATCATTTTTCACAACTTTCGACGTGGATTATCAGGACAAGAGTGCATTGATGAACTTAAATCTTTGTATGGCGATGAAGCACCATCCTATAGCACTGTGAAAAATTGGTATAATGAATTTAATCGTGGCCGAAGCTCGCTCAAAGACGAATTCCGTGAAGGTCGTCTAAAAACGGCTGTTGTGCCAGAGAACATTGATGCCGTGCTTGAACTCATAATGCAAGATCGACAAGCGACATACCGAGAGATAGAGACATCCTTGGACATTTCTTCCACCAGCATACATTCGATTCTGCATGAACACTTGGCCGTAGAAAAGGTTTGTTCTCGTTGGATCCCGCACAATTTGAAAGTCGCTCTAAAAAAGGCTCGTATCGATTGGTGCAAAGAAATGTTGCAAAAATACGATTGCGGTGCTTCAAAAGACGTGACGAATCATGGATCTATGCGTATGAGCCCGAAACGAAACAACAATCGACCGTGTGGGTCTTCAAAGACGAGCAAAATCCAACGAAAGTTGTTCGTGGATGAAGCACTTCGAAGCAAATGGTCGCCTGTTTCTTCGGCAAAACTGGTCATGTGGCGACTGTTCTGCTTGAGCAACGTAGGACGGTCACTTCTGAGTGGTACACTACAATTTGTTTGCCTGAAGTCATCGGAGAAATTTGAAAAACCAACAAGAGAAGACGAATCATTGTTCACCATGACAATGCGAGCTCTCACACACCGGCTCAAACCAGAGCGTTTTTGACCGTCCAAAACGTCGAATTAATGGGTCAACCGCCGTACAGCCCTGACTTGGCACCTAATGACTTCTTCTTGTTTCCTCGCATCAAGAAAAAAATGCGTGGTCAACGATTTTCGACGCCAGAAGAAGCTGTTGAAGTGTTCAAAAACCATGTTTTAGAGGTGTCTCAATCGGAGTGGAAAAGTGCTTCGACAACAGGTTTGAGCGCATGCAAAGGTGTATAAATCATGCTGGAGAATACTTTGAAAAACAATAAAACCATTTTTGATTATAAATATTCGCATTTTCACTATTAGGCCAGAAATATATAGAGCAGCCCTCGTATGTTACAAAATTGCAGTTAAATCTATTTTTTTACTATTAATTAAATGTGCTTTAATAGTTCTAGTATTAATTAATATTCCTTAATTGTAATTCTCTAATATTGTCTTGGATTTGTATTACTTAAACATCAAACATTTCGCAAACATTCTTAAAAGAACAATTGTATCATACGTTTTATGCACAAAAAGTTACAAATTGTTAAATGAAAGATTATCAAAAATAAAATAAAAAAAGTTAAAAAAAATTGGAGAACTTTTTTCCCCTCCGCTCTAACACACTTTTCTATTAAAGCCACAAAACTTTTCCAATTATGGTTATTTGCATTTTTATTTTGACGTGACAAATTGTTATTTTCAAGCATATTTTTATCACCAAATTTACTGGAATCACACGAAAAGTCTATAAAGAATCAACTTAACTTCGGTTGCGCTTAAAATAAAACATTCTTTCTTTTTGCACGCCAAAGTTTAAAGGAAAACATTTAAATCTCATTATAGATTACAAGAACAAAAAAAAACAGGAAAATACCGTTCATGTGTTTATGCAAAAATGTTTTAAGGAAACATTACACTCACGTGTTTAGGCATTTTGATATTCACATACAAACATTCATATATATAAACCTAGCGGGTTTTTTTTCAACTTACATTTTTCCATAGTTATGAAATCCTATTATTTCAGCTGAAACTAATATTCCAAAGATTGTTTGTTGTCTTCAATAATTTATTAAATTAGAGCAAACATTACTTTTCATTATTTCAGTATTTCAATATTTCAATATTTTTTTAAACACTAAATTTAAATAAAATTCACATTTTCTTTATTTTATTTTTATCACATAAATATTAAATTTATTGCAAAAACACTCTGAATTAATATTAAGTGTTTGTTGTTTTATTTTATAATTTTTATTTTGTTAGCGTAAAATTTTTAAATTCCATTTTTATTTTTTTTTTTTTTTTTTTTTAAGTTTAACGTATCCTTGCGCGACGTTTCTGTTTGTTAACCTGCGACGTTCATTCTTTCATGCATTCTATTTCTGACTAAACGCAGTATTAAGACGGCCAAATATCGTTTGTTTAGTTTAGTATTATACTACTGATGAATGAACGAAAGAAAGCTTTCGACTCCGGTTTTTATCCTTTATAAATAAACGAAGTGAACTGCATTAACGACTTTTCGTAAAACAACATAAAAATAGGAATTAAAAGAGCAACTAAGAAAAGCTTTTAAGAGAAATTATTTTATTCATTTCAGTCCTGTTCATTGTTGCCCTTTCATTATATTTTTTACATTTTATGTAACTTTTTGGAGTCTCCACGTAACATGCAAATCTATCAAAATCCCATATAAAAAATAAAGGTTTCGTTTTGTTGCTTTGAAGTATGCAACAGTTTTTATTTTTTTTTTAAGTTTTAAAACAATCACGACCAGTGTTGTCAGTTATGGTGATTTCTCGCCAAATGTGGCGAGAAAAATTCCTTCTTTGCAATAAAAAATTTTAAATTGCATGAGGCGAGAGGCGAGATTCTTGGCGGTATTTAAAATACCTGACATATATTTTAGCTATTTTTTATGATTTTTTTACAATAACATCGGATTTTAACCAGGCAGCTTTATTTTATATATTTTAAGGGTGACTAAAAATGTATGTATATCGACGAATTAACTAAATTTGCGTACTTATTTGCCTTTTATATACAAATATATATTAATTTTAGAATTAAAAGTCAAATGATAAAGGCGCTTAAATAAAAAGGCAGTAAGACAAAAAATTAAACTTATTAAAACTAAATGAGATATGTCATCGACAACAAAAAATGCGAAATTAAAGAAAAAAGCATTAAATACATAAAAATTGGAAGAGGAAAAACTTATACAAAATTCGTTTTTAAATATAGACAGCATTGATTTTTGCACAAAATTATTGTCAATTTTCAGTTTCCATATGCTGTAACTCTGTATCTCAAATTAGATATTTTTGCAGTTGGAGAAGTTTTTTTTTGGTATTTATAAAACACAGTGGGGAAAACTTCCTTTCATAAATTGGACTTAATATTTTGACAATAAAGTACCAAAAAGCCTACACGAGTTTTGGCCTAAAGTTTACGATTTCCAGGGTGCTGCTTATACTTACTAATTTCAGGAGGTGTCAATGGCCGTTCTTCATATGTTGATTGTTCCACCAAGTCATCCTTGTGTCGAAAGAAGTTTTTCTATAATAAATTCTTTGAAAACTAAATTGAGCAATTTAATGCAACATAAAGTTCCAATTATTTACTGGTAATAATGAATGTAAATAACATATGCTGTAACACATTCATTCCTACGGAAGATATGTTAAGTAAGATTTAGCACAAATAAAATGTACCGCAGTAAGGATACAAAATGCAATAATAACGTAAAAAATGAGTATGAAAGTTTTTATTCAATAATCGACATGTGTTTTTAAATTATTATTTTTTGTTTTTTTTATTTTTGTTTTTAACATTATTAAAATATTTTAATATAAAACTACGATCTCGAGGTTTAAGCCTCAATTTTAAAGATTATTTTAATCCTGTACATTGATTGACCTCACTTTGTATACCCTTCTCCAAAAAAAAGTGGAAAATATTGCTATTGAAAACCATCTAGATCGGTCCATGTCCTTCGAGGCAGCGGGCAAAACACCACGCCTGCATCTAATTTTCCATATCATTTGCAACGAATCTAGTTTAGTGAAGTAACTTAAAAAAAAACTATTATATATATATACAAGTGAAAACATTGGCGCTCGCCCTTGTTTTTCAAATTATGGGCCTCTGAACTTTTTATAAAAAAGGTAAGATTGTGCACCGTATTTTTTAAATATCAATATGGGTATCATTTAATAGCATTTTTATGTAAAAAATGTAAAATTATATATAGTACTTAATTTTTTGTTTTTTCTTTCTTTCTTATTTTTGAACTCTGTCATCCCAATATTTTTTTTTTTTTTTTGATTGGAGATACTTCACTATATATATGGTGAAGGGCAGTGATGGAAAAGTTGTTACGATCGTACTTTTTTGATACTATTTGATTTAAAAAAAAATACCGTGTTACTCCTCTGTAACATTTGATACTCTCAGTGATACGTCTACAATTTAAAACCAATGATTTTCTTAAATTCATCTGTTTTATAATTTCCCCTTTATCACTTATAGTTTACGAAAATGGCAACTCGATTCGAACGCTATCGAATGCCGCAATCCCGTTATTCGATATGTCACAAAATTTTACTCCATACGAAGCGTCTCTCGATCACGAATGCGACAATTTGGCCCTAGCTGTTACGTTTTTGTGTTTTTTTTTTTGATAGAATTGTACATCTTAATACAAACAAGTAAGAGTGCTATATTCGGCTATGCCAAATCTTATATACCCTTCACCATCTACATATGTAAATCTAGTTTAGCGAAGTAACTCCAATCATAAAAGCAAATATTAGGGTGACAGACAATTAAAAAATAATAAAATTTGGTACTGCATTTCAGTGATGGGAAATGATATTTTCATTTGGTATAGATTTGGGCTGATTTGAAGGATGATACCCAATGACTTTGCCTTTAATGTGATGAAGGAAGTTTTTTTGGAAATGGTCTCAAAATGTAAGAGAAAATTATTTTTGAAATAAGCCCAAATCCATTCTATTGGCGCTATTTATCTAGGGGCTATTTCAGTTTAAAGTGATATACCTTAAAAAGTACAAAGTAAATTTAAAAACTTTTTTTTAAAGTAAAATGAACTTTTAAGATTTTTTGGCTGTTTAATAAAAATTAACGATTTGTTACTCTTGAGGTTAAAAAAGTACTCTCAGAAAAAATTTTTGATACCGAAATGAAAGTATCATTTCCCTTCACTGGTGAAGGGTATATAAAAAAACTCTTCCTTGTTTCCTCTTTGCTTGATTGCTAATAATTATTTAACAGCTTCCCACGATATTGCTATCGTTTTCATTAAAATTAATTTGCTGACTACACAGTTACGATTGTAGCAAACGGCATATGTAGTGTTTAAAGCATAACTTCAAAATTTGTAAGAATCATTGCAAATTTTTAACCTGCACAGAAATGTGTTCATTAAATTTTTCAATATGGCACGGAATTGGTAGCTTCGGGCAAAACACTAAGCGTTTGTTTACAGGGTGCGTTGAACAACTATATATACATCACATAGTATTTGTAAAGACGGATGTAGCGTTCTAAAAAATGCTGCATTACATTCTGCTAATGTCTTTTATTTTCTTTTTTTTTCTTTAAAAATTAACACAACAATTCGTAAATAATTTTTGTTTTAAATGTATATTCGTATTTTTTCTAATCAAATCTGATTTTTAAACACTTTTAGGTTGTTTGTGGTGGTAGTATTTTCTTCCAATTTTAGAGGCACCGTGTGTTTAATGCTACCGTGGCGGGAAAATCTTTAAAACGATTGAAGGCTTTCTGAAAACCTACTGAAAAAATCGTTATAATCTACGCTAAGGAGAGATAGGGAATCCGTTATAGTAAATTGGGCTTTTGTCTAGCCGAACTGTCAATTTCAAAAATAAATCAACATTCTAGATTTCGGTTTGATAAAAATCTTTTTTTTTTATTAAACAATTGGTTTTTCGCTTTGTTTTTTTTTTTTTTTAATACGTTCTTTTCATTTTTGTTACATTTAGTAATTGCTCTAAGTTTACTGTTATTTTTTTATTTGCATTACTTAATTTTTTTTTCTTTTGTTTTTTACTTACTAAAACGTTTGTTTTCCTTTTGTGGAAATTCAGTAAAATAAGATTTTGTTTTATGTGTTTTGTTCATTTAATACTCAATGAAATTTATTTAAATGAGGCAGACAGAATAGCAAAATATATTTAGTTTGAAAGGAAAGAAAACGCAGAAATTGATATGTGTATAAAATTAAGAAGAGAGGGAATATTTTAGGTAAAGAAGTTTTTTGTTTATCAAAAATTGTGTAAATAATATAGTTTATTAAAGAAAAACTATTTTTAAAAAATAACTCTAAAAATAGAAAACATGGCAATAAAATTATTTTTGAGTTTAAAATAATAATTTAAAAAAAGGAATAAACAAGAAACTACAAAAGTTAATTTAACTTGTAAAACAATAGCTTTTTTATAGCGCCATGATAGACAGAAATAACGGTAAACCCACTTATGACATTTTCGTCACTTTTAAAACAAGTGTCTTATTTTCGATTTTCTGTTAACAGACAGAAAATTTAAAAGCTTAAGTTTTCTATTGCTTGTTTCTATTATATATATATATATATTTTTTATGTTTACCATGAATATTTAGAATAATACCTATTCTTCACCCATATAACACTATAAAAAATAACTATAAAAAATAATGTATGAAAACAAATCAGAAGATGAATACGAAGACCAATAGTTAGTTAGTGGTTTTACCTTTAGGTATTCTACCATGATAGCGTTATCCTGTTTCTTTTAAATTTATTACAAAGCTTACTTTGTACTGAATATAATATGCTGTTCTTTTCTTTTATTTTATTTTTTAACTCTGATTAGAGTAGTGGGATGCTGCATCCTCAATTTTATTGGCTGCTGGTGTATTTATTTTTTGTTTTTGTAAAAAAGATTTAGCGTATATTTTTTGCTTAAAAAGGTTTGTTTTGAAAACGTTAGAGCTGAAAGAAATATTTACAAAATGACTACGTCAACAAGCTCATAAGTCTATTTGCATAAGCCATAGGTTTAACATCAGGATGTGGCTGAAATGAAAAAAAATATATTAAAAAATTAATCAAAATCGGTATCTTTTAAAACCGGATTTGAGGTATTTGATCCTAAAGATCGGTACATATTTATGTGAAATGAATTAGGTAATGACTGAATTCTTTAGACACGTTATCGAGATTATTAAAAATCATATTACCATATTATTATAATACCGGGTGTCCCAACTAGAACGCAATTTTTAAATTTGGCGCAATTCGAAGTGTCATTGTTTGACATTTGAACAATTGTTATTTTTTGCTAGTAGAAGGTACGAGGTTAGTAAAAATAGAGCGCTACACGAATGAACAACGCATGCTCATTGTGAAATTGTTTTACCAAAATGGTGAAAGTTTTTCGGCTACAGTTCGCAAATTGCGATCAATTTTCGATCACAATAATGCTCCAAAAGAGTCAACTGTAAAGAAATTAATGGATGAATTTGCCGAAACTGGGTCTGTTAGTGATGTAAAGACAACAACGCGCCTTCGACCAGGTCGATCGACCGAAAATGTCGCAGCTGTACGTGATGATGTCGCTCAAACTCCATCCACCTCAATTCAACACCGAGATCAGCAAATTGGTGTCTCCAAATCCACTAGAATTGAAAAAATGAATGTGGAGGGCATGTGGTTTCAACAAGACGGCCTCACATGTCATACAGCCAGAGAAAAAATTCAATTGCTGCAACAGTCATTTCCAGGTCGTATTATTTCGCGTTTTGGAGACCAGACTTGGCCGCCTAGATCGTGCGATTTTACACCTTTAGATTTTTTTCTTTGAGGTTTTTTGAAGTCGATGGTTTTCGCGAATAAGCCGACGACGACTCAAGCCTTAAAAGAGAGGAGGACGCTGTATTAATGAAATACCGCAGCATTTATGCAAAAAGGTCATTGAAAATTTAATTAATAGATCGCGTGTGTGCCAGCAAAGCCGCGGCGGCCATCTGCACGATATCTTGTTCCATACATAACCTCATTCTGTCTACTTTACGATATAATAAAGTTTCACGATTTTTTTTTTTTTTAAATATGTGTTTTATTTAAAATTTAAAAATTGCGTTCCAGTTGGAACACCCTTTAAAATGTTATTTGAATGTAATACTCAATTTAAGGATTTTTAGTTGTAAAAGGTAAATATGTTTTTTTTTTATAGTAAATAATGTTCAACTGTATATGTTCTAACAAAATTTTTATATAAAACTCAGTCTTTCACTTTCAATTCTCAATCAGTTAAATAAGGTTTTAAAAATAAAATTGTAATATTACTTCAAAAACTTTAAACAAAAAATGGGAGTTAAATTGGCAACCTTTAAGTTTCTTTGCCTTCTTGAAACTGACTACACGATATCTAATAAGATTTATTCCATTCTTGTTGTATGAATAAATATATAATTTAAATAATTTACATCACGGCCTTGAACACTCAAGACACAAAACTATTATTTTAAAGATTGTAGAAAAAGTATTAAGTTTTTAACTCACCACTGATTCGAATGATTTGAAATTAGGTTTTAAATCATTGCCTTTAATTGTTATAAAAGCACCCATATTGCCCATAGTATCACTGAAAAAATAAATTAATTAAAAACGCTACTTCTACTGAAATTAATATGCATACCAATAATTAGGTGCTGAAAATACCGTTATACATTTTCCATCATGTGTTACATCATAGCCCATATCTTTAACTTCATGTGAACGCACAATATACTCCAAGTTATTTTGCTTACAAAATGTTTCTGTAACATCGGGACCAAATTGTATGCCAACACCACGTTTTGAGGGACCTCGGCCATAGCAGGGTTGTGGATCCGACCATAACAGTTCACACATAAGACCATCCTCTGGTGGTTGGCAATTGCGCTCAATTTGTCTTAAGTCATCTAATGTAACATTATCAGTAGAAAAGAGACCGCCATGCATAACCAAAATTCTCTTATTAATACAATGACACAATGGTAACCAGTTAAAGACTTGGGTGAACATATCAGCCATAGTACTTGTATATTTTGCTGTTACCTCTCCAGTAAAACCATACATTTGATTCATATTTATACTTTCGTGATTGCCTGTTTGAGGAAAAAATGGATTTTAAAAGCTTTTATATTAAAAAAAAAAATTGATAATAATGAAAAATTTTATACCTCTAGACAAATAGAAATGATTTGGATATAATAGTTTAAAACCAAATAGTGTAAAAATACATTCTACCGAAAATGAGCCTCTGTCGACAAAATCTCCATTGAACAAATACGGATTCGTTGGTGATGGCAAACCATTAATTTCGAATATATTCATAAGGTCATAAAACTGACCATGAACATCACCGCAAATTGTAAACTTAGATTCATCTGGTACATGTATATCCACCAATGAAGGTTGAGTACGCATATAGCTATCAATGTCACATAAAATCTGTAAAAAATTCATAAAGTATTTATTTGCTGTCATGAAATCATCACTGTGGCATTACTTACTTTATAGGCATATTTGCGATGTAATTTATTTTGTTGTTTATAATGATCCATTAGCTCCAACATAAATTTTAATGTTACTTTACCATCTTCTAAAGCAGGTCCCTTATAATCGTCTTCAATGGCTAAAAAATATTTTAAGCTTTTAGTACATATGATATATTATATATTTAGTTATTATCAGTAAACAGGTAGATGATATATTTTAAATAAATAAAAAAAAACATCTGAATGCAATTAGGACAACGAACTTCAACTACATTGAACTACGACTAAGACCGTCTGCAGTTGTACAATTTCTGCAACTCAAAATGTCAAAGGTGTTTTGCTATTAAAACTTTTCATGTAAGAGGTTTCAACATAAGTAAGCAGTTACAATAAAAACAGCAACCCAAAAGACATCTAGTAAAATCAGTCCATGTGACTTAAAATCTTGCCGAAATCATAATAGAGACTGGTTAGCTAATGACTTACGATCAAAATATTTAATTCGTTAATCCTTTTAAATATGTTCGATCTACCACTTTTAAAAGAAACTAAAAAGATCTAACTCATATTACTAAGCTTTTCCAAAAGGCAATATCATTTAATAACATTCCAACTGCGAAGAAATAATATTATTTGTATGATGGAAGCATATGGAAACAAATCTTAATTAAAAAGCATCAGTTCAATTACCATCGGATTTAATATCCAACAATCCTAGTTTCAACTAAAAGATATCAGTACACGCAATGAAAATCCACATTTCAAAAATTATGAAAGAACTCTCTTGTTGAACTTAAAATCCTTTTCCTGATAACTCACAATATAATCGCAGGTTTGGATACCTGTAAATTAAGGCAACCATTATTGTCAAAATAAAATCCATACAATATCATGCATTCTCAAGTTTATTATCACTCTTGCCTTTCTTTGTTGTTAACGAAATTAATTGCCTAATTACATGGAGCTTGAGCAAAAATTCTACCCTAAAATCTGCAGTTATTGTTTATAAACTTACTTTGTTTGATTTGCTTTCAACAATCTTTGTAAGTGAGAAAGGGAATATTAAACAAATGTTCGCTCGCTATCACTTGTATGCTTGTGTATTCGCTGCCTAGACTATATATTATATTATTTTAATTTTAACATACCAATATTTTCCAAGTCTCTAAACATTTCCGATAAAGTTTTTTCTGGCTTATCAACTGCAATAGCTCTTTCGAATGCTCTCATTTTAACTATTTTATTACATTCGGTATACTTTAGTTTAGCATCTTTATCGTTAGGACGGCATTTAGATACCTTTAGAAAGTAAAAAATTATTTAAATACCAAAAAGTCATTAACCATTTGCACTTACATATTCATAATCCGAGAGGGCCTGCTTAAATTTACCCAAAGACATATAAGCTGCTGCTCTGCGATAGTATCCTTTGATATAAGTAGGATCCGCTTTAACGGCAGCAATTCCATCTTGCAGAGCAAATCCAAAACTTTCTTGCCTTAGATGAGCCAACGATCGATTAGCAAAATAAATTGCATTAGTTGGTACTAATTCTATAGCTTTGGTGTACATTTCAATTGCTTTAGTGAAATCTTTAGCTAAATTAAAATTTAACAAAAAATTTACAATTAATAAAAGTTTAATTAATCAATTAATAAATTATAAAAAAAAATAAATAAAAAAAATACTTAGAACTTGCCTTTAAGATAGTCATTTCCCTGATTTTTATATTTTTCGGCTAAAGCCATTTTTTCATCCTGAACATTAGTGTCATTACAACCTTCCGAAATTGGCGTTACCTTGGTAGCAGTAATCGCGGCTGGCTGTGCTGAAGTGATACTTGACGACAAAACCGATGTCGGGTTGATACAAGCACCACCACCGTCAGCATCACATGCTTTCTGTTGGTCCTTTTTATTATTTTGTTCCATTTCAACTAGAACAGCTGACATGTTTATGGTTTTTATTAAAAATATGTTCCGTCCTAAAATCTCACTCTTTTTTCGCAAAAATTCGTTGTATTCTATTGAGTATTTATTATGTTCTTGTTAGGACAGTCCAAGACCACCACCACCAATATTGACTTTTTCAAATAAAGAAAACAGATAAAAATAATTTTCGTTCTCTTTGCAAGATAAACTTTTTTCTACCGACTTTTTGCTGTTTACTACAGATTGTTACAGTTAAACTGAAAAATAATAGATATTACGATGCTTTCTAAAAACAGTGTTGTCTTTAATATACCTTAATTGATTTATAATTTGTAAGCTATTCCGAAAAAAAATTCCGGACTTTAGTTCGGTTAAAAGTTTTTTAAAGAAAGAAGAAAAAAGGTTTTTGACAGACAAGTGAAAAACTCACATTGCCAATATGTCACGTTAAAAATTGTTGTTACCAACAACACAGGCTGACCCAGATAATTGTTTCTTCTGAAATATGGGGAAGTTTTTGGTTATGTCGTAAAGCATTATTAATCTGTGGTGAAAATATTACAAAATTGTTTTTGTTAGAAAAAAATATTTTAAAGAAATTAAGCGCAATACACATATATAATGTTAATGTGGTAAAACTTATTTCAACTTTATAAATAAAGAAATATTAAGTTTTAAGTTTTTGATTTATTAAATATCTGGATTTACTTTAAAACCAACAACATGCAACATGTGCAACATGTGTACCTATACATCGCCTAGTTATATTTTTTGATATTTATATTTGGTTTTGTCGTATCTCGGATGCAATTGTGTACCAAATTGGCTTTAGATACTGCTAGATAAAAGCCTAATACAACTACCTGAAACGGTGTATATATACATATTTTTTATTATGATCTCTATTTTTTATATATTATTAATGTACAAATACATTTAATAATGTAAATACAATGTATAAAACGAATTGTCTAGTAATATGCTTTTGGCCTCCTAGGCTTATTGTATTACAACTGAAATAAATAAAATAAAAAAAAATAAAAAACATTACAGGTCCCAAAATTTTCATATTTGTTTAATTCACAACCTTTTGTATGTCGAATTCACAATATTTGCTACAATGCTTTGGATATATTTTTGTTAGAGAAGAATAAAGTTATTTATGTAAGAATGTATTCGCATATTTCTATACATATTTCAATCAATCAATATTAGGTGGCCATGATGGCGAAGTCATTAGTTATCGCCGAAACCCTAAATGTCAAACTCTATATAAAGAAATAATAGGCGAATTAATACTAAGTGGTCTAATGTCCAAAGGCGAATGAATTATAAGGTGGTAGCAATGGCAAATTCGATAGATATAAAAAAATTACCTTGGATTTTTTATATATGGAGTTTGACAGTTAAACTAACGGCGAAAATCAATGAATTCACCATCGCAACCACCTTATAATTGGTTCGCCTTGGGTCCAATGTCCAGTTCATTAATTTTCGCCGTAAACCCTTAATGTCAAACACCATATAAAAAATTAATAATATTTTGCAAGGCGTATCAATACCAGGTGGTCTCGATGGCGAATTCATTAATTTTCACCGAAACGCTAAGTGCCAATTTTTGTATGTATAATTTTTTAATAAGGTGTTCAAGGCGAATCAATTACGAATTCAATATTTTTTGCTGGTAAAAATCGCTATCAAACTTTATACACAGATTTTTTATATATGGAGTTTGACAGTAGTGTTCACGTCACGCTTTGGCTTATAAATATTCCGTGTTGTCGGCGTTTGGTCCAACGGAAAAGTTTTGAACGGATAATTTTAAAAGAAATTATTAAAATACAAAAAAATTTTTATACTCGGAATCTGTACTTAGATAATGAGCAAGATTAAATCTTGTTTAGTGGCATAGCTCAAGAATAAAAAAGGGGTCCGTAACTCCGAAACTAAGGGTTGGCTAAAAATTTTTCACTTAACATTTTTGGCTTAAAATTGCATTTTATACCCCGTATGCAACTTTTTATTTTTGAGCTGTGCCACTAAACTAGAATTGTTCAAATAAGCACGTGTATGATTTAATTTATAAAAATGAGATTGGAAATTTCCCTGCTAAATCAACCGCTGCGTCATTACTGTCACTTAAATAGCGGCTATGAAAACACTTGTAAAAGCCAGCTTGCGATAAAGAACAACAGAAACAAAAATTCAATACACAAACTCGTAATCAAAACAAGAAAGCCCAATACCCAAACAGATGCTGTAAATATAAAAATAAAATATAGCAAGCAACTGAATAAAAGTAGATATAAATTTAAGAGTTAGATACATACATATAACACATTTGACAAAGGCAGCTTAGAAAAACAACGGTTATTATTTTGTATATGGTAACTATTTGAATTTCAGCTTGGTGAATTAATTAAATTATAAATGCATTAGTATATGCATATGGATGTATTTATGTTATATTGTAAAATCTTGGACTTTATTTAAAGTTAGAGAGTATTTAATTATAAGTATATACTGTGTTTGGCTAAAAGAGAATAAGTTAACTCCACGACAGACAAATGGAAAAAAGTGCATTAGATACGGTAACAAGAAAGAAAATCATAGTAAATACTTATAAACAAGGTAAAAAATAAGCAATGTGGTGCCATCGACATTAGTTAAGTAGATGTCGTGGAGCTAAGACGCATTAAAATTATTAAGTATTAGTAAAAGTTTACAAGGAGGGCGATAAAAAATACAAATAATAAACGTAATTAACTTATAATAAGTGCTAGTAAAGTGCAAATTAATATAATCATTAAAAAGTCTTAACTTTTTGCATTCCATAGAATTATTTGTCACAGTTGGTGGCTTACATAGTCAAGAAACACAAAAAGAAAATATTAAATGATAGGTATAGTGAATTGTGTTGTTACTTACACCTACCTTGGACGATTGAAAAAAAAACTAATGTTTTTAAAGAAAAAATTATCACGGAATCAAGTTTCAAGCCTACCATTTCTGTCGCTTTGACCTTTTTATTTTTTAATTCTTTTTTAAGCAAAAAGTGCAGGAAACATCTACGAAAACAAGTTAACACGGCAAAAGCGCAAATTGGTTCGTTTCAAAAGCTGTTAATAGAAAAAGACGTCCGTCCACTTTTGTTAATCTCGAAAAAAAAGAAAACAACATTTATATTTTTTTAAATATATAAGGTATTTTAGTTAAAATGTGATTTTCCGCTTTAGATTTGTTACCTTGTAAAGTTAAATTTTTTTCACTTGAGCTTGAGTTCGTTATTGTAGTTAATCAATTGTAAACAACATACATCCTTCTTCAGCGTTATTGAAATCAATCGAAAACCTAGTTATTAATTACAATTCTTCTCTGTTTATGTTTATTTTGACAGTTACATATTTACTTAACAAACATTAAGCTCTGTTTACACTTTATACAAGTCTTAAGATTTGCTAATGTACTTCGCTTTGGTTGTTATAAGAAAGAAAAAAATGAGAATACCTAGTTGTTTAGTTGTCAAAAAAATCCAATGTTACATTGCATTTTGTTTCTACCAATCACATTTTAAGTAGAATAAAATTATGATCAGCAAAACAATGATGAAATAAAAAATCAGAGTGTTAAAAAAAATTCCGAAAAAGAATTTCTATTATGGAATGTCAATAAATTCCGTTTTGTATTATTTGACATATTTATTTAATTTTTTTTTCACTCTATTAAACTTTTTCATAATACTTTATACTGCAGTATTAAAGTGTGAAACGGGCTTTATTATAACTGGTTTACAACGGATTGTTTACGCACTACCAAGAAACAATCTTTGCTTTCACAATTTATACATACATATTTATTTGCTTTTAACATTTAACTAATCTAAATATTTCATTTTTAATATAGATACAAATGTATTGAGGTTTCTTGACTTGCCCCGTTAATTGCGTCTATTTTTTCTTTTACTAAAAAATTAACAATTATTTTCAGTTAGGCCTAGATTCAACTCCCTATTAGCTGATTCTCATCTGAAAATTATATTTTAAAGTCATTAAGCCATCATCATCTTTAATAAATTCGCCGTGCACAAAAGCAGAAAAAATTAATAAAAACAGGCGCTTGTAATTATTACTTTACATCACAATTTATGAAAAATAAATAAAAAAGTAGTTCAATTATTTAATTAATTAACTTTTTTTCATAATTTTAATATTAAAAATTGTATGCAACGAATTATCTCATGTGTTTTTTTCCCTCATATTCAAGTGATCTTAGTGCAATTCATCAAATCAATCAATCAAAAATCAAATCAAACTAAATTTAATCTAGTTATAGAATGCAAAAATATGTTATTTCCAATATTCTTATATATGTGCAAGTTAGTAAAGATCAATTTCAGATTTAAGTCATTTGCAGTATTAATAGTTCAAAATGGTTTCAACTTAAATTATACAATAATGCAGTATGCCCATTATTTAAATAATGCATTAAAATTTTGGATTTTACTGTTTATTGAAAAAATTTCATTTCAATAAAAATATGCTGCAGTATGCCCAAGTATGAAAGAAATACGTATTCTATTATAAAAAATAAATAATAGGTTCAGCCACCGCTATTCGTCAGCGTTTTCTTTATTCCAAGATTCTGTGGCTATCGGGTAACAATTTCCGTCACGGGTATTTGCATACTTTAAGTTTAATCTATTTGGACCCAAACATAAGCCAGAAGGAAATTTTTGAAAATAACTTTAATTTAATAACTATTAAAATATTTTAGAGTAAAAAAATTAAAAAAAATTCTTTGGTTGAAAATATATGGCTGCCCCCAAATAGGGCCAATGGGCTCATATGTGAAATTTTTTTGCTACATAAAAACTTACAAAAGTTTGAATGTGGTGGCTACATCACACCAAAACAGCCAATCATTAAATTTGGAGCAGATTAATACATTCCATAAACTTTTTAGAAAAGTACACTTAAGTCACAAATCGAAGCATACTTTTAGGCGTTGGAATAAATGTATATGTCAATACCAGACGAATTTATACTTTAAAACTTGAGACCTTCCAAAAATTTAAGCAATCAGGGAGTACACTTCCATACTTTTTAAAGCATAGTGGACATGGTAGGATTAGTAAGGGATGAGCATATGTTCGTCGTTATTACCATCGATACATTAGAATAAAAAAGAAATAACTTGTTCACTTGTATTGCAATTGAGCATAGATAATCTATGACTGTAACTTTTATGATTTTCTTTAATTTCAGGTCTATTTCAAATAAGAATTTCTCAATTTTCAACTAGACAACAATATAGTAATAACACAGAAGATGTCGATGAATAATTTAACTATTGACGGCGAATTTCGTTACATTGTTCAGTGGTTTAATGAATGGAGTGAATTGCAACGTGATGATTTTATTCCAATTTTAGTAAAGTACTTAACGGGTTCTGCTATCGACGATGATGATGATGATATTGATGAAGTTGCAGCAACAGTGGCACCAGTTAATATGAATGGTTTGCCAAATGATCTTGAATTTAATGGAAGACCAATGTCACTATTTCAGTGCAGAGTAAGACATTAAATTAAAATGAATTTGTAACATCTATTGAAAACTTGTTATTTATACATGTACACACAATATTTTACATTGCAGATTAAACTTTTTAATCAATGGAATCGAAGATGGCCAACAGAGTTTAAAGAAAAATTGCAGCAAAAAATTACTGAAATAGATGGCAAAGTGAGTGAGAAAGTAATGTTGATTTTAAATCCAAACAATTTAGGAAGTCTTACAAATGGCTATGCTTCCAAACATAGCTTGGAGAAGTTGAAAGAAAATGATGAAAACTTGGTTAATGTTGCCAATTGCGTATCAGACGCGGAGACAACAGTAATGAATGATCCATTGGCTGAAGTTTTAAATAACGAAACATCTGTCGATGACATTGAAACAAACGAAAATATAAGCAACAGTATTGAGCAGCCGCTATTTAATAACACTCCCCTTACAGATGATAATGATGTTGTTGCCGATGGCAATGGCATTAATGATAATAAAGCTTGTAGCAATAATACAAGTCATAATAATACAATTAATGAATGTGAAGAACCTGTTGAACAGGTTGAACAAATGCAAAATCTTCAAATTAATGAAGAAAGAGCAGAAACAGAAAGAGACCATAAAGATTTTACAGCAACTGTGGAACAAAAACAACAAACACAACCACTATCATCCGTAACAGTTGCCGTTAATCCGGTCGTTGTTACACAAACAATTTCTACAAATGCAGAAGTTCCTCTAGTTGTTTAAACGTGTTTGAATTTAACATACATTCATTTATACATTCATATATACATTCATAAAAAACATACTTTTTATGTTTTCTTATTTAATTTTTTGCTAAACGCAGTCCACATCATTATGATCACCTTTACGTTAAAAAAATATACCAACAATTCGCACCGTGTGTTTTAAGCTAATTATAAAAAAATAACATCTTGGCTGCTCATCATAGATTTGTACGCACAAAAAGCATTCCAATTAATTTTTATGTATCTATTTCTGTCATAAAAAAATACTCAGTCGAAGACACATAAAAGAAATTAATAAAAACCTTGAGCATAAAATATAAAACGAAATTGTTACACCTTATTTTATTATCATGTGTATTTTCTTTTTAAATGTGTAAAAGTGAGACATCATACGAACAATCTTTAATAATCTTGTTTAAAAATTTCACCAAAAAGCTATTTTTTATAAAATTTTTTTAAGGGAATATTATTTTTGAAATTCGAATTTTATTTTTACTCTCTAAAATTTGACTCGCTGTGCAATTTATATTTTAGCTGTTTTCAATGAGAAGGATGGCAATCGGATTTAAAAAGCGTAGTGTTATAATACGATGTTATGGAACAACTGTTCCAGCTTAGGTTTAGCAGCCAGTGAATAGAGAGCCCACTGGGGTCCATTCTCTGATCCCTTTGCGCTACCTAGGGGGTAGAAAAAAGGAAGGAGAAAGTCAAGATGTAAAAGAAAAGATAATAAATAGAAAAGAGTCAAGTATGTAAGGGGGGTCAAAGTAAAGAGATAAAGAAAAAGTGGTCGCTAGGGAACGGTGACTAATAGACATTTTATACATTTACAATGTAGCTTTATAAAACGAAGCGAAAATACTTTGTTTTAACTGTAGTAAATACACATAGCTGGGTAATTGTGCCGGTGGCAAAACATATCAAAACAATCTAACAGACATGAAGCAAAAAAGTATAATTTGCGGAAATAATAAATAATGTATAACGACGTCTCTATTGAAAACAGTGATGGTTTCTTTTTTTACTTTATTAACTAAAAAAAAGTATATATTCTTCTAATTCTCATTTTTGAACTATAAAAAATACTAGCTATTACTTTTCCTCACTAACCCCTCCTGATTCTAATTCATTGAACAAGCATAGCCTTAGCAACTTCTAAATAAATATTATTTACACCCTTCACCACAAAAACTGGAAGAAGGGTATATATAAGTTTGTCATTCCGTGTGTAGTTTCTACAATATCTGTTTCGGACCCCATAAAGTATATATATTCTGACTTCTTTTGCATAGCGAAGTTGATTGTGCTATGTCCGTCTTAAAATCAAGTTTACCTCGGCAATCGATCAGTTTCGAAAGAGGTGCTAATAGGAAATAAGCATGGTCGGTCCATGTCCTTTGAGGCGATCGAATATAGATTGTCAGATTCGTATTATGCGTTGGTAGCACTGTCGAAAATTTCGTTGTACAATGAATTTTCAACCAAACACAATTTGGCTTTGGATGTTTTGTGTCAATTTGTAAATCTTATTGAAATTGTAAGTATTTATGAATTCTTTGTTTATTTTTTTTTTACAAATGGTGGCAATAAAATTCACAGGAGCACTATTTTTATCGAATGTATACCATAAAAGCAAATTAAAATTCGTTCGACCAGCTCTTTCGACAACAGTTGAAAATCGAAAGTTGTTCATAATAGACACCTCAATATATGGGGCGATAGAGAACAAAAAAAGAAAAAAAAGGTGAAAAATTTGGTGCTCGCCCATTTTAAAATTTTTTAAATATCAACGTGGATATAATTTTAAAGCTTTTGAAGAAATCTTGAAGGAAATACTAAAATTTTTAAAAAATGCTTAACCCATTAAGAACCGATTTAATTTTTATGTAAAATTATATGCATGCAGACCAAATTTTTTTTATTGTTTATTTCTTTGTCACCCCAATATTTTTTTTCGATTGGAGTTACTTCACTAAACTAGATTTACATAAATGGTGAAGGGTATATAAGATTCGGCATAGCAGAATGTAGCACTCTTACTTTCGTAAGATTTTGGTGCAATATACAGCCCAATTATAAACAAAAATTTTCCCCTTTGATTGGCTGCGGAAAGTGAAAAAAATCCGGGGCCAAAACTTAGGTATTATAAAATAAAAATTATGCGGAAATAAACAAAAAAAAAAAAAAACTCCCTTCAAATTACGATGATGCCACTTTTTTACAATTTTATTCCAACGGAACTCATAATTGGAGGAATCTTTTCTCAAGAAGAATTTTTTCCATAGGAAAGAAATTCCGTGAGAATATTCATAATTGGGCTGATTGATTTTTCAAAAGTGCACAATATAAAATCAATAGCAATATAAAATCAGTCTATTCTGGCGATATTACAATTTTACTTTTCTCTCGTTTGGTAAGTTTTGGTTAAATTTTTGAAGCGTGGTTTATATATCTATTTTTATTTTCTGTTAGATTTCTATTTTTTAAAGTGATGCAGTATAGATATTTTTATTTTTTGTATGTAGTTTCTAATAATTGGTAATTTCAGTTTATTATTGCATGTTAGTAAAATTTCTTTTCCTTTTAATTTTGGTGTAATATCTATTTATATTGTGAACTTAAATTTTCTTGGCCATTATTTTATTTACATATGTATGTAAAGGTAAAAAAATGACATTCAAAACTTAAAAGTTCAATAAAAATTTACTGTTTACATAAATAATTGTTGATTATTGATAACAATTTATTAGAACAAGTTGAATTTGCCACAATTGTACTGTATTAAAAAAAATGTATAAAAATATTTTTTTGTTTGATACTACACATAAATTATTTTGCTTACGCTCTTACAATATAGTATTTAAAATCTCTAATCACACTTTCATGTTCATTTGTGTAAAGTATTTTCATCCCAGCATGCAAATCAGTTTGAAATCCAAATGAAAATTATTTAGAATAAAACTCTTTCTCCAATGGTCTTGAAATATTTATACTTACTTCACAACAATCATTATACTAAAACAACGTCTTCTGGGATGAGGATGAGCAGAACCTAAAAACATACATATGTATGTGACAATAGTTGTTGATTATGAAATCGTTCTCATATTCTATTTTGGTAAAAAGATGTTATTTTTAGTTTAAACTACCTAAGATAGATAGATAAGAAGAATGATGAGGATGGATTACATTCTGTCTTAATTGTTTTCTTCATTGATTTAGAAAGCTAAATTCTCGCATGTGAGATCGAGTAGGACATAATCTCCATGGACTTTATGTCGCAATCAAAAGTGACGTAATGAGCATGAACATTGCGTCGTTTCTGCATAGACGGCCTTTAACAAAGGCTTCATTTACCAGAGACATGCTGAAACTAATTTATAAAAACGTTGTAACCTTCTTACACAGATTACCATAATACATACTTATAATATCCATGAACGTTACGACTCTATGTTAATGGATATTATGTCACTTTCTGGTGCGACATAATGTCAATGAATATTATGTCCTTGGACATTATGACCTGCTACCGTTAAATTTTGGCATGTCAAAGCTTTTTGAATTTGGAATTAAAAAATTTTAGGTGAATATTCACATGTTTATTGCAATCAAACATTATAAAGGAAATACAATTATACCCTTCACCACATATGTAAATCTAAGTCAATGAAGTAACATCAACAGACAGACAGAGAACTCAAAAATAAGAAAAAAAGTAGTATATATAATTTTCCATAAAAATGTCATCGGCTCTTAAAGGGTTAAACATTTTTAAGAAATTTTAGCATTTCCTTAAAGATCTCTTTAAAATATTTTCAATGATACCCACAAAAATACTGAGAAACAAAGTGTCATTAACTACCGCTATTAATATATATAATGTTATTATTAAACCCCACTTTGAGTACTGTTCAACAATACTCTATACATGTTGTACAAAAACACAAATAGAAAAACTTCAAAATAAAGCAATGCGCACAATTTTAAAATGCAACCGGTACACATCAATCCAGTACATACAAAATTCGTTAAAATGGCTCAATATACAACAGAGAATAATAATTAATACTTTAAAATTCATACGGAAAATGAAGATTGGTAATGCACCACAATATCTTTGCGAACAACTTAATACTGTGGGACAAATTCAGCAATATCACCTACGGAACGTGCAAGATTTTAGATCGCAGAGATCGCTTTTTTTTACAAAGTCCTCAATCTTAATAATGGGCTTCCTTCAGAAACAAAAAATGAAACAAATATTATAATTTTTAATAGAAAATGTGTTCAATTTGTAAAGAATAATTCGCAGATTATGTATTAATGTAATTTAAAAACTTATTGTTACACGATTATGTTAAAAGTATTCTTAATACTAATTAAATTATTTAAAAACAAAATATTGATATCTTAAAAAATATAGTGCACAATCGTACTTTTCTATTAAAAGTTCAGTGACCCAAAACTCGGAAAATAATAGCGAGCGCCAATGTTTTCACTTGATGCTTATTTTTTATTTTTTGGCGCCATGTACGTGTTTTTTTTTATCGGAGTAACTTCACTTAACAAGATTTTTTTCCATATGATATGAAAAAATTGGGCAAGCGTGCTCTTTTGCCCACTGCGCCAATAGACTTAGACCGATCTTGCTGATTTTTAATATCAAATTTTCAAAACTATGTCTGATCGATTGGCGTACTTAAGTTTTCTCTAGTTCTTCTAGTGTCTTGCCAACAACGATTTCAACCTGAACACGGACGGCATAACGGAATATTGCACTCTTACTTGTTTTTATTAACATTAATTACACAAAGCATTTATACTTTTTTTATTATTTTAAGCTATACTATATTATTTAACATACATTTATATATGTATATATAAATATATACATATTTGTTTTTCTTACTGGCGCAAGAGTTATAAAAATTAAAAAAAAATGTTGTTTTCGATCGTTGATTTAGTTTCGTTAAAAAGTTATAACTCGGTTACACGCTCGTTATCGTATGCTTTAATCCCACATTACGATAGTACTTGTTTGATAACGAATACAGTAATCTCAAAAAGACAAATTACGGAAAACTTTACTCGATCACAATGCGTTATTTCGGCCCCAGATTAAATTTATCCCGCTTGTAACACGAAATAGTATTTTTGTTATAAATCTTTAAATAAATTCATTCTTTGTATGCACTAGTTTACACAGAAAAACATTTATGTTCTTTTTAATTTGTATTTGTTTCTTAACATTAAAAAACAGCAGAAGTACTATAATTTGACAAAATCTGCGTTAAATAGCTCTCAGCTGATTGTTGGGAAACAGTTTTACAGCAAACTGCGTCTGTGGAACGCAATAAAATACTCTTCCCGTAGATTTAAATTTATCATTGAGCTCAAATTGAAATTAAAAAAAAATTGACATATTTTAAACGTTTGATTTTATGTTTGCTGGGATAATAAAGAAACACTATATAGGTATTGTCCACAAAAACTAAATGAACTGTTTAAATATTAATTTTTACTTTATTGTTTTTGTGCATATGTTTTTTTAATACTATAATAATTTTTAAAGAGATTTGTTATTAATAAAATCATTATCATTTAAAACGTGAAACGATGAGGTGCTTTGTAAAAAGGGTGAACTGGTTTATTTTACATGCAGTTTAAAAAAAAGATAACAAATTTATACTAAAGAAATGTGTAATGAAATAAATTTTAAAAATTAAATAAAGTTTAAAAAGAAAAAAGTGTGTTTTTCACAATGTTCAGTTACGTTATTAAAATAAATTTAAATATTTGTTTTTATTTTCTATTGGTGAAATGTATTACAAAAGGTAAAATTTATATTAAACCGATTAAGTTATACAATGAATAGTATGTATGTTATGTGACTAAATGCAAAGACTAATATAAAATGTTGTAAGAAAAATAACACAGCTTCCAAAACACAGTTGGGCTTAGTTTTAAACTCAAAAACTGTAAACTGGTCATAAAAATGCAAAAAAGGCCTGTTAATTTATTGGAACAAAAACCAACTAAATTTTTAATTTGTATGCAAGAAAATATAAAAAAACTGGTTAAAACAAAAACAATACAAATATTTCTTGGACTAATAAAATTGTACTTTAAATTTAAATTAACGATCATAAAAAAGCAGAAGAATGATATGATTAGAAAGCCGGTACTTAATGCTTAAAAATGAAACAGAGACAATAAATCATAAAATTTTTCTGTTTCAGTTAGATTGGGACAATATTATTTTAAACTTTTTAATAAATACCATTAAAAGTTATTTACGATTTAAAGTTAAAAAAAGTCTGATGCCGTACCTTCTATTAAAATGCACATTAATCGAAATTAACTATTTTTATCATATAAATGGCTATTTAATATTGTTAAACAAACAAACAAAAAAAAAAAAAAAACAAACAAACAGTAATTTCCTACATTAAATGCTGAAACGAATTAATAAATTATTAATTAATTATTTGCAACAGCACGATAAAAATCTTAAACCCTTAACGACAAAAAGTGAAAAAAGGTCATATCTAAGTGTATGCATAGCGAAGTCGATTGAGCAATGTCCGTCTAAAAAATAAATGAATATGCTGTTGAAAATCAGAAAAACACCAAGCATACCTCTAATTTTTTTTGCGTCATTTGAAACAATAAAGTAACTCTAATCAAAAAATAGATATATGAAGCGATATAGAATTAAGAAATAAGTCAAAAAATTGGCGCTCGCCCACATTTCCGATTTACGGGGCTCTGATATTTTTTTAAAATATCAATATGGGTATCATTTTTAAGCTTTAATATTATAATAATATAATTTAAGTTTGGAATTCAAACTTTGGATGCATTAACTATCAACTTACCTAACTCTGCTCTCAAATTTATGTTTTCAAAATAAATTGCTCTAAAATGTCATCTCAAAAACCTTGTAATGAAATTTAGTTTGTTTAAACGAATAAGAAATAAAATATCGACAACTACCGCGATTAACACACACAATGTAATTATCAACCCTCATTTTGAATACGGGTCAACAATTTTATCTACTCGTTGTACAAAAACAAAAATATAAAGACTTCAAAAACTGCAAAATAAGGCAATGTGAACGACTCTAAAATGCAACCGCTACACATTCAGTTTAATCTAAATTGTTTAAAATGGCTCAATATTCAACAGAGAATACAACTAAACACTCTAAAATTCATTCGCAAAATGAAATTGGGAAACGCACCGCAATACCTTTGCGATTAACTTAATTTGGTGGGACAAGTGCAACATTATCAACTACAAAACACTCAAGATTTCAGATTGGATAGGGTGTTCACAAGTGTAATGCTGATATCTCTTTTTTATAAGGGTCTAAGCCTTTATAGTAGACTTTTTAAGGAAATTAAAAATGAAAGGAATGAAATGATTTTAAATAAAAAATGTATTCAATTTGTTAAGAATATGTATTTTCACAGAATATGTATTTAATTAATTTAATTTGTTTTTATATTATATTAATACGATTTTTTATAATGTATGTTTAGTTCTAAATAATTAAATAATAAAAAAAGTTAATTATTTCGACCTGCAGTTGATTATCAATAAAAGGTTAAGAAAACTAGTACTTTTAACAACTTTTTTAAATTGTTGTTAAGTACTCGTAATAACTATTAACTGATTCAGTTTTTATTGGTTTACACATAAGAAACTTATACAAAAATAAACTTACAAGGCCAGTTCTACACACATTTCAAAGAAAAGTTTTAGAGTGTGACTTTCAAAATCTAAGACAACGTGCTAATTATATTGATCACGATTTTTCGACTGCATAAGACCGGATTTAGATGTAATTTAACAAAATTACAAACGCTTGGTGTATCCGTATGTTGCATCTTAAAAAAAACAGAAAAAAAGTGATGATATTTTAAATTATGAAATGAATACTTTGAAAGACTTAAGAAACAAACTTTTCTAAGATGAGAGAGAAGTCTCCCATAGAAAAGACTTAAATAACAAACCTGTTTTCAATCTTTGTATATGGATATGTATATGTATTTGATAAATAAATGACATATTTTCTCATTTCTTCTTTATAGTTGTCGCGTTTCCAGATCAAAGCTCTTCTTCATGTAATTGTGTTCTATTACAATCATGTGATACTTTTAACAAATTCATCGACAACACATCCAACGAAACACATATTAAAACTGTCATAAAAAATGCAGTTTGTTTTTTCGATGGTTTTAGCATATTCGTTTGTTGTCCCCAAAAACTTGAACATAAACGAAATGCAAAGGAGAGACCTAAGTTGGATTATTTAGACGAATTAACTGGACTAAATTGTCCGCTCTCATTTGGCAAGGAGTACAATTATGACGAATATTTAGAAAAGCGTGAAAATGATCCAAAATATACTCACAATTCACAAAATTCATATAATGATTATGATGATGATTATGAACCTTTTTCATTTTCTCATGATAATGGACATCATCACCACCATCACCATGATTATCATCATCATCACAATACGCATGTTCCATTTTTTCCTCATACACACACAAATTATCATAACCATGATTATCCCATAGAGACAGTTACCCAAAGTTCTGCGAAGAAAAAGAACACTAACTGTGGATTGATTCCGCCAGTTTTAGATAACAGTAATGTAGTTTATCCTTGGATAATACGTTTGGCTTATTTAAACACAAGTAAGTAAGTAGAATAAGACGGTTTTACCGATTAAATAATTTTCCACTTAATTTTCAAAGAATGGTAGATAAAAAAAAAATAATTTAATGGGATAGAAAAATAGTTAAATATTTTATTTTATCTTATGTATTTGTTGGAAATCTTCGACGCATTTTTTGGAACACAAACCTAATTGCAGGAAAGTATTTCTTATGCCGAATATAGCACACTTAGTTGTTATTTTTGTTGCTATAACATACATTGTACCACAAAATCTGTGAACATTTCAAGGTCTGCCTTTACGGTTTTACAGACAAGGTCATTACATTAGCACTAACGTCTCTGTCGGTATATGTATGTACATCACATTGCCTCTTATACAAAAACAACTTGGAGCACAACGTGAAATCGGGAGTTGCAAATATTTAAATTAGTCAAAATCGATTCAAACGATACGTGATTCTAACGGTTCAGTCCAATTCGGCATACTGCCGATGCCACCTAAACGTTTTTAATATGATTTTTTTTTTTACAGATAAGGCTTTTATTAAAAATATATAAAAAAATCCAGATCATTTAAATTCAAATCCGCAAATATTTAATTTAATCCAAAATCTCATGTACAACATTGCTCAGTTGTACAGTTACTATCACACCTAGACCAAATATCATTATGCTACGACAAAACTCCCATTTGGCCTCCGTCATTTTAAAGTCACTAGAGCATTTTTTTAAGTTTTCTGTTGCTTTATTTATGTTGACCACAATGGACGAAATGGATCGGTTAGCTCGCTGTGATAATGTTTCTTCAGGGTTTTCTGTATCTGCCATTTTAAGATAAATTGAAAGAGGAGATCTGTAAGTATTCCTAAGTAATATTTTAGAATTAGAAATTGTTTGTTGTTACATATAGTTTTATTAAATATTTCTAATAAAGTTAAAAATATAAAATAGACCTTTAAAAATTTTTAATATTTTTATCTTTATTCAAGTTTCGCAAAATATGTTTATACCCTTCACCACAAAATGTGGAAAAAGGTAAATGTAAGTTTGTTATTCCTTGTGTAATTTCTAAAATATCCATTTTCGACCCCATAGAGTACAAAAATTCTCACTTCTTATGCATAGTGAAGTCGATTGCGATTGTAAATATGTCAACCGATCAGATATAGTGTCGAAAGGGTGCTACTGGAAATCAGTATGATCGGTGCATGTTCTCCGAGGTGGCAGGCAAAACACCACTTCTACCTCTAATTTTTTCATGTCATTTGGAACAATAAAGTAACTCCAATCAAAAACTTAAAAATACTGGTAGTTCCTGGAGCGCTTTGCTACCGCAATGAGAATAATCGTACCACGACCACTCTTCCAAGCAAGTTTTTTATGAACGTCTTCGTAACGGTATTGTTGAATAATTTTTGAATTTTTTTTTTAATGCATAAGATTGTAGTTTTAACTGAAAGATTACAACTCAATTATTAAAAAATGTCAATGCTCGCACTGTAACTTAAATATACATATTTTATAGGGAAAACACACCATCATAAAAGCGCGCGTATAACGCATATTACCAGGAATTTTTCGATGTTTTTTTATAAGCCATCAGTGAAAGTTGACCTTTCCAACGCATGTACTCGTTTGATTTTTTTTTATTTCTTAATTCTCTGTTACCCCAATATTTGGTTTTTTGATTGGATAAATTCAATAAATTACATTTACATAGATGGTGAAGGATATATACGATTCTGAATAGTCGAATATAGCACTCTTACTTGTTGTTTTTAATACGCCTTACGTCTGCATTAAGAGTCGGCATGCATCCAACCTAACGCAGAAGGGAATGTAAGCAAAAATAAAAACGTGGTTTGTTTGTTGGTAATTTTTGTTAAAGCCTATTTGCTTTTAAAATAACTCTCATATTGCTTTTGAAGTTTTTATACTTAAAGGATAAAGGTTTCCTGATGAGCTGGCTTATGCAACCGGCAACAAATAAATTTCATTTTTATTTGAAAATGTTATAGAATATTAGCATAATATGATAAATAATAAAATCATTATCATTAAATGGTAATTGAATTTTTTTGCTCTTATTATTTCAAATAATTCCAACGAAATTTCAATGGTAATAAAAAATCCTAAGCAAAAAAAAATTATTTTTATTAGTCTGCGAAATTAATTTAAAAAACAGAATTTCATTTTTCAAGAAAAATGATTGGGACTGAGTTACAGAATACTAGAGAATATGTAAAACCTTCATGTGCTTTCAAAATTGTCACTTCATGTAGCGTTTTTATTTTATAGAATCTATTCTAAGAACCTTTCTGGGCACTCTGTTCATCTTATTACTTTTAAAAGAAGGATAAAACTTCGGATTAAGATCATTGATACAACGCCCCCATATATATATATATATATATGTGGGCTTACATATCAATATTGTGACCGATTTGTTTTAAATAAATCATATTTAATATTTGCGTTTGACTCTTTCATATTCTTATTTAATTTGAATTTGTACATTTATTATGCAAAGAGTGTATTAACTCAAAATTTTAAAATTTTCAGTAGAGGTGAAAAGCTGTTTATTTTTTTTAAGTAAACATATTTACATTGGTTTTCCTTTAAATCTGTGCAAGTATTGGAAACAAGAATTATTTTTTTTTTTGTGTTAATACAATTTTTCTGAAATTTGTCGATCATAAATCAAACAAATTTTGTCAACAAAACAGTATCAACTTAAAATAAAACTAAATTTAAATAAAACAACTTGATATTTTTATTTTGAATAAAGGCTTAACTCGAAATATTACCTTTTTATTTTTTATGCATTTCTATTTTAATTTTTATATTAACCTTAAATAATATCTTTTGTTGATCTGAAGGTCACTACATGATCTCGAAAATGATCTCAAATGTTGTTTTAGAGATGAAAGAGTTAATACTCTTGTTGGTCAATCACTAATAAATAACATTTTTTTAATAGATGGTGCAACTCCCAGGCAACTTTTTTTAATCTACTTTCCAATTTTTAATCCAGCCGCTCTTAAGTTATGGAGTTTCTAACGAAGCTATGTAGTATTTTTCTTGAATTTTTTGTTGTCACATCCACAACAAGACTAAAATTTTCCTTTGTCCCTATTTTTCAAATTTCAAAAAAGTAGAGAACTCTTTGTATAATCTTGTATTTTTTATATATAATTTCAGCTAGTCGAACAATACGTTATCGTTGCATGGGTACCGTTATAACTGATCAACACATATTAACTGCAGCCCATTGCGTGGATAAATTAGTACCTGATTTACGATTGTAAGTTAACAATTGACTGATATTATGTATCTTAATATAATTCAAATATAAAATTTTTGTAGAATTTATGTGCGGGCAGGTGATGAAACAAATTTTCATGATTATCAAATTTTAGAGACCATTGTTCATCCAAACTATAATGAACCAATATTCAATAATGATATGGCCATTTTAAGATTAGCAATTACCTCCAAGAATAATGGTAATGATTTTAATTTTCTTTTTTAATACACTTTATAAAACGAAAATATCTCTTAAAAGGTTCTTTAGTACAAATTTGCTTACCCAAAAATAATGGTATAAGTATGTCGAGTGACACGGGAGTTGTGGCCGGCTGGAGCAGCAGTGGTAAATTATAAAATATTTTATTTATTAAACAATTAAAAGACAGAAAAACAGAAAAACAAACAAATATTTTTAAACAGATAATGACTTTTGAAATAATTTCAATATTTAACAGGTATTTCAGAAATTAACAGCTCTACAATACGTTATATAAATTTACCCATAATGAATAACACAGAGTGTGCCATACGTTATGCTAAATATAGCGAGAATTTTGAAAACAGCATAGTCATAACACCAACAGAATTCTGTGCTCAGGCACAAGCCATGAATGATGTATGCGAAGGTAAATCAAAAGGCCCTTCAATTTGCCAACTATCTGTTCATAATTAATAAATTTTCTACTTCTTTCATTTTTTTTCAGGTGACAGTGGGGGTCCATTTATGGAACGTTCTAAGTCTGCACGTTATACTCTATTAGGTATTGTGGCTTTTGGTCCAAAAACAAACTGTGGTCAGTCTAATTTACCTGGAGTTTATATGAGAGTTAGTTCGTATATTAATTGGATTAAAAACAACATTCAATAAAATTAATTTTACAATAAGAATTTTAAATTTACACTTATTTACGTTTATTATTGTATCAAAGCACTGTTAATGGTCAGTGGGAGAGGAGTAGATTATATATATATGATTTACCCTGAAGGCACACGACTAAGTTTTTCTTTCAAATTGTTCACAAAAAATGCTGGTTTAATTAAAATATTGTTTTGATCCAATAAACTTACAAAGAAAATACAAATATAAAATTAACATTGGAGAAAAGAAGAGATAAAAAATTCATTTAAATTGACGGCTGTGACGTAGGCCGCACGCAACTTGAAAGCAATTCTATTTTCAAGATAACCTTGAAAACAATAAAAAAGTTTGTTTCACTGAAAGTGTTTTAAGAAAATAATAATTTTTTTGAAGAGGAAAAAAAGGGAAGGTAGTCAGGCAATATTGCTAAGAATTATTTATGAATAGCTTTCTGTCTCACTATACCAAAACAGACTGGATATACATATGTATGTACAGATAGAGTCTGTACTGTAGGCTGTTCAAAGGAACTTTACTTTTTCTTCACATCTTCCACAAACATTTTTGTTTCAGCAGAAATAGTATTATAGGACTTCAGTCTTAAATTGTTTCTCATATACTATACACACATAAAGGATTCATATTCCTTAGGACTTTATTGCTCTGAAACGTATCACTTCATTTTACCTTCTATCTTGATGTACTTTTCAATCTTTCGTTTACAATTTATGATATTTTAATTAAATTTTTAAAATTGTGTCAGAAAATGTATAAAAAGAGAAAACAAAAACTTATGGCGGGAACAAGTAAGAGTACTATGCTATGCCGAATCTTATATACCCTTTACCATATATGTAAATCTAGTTTAGTGTAGTAAAAAATTAAAAAAAAAATTTGGGGTGAGAGAAATTTAAAAATAAGAAAAAAATTACGTACTATATATATGTATATACATACATATATAATTTTACATAAAAATGTCATCGGCTCTTTTCTTAAAGATCGCTTTAAAAGCTTTTGATTGAAACCCATGTTGATATCCTAAAAATTATGGTGCACAATCATACTTTCCTATGAAAGGATCAGAGGCTCATAGCTCGGAAAATATGGGTGAGCGCCAATTTTTACTTGATGTTGTTTTCTATTTTTTAATTCTCTATCGCCCCATTAATTTAATTTTTTGATTTGAGTTTCTTCACTAAACTAGATTTGTTCCAAATGATATGGAACAATTAGAGGCAGGCGTGGTATTTTGCCCGCTGCCTCGAAGCACATGGACCGTTCTGGCTGATTTTTAATAGAAAAATTTTCGAAACTATTATGTCTGATCGATTGGCATATTTCAACTTTCTCTAGCTCATCTAGTGCCTTTGCAAAGTAGCATAAGAACTCAAAAAATATATACTTTATAGGATCGGAATTGGAAATTGTAGAAATTACATACGGAGTGACAAACTCATATATACCCTTTTTCCACCTGTTGTGAAGGGTATAAAAATGACAAATATATGAAAAGAGTTGTAATCAGCTGTTTTCTTGAACGTAAAACAACGAGTGTGTAGTTGATAAAAAGATATTAATGTATAAAAATTTTATACGCAAAACTTGATCGTCTAACCCTTAAGTTAAATGCATTCCTTCTAAATTTAAAAACCCTTTAAGAAAGTGTTGCATAGGTTATTATGAGATACTTACCATTTTCTTCGTTTCATATTCACTACTTTCACTTACTTTAAGTATTGATTTACTGAACACGCCGCTGCGTGGCCATATAATTATATTCATAACTTTTGTATTATAAATCAAAGGAATAATACTAACGCTGGCGCTCACTTACAAAAGAAAAATGTTTTACTTCTTAAGATAATTATGCACTAAAAAACAGAAGAAAAATGTGTAGTGCATAAACAAAAAAATATAATTCAATAGTAATTTCAAAACTAAGTACACAAAAGGCAAGATGACAGTTTAATTTGTTTTGGTCTAGAAACGTCAAATTTTATTTAAAATTAGTAAAAGTTTTTTTCTTAAATACAGAGTTGTTTAAATTTATTTTACCCATATTTTATTACAAAATTGATTAAATGAAAATTGTATCCAATCAATAGTGTAAAAGGACTACGTAATGTTAAGAATTTTCTAAAACATAAAACACAGTAAATTAAAATAAAATAAAATTTCAATGGTTGTGAATTTTGATATTGTTAGTTTTTAAACTTTCTACTGTATTTTAATGAACTTTGTTAAAATTTTAATTATTCATTTTTTTCAATTTTATTTATTTTTTTTTTAAACTTATAGCAAAATTTATTGTTTTGGCTAAGGCATCAATGAAAAAAATGGTTTTGAAATAAATCGGTAGTTACTAAGCAGCTAAACCGATTAAAACAAACTTACACATGATAGTTTCAGAAAAATATTGAAATTTATATATTGAGGTTGAGCATTCTTAATCTTTTCCAAAATACAGCACCTCTGACATATAACTGTTAGTGATACTGGCTGGCCATTGGATTTTTTGCTTTCATATTTAAAATTTTTTTTCTCGTTTATAGTTAACGTGTTATTGGCATTTGAAAATCAAGAAGTAAAAGTGTTATATTCAACCGTGTCAAATCTTGTACACCCTTCACCATAGTGACAACATTATGCTTTCAAATATCTTTAGTGTTTACTCTTATGGTTTTCAAATTCTTTTGTATAATCAAAATAAAATAACTCAGTAGACGATATTTTTAATAAGTTTTTAATTTCGTTAAAAAAAAAAACTAAAAATTAAATTAAACATAAAACAATTTAAAAATTAGAGGAAATCCGCAGACAAGGCCCAAACAAAAAATTCCTGTTTGTAATAGAGAAGTTTTTGTTATTTTATTTTTTATTTATGGTAATTTTTGGGTGCAAAATTGTTCGTTGTAGAAACTATAATTCGCAGTGAACATTCAATTATCGATAGCTTTGTTTATTTTTTTGTGCATTTAATAAAATTTTTATATATATACAGGCATGTCACACATTTTGACCCGATCGGAATAGTTTTAGTTTTGTATTAACCATTCTAAACCATTTTGTTTTACCTTCTTTAGATTCTGATCTATTTTGCTTATTCCTATGAAATGCTGAACCTCCACTCCTTCATTTAAATGTGGCAATATTACGCATACCAAAGTAAACAACAAGAATAATATAAACAATGACACACAATAAAAATTAAATTGAAAAACCGCAAATGACAAAATTACAGAGAAACTAAATTCCACTTTGAAATTTAAAAGAGATTTCATTCCGAAGAAATTCTTCGTTTCTCGATTCTGACCAACCAATTTGCGGAATTGGAACCACTTTCGATCAGAATTGAGTTCTGTGACATTCCTATATTTCAAGTCTCGGACCAAAACAAACATTATTAAAAGTTTTTAGCTTCACTTGTACAGTTTTAATATAGAAAAATTAAAAAGGAAGACAAAAACTAAATAAAAAAAATTACAAGCCCTAAAAAAGTATTAATTCAATTTGTCGTAGCCAGGGATCGAACTCGAGCCCAAGAAAACAATACGTTTGTTTTGTTAATTATTTAAATGATTGGCAATTTCTAGGTGCAAATATGTTATTTGTCAAAACTTAGATTTCAAGAGAAATTTTGATTTTCTTTTTTTTACAAAAATTTAATTTTAACAACAATATGGGAAGCTAAGGAAAAATTTAGACGCTCGTCTTTTTTCGAGCATGTTCCCATGGACCGCTTTTACTTATTTTTAGTAGCAGAATTCTCGAATCTATATCTGACAGATTGTTGGATTTAAGTTTTCTGAAGGGTTTCTGGTGCAATGGGATAATTATTTTTATCACGAACAAGCGGACACATGTATTTGTAAGGATTCAGAATATATATCAAAAGTACAAACTTACATAAACAAACTAATGTTCTACCTCTAGTGAAGGGTATAGAAATTTTGACACAATTGTTTTATAACAACCCGTAGCAATATTATAAAATTAAAACAAATCAGTACAATATCTTTATTTTTTAAATTAATTTCTAATAACAATACAAGATATATTAATTATTAAGATTTAGCTTTATTAACTTTATTCCTGCTCAAATCGTTTAAAAGTTATATAATATATATTTAAAAAAAATATTTAACCTCAAATATAATTATTATCAAAAAATAATTATCTGTGGAGAATTTTACACAAATTATGACCAAAACACAAAACACAATCGAAAACTAATTTGAAAATACAATTCGATTTTCCATCGATCAAATTTGATCAATTAAAAATTGTTATATGTTACCCTTTGTGAAAATGTTTACATTTACACAAATATCTGGTAACACTGCTTTGTTATTGGTATTACCCTATTAAAAATAACCGTAGTTGAATGTCAAATAATCAATGCAATAACTAAAATATAAACAAATATTTAGCTTAACAACCAGTTTGTATTAAAAGTTTAAACGGTTTGAACACGCAAATAAAACACAGACGGTTTGTTGAAACAGCATCACAAGCAAAAACAACGACTTATGAACAAAATAAAAACACAAAAAAATATATATATATATATAAACAAAACATAATAGATTGCTAATTTTCTGGTTCTAGTGTCTATTGCTTTTTTTGCATTAATAAAAATTATTATTAAAAAATTTAATTATAATTAATACCACAAATTCACTGGCCAATAGATAAGCAAATTAATAAACACTTTTATTAATCATTTTACGCATAAAATTAACCAATAACCAGAACTAATAAGAAATCGACTTATTAAATTGACTTAATTAAACATAAAAATCCAGTCATAATGACAAGAACATCATTAATCAAAGGATTTTTTAAAATATTCTTTATTTTATCAATTATGCAAAATCCAACTTTTTCACGTAAGTTGAAATTTATCTGCCCATTGATAATTATCAGGTTTTAAATGATTTTAATTAAAAACACAATTGCATTTTTTTAACTCACAACTTACAAATCAATTTGATCAAGATTTTTTTTAATGACAAATTAAAAATCAAGTTTTAAAAAAAACACACAAATTAACTCTTTTTGAGTACTGAACATATTTGTAAGTTTTACAAAGGAATATTTTAATACGGGGTGATTATTTGAGCATTTTTGGTTTCAAAATTTACACTGTCGGACATAAGTCTAAACGTACTTTAACACTTGTTTTATTACACTATTTTATTACACTATCTAAGTTGTCGAAATATTTGAGAAATCAAGTAGCTTGAACAATTGATCTATTGAAAATTGAGTGCGGCTAGCGGCTTTGAGGAACAGATAGTTTGCCAACTTTGAAATTATTCCTCTACACAATATTTAAGTTGTTACTTAGAACTATTCTTATTTTCAAAAAAAAAATATTCCCAAAAAATCAAAAATTTCTGCGTAGTTTTGGTTAAATTTAAAAATTAAAACTTTCTAACAGTGAATTTATTGTAGACATAAAACAAAGACATTAAATTTGCATATTAGTATTATAATCATCAAAAAAAAAAGGAAAAATGAAAAAAAAAACAAACATTCATTTTAAAAAACAGTGGTTTTTTTTCTATTGCCTGTATTTGTTCTTATATAATCAGCCCAAAAAAATTTTCTCGAGAAAAAATTCCTCCAATTCCGTGGAAATAAAATAATGAAAAAGTGGCATCATCGTAACTTAAATTATTTTATAATTTATAATACCTACTTTTTCCCCAAAATTTTTCCACTTTCCGCAGTCAATTAAAAGGGGGAAAAGTGAAAAAAACTCGCACGAAATGTTTGTTTATAATTGGGCTGAATATTTCGACTTTATATATTTTTCATTTGAACTTATTTTTAAAAAAACATTTGGTGATTAACCATTAAATGAATAGCAGGCATCGATAGCAATATTTTATATGAATTAAAGCCATTCAGTTTCTAATTTTATTCTCGAAAAAATTCATAGCGCTTAGTGCTCTTTCTACTTCAGCATTAGAGTACGCAAATGACAATTTAAAATATTAAAAAGAATTTTTAACTAATTTTTTTAACTGATTTTTCATTGGTATATTATGAAAAGAAAATAACAAAAGACTAAGGTAAAAAAGTATGCTAATCTATAGAAATTTAATGAGATACAAAAAATATATATATACATATATATATATATATAAATTAGAAAAGAATAAAACCCAAAACGCTTTGTTGATATGAATTAAAGGCGCTATGATAGCTCTTTCTTTCAAAAGTAGCTAAAAAGAAAAATTTCGCGTCTGCGGTAATCAAGAATATCAAAAATAGCGCGAATAGAGCTAAGTTGGCATCACTGAGATTAGTTTTAACAGTCAAATTCCAGGAAAATGTATTCTCTTAGAAAAAAATATTTTATTTATAATCTCGAATAATTTTATATTTTTTTCGTCACTCAGTATTTAATTTCATTGTTTATTAATTTTTAATTTTTCCTTTATGGCGCGGCAATAGTTTTAACAGTGTTATCTGTCTGCTTAACGTCAATCAATAAAAATATTCAGACAAATTAAACAAGAGTGCTATACGCGGCTATGCAGAATCTTATATACCCTTCACCTAAATCGACATAAACAATTTTTTCTGCCATAAAGTTTTTCTGTTCGAAAAACGCTTTTAATTGAAACTTGTAAGTTTTTATTGGGTTGTTGTCCCAGCTTAGTAAATAAAAAGATTACTGTATCGGATCCTAGTATATTCAGTGGTGAAAAGCTCACTTATTTTTCTTAATTTTTTCATTTATTATTTATTAAAAACACAAACACCTGCATGAATACAAACAAAAGTTTAAAACAAAGATATGGAAATATAAGGACATGAACCGATCTTGCGAATTTTTGAATTTTCGAAACTTTTTCTGATCGATTAACGTAATGACAAACTAAGATATACCCTTTTTCCACTTTTTGTGGTGAAGGGTATCTAAAACATGGAATAGGGGGGAGTAGGGAAGAGGACAAATGCGCAATATACAAGAGTAATTTCATTTAACTAGATTTACATATATGGTGAAGGGTACATAAGATTCGGAATATAGCACTCTTACTTGTTTTCTTTAATATTCAGTGAGCTGAGCGTGAGTTTTAAGAAAGTATAAAAGTAAGAGTGCGAAGTTGAGTAACCATCCCATCTGTAATTTAAAGTATTTTATTTAAATTATATTATGAACACAAGGTTAGTGTGTTTTATTCATTAAATTAAAATTTTTTTTATTTTAAAAAATACTTGTTTTACTTATATTTTTTCTTATAAACATTTTTGGTTCAAAATAATAACATAATAATAATATATTTCATCATTTGTTAATTAAATATCGACGCTTGCCTGGTCAACTGGCTTATCTGACATTTTTAGCAAAATAAGAAACGGACTTTCTTAGTCATACTAAATTTTGTGTGCGAAATTAATACACAAATTACTGTTGTCTAAAAAAACACAATTCGACACTTTTAATCCTATCAACTCAAATAAAAATTAAAATTTATAGAAAAAGTTATTTTCCGTATAATTTATAGTTTTAATAATAAAAGCTATAACCCATTTTGTTTCATGAATAAGTAAAGGGGAATTTTTTACAAGTGAAGTGTTTGCTTGCTTCAAATTAATTAGTAATTTTAATAACTTAAAGTTCCAGAATAAAATATTTACTGCATAAAATCGAATCTGAAATCCCTAAAATTAAGATCTTTTTTAAAAAAATTCCCTTAAGTTTTTTGATTGTGATAAATGATTTAAATTTTTTTCGACTTTAAGTCGTTTTTGGGAAATATTAATAAAAAAACACGTAATTATTTTTGTTTTCCAATAAGAATTATTTAATTTTTATTTCCAATATTAAATATACAAAACAATACAAAAACATTGTTTTATTTGAGCAAATAAATACATTTTTAAATTAAACAAAATTAAATTAACAATATTAAGTTTATGATTGGCGCGTTCATTCTACACAGTAAACATTTATACACTAATAGCTATGTTTATTTTTGTTTTTTTTTTTTTTTTGTTTACTAAAATCTTTCTGTAAATTTGAACGCATTTACGGTGTCTTGCTTGTAATTTAATCTCTTCTCTGATGGAGCGTCAATTACATTTCTAAAGTAAATCTTCTACAATAGTTTCTCTTTTTTTGTGATTGTTCAATATAAAGAAATTTTTTTTAAAGTCTTGAAAAAAATAAATAAAAATTATCTTCCATATTATTAAAATAGATTTAAAACGTGTTTTAGGACAAAATTGTATTAAAAATTTGTCATAAAGCACATTTTAAAGTTATTATACCCTCGGCAAATTTGATTTCACCAAAAACAAAAAAAAAAAAAACAAAATAAATATGTCAATCGATCAGATATAGTGTCGAAAGAGAAATCAGCATGGTCGGTACATGTACTTCGAGGCAGCAGGCAAAACACCATGCCTACGTCTATATTTTTCATGTTATTTGGAACAATAAAGTAACTCAAAAAATAAATATATGGAGCAATAGAGTATTAAAAAATAATAAAAAACTTCAAGTGAAAAAAATGGTGCTCATCCATATTTTCCGAGTTACGGGTCTCTGAAATTTGGAAATTTTTTGAAATGTCAATATGAGCATCAAATGCCTAACCCATTAAGAGTCGATGGCATTTTTAAGTAAAATAATATATAAGCAGTACCAATTTTTTTTATTTTTTTATTATCTGTCACTGCAATATTAGCTTTTTCGATTGGAGTTACTTCACTAAACTAGATTTACATAGATGGTGAAGGGTATATAAGATTCGTCATAGTCCAATATAGCACTCTTAATTGTTTTATTTTAAATTAATATAGATTATCGATATTTTTTTATTACTTAATGTTAGTTACTTAGGAACTTTATCATTTTTACAATTATCTTGTTTTTATATTTGAAAGGTGAAGAACCATTGCTAAAAAATCAAATAATGTTAAAAATTAAATTTTGTCTCCCTATACAACAGATGTAAAATGTAATTCGCAGATACTCGAAATTTTTAAAATTTATGTATTACTATGTTCTTTGATAACAAAAATTATTAAACATTTAACTTAAAATGTAAAGGATGTCTACGTAGATGCGTGACTTTTTAGACAGTAAATTTAACATTGAAACTATTACGGATTCTGTGTTAATATTGCCGCTGTAGCGACATGTAATAAAAAAAATAAAATTGAAATATAATAGATGCCTTTGATGTATATAGGCTTAACTTTTAAACTGTAACAAGATGAGGAAATATACATACATAAGTTTTTACTTGTACATCTCTTTGAAAATAAAACAAAAGTGCACCACATAGAAGACAAGACTTGGACGCATGGGTCTTTTCCTTTGATCCCTGACAGATAGATATTTTAAGTTAAAGAAAATAAAACAACAACTAAAGGGTGGCCCAAGAAGAAATATAGCAGGGAAGCAATTGACATTGTCATGCAGTATGATAACTAACAGCCAAACTTAAATTAGCGCGTAACGCACCATCTACTGTCAAAAATTCTCATGTGCATACAAAATTAAACAAACCATAATAGCGCGGCGTCAAAGCTTAGCAATTGGAAAATCAAATTTTAACAGTGCGTTAGGTAGTGAAGTCGGCTGCTTGTGAGTTTGTTTTGTTTTGTTATGGTCGAAAATTCATGAGAATTAAGTTATTTTCAAGGCAATCTAGCAGTTTTATCTCTTTTTTATTCTTATACAGCGGGTTTTATAAAATAAAATGAGTTAACATTACTGTAAAAGACACAAAGTTGATGCCAAGGCAGATTAATATACTAGGTAGTGGCAGTAGATCAGTTGACTTTCTTGTTTATGTTTTCAGATGTCATATTTGGTTTACACTTATTATTTTATTTTCCTACAAAATTTTTTTTCTTACAGTGGTGTTGTGGAAATATTTTTAAAATTTTCATAAAACAAAATTGTTTCACACACTTTTTGAAACTGAATTTTATTTACAAATTGTAGGCTTCGTCTCTTCATGATTTTGTTTGCTCATTTTATATGTTAAACCCAAGAAGTTTGGTACAAAATGTGTTTGTACACATTTTTGGTTTTTACATATAAAAAATAAGCTGACATAATCACGAGCATCAAAGGAAAGTTTATGACGTCTAGATTAATAATATTCTAATTATTTTTTTCGAGCTACATTTTCAAAAACTGAAAAAATCATGTGAAGATGGGGTTTTGAGAAATTAAATATCACAACGCATCGGGCTATTCCTACAAGATTTTTAAGTAATACAGCTAAAAGAGTTTTTAATCAAATGGTGAAATAAAATTAAAATTCTTTGTTTTACGATATAAATTCCCGGAAAGGGGAAAATGTCCCAAGAAATTGTTTGTTTTACAAAAGAGGCCTTAAATAATCACGGGGCTGTCAAATGTTTTTTGGAGTATGTAGCCAAAATTTGGAGACTTACCGTTTACCTTTTTTTAATCGGTGCTTTGCACTCCGAGGAATTTTACACTAATTTTAAAATTTTGTTCCAAAATTGGCAATGGAAAGGGCAGGGGGGGAACCGTTATAATTGTTGACCTAATTTTGCTTTTATTCGCATTTGTTATAGTTTGTCTTTAAAATTGTTTAAACAAATTTGCTACTACTGAAGTCTGACCATCCGTAGATTTACTGCGAAACAGCTGTGCTCTGCCTCTGTAGAATTTCGTTGAGATATATTAAGTGGTTTATAAGATACCCAATTTTGTAAAATAAAAAAAAAATAAAAACGTTTTCAAACCACTGTGCGTTATTTGAATTTGACATCTAAAAATATATTTTACACAAACAAAATACATGTTGTTTACTTATTATTGTAGTTGTTTTAGAACTGCAATTACCTGTAAAATTCATATGCCTTGGTTGATGCTCTTATTATGGGATGTCATTCCAGCGAATAAGCTATGCATCAGATTGCTTTGCTTCTTATTTCATTCTTAAGTTTTAATTAATAAATATTTCATGAGAATATCTTGAAAAATTTATATTTTAAGAAATTAAGCACAATTAAAGTAAATGAAAATAAAAATATTCTATATAATAAACTTTTGTAATGACTTTTTTATTTATAAAATATTTTTAATTAAAGAAAAAAAATTATTACAGAAATTATTTTTCCAAATGAAGAAGTTGATATACCAAATTTTGGTCGCTGTATAACGCCCAATCGAGAAAGAGCTCTTTGTATAATACTGGAAAATTGTAAATTTCTTTACAATATTTTAGTCACATCACCCTTAAGAGATACTGACAGATTGTATTTAAGTCGCAGTCAATGTGGTTATCAAAATGGCAAAGTTTTGGTAAGTCCTAAGAATATTTATTTACGATATTTTACATTTATATAAAATAAATTTATAACTAACTGAAATGCTTTTAAACTTCCTAGAAAATACATTCGTGAATGAAACCTTGCATAAAGATATTATTTTTATACCCTTCACCACAAAAAGTGGAAAAAGGCTATATGTAACTAAGTTTGTCATTCCGTTTGTAATTTCTAAAATATCCATTTCCGACCCCATAAAGTGTATATATTCTGACTTCTTATGCATAGCGAAGTCGATTGAGCGATGTTCGTATGTCCGTCCGTGTTAGTTTTGAAGTCAAGTTTGCTAGAGAAAATTTAAATACGCCAATCGATCAGACACAGTGTCGAAAGAGGCGCTATTGGAAATCAGCATGATCGATCCATTTCCTTCGAGGCAGCGGGCAAAACTTCACGCCTACCTCTTTTATCATTTGGAACAATGAAGTTACTCCAATCAAAAAACAAATATATAAGCGATAGAGAATTAAAAAATAAAAAATAAAATCATCAAGCGAAAAAATTGGCGCTTGCCCATATTTTCGGAGTTACAGGCCTCTGAAATTTTCAAATGTTTTAAAATATCAATGAAAGCTTTTTTGCTTTTTTGAACACTAATAAATGTTATGGAATATAGTTATGGATTGCGACCGTATTTTACAATAATTTTTAGTAGAGTGAAGTCGTGCCCCAGTAACAACATAGTGTGTGTGACCTTGCCTTTTGTAGGCATAACAGTTAGTAAAAAATCATGTAAATAATCCACAATTTATACATTTGAACTGTAGCAACCTTTAAAAAACATTTTTTGTAGATTTGTTGCCCTGATCGCTATCGCAAGGCGGCTCCGGAAACTGTGTCCCCCTCAATACCACCCCAAAATGTTAATAATTTGTTACCCCAGCCTGGTCAATGTGGTAATGTTTTATCTAATCGAATTTATGGTGGTAATAAAACAAAAATTGATGAATTTCCCTGGATGGCATTACTAGAATACACAAAAGGTAAATAAGATATTTTTAAACAATATTTGTACGAAAGAAAAATAAATTAATGAATTATTTAAACAAGTGCTTGGTTTTTATAAACTAAATAAAAATCCTTCGTAGATAAGAGAAGCGGTTATCAAATTTATGTTTTAGAAATTTCATATTCAATTAAATTGAATTAAATAATGAATGAATGAATTAATTTAAAAATTAAACATTCAATTTTTGAGATTTTTTGAGAACAATTTTTGCGAAAACAATTTAAAAGCAATTAGTATTCTTTCTAAAAATTTTATGAAAATACTTTTTATGTGCGATAAAAAATCCAATGAATTGATAAAACGTTGAAATTTGTCATCAAATAATTCTACATGAATAGCAATACAGGTAAGAAATCAGAACTGAATAGAAATCTGCTGCAGCATCTTATAAAATTGGTTAAACGAATTAAAATTGGCCAAATATCCAAAAATAAAAAACTTGAAAAAGGTTAGTTACTTTAAAAATCGTAGATTAAATCCAATCCGAATTGAGTATGAAACCATTTTTGTGACTTTTTCCATAGCTTGTTTCGAGTATTTCTTTTTAATCCTGAAGAACAATTAACCGATCCAAAGTGAGTTGCGAAAAATTAAAACATGCAAAAGTAAAGTAACCACGCAAATACAATTTGTTCTAAAATTTAATTAGTTTCTAGCAAACAATCTTTAAATTGAGAGCAAAAAAATAAACAATAATCTCTTCTCAAAGACAAAACAATATCTTGCTCTGTTTTTTCGATTGGGCACTATTCGTTTACTTCCTGCTGAGCTATGTGTGGCCAATTATTGAGCCAATGGAGCGTTGAAGTCAAGAACAGCACAATTTTATTATTATTATTATTATTATTTTTTTTTTTTTTGTTTTTTCTATATAACGACTTAGTTAGTGACTTCTGTTCGCATTTTACAAAATAGTAATTAAAAATAATAATATTCGAAATGAGATTCATTTATTCATATCATTTATTCATATCACATTTATTCATATTTTCTAGCTAACAATGCAAAAGGTCACCACTGCGGTGGTTCATTAATAAATACCCGTTATGTGATCACTGCCTCGCATTGCGTAAATGGTAAAAGTATACCAAGCGATTGGCGTCTGACTGGTGTTCGTTTGGGTGAATGGGATACCACAACAAATCCAGATTGTGAAACAGATGTACGTGGCGAAAAAGATTGTGCTCCCGAGCATATTGATGTACAAATCGAACGTGCTATACCTCATCCTCAATATAATCCGAGTTCTAAAAATCAAGTCAATGACATAGCGCTATTACGTTTACAACGTAGCATACAATATACAGACTTTGTAAGACCGATTTGCCTACCTATAAACAACAATTTACGATCAGCTGCTTTTGACGGAATCGTAATGGATATTGCTGGTTGGGGTAAAACCGAAGAGGTGTCAGCATCAACTTTAAAACTAAAAGCATCAGTTGAGGGTTACACTAATGAAGAATGTCGTTCAGTCTATATGCGTCAAAATATTATTTTAGAGGATACACAAATTTGTGCCGGTGGCAAAGAAGGAATTGACTCGTGCCGTGGTGACTCCGGTGGTCCTTTAATTAGTTTAGACACCACGAATAGGTTTGTTTAAATCAAATTCTGTGGATTTTTTTTGGATATTTAAATTTAGGTATTTTAATTTGAAATATTTAGAGTTCGTGCTTATTATTTCCTGGCAGGTGTTGTGTCATTTGGTCCCACACCCTGCGGCTTAGAAGGATGGCCCGGAGTTTATACACGTGTTGGAAATTACATTGAATGGATATTAGAAAATATTCAATCATAAGGTGCATAGTTCTTACTTTTTTTTAATTTGTTTAAGCGCTTGACGATTCCTTTTTATTAAAAAAGTAAAATCTTACCTTTATTTATACGTGTTACAATTAATTTATGAATAATTAATAAACTAAATCGAAACTTTATTAGAAAATTCTTACTCTATACACCGCACAGTGGATCAGAAACAAAATATTTTCAAAATAAATCGACATTTTACAAACCTCTATACCCATTGCACGCTATTGGTAAATAAACTTTTTTGACGCAACCTATAAAAAATTGAGGTCAACACCCGAATTTAAACTTATGTAAAAATGGTCGCTTATAATTAATCAAGCATTAGTTTTTCCGGTAAATTTGGAAAAGCACATTGTTAGATTATTTTTAAGGTATCAATATATTATTAACATAAAAAAGTATATAACTAGTAAGAGTACTATATTCGGCTTTGCCGAACCTTATATATCCTTCACCATCTAAATCTAGTTTAGTGAAGTAACTCCAATCAGAAAAGCAAATATTGGGGTACGAGTATATAATTTTACATAAAAATGCCATCGGCTCTTAATGGGTTAAGTATTTTTTAAAAATTTTAGAATTTCCTTAAAGCTCTCTTCAAATGCTTTAAAATGAAGCCCATATTAATATTTAAAAAAAAAAAACTCGGAAAACATGGGTAAGCGCAAATCTTTTCACTTTATGTTCTTTTTTTAATTTTTTAATTCTCTATCTCTACCCATATATTTATTTTTTGATCGTTGTTATTTAATTGTTCCAAATGACATGAAAAAATTATTAGGTAGGCGTGGTGTTTTGCTTGCTACCTCGAAGGACATGTACCGATCATGCTGATTTCTAATAGCACCTCTTTCGACACTATATCTGATCGATTAACACATTTATCTTGTTTTCTGAAAACAAGTTTGCCTCGGCAAAATTGATTTCAACACTGACACGAAAGGACAGACAGACATCGCTCAATCGACTTAGCTATGCATAAAAAGTCAGAATATATATACTTCATAGAGTCAAAATTGGATATTGTAAAAATTATGCATGGAATGACAAACTAAGATATAACCTTTTTCAACTTTTTGTGGTGAAGGGTATAACAATGATTTTGTTTAAATTTCAAATTCATGTAGTGGAATAGACGGCAAAACAATTAAGTTTTTCATTTAAGCAGAGGTGGACATTACATTTTTGATACTTGAAAATGGAACTATTGTTTTCTTTTTGTCGTCAACACATTTTCAGTTTTTACACCGAGTTCTTCCTTTAACAGTTGGAAGAAGATTGAAGACATCATATTGCAAATTGTGAGACAGGGGGCGTTCAGTTTGGAAACTTGGAAGAAGTAAATCTCTTTTGTTTTTCATTTGTTAAAACTTGAGATACTTCCAAACGGAACGCGTTTTGAAAACCGAAATAATGGATTTGGTTTTTTAAAAGTAATCAAGCATTGTTAATCTCATGTAAATGGAAAATAACCTGATATACCATTTACGGCTTTTTAATCCAAATGTAGGTTGTATTCTTTTATAATTTTTTTTGGGGCAAGTAATATTTTTTTACTCTTTGCTGCTTCTTATTCCAAAGATTAACCGTGGAGATATTATTATTAACACAATTTTTTCTAAAGAAAATGTTTTGTGTCAATAAAAGTGGAAAAAAGATTAACAACTCTCTTGTCTTTCCAGCTTATTGATATCAAATCAATACCTTGAATATTACCTGTAAACTCTGCTGTAACACCCCACATCATTTTCAACGTAAGGAAGCGATTTCGATTGATAGTTCTGATACTATACCTTAAGTTCGAAGAAAAATCAATAATGTCATAGAAGTATAATAATTGTCCATATACAATACGATATAATTTTGAAACCGGGGCTCTACACAAGTCATACCTACTACAATAGTCGCAGATGCCTTCAAATTAGGTTTTCCTGGCCGTACGTGATATTATTCTCTAGTATAAATTTCAAATTTTAACATAAAACCAGTTGTTTCGCAAAGAGCAAAGACTTTGGAAGGTATTGTTTCATATAGTGCCCTACTTTTGTTGAGCACACATATCAAATATTGATAAACGAGGCTTAATGGAAACTGTTTGAAAACGTTCATTGAGAATGTGCACCATTGGCCTTATTCTAAACAAACGATCTGGATGTGGAGGTACTCCCTAGTTTTCTCAAACATGTTGGCGGTCATTACGTTACGCACTGCATCAACTCTATACTAAGAATGATAATTTACACATGGAAGTTTGTGAAAGGACATATAATAAATAATGCCAATGTATTTTTTTTTTTTTAATTCAAGAGCATCTATCACTTTTGCGTAATTGATGCTCTCCTTAACTATTTTCTCTATTGATCATCCGTAAAAAATATTTAAAGCATGCGTAAGGAGTTTCTAAACGATCTTGAGTGTTGAATCAAACATAAGACTTCCAAGAAAAGTAATTTGTTCTTCAGATAATTGCTTGATTCCCTCAAATATAAATATTTCATGATGAGCTATTTGAGCAGTAGTGAAATTGCCATATGGATATGCTTTCCCCGCAGTAATACATTCATAAAAAAATATTTCATGAGAATATCATGAAGGAATCAAGCACGAATAAAGTAAATTAAAAAATAAAAAAGATTCCGAATAATAAATTTTCATATTTGTATATCAAATTATATTGTTCCATATATTTTGCCAACTGTTCTTTGACAATTTTCTTCACAATTTTTTTTACAACTTTTGACGGTATTTACTGGCCTGAATTCTTCACATTTAATTGTTTTTGACACTTTTTCTATTGGTGTTACCATTAAATATTTCAACTTTCAGGAATTATGTCAGTTTGAAGGGATTTATTTATAATTTGTAACAGATTTTTACCGACATTTTTGCAACTTCATCAGCGTTGTAATATTTTTCATTTATAATAATGCTATTTATATCTTAATACGTAAAAATGTTAATCAAGTAATTAAATAAAACAGATCGAAAATTAACTTGCATCTTACACATTATTAAATCTACATATATACATATGTGCAGATGCATACCGTACCATATCGGGTACTTGGTAAAAAACAAAAAAAAACTTTCTTTATTTTAAATAAAATAAAAATTTCATATATTTCACTAAAGAAAGCTTTCTCTTCTCAATATATAATAGGTATAATTTTTTATTTACAGTAAAAATTTACTAAACTAAAATAAAAGCAATCTACAACAACGTTGAAATGAACCGCTGTACTGTCTACTTTGTTGTGATTAACATTATTCCACATCTAAGTTTAATTTCTTAGATTATGGCATGATAAAAGGACAGTAGTGTAAGGTACAGTATGGGATAAAAGGGTTAAAATATTCTTTCTTTCTACACTGTAGAAGTAGTAAAACTCACTTTATCAAAGCATATTTTACTTAACACTTAACGGACGGGCCCCGTAGATTTACGTTTTTCCATTCTGACTTCCTAGGACGGGCCACGTAGATCTACGTTTTTGCATGAATATTTAGTATGCTGCATTAGTGTGTTTCTTTTGTGCACATTGTTTTATAGTACTATCTGCCTGTTGTTCTTACGGCGTAGTTTTGATTTTAGGAAATATTTCTAAACAATTTTATAACGTTAAAAATCGCAAGCAGCAAAGAGTTTTTAGAAAACTTATCCGAAAGTGATGTTGAATTTGAGAACCTTGATGAAGAAAGTGATGTTTCAAGCGATGACAGTGAATTATTATCTCCCAGGAAAAAAATTGCGCGTAGATTATCTTCTTCAGAGAGTTTTATTGTAGTTACAACGCTTTAAATCCATACATTCTTCTTTATTTAATTCCCCTGGAAAATGCCCGGAAACTAGGAAAGACAGAGCAGATTCGACCCGTCCGTTAAGTGTTAAGTGATGTATAAGTTGCTACTTAGTTTATGTGCATGGTAGTTACAATGCACGATGTCGGAAGCAACCACAATGAATTATGATGATTGATAGTTAAATGAAGATTTTAACATTGAGATTTGAAAAAATAATTTTGTAGGTTATCCTAACTTTATTATCTATTGACAGTTAAATTTAAGAGCTTTTACTTAACTTTATTTTTAAGATTTTAGCAACGTGAATAAAGCAAGAAACAAATTGTAATCATAAATTGAAGGACATGGCAAAGTCGTTAGACACCAAGACACAAATTATTTTAGTTACAAATATAATACACGGTTGATTACACTTGTAGACAATTTTTATACAACACTTCGGGAATTTCATAAAGATTATTTAGATTACGGTACATTATTACACACATTTAGGTATTATACCAATAGAGCTATCTGAAATGCATTGTTGTTCGAAATAAAGGCATGAACAATGAACATTAAAGAGGACACAGACAATTTAAGCGTCAGTTATAAACTCGCATTAATTTAAGTAACAGTTTAAATTAAAATTTTTGTGTTTGTTAATTCATGTTTAATTTTGTTTTTATTGTTATTTTTATCAAAAATCGTTAATTTATTAATGTAAACTGTACTGTCATACTACGACCCCTTGAGAAAGTGAACAAAAAATTCACGAAACGTTGGGGAAACATGTAACAAAAATTGTTTTTATTTACATGGATAAATTTAGGCCTTATTAGCTTAAAACATAAGATTGTACACACAGAAATAGAAATTTGGTGGCCAAAAATAACAACAATAATGGCATTGGTTTAATTTTGATGTTTAAACACCCTAACACCTCCATTTCTCTAAATTAAAAAATAATTTAAGAAATACCTGAGGATTGATAGAAAATAAATTATGCGTATTCTTTTTATTTAATATCCTTTGCTACATTTGAGAAACATTTTTATAAATAAATTTTAAATTTCGTTATTTGCGTTATCTTTACTGACAATTATTGGTTTTTCAATACCCATTAATGGCTCAGCGGGTAATTTCCAATGCTCAAAAACGTATGGCAATCGTTCACTAGGATCGGTGCTCCAATGATGAATACGACATTTTACGATAGCTTTTTCCAAATTATTTATAGTAACTGTACAATAAAATTCCTTATTTTCTTTGTTAAGATCTGGACCATCGATGGGTTCTTTAGGAATGGTGATGCATTCTTCTTTACAAATGTAGCCGGCCTTACGAAGAGAAGCTTTAATATGCCACGGTTCAATTACCCAAGGATGATCTTTATTCATAACAACTGCCAAATTTAAACGCTCCAACATGTTAACCGTCTTAAACAAAGCAAAGAAATTAATACGTTTTCTTAGATTCTGTCAGTTATGGGTGTTATTTTTCCGCTACTTAAAATTGTATTAACCTAAACGATTACATTTTATACTTACTCTCTGTGCATATGGTGAACTATGCTCCAGATCCACTTTTTCATTTTCTTTTCTAGCGTACTTAGCTATATTTTCTTCTGTTTTATAAACAGCTAAGCCGGGCAACAGTAGTTTGTTGTAGACAAAATTAGGTTTTAAGGAGAGAACATCTCCCTTGCCGCCTACACCCTCAACAAATGTCTTTAGCACTACCTCGATGTTTTTTGGTTTTGTTGTATTTGTATCTTCAACCAATTCGTAAATGTGATGTCTTCCACGCAATTTTTTTGGTTTTTGATTGATTTTATGCAGTGGTGGTTCATATTTACGCTTTAGTATAAACGTTGTCTACACAGATGGGAACAATAGCATGTGGAGGTTATATTGCTATAAACATATAATATTTCTACTTACTCTAACTTGTTGCTGCAATGTTGCACATGTTTTAAGTATATTTATTTCTTTAAAACACAAATTTTTAAACATTTTAATTGATAATTATTGTAATGTAAATAAATTTTCCCGATTTATTTGGGTAACCACTTACTTACGGCCGCTGAACTTCTGAAAATTTTGACAACAGCTGACTTTGACACGTTATGAAGAATTACTCTTGCGTAAACGTAACGTGTCCGTTTCCCAACTTGTATGTATATTGAAATAAGCAGCTGGTGTGGATTGTTTTGGTTCGCTTTATTTTAAAAAGCATAATGTCATTAGCACACGACTTAGTATTCCTTTTTGTATCTACAAGTAAGTTGTTAGATTTATTGTTGAGTTTTTTGTACAGTAACTTTGAAGTTGTAATGTTATATCGCCTTGGGATGAAATAAAACAGGCTAATTAGTCTTATGCGAGACGAACCAATTACCATTTGACAAAGTAGGCGAATTCATTATTTTTACTGGTAACTTAACTGCTAAACTCCATATTTATAAAATCTGTGCAGAATTTTTTTATATATGAAGGAAGGCAAATTGATTACTAGGTGGCAGCATAGGAGATTTTGCTCATTTTCGTCGGTAACATTACTGTCAAACATTCATATATAAAATATTTATACAGATTTTTATACCCTTCACCACAAAACTTGGAAAAAGTGTACATATAAGTTTGTCAAGTGTTGAAATTAAGTTCGCCGAGGCACTAGATCAGCTAAAAAATAAATAAATATGTCAATCAAAAGATCGGTCCATGTCCTTCGATGAAACAGGCAAAACACCACGCCTACCTCTAATTTCTTCATGTCAATTCAGCAATTCTAATGGACATCGCTGAATCGACTTCGTCGGTAATGGATATTGTAGAAATTACACAAGGAATTTCAAACTTAGATATACCCTTTTTCCACTTTTTGTAGTGAAGGGTATAAAAAATAAAAAAATTTGAAAATATCAATATGGGTACCATTTTAAAGCTTTTAAAGAGATCCTTAAGGAAATACTAAAATTTTTAAAAAGGCTTAACCCATTAAGCGCCGACGGAATTTTTGAGTAAAATTATATACATGTAGTGCTTAATTTTTATACCCTTCACCACCAAAAGTAGAAAAAGGGTATTAATAAGTTTGTTATCGAATACTATAATTTTTCAAAAACGCTTAACCCATTAAGAGCCGATGACATTTTATGGTAAAATATATACATGCAGTACATAATTTTTTTATTTTTAAATCTCGGTCACCCCAAATTTTGCTTTTTTGATTGGAGTTTCTTCACTAAACTAGATTTACATAGATAGTGAAGGGTATATAAGACTCAGCATAGCCGAGAATAGCACAAGCATCATTATTAATATTTATCTAATGCACGAGCATTTGAAGATCGCCACATTTTCAGCTAAATCCGGAAAGCGATAACTCTGACCATCTACTTCATCTCACTGTGGCTACACTGTACTCTCAAGTTCCACAAATATTTTTATTTTTCAACGGCATAGTTAATACCAAGGCAATTATCAATTTGCCTTGAGTTAATACAAACAACAGTTTTGGATCCCTTAACTTATTCGACGGAGGATTGAGGCACGTTACTAACATGTTAAATCTGAATACTATAAATTTCATAAAATCATTACCCTGTCGCAATTTGGGTAAGTCAAAGATCAAACATAAAATGACGTACGCACATTATTTACTTTTAAAAATACGCCGATTACATGTTCAGAGGATAATCCATTATTTATACTAAATAAAATGTATTTTGAAATAAATATGTATCAATTACAGTCAATAACGCATTGCGGATGATGTCGACGAAAATGTTACCCCAACATTCATCTAATGATCCATCTTACACCACGTTGGCTGTATCAACTCCTAGGCCATTTGTTTATCATGTTGAACTAAACAGACCGCAACGCTATAATGCCATAAACAAGGATATGTGGATGTAAGACTTATTTAACGTTTATAATATTTAGTGAAATGAAAACAGTAAACTTTGAGGCTTATTGTGGCTATAATAATAGGTGAATCTTTCAGCAAAACGGTTACTCGTGAGGTGTGTACCTTTGAGGTCAAAGTCCAGATTTAAAAAAATAAGCACAGTTTTTCGTGGGTATTAGGATTTAAATTGGCAATCATTTGGCGTACTTTATTTTGCAAATTTCAGTATATTTGATCTTTGATCGCAAAGGGGCACACCTCTGCAGTATTTTCATTTGGCTAAAACTTTCATCTTTTAAACTAAAGTCCATGTAACATTTACGAACGATAATAAAATAGGTAATCTCTTATCTTTTGGAGCAGAGAAATCAAAAGTTGTTTTGAAGATTTAAGCTGTAATCCGAATTGCAGAGCTATTGTTTTGTCGGCTGCTGGAAAAAACTTTACCGCAGGTACCTAGGCATAATTTTTTTAATTTAAAGCTAAAATGTGTAAAATATAGGTAATAAAAATATGAAGGCTAATAAACTAATAACATTTTTAGGCATTGATTTGAATGATATGTTAAAGTTGGGCCAAGAAATGGCTGAAATTGAAGATGTAGCTCGAAAAGGTGTCTATTTGGATCGTATAATTAAATTATATCAGGACTCAATTAGTTCATTGGAGAACTGCGGTAAGCCTGTTATATCAGCAGTACACGCTGCTTGTATGGGTGCTGGCATTGACATGATTACTGCTGCAGACATACGGTACTGCTCACAAGATGCATTTTTTTCTGTAAAAGAAGTAGATATAGGAATGGCGGCTGATGTCGGCACATTACAAAGATTTCCCAAAGCATTTGGGAGCCAATCCTTGGCACGTGAATTATGTCTCACTGGACGTCGGTTTGATAGTTCTGAAGCGCTTAACTGTGGATTAATTAGTAAAGTTTTTCCCGATAAAGAATCTTTAGTTAATGGTGCCTTAGAGCTAGCGGAAAATATTGCTGAAAAAAGTCCAATTGCCGTCCAGGCTACAAAACAAAATATGGTGTACTCACAAAGCCGCCCAAATCAAGCAGGGCTTGATCATATTGTAAGTAAATAAGAAACTGCCAACATTAAAATATTTAATTTATTTATATTTATTTAGCGAGAGATGAACAAATTATACTTACAGTCAGAAGATTTTGCACAAGCTGCTGCTGCCCAACTAACTAAAGGCGAAAAACCTTCTTTTTCAAAGTTGTAACATTAAATAATAATAATTTAAATATTAAACAAGAAAAACGTTTTTAATAAACCGGTTTGTAAAAAATTAAAATTGGCTTTTAACAATTTTTTAGTTGCACTTGGGATTCTTTGACGATTTTTGTTGGACATTTTTTAACTGAACAAAGGCGACAAAATTAACGTAAATAAAGTTAAATTATTTTCACAAATAACAAGTTTTTAAAAAACTAAGAACATACCATAAAGGTATATTAGTAAAATATTTGACCAAAAAAACATAACCACTATTTTTTTTACAAATGTTAAATCAATATTTCCTGAAATGTAGCATAAAAAATGTCGATTCATAAGATAGAAAATGTGATATCTTACTTTTAATACAGAGTGGATCTTATATTTCTTAATATTTATCAAGATGAAAAATTGTTTACCACAATTTAGCGGTTAAAAACTAAGATTAATATTAAAGTAGAAAACAAAATATACTACATATTACGGAAGCCCCTAGTATACCAAGGATAATTTACAGTCAACACAGAGCATCGCAAAGACGACTTCATTCTTTTCTTGTAAAGCCTAATTTTTTTTTTTTTTTAAGAGAAGTAGCACTTCAGGCATCAATACCTACTTAGTTTTTTTAAACCGTGCTACATTCTTTAGGAAAGGGATAGATGAGAGAGAAGACAGGTGGTGAAAGGAGATAGATATAGCCATTTTATTAATTATTTTACTTTGCCGGCGAATATGCTATGTAGAAGTACCGACGAAGGAGGCTACGTGTTTTTATGTTAATTCTGATTATGTATTTATACCATTAAACAGAAAAAAACATTTTTATTTTTTGGCTGCCGCAAGGGTTGAACCCAGGGCAGCCAGATTTGTAGTCAACGTGCTTACCACCTAGACTACAGCAGCCTCATGACAAGAAGAGATTGCGCTATGCTATGTCGTCTTCAAGTTGGCTAAGTTCCAATTCTCAGCACTACTATAATGGCGTAGAACAGGATGTGATTTTAATCTTCTAGTTTTGACGCAGTGTGAAGTATTCAAATTAGACGAGTCCTGAAACAAAATTATTGATTGTACTACGAGCCATAAAAATGGCATATTTTAGATAAACTGAAAATCAGATTTTGAATAGAACATTTTGTGAAATTTATACGTCTAGCGAATTTGTTCTTTTTTCATACTTTTGTGATAGATTGATTATCCAAAAGTAAAAATTGTTTTCATAACATATTTTAAACTCACAGCATAATTCGCTTGTAACTTAAAACAAGCTGCCACGCTCTCTATATCGAATTGAAATATTTATTATTGCAGTTGAGTAAACCAACCTCGGGGCAAATGACGGCATTCGACATCGAACGAAATTTCCATTTAAATTCTATTAAAATTTCGACCTATGCCGTAATTTGGCCAATAGTCGAAAATAAATCGAGGCCATAAAAACTTTGAGAATGTAAAAACTTTTATATTTATAATTTAGTCTTTATTTGGTTTAAACAAATCTTATAAATTCATAAACATGTGTATTGGAAAAATTAGGCGAAATCGTGCAAAAACAGATTAAACTTAAGTTTTAATACTCACCCTAAAAGCATGCTATGTTTTGCCCTGATGCCTTAATTTATTAGTAAAAATCGGGAATAGTTTTAGTCGGTATTTTATTTCTTCTTACAGATTCTTTTGAACTAAAAATACTTCATTTACAATGTTCTTGATTAAGACTTCGGTGTAACTCTTCCCATTCAATATCAATGTAAGATATTTAAATCCATTTGCCGACGCGTTAGTATTCAATACTATAAACGTTTATATTATATAAACAATAAATTAATTTAATCGTACAAATTTTGTTCATTTGTAAAATAAAGCAACAAAAACTTACATTTCAGGCTTACGGGCATTGTACAAATACCGTATTAATTTGTGGAAAAACCAGAGTTTTTAAAAATAACTTAAATCATATTTATTCACCCTTATTCTGTTTGGCAACATCAACACAAAACAACGTCGTTTTTCTTCGTTTGTTGTAAATCGGTATTCCCTTTGTCAATATTGTCATTAATCGATGATTGTCGCCATATGTTTGGTATTTTCTAAGAACAATTGATGTTGCCGTTTAGTTTGTCGTCGCCATTTTTGATGTTGAGTTGTGTTGTGTGCAAAGGAAAATTTAAAAAAAACATGAAAAAGCATACAGCAATGTTAAAATAACAAAGTAAGAAATATACGAAATAATTAAAAAGAAATGAAAAAGCATACAGCAATGTTAAAATAACAAAGTAAGAAATATACGAAATAATTAAAAAGAAATGAAAAAAATAAAATTACAAACTTCTGCCAATTTGAAAAATTAGTGGAAGAGTTAGAAAGAATCCATCCCAATGAAAAAAGGCAGTTAGTAAAGGCAGGATTTTATCGGACAGACAAGTGAATTTGCATTATAAAACTTCACTTATTATTTTTTTTAATATTTTATTTATTATTATTAATAAGAATATCAATAAAAATTGGAAGTTTTAATATTACAAAGCAGGATTTTATCGGACAGACAAGTGAATTTGCATTATAAAACTTCACTTATTTTTTTGAATATTTTATTTATTATTATTAATAAGAATATCAATAAAAATTGGAAGTTTTAATATTACAAAGCTATTTATCAGGCAGACAAAATCCTACCTTTAACTCACGACAAGTTGTAGTAATGGCCCTTTGACTATTTATTTTAATTGTTTATAATGGTTTTGCTTATTTTATTGTTTAAAGGTATTTTATTTTTTTTACAAAATTTAAATTTTCCACAATACTTAACACAATAGAAAACAAATTGAATCAACTGTCTCAAATATTAGATATGTGTGTTTTATTTTTTTATAATATCGATAAATCGTCTACGTCGTCATTGGTTTGTTAGGGAATACCAAATTAGTATTGATGTTGTGTTAAGTTGATGTTGTCTCAAAATTGACGACGATGTTGACAACGCCAAACAGAATAAGGGTGATTATCTTCAAATACAAAATTAAAGCATTAAGTGAATTACCAGAACCGAGTGGTCTCACAATATATTTGAAATGCAAAGGTCTTACGAATGAAAAAGTTATATATCAGGATAAGAGAAAACTAATGAAATAAATTTAAAGGATAACATGTTAAAATATAAACCTTTTAAAAGGTATTTTTCTGTTGATTTAAGAAAACTATTATCAGTGCTACTAAATGAACGAAATCACTTATTTATTTAATTTTTACATGAAAAACAAATTTCATTCTTGACAATAGCAAGTTACATATATTCTTTTCTATAATGAAAATAATGGAATCACTTATTAAAAAAAAGGAAATACAGTTTTAATAATATTTAGTTGACACCTTTAAGTTCTACTTCAAAAACTAAAGTGCTGTTTGGAGGAATGGCTGGTGGAGAGCCACGAGAGCCATAAGCCATGTGAGGAGGACAAGTAACGCGGCGTTTTCCGCCTACTTTCATGCCTACAACGCCAACATCCCAACCTTTAATAACTTCGCCGCGGCCTAAACTAAATTTGAAACCAGCTCCAGATTTTGAACTATCAAAAACCTTGTTGTTCGAAAGTAAACGACCTTCGTAATAAACTTGTACACGTTTACCTGGCTTGGCCTCAGGACCACTGCCAACACGTAAGTCAACTATTTTAACACCACCAGACAACACACGTTCACCGCTAGCTTTTTGTGGCTTTTGTTGTTGTTGCTTTTCTTTTTTTAATTCCTTTTTGGATTTTTTTTCTGCCTGTTGGTCCTTTTGTTTGGCAACACCGTTTTGCTGTTTTTCTGGTTTTTCTAATTTAGCCTGTTTAGGTTTAGGTTGTTGGATTTCTTCATCTTCTGAATCATCCTCTTCGTCTTCGTCCTCTTCATCATCGTCATCGTTTTCATCTTCCTCGCCTTCGGCGTCATCATCATCATCATCGTTTTCCATATCAATTTCGCTATCATCATCTTCTTCATCCTCGGAATCACTCTTTTCAGCCTTCGCAACTGCTTTACCCTTTTCTGCTTTTTTATTCTTTGCCTTCTTAGCATTTAATGCATTGCGTAAGTCAACCTCTTCAGCTTCAGATCCAGACTCAACATCTTCCTCTTCTTCTTCATCACCATTCATGAAATCATCACCCATATTTTCAATCACATATCCAGAAAGTGTTACATTGCCACTGCCTTTATAATACAGAATTTTTTACTACTTATAGTAAATAATAATAATATGCAATTTTAACTTACCAATGCTCTGGAAACATATTTCGTTTCCTTCACTGAAGTTTAAATCCAACATTACTTGTTCGCAAACATCCTTACGCAAAGTACATACCAAAAATCTTTGGTTTTCACTGCTAATGAAGATTTGTGTTGGACCTCCCTGAGAAGATTCTGAATCCAAGGCTGCTTGCGATATATGGAAAGATTTCTCTGTCGTTTGTGAATATTTACGGTTAGGTTTTAAGTTCAGACCTGATAAATAAAAAGTAAACTTATCTATTATGGCGAATTTTATTCGTTTCCTAAACACGTGGCGGAGGTTAAGTTTTAAAATATTTCCTGTTTACTCTTTTTAAAACATTATTAATAACTTACCCCAAAACATTTTGCTGTTATATATATTTACAAGTTATTAATAAGTTGATTTTGTGTAAATTTCTATTTTTTTCTGCGAGACGCAAAAATGCCGGCGCTTCTACTGAATAAAGTATAACAAAGAGAAGCAAAGGAATGAACAGAAAAGAACTAGCGTGTTTGACGGAATTCAATTCGCTTTATATGGTTAAAAAAATATGAAATTGACAGCGCGCTAAAAAGTGTGGTGAATTTTTTCGATTAATTGAATGCGACTAAACAGAGTTGCACAAAAAGTATATGTTCCAGAATAAGAATTTGTTGTTTTAAAGATTTGAGCCACAAAACTTATAAATGAATAAAAATTGACTTATTTTCGGCTTTTTGGTTCGTTTTTAATATAATTTCACCAACATTTTTAGAAGGAAAAATTATTTACAAATGTATGCGGACGTTCTCCAAAGAAAACAAGAAAAATTAGACGCTTGATTCCTTCAAATGTGAAGTATTTTTTATTAAAAACTATATATATGTATGTATATAAAACCATTTGGCTTTATATATTTCAAAAACTGTATAGCATTTCTCTATTGGGATATTATAAATCGTTAAGAAGATATGTCCAAATCTTTAAGCTTTAAAAAACTAACAGAGTTTTGCTTTTAATAAAATAAAATGCAAATTAGTTTTTTATAATTTTGTAGTTAACAAAAGGAAAAATAACAACATTTGTGATTAATTTTCAAAGTTTTTGAAAATTTTTATTTATAATTATAATAATGAGTGTGGGAGAAACTGGATTATTAAACATATTATTAAAAATAAAAAACTTAATTTATATCAAGTTAAAGATGCTAATAGCCTTTTTACACTTGCTCACATCTTTCATCTTGCATCAATTTGCCAAGATGAAACATCTTCCCCATAAGAAATACATAGGACTAAAAATCAACATCTTTCAACATCTTTACTAGATGTTCATTTCTCATTTTGTTCCACTCAACATCTTTCGATTACTTCAGTATCATCACAAGAAAATGGACATTAAAATATAAAAACGAAACACTTGTCGAAAAAAAATACAATGAATAACATGGAAGAGGCGCAAGGTTATTAATTTTAAATGGCTATACTCATAAATTATAAAAATAACTTTGAAATGTTCTTTTTTGACAAATTTTCCATACAAATTTGTCCTTAAATATATTTTAAACCTATTTTATTACTTTATGAATACGGCAGAAATTATTTTAAAAATTTGTAAATAGTTTTTCTTTCTAATATATTTAAAAATTAAAATATACGTAAATTAACAAGAAATAAATTTTTTCATTTTTTTGTACACTAAAATAGTTTACCTAACAATTGCAAAAAATGAAAATTAAAAAAATAAAAATTTTTGAATGGTTTTGTATAACAGCTGCTTTTAAAAAACAATGAAAATGTTGTCTTATCTAAGTGCAAACTCTCCTTAAAAAAATCCGGACTTTTATTTATTTGCCAAGATGAAACATCTTCCCCATAAGAAATACATAGGACTAAAAATCAACATCTTTCAACATCTTTACTAGATGTTCATTTCTCATTTTGTTCCACTCAACATCTTTCGATTACTTCAGTATCATCACAAGAAAATGGACATTAAAATATAAAAACGAAACACTTGTCGAAAAAAAATACAATGAATAACATGGAAGAGGCGCAAGGTTATTAATTTTAAATGGCTATACTCATAAATTATAAAAATAACTTTGAAATGTTTTTTTTTTTGACAAATTTTCCATACAAATTTGTCCTTAAATATATTTTAAACCTATTTTATTACTTTATGAATACGGCAGAAATTATTTTAAAAATTTGTAAATAGTTTTTCTTTCTAATATATTTAAAAATTAAAATATACGTAAATTAACAAGAAATAAATTTTTTCATTTTTTTGTACACTAAAATAGTTTACCTAACAATTGCAAAAAATGAAAATTAAAAAAATAAAAATTTTTGAATGGTTTTGTATAACAGCTGCTTTTAAAAAACAATGAAAATGTTGTCTTATCTAAGTGCAAACTCTCCTTAAAAAAATCCGGACTTTTATTTATTTGCCAAGATGAAACATCTTCCCCATAAGAAATACATAGGACTAAAAATCAACATCTTTCAACATCTTTACTAGATGTTCATTTCTCATTTTGTTCCACTCAACATCTTTCGATTACTTCAGTATCATCACAAGAAAATGGACATTAAAATATAAAAACGAAACACTTGTCGAAAAAAAAATACAATGAATAACATGGAAGAGGCGCAAGGTTATTAATTTTAAATGGCTATACTCATAAATTATAAAAATAACTTTGAAATGTTTTTTTTTGACAAATTTTCCATACAAATTTGTCCTTAAATATATTTTAAACCTATTTTATTACTTTATGAATACGGCAGAAATTATTTTAAAAATTTGTAAATAGTTTTTCTTTCTAATATATTTAAAAATTAAAATATACGTAAATTAACAAGAAATAAATTTTTTCATTTTTTTGTACACTAAAATAGTTTACCTAACAATTGCAAAAACTGAAAATTAAAAAAATAAAAATTTTTGAATGGTTTTGTATAACAGCTGCTTTTAAAAAACAATGAAAATGTTGTCTTATCTAAGTGCAAACTCTCCTTAAAAAAATCCGGACTTTTATTTAGAATATTTTATTCCCAAAAACTACAACTTCTTCGTTCTCTAGCATAACTTCTGCTTATTCGCCAACAGCAATAATTAAACTAAATATTGTAGACTTTGTTAGCTCAATTTTATTAAATAGCTTAAGATTTCGGTACACGCATAGCAAAGTGTTTGTCAAAGATGAAAGATGTTGCAAATGTATACGGCTTTTTTATTTTCAACATCTTCCACGCGTTCCTCGCGATGTATGCAAGTGTAAAAACCCTATAAAAAGCGATAAATGTTAAATAAAGATTTTTTTTAAAGGAAATATGAAGCATGGCTGAAGGTAGGTTGAGAACGACATAAAATGAATAATAGAAAAGCAACACATAATCACCCCTATTCTGCGTTTCGATTCAAATCGAACTTTTCTCCGTCTAGCAACTATGGTATTCTGCGTTTCGATCCCACTCGGTTTCTTTCGATTGTATGTATTCGATCGGAGCTCCGTTTTTCTCAGTTGTTTTTGTTTTTTTTTTGTTAACGGAGAGCTTTCTTTTTTTGTGTTTTTTAGCTAAGAATTTAAAAAATGAGATAAAATGTTCAGAAACGATTTAAAAAACAATTAAAATTATTTTTAATTAATATATTTAATTAAATTATTTTTTTTGTTTGTTTTAAATTGTTAATTTTTATACCCGAATCAAATGTCTTTTTTATGTATTACAGGTCAAAAACCATAACACCAGAGCAATATGAAAAACTGGCTAATTTATTGGAATCTAAGGCAGATATCGCATGTAGATAACACCAGCGGCCAAAGGAAGAAGTAGCAGCGTTCTGGGAGGAAGTTGCAGGAATTCTCAATGCACTAGCTCCTCAACAAAAAATGCCAGCGTTTTTATATATTATTTAACAATATTTTTATTAAACTCTATCAATTGTTTATTTATAATTATGTATACATACATTTGACATTTGTTTATGAAAATTATAACAAACTTGCTTATTTTGCTATTTCATTTCCACATTCCACAGTTATGCTATTAATTTTGTAAACATTGTTGTCTTCTTCTTTTTCTTTCGATTACATTTTTCTTTAGAATACCAATTTTCGATAGCAACGGAACTGAATGCGGAGACCTAATCTAAACGCAGAATAGGGGTGAATCACAAAGTAAATTGAAAACTATTCTTGGAATACAGCATCGTCAAAATATGGTTGGTAGTTTATGTCAATCGATTTTGAAGAAACTCGACATGTCTGTTTTTTCACTCTAGAGTGGTTGTAAAAAATTTCAAGAGATCTTTTTTTTTTTGCTTTCGGTGGCAACTTTAAATGATCTAGGATTATTTCTTATAGTTTTTGCACAAAAATATATAAAGCTATTCCACTGTACCAAGAAGAAACTTTAAGTATACGAGAAAATTTTCTATCTTTTTATAGCAGTAAAAACTAGGGAAGCAAAATTTTAATTTAATAAATACGAAAGTTAAAGCAAGGAGCTTCAAACCAAGCTAAAAGTTGCACATTTGTTACCGTTTATTTTTCTACCAGCCTCATCTTCGATTTTGTTAAGACTTGTTGCATCCTAAAATACATTTTCTTAATATATGCACGATCAAAATAATTGATTAATTTATTTATTTAGTAGCACGTTACATACTTTTAATTATTCACATATAATTTTTATATTAAACTATTAGATTTAATATATTAAGTGTATATATAAAAGGGTTGCCTCGGAAAACTTGATTTCACAAAAAAAAAAAAAATAAATAAATATGTCAATTGATCAGATATAGTGTGGAAAGAGGTGCTATTGGAAATCAGCATGAAACGAAAACACCACGATAGATAATTAAAAAATAAGAAAAAAAACATCAAGTGAATTGGCGCTAGCCCATATTTTCCAAGTTACGGGGCTCTGAAATTTAAATATTTTTTAAAATGTCAATATGGGTATCGTGTTAAAGGGATCTTTAAGGAAATGCTAAAATTTTTCAAAATGCTTAACCCATTTAGAGCCGATTTGATTTTTATCTAAAATTATATACATATGTATATGCAGTACCAATTTTTTTTATCTTTTAGTTCTCTGTCACCCCAATATTTGCTTTTTTTTATTGGAGTTACTTCACTAAACTAAATTAACATAGATAGTATAGGGTATATAAGATTCGACATAACCGAATATAGCACTCTTACTTGTTATTAATTATTTTTAAAATTTCTCTTCTAAAATTATTGATTTTTTTTAATTGATTATATATATTTAAGCTTTTAAAAATAATGATCTCTGCATTATGTTAGTTGTTGCTCGCTGCAATCTAAAATCTTGGCAGTTTTTTAAGTTATATGGTTGTATTTTTTCATTGTGGTGCAATTCCCATTTTCATCCTTTGAATAAAGTTTAACGTATTCAATTTAAGTCTCCGACGAATATTAAGCCACTTTAAAAAATTAAGAATGTATTCTATTGGTGTATAACGACTACATCTCAATATTACACGCATTGCTCTATTTTGAAGTTATAAAAGCCTCGTTATTTGTTGATCCGTGCAGCAGGTAAAAATTATTGTTGAGCCAAATTAAAAATGTGATTTAATCATTATATTATAAATGTTCACCGCAGTAATTAGCAATATTTGAAACCTCAGTCTTTTATAAAAGCTAATTTTTTTAGCAATCTTTTTACATACTTATAATCTATGTGATCTTTAAATTTTAAATCCTTGACTATTATAAAACCGAGAAAATTAATTTTTTTAAATTTTTCTATTACTTCTTTCATGATTTTTGCTTTGCTTTCGATTAACTTTAATTCGTTCATTTTTAACCATTTGTTTGCATTATTCAAATCGTGAGTTTAAAATATTTTTTTAAAATAATTTTTTGATTTCAGCTTCAGTAATTAATGATTTTTCGAGAATTTCGGGTAGTTCATTTATGTGTATAATGAATAACAATGCTCTCTGGTATGCCGTTACCGTTATTATTATCTGATTTTACATTGTTTACTTTCGTTTATAGTACTCTTTCGTTTAAATATGAAATAAACTAATATAATTTATTTATTAAAAATTTTCTATCTATCGTTTCAAAAGCTCGTTTAAAGTCTAAAAAAATCGCTATCATTTTATTTTTTTTATCATTTTTTCCAATCTGTTTATTACATAATTTAATGCTGTTTCACACAAAATAGTTCTACGAAAACCTGATTGATATTTTATTTTATAATTATCTTTTCACAAGTTTTAAATGTGATGATGGGTCAAAATTCTTCGCATTTATTTGTTTTTCTTACTTTCTCTATAACTGTGACCATAGACTCTTTCCAACATTCAGAAAAAATACCAGTTTTAAAAGATTGGTTAATTTCATACAAATTATAAAATCCTATACAAATTGGAGTTTATTTCATAATTTTTCTGTTGGGAGTTATTCATTTATTTTGATAGTTGGGAGCTATTTAATTTTTATTGGGAGTATTTTCATTTGTTTTTTTTTTTCAGTTTATATTCCATGGTATACTTCGGCCGGGCTAAAAGATTTTTTTTTTTATTCTGGTTACAGAGAAAACTTTTAGTCAGCGGAGCCGGTGTTTGTTATACCGTAGAGAATAAAATCCTTCCGCACGGCCGAAGGCCGGCTATACGGGAAACTTTTGGTGAGAGGAACCGGGGTTTGTTATACTAGAGAGGTTAAAACCTTTCATCCCACCGAAGGCTGGCTACACAAGACGGGATGGCTTAATGATCTCTCTATGTTATATGGAACAGCGGCTTCGCCTTTGGTCATATATCTATGATGTATTGTATGATATCAAAGTTAAGAACCTCTTTTATCAGGAGGTACCTGTTATACCATAGAGGGTAAAAAATTTAAACAGTGCCAGGGTGCAAATATAATTTGTATTGGGACTTAATTCATTTGAGAGTTATTTATTTATTTTTTTTTTTTTGTAAAAATATATTTATTTTGGCGTTGGGAGTTATTTCGTTTTTTAAATTGGGAGTTATTTTATTTTTGTTGGGCCTTTTTTTTACTGGGATTTATTGCATTGGGAGTTATTTCATTTGGGAGTTATTTTACGGTACCGTAATACCGTACCTAAATTGTCCCAATTATCAAGAATGGTATTCATTGATACTCTATTAAAATCCGGTTTATTTTTTCATTGTTTGCATATATATTTAAGCTCTTGTATATCAATTTCGCGTAATAATATTTTACAAATTACGGGCCTCTGAAATTTTTAAAATATCATTTTAAAAGCTTTTTCCACAAAAAGTGGAAAAAGGGTAGATCTAAGTTTGTCATTCCGTATGTAATTTCTACAATATCTATTTCCGAATCCATAATGTATATATATTCTGACTGACTGAGTATACAGTGTTGGGCAAAACCTAAGAAACGTTGTCCAATATTAGCTTCTGAGTCAAATTATGTTTAAACGAACATATTTCAATTCAATGTTTTAATGCAGTTTTATTAGTTTCTGTGTCATACAATATTACAAAAAAAAAAAATTGTAATTATCTCTCACCTAACGGTTCTTTTAGTACAACAACAAAAATTACTCAAAAATTCATTGGGCAAAACCTAAGAAACTTTTAATATTTTGTATTATAACCCTTATTTTTTATTACTGCGGCGCACCGACGCGGCATAGATTTGATTAAATTATCAATTATTTTTGGATCTATGCGTATCCATTCATCTTCCAGACACGAAAATAAATCGTCTCTGTTGGAGAATCGTTTCGATCCAACATTCCTCTTCAATATGGAAAATAAATTTTCGATTGGGTTCAAATCGGGCGATTGGGCCGGCCAATCAAGCAATTGAATCCCTTTCGATTGTATCCAGTCCTTTACCAACTTCGATGAGTGTTTCGGATCGTTATCATGTTGAAACACCCATCGAAGTGGCATATTCCACTCGGCTTATGGCAACATCTTATTTTCTAAAATGTCCCTATACACAAATCTGTCCATTTTGGTAGAAATTCTGTGGAACGGCCCTAGACCATGACCTGAAAAACACGTCCACACCATCACATTGCCACCCCCATGCTTGACAGTTTTTTTTTACAATATCGGGGTTTAAGCCTTTCACCAGTATTGCGTCTCACACGACATATGCCATCCGAGTTGAACAAATTAAATTTGCTTTCGTCGCTAAAGAGCACACTTTTCCAGTTTTTAACTGGCCAATCAAGATATTTTTTTGCAAATTCGAGCCTAAAAAATCAGGCATTAATGGTTGACTTGTAAGCTTAAAAATACTTACCGTTTTTTTGCGTGACGTTTTGTAAGAAGAGGTTTTTTGGAAGCTTTATAACTTTTCAATCCAGCCTCTCTCGCCCGTCTGCGGACTGTGCTGGCATCAACACTTAAGCCTAATTCTGACACAATTTTTTTTGACGAGATGAAGGGGTTTTTTTTTATTATTTTCTTGATATTTCTATCATCACGAACTGATGTTTTACGAGGTCTTCCTCCAGGATTAATATGGAGTACAGTTCCTTTATCTTTATAAGGGTTTAACCATTTGGAAACCATTGATTTGTTTACTTTTAACAAATTTGCAATTTCAGCCTGTGATTTGCCTGCATTATAATGCGTTATAGCATTCAATTTAAATGCTTCACAATATTTTTTACGTTGCATTTTATTTTAATTTTAAATGCGAAATTTATTCGTTACACGCTTTTAAATGCATACTAGATCACTTTTTCATAAGAAATCATCGAAAAAAATAAGAAGTTACCGTTATCTTAAAAAAAAAAACAAATTTATTGTACAAAAGCAAAAAGTTTCTTAGGTTTTGCCCAATGAATTTTTGAGTAATTTTTGTTGTTGTACTAAAAGAACCGTTAGGTGAGAGATAATTACAATTTTTTTTTTTTTTGTAATATTGTATGACACAGAAACTAATAAAACTGCATTAAAACATTGAATTGAAATATGTTCGTTTTAACATAATTTGACTCAGAAGCTAATATTGGACAACGTTTCTTAGGTTTTGCCCAATACTGTATATACTCTAACTGGAGTCGATTCAGCGATGTCCGTCTGTCCGTCCGTGTTAGTGTTGAAATAAAGTTGCCGAGGAAAACTTTTCACAAAAAAAAAAAAATAAATAAATATGTCAATCGATCAGATATAGTGTCGAAAGAGGTACTATTGCAAATCAATATGATCGGTCCATGTCCTTCGAGGGAGCAGGCAAAACACCACACCTACCTCTAATTTTTTCATGTCACTTGCAACAATAAAGTAACTCTAATCAAAAAAATAAATATATGGGGCGATAGAAAATTAAAAAAATAAGAAAAAACATCAAGTGAAAATATTTGCGCTCGCCTAAATTTTCCGAGTTACGGTGCTTTGAAATTATCAATTTTTTAAATATCAATATGGGTATCATTTTAAAGCTTTGAATTATATGCAGTACCAAAATTTTTTCATTTTTTAATTCTGTCACCCCAATATTTGCTTCTTTGATTGAAGTTACTTCGAAACTAGATCTATATATAGTTTCATGCAAAATGACGTCGTGTTAAATATGTATTAGTGTATGTTGCACAGACAATTTAGATTTTTGGCATGCTAGATGTCACCCTTTGTTGTGTGTATTGTCTTTGTTTTTTAAACACGTACTTTTATTTTAAACGACATTTTGTCAAAAATGTCGGACGAAAAAAATTTAGGAATTTATCGAAGTTTACCAGTTATTGCATGCAATTTGAAACATAACTAACAGTTAGGGCACGTTCTCTTCTCGCATTAGATGCATCCCTTAACTAGATAAATCAACAGTTGTCCAAAGAATTGTGTCATTATTTGACATTACTTTCTCTCAACTTAAAGCTTTTTACTTCAAAAAGCTTTAATTTTTAATAAAAATTTAATAAAGTAATCTTATAACATAATTTGAGTCACACGTAGATACATTATTTTAGAGTATGGTTCACGAAAAACAATATTAAAGGAAAAAAATCATACATAATTTTAAATATTGAAATATATTTTTTATTTAAGTTTTTGTAAGAAGTGAAAATTAATTTAAAAAAAATAGTTAAAAGTAAAAAGTAATAAATCACATAATAAAATTACAAATGTTCTGTGCAAGAAATAAAAGTTTTAAACCTTTGAAACCAGGATAGTGGATTATTAAATACATCAAATATTATAAATAAAATATATATTTTTAAATAAATACGAAAGAAGGAAAAAATTATAATAAATTAAATAAATAGTTGCCAAACAGTTTATTTGTATGCTTCAACAAGGTACACAGAATAAATTTCCCTTAAAAAAATAATAATTGAAAACTTCAAAAATGAAAGTGTTTGAAAAATCGATTTTACCCACCGTACCCTTTCTTGTCCTTTTTTACTTTTACTTTCACTTTCTCTTTTTAAGTTTACTTTCTCGTATGTAAAGCTTTTCGTTAAGCAGTTGTTTTCACTTTCTTTGTTTTGATTTTTTATACGCCGCATTATTTGTTTTGATGTTGGAGAACTATGTACGTTCATTCACATCTGTTCAAATACCTACTTACACCACCCATAATATATATCCATGTACCCATGTGTATTTTACGTTCATGCGTACGTACAGTTATTGTGTATTTTTAATTTGTTTTTATAGTGTTGAACATAAGATTTATAACGCATTAGTTGGATTTCAAAAACAAATTTGGAAATGATAGTTACTTCGAATGTGGAAAATTACGCTTTAAATGGTGAGTAAATTATTACTTTTTAAAGGTTTAATTTGAAGTGTCATACCATAGCGCCATAGCCGTTACCAGATCCATAACGGTAATCATATTTACCGTCAGCGAATAATGTTGTCATAGCTATAAACAACTCCTATTTATGTTGCTGTTTGTTAAAAAAAGAAGCGAAAACAAAAAATATTAACTAAAACTATATATAAATAATACAATACAGCGAACTTGAAAAATATGAACAGAATAAAATATGTATGTAAGGATGTAATATTCGGCTATGCCGAATCTTATATACCCTTCACCATATATGTAAATCTAGTTTGGTGAAGTAACTCCAAAGAGAAAAGCAAATATTGGGGTGACAGAAAAATAAAAATAAGAAAAAAAAAAAATAAGTACAACATAAATATAATTTTACATAAAAATGTCATCGGCATCGGGTTAAGCAATTTTAAACAATTTTTGTATTTCCTTAAAAATCTTTTCAAAAGCTCATAAAATGCAACCCATATTGATATTTTAAAAATTTGTAAATTTCAGAGGCCCGTTACTTAGAAAATATGAGCGAGCGCCAATTTTTTCACTTAAGGTTTTTTTCTTATTTTTTCATTCTCTAACGGCTCATATATTTTTTTTTGTGATTGGAGTTACTTCATTTTTTCAAATGATATGGAAAAAATAAAGGTGGTGTTTTGCCCGCTGCCTCGAAGGGCATGAACCGATCTTGCTGACTTCTAATAGCTCCTCTTTCGACACTATGTCTGATCGATTGGCGCATTTAGGTTTTCTTTAGCTAATCTAGTGCCTTGATTTCAACACTAACATGGACGGACAGACGGATATCGCTCAATCGACTTCGCTATGCATAACAACTCATAATATTTATACTTTATCAGCTCGGAAAGAAAATTGTAGAAATTACAAACCGAATGACAAACTTAGTCATAGCCTTTTTCCACTTTTTGTGGTGAAGGGTATAAAAACAAACAGCTAATACCTAAATTCAATAGTAAACTTGTTATGGTAAAAAATCAAAATTTAAGTTGTAACTATGGTTCCAGTTATGGCTATGTTATTATGGCATGTCGCCAATTATCAAATACAGTGATTCCCATAAGGTTGGTTTGAGAAGCTGTTTTATATAGTTATGGTTATGGTACGTCAATTTGAACCTTAAAAACTGCAAGGGTATATCAAATACAGTACTGTGTATAATAAAACTTTATGTACTAACAACAACAAAAAGATTATTTTTTTTATTGATTTTTATTTAAACCATTTCTATAAATAAATTATTATTATTATTTCAAATTTGAATAAACTCGTTATTAACTTTGACAAATTGTAAAGAGAATAGTAGATAGAAACAAAGAACGCTGGCGAGGGTTGTAGCGAACTAGAAAGTGCATTTTTATTTATAATTTATCACAATTCTTAAGCCGAAATTGAAAAAAGTAATATTTCATTGAAAAAAAAAAAACGTTAACAATAATAATCACTTTATCTGAGTTCTTAATATGCCTTTAAATTTAAGTTATACTTAAGGATAAATTAACTAACAAAGGCTGTTATATTGGAAAAGTAGTCTTTCTTGGGTTGCTTAAGTTTGCATGGAGTTATGGAATTTTTAGACTTTTGACTACTCATTGTTATCTAAATAAGAATTATTGCGTTTTTTTTGCAAATTGTTCGACTAACAATATGTATTAGGGCGAGTATTCTGAGAAAGGCAGTTTTTGGTTTGATCATCTGAAATGTCTACGGAATCTTTTTGTCAGGACTTAAAGTGTTACTTAGTCAATATGGGAAACTTCTAACAAATACCTTTATTTGTGAAGATGCTTATAGTTCCCTTTTTATTGTTAGTCGTATTGTAGCTTTTAGAATCTACAGATTCTATAAGATTTCAGATAAAGCAAGTTTTTAATAATTTCTTCGTTATGTTATTCATTTTGATGAAAGTCCAGTGCAAGCGGCATGCGGCAGCAGTATTACCTATTTGAAAAAAATAAGTTTGTAAATTAAAATACTCGTACAAAATTTTTATAACGTTGCATTTATTTTAACTTGGCAATGCCGTCAAAAGCGGCCGAGCGGCAATGGTGAATTTATATCAACTTTTCGTTTTGCTGCTTAAATTTGTCAAATCATTCATAGTTAATTATTTTTCCTTTTAAAATTTATAGCAATTAAATTTATTTATTTCTGCGTCAAAAAACTACAAACGTTTTATATATTTTACACAAGTTTCTACTTCAAGAAGGCGCGTTTATTTGCCTATGTAAAATACATTCAAGCGGCAAAAAGAACAGCTGATATCCGCCCACGTCCGCATGCCGCTAACATTGGCCTTTCACTATTTGGTTTAAGCTCGAGCAAACAATTAGTTTTATACCATGTTTCCACGGCTACTTGAAACACTTGTTTCGCTCTCTTAAACAAGATTGCGAATAATGCTGTTTATACGACACATTCCTGTTTCGATTTGACGGCACTGTTTAGAATCATACATGCATACATATTTATTTATGTACATAATAACAAATTGCGCGCGTATACGATTGTTTTTAGCTTAAAATGAAAAAAAAAGGTATGTAAGAATACTAAAGGTTATTATATTATAATACTTTTCATTTTAAGAGATCAGAAAACGTGCAAGTAAATGAGAGCAGATTGGCACAATAAAAATTTATACTTTTGTTTGTTTATATTTTTGTTTTTGACAACTAGTGTGGATGAACGGTCGATAAATATTAGAGATGATAGTAGTTTTTTCGTGTTTCGTGAGGTATTTAAAAATAAAACAAGATAAATTGAGTTGTTTTGCTCTCAATATTTTGTATGGCGAAACATGTTATTTGGCAGTAGTTTGGTCTCTAAAACATGAATAGAGAGCAAAACAAGTGTTTTAAGTAGCCGTGGAAACATGGTATTAGTTATTTAGAAAATTCAAATCAATTTTGTTGACATAAATATTTAGGATCAACGGTGGGACAAGTCGTCTAATTAACGTAACATTTTTAAATGTGGAAGGAAAAGCATGTGAAATGATCAACATTGATAAAGTATTTGATAAATTTCCTTCATGAAAAGCATGAAAAATTTATACAAAGTACTTTCCTTAAAGTATTGTTAAAATTTTTTTAAATGTACATATAGCTCTCCTTAAAGATAACAACTTTTTTATTGTTTAAAACTGCATGCTTTTAAAATATTTCTCTATAAATATGTAAAATAAATAATATCTAGATGAAGTGTATATATTTCAAAATCTGGTTTAATTTTTTAGCTTTTCGACTCTATTTATTTATTAATTTGCGGGTATATTTTATATGGTTTTCGAATTGGATCCTGGGCACGAGTTAAGCTCGCTACGCCACTGACATACATTTCCATCCATAAGTATTTTGTTTAACTCCTGTTAGGCGATTATAGCTACGTTTATTTACTTAATCTTAAAATTAATATTGTTTATCATTTTAGAATGATCCTTTCTAGTGCGTGCTATGTCACTCATAGAAATTAATAGAATTAATTTTTTTCCACTTTGTATACCCTTCACCACAAATTAAAAAGGGTAGATCTAAGTTTGTCATTCCGCTTGTAATTTCTATAAAGTTTACATATTTTGTGTTCTTATGTAAACCGAAGTCGATTGAGCGATATTCATCTGTGCGTCCGTTTTCGTGTTTACATCAACTTTTCCACTGCACTACACGAGATAGAAAAAAAATATAAATAAGCTAATGGATCAGACGTAGTTTTAAAAATCAGCAAGGTCTATCGATCTCCTTCGAGGCAGTGGGCAATACACCACGCCTACGTCTACTTTTTTAACATCCCTTCGAACAATTAAGTACCTCCAATCAAAAAAAAAAAAAAAAAACACATACATGGGTCGATAGAAAATTGAAAAATAAGAAAAAAACATTAAATGGAAAAATTGGCTCTCGCCCATATTTTCCGAGTTACGGACCTCTGAACTTTTCAAATTTTTTAAAATATCAATATGGGTATCATTTAAAGCTCTTTAAGAGATCTTTAAAGAAAACACTAAAACTTTTTAAAAATGCTTAACCCATTAAGAGCCGATGACATTTTTATGGAAAATTATGTATGTATATGTGGTAATAAATTTTTTTCTTCTTTTTAAATTCTCTGTCACCCAAATATCTGTTTTTTATTGGAGTTACTTTACTAAACTAGATTTACATAGATGGTGAAGGGTATATAAGGTTTTTTTATTATTTTTTTTTTTTTTTTTTTGGAAAGCCGATTATAGCACTCTTACTTGTTATTGCTGCAGGTGGTTGTGATTTCTACTTACTCTTATTAGAGTACTATTTAGAAATGTGAGCGTTTGATAAAAAATGTATTCTAAAATGTCTACAAAATTATTACCGCAAATAACGTGTATTAATGTCATTAACATAGTAACAATAATCACAACAAAAAAATAAAATTTCAGTGCAATTAAAAAAAAATAACAAAAGTAAAAGCATGTAGTAGGAATCATTTAATAAGCTCAAGCACAAATACTGTTCAAATTCATTATTAATAAACTCCATACATCTACCATCACATTACACACATTTATATTTCTGTATTTGTAGAAATTAGTCATGAAAAATTATTTTTATGTTGTATAGAACAACTGCCACTAATATAAGAAAAAATTATATATACGTAAATAATTTTTTATTGCGTTTATTTACTTTAATTGAGCTTGATTCCTTCAAATATTAATATTTCGTGATATTCTCATAAAATATTTATTATTAAAAAACTACGATATTAAATGTATTTAAATATTAGGGGAAAGCATATCCACATGGCCAATACGCTACTGCTCATATAGCTCATCAGTGGATTTTACCAAAATTTTACAGAGCAAACCTCACAGTTTTACATTCAAAGCCAATTTGATTAAATGATAACTCCATTGAATCTATAAACTAAAAAGAAAATTTAAACTCAAAACACCAAATAGTCATTGAGTAACTAACGAAAGAAAAAAAATAACAAGTAAGAGTGCTATACTCGGCTATGCCGAATCTTATATACCCTTCACAATCTATGTAAATCTAGTATAGTAAAGTAACTCCAGTCAAAAAAGCAAATATTGGTGTGACAGAGAATTAAAAAATAAGAAAAAACTTAATTATGACATATGTATATCTATTGCTACGTTTTTCCCTTTTAAGATAAACGTATGGATTCTTTTGATTGCAAATACCACTGTGGCTCATTATAAATTATGTATTCTTACTTTGTGGCTTTATCTGGCTATACTTCTTGATCCTACCGGTCTTGTGAACCCTTGGTCTCGTATTTACTAAACATGCATTATTATTACAAACGCAGCCATTCACGCTACACTTCTGTGTTACTCCTGCGAGACATGAACTCTCGATGTCGTGTTTAGTAACCTTAACTATCCACAGACCACTCCACTACGCCTTTTATTCAAGCCAGTCATGCCCTTTACCTAATAGCCACAACACACGCCTGCCATACGTTGTTAAACTTCCCTACGCTAACCGCTACCGTTCTTACTTTTTGTTACTAAGGGCGTCTTGATAATTATCTGTTACTCTTATATTAAATTTGGCGTCTCTACTGAATTACCTGACATGGCTTCATACAATAATTGTCTTTTGCTTCTCGGGAGGCTTTACTGCTTCTTTTTAGTTTTTAATTGTCTAATACAATTATTAGTTTTTATTTGTACTCATGTCCGAAGGTGGGCTCGAACCCATTATCTTCTGTTTTACAGCAATCACCTCTACCAACGCAGCCATTTAGGTTGCTCTGCATTTGTTAGCTAATTGTGTTATTGTTCTATATGCACACCATTATTTGAAGTAACTTTTTCACCACGTTCATACGGAAACAACAACAGGGGTTGTCAGATTTTATTTTCGTTACAATATAATAACATAAAAATGTCATCGGCTCTTAGTGTATTATGTATTTTTTAAAAATTTTAGTATTTCCTTAAAGATTTCTTTTAAATGATGCCCATACTGATATTTTAAAAATTTCAAGATTTCAGAGCTCCGTAACTCGGAAAATATGTGCAAGCGCTAATTTTTTCACTTTATGTTTTTTTCTTATATTTTAATTCTCTACCGCCCCATATATATATATATTTTTTTATTATTAGAGTTACTTCATTGTTCCAAATTATATGGAAAAATTAGAGGTAGGCGTGGACAATGGACATGGACCAATTTTGCTGATTTCTAGTGGCAAGTCTCTGAACGATTGGCGTATTTATATTTTTGTTGTGATTTCAACACCAACACGGACGGACAGGGACATCGCTAATCGGCTTTGCTATGCAAAAGAAATTAGAATATATGTACTTTATGGGACCGAAAATGGACATAGTATTTCGTAGGTAGGCTTAAGAATAAAGAGTCAATGGCTGCGTTTGTAGAGGTGATTGTTGTAAAACAGAAGATCATGAGTTCGAGCCCACCTTCGCACATGAGTACAAATAAAAAATAATAACTGTACAAGGCAATTAAAAATTAAAAAGAAGCACACAAGCCTTCCGAGAAGCAAAAGACAAAGTATTGTGTGAATCCATGGCAGACAATTTAGTAAAAACGTCAAATTTAATATAAGAGTAACAGATAATTATCAAGACGCCCTTAATAATAAAAAGGAGAACGGTAGCGGTTAGCGCAGGGAAGTATAACAGCGTATGGCAGGCGTATGTTGTGGCTATTAGATAAAGAGGATGACTGGCTTGGCGTAGTGGAGTAGTCTGTGGATGGTTAAGGTTACTAAACACGACTTCAGATAGTTCATGTCTCGCCGGAGTAACACAGTAGCGTCGCCTGGATGGCTACGTTTGTATTAATAACGCATGTTTAGTAAATATGAGACCATAGGATTCACAAGACCGTAGGACCAAGAAGTATAGCCAGATAAAGCCACAAAGTAAGAATACAGAATTTATAATGAGCCACAGTGGTATTTGCAATCAAAAGAATCCGTACGTTTATCTAAAAAGGGAAAAATTTCTGACTTTTTGAGGAACGATATTCCAGATCCTGGATATTCTAACTGTAAGTGATTTATGCATATTAAGAGTATTAATTGTTGGATATACATATAATCGCAGATGTGCGAGGCGAGTGGGCAAAGATAACAAGATTTTGCACCGAAATTTTTGGATTTTATAAAAGAGCGTAATAAACCTAAATTTAATAAAGTCATCTAAGTACATTCCAAAAAAAACTTTTTATTTCCGCGAGACATGAGCACGTAAATCTAACTGATAAGCAAATCATATTACTTATCAAAAGATTTTCTTATTTTATCCATATTAGTTATTTTTGTGGAAGAGTATATCTCTATGCTGTTAAGAAAATCGGCATAACTAAACTCTTTCCAATAAACTTTCTAATATGAAATGGAAAAAAATAACCTAAAGAATTTATATTCCGTAGTGTTAAATTAACCCTAGATACTACCTTATTTACAAGCTGCTTATTACAAACGGAATGACAAACTTAGTTATATCCTTTTTCCACTTTTTTGGTGAAGGGTATAAAAATAGTCGTGGCTGAAATTATTGGCGGAGACTAAATCTTGTCCGGGGGTGTCTCAGCCTCCCCTAGACAGGCCTAATTACGCCAATGGAATAAATATAATTTTAACTTATAAAAATGGATTCTAAGATGTTTTTCTATTTTTCTAACAGTGATCTTCAAATTTTTTCTATTTCTTTAGATCGATTCATTTTTTAAGTTTTAAACAACAATCCCTTTAATTATTAGTGTTTTTTTTTCAATTATAGGAACCGTTGAGATTACTACAGTATTGTCAGCCCTTTTTGGTGTCATAGCGTTAATGCTATTATTTTTTCTTTACGTCAATCGTAAATGGTGCTTTCACACTCGACGTGGTCTACACTGTTGTGATGAGAAACATTTGGCATCAAAATGTGCACAAAAGTTATGTAAGTTCATAAAATAATAGCTTGCTTTAATCATTCAATACAAATAGAAAAAACTCGAACCATTGCAGCACGAAAGAGACGTTATGATAACACTAGTTCAGACTCTGAGGAAGATATTTTAAGACGATTACGCTTACAGCAGGCACGAAATGCTTCAAATAATGGCAATAGTTTCTACGCAAACTATGGCATAAATCAAGTCAATCCTCTATCACAAAACTTTAACTATTTTAACAGTGACTTGCAACGAGTTACAGTAGCACCACGTGATTCATCCAAGGATCCCTTAGCTATAGCGGAGCGTGGTAAAGTAGGCATACCTTCATCACATAGCGAGTGTAGTTCTAATGACTCAGTAGAAGCTTCGATTGATAGTCATACTGGTATAATAACAGGAGAAAAGAAAGGTAATATTTGCAACAATAATTATTAAAGCTCAAAAGTTCTTACATTAATTATTTTAATTTACAGAACGCTTACCTTCTATCAGCAAATCTTCTGATATTTCAAATAGTGCCTCTATTAAAGATTCTCGTATAGAGGTAAATTCTGATACAACTAAAACCACAAAATATCAAAAGGTTATTAGCTCAGCAACACCACACACACCTCCACGGCAAGATAGTTTAGAGGATGTACCTGATATTCAGTGTAATAATAACAATAATGAAGACGTAAGTTGATTTTCATTATAAAGGGGTTCATTTCTATTAATATGTACCTAAACTTTTGTTAGGAACCATTATTTGATACTAGCGACTTACGATCTATTAAGTCCGATGATATATCTATGCAAACACAATGTTACGGTAAATCCGGCAGTGTGGAAATCTCACTTCTTTACGATGCTCCAATGCGTAAGATGACAGTTCATGTTTTGCAGGCACGTGGTCTGCCCACAATGGGTAGTGGCCAACAAACACATACTCAAGTACGTCTTCTAATGCTACCAAATAAAAAACAAAAGCATAAGACTAAAATTCGCTCCGGAGAAAATCCACAATATATGGAGAGCTTTTTACTGCATCGTGTTACGCCCGAAGAAGTTAACAATATGGGCTTACGTGTGCGACTATATGGTTGTGAACGTTTACGTAAAGAACGACTGATTGGTGAGGCTTATGTAAGCTTTGCTACCATAGATTTGGAATTAGAAACAAACTTATGGCTGCCGTTAGAACCAAGAAATACATCATCGGTAAGTTAAAAACTTTTAACCAACATTCTGGTTTTGAGTATAAAAAAATGAACAAACAAACCGCAATTGAATGTCAGTCAATATACAGATATAAAAAAGCTGTTGTAATATGGGTATAAATCAGAGAACTGCAAGAGTGTCTGTTTTTAATACTCTAAGTATACTCATCTTAAATGCAGTTGCGGTGTGAACCAGAGAACTGCACGAGTACACCGCAACCCATGAGTACACCGCATATTTACTCTATACTTACTCTATACTTTTCATACTCGACTATTTTAAACACCACAATAAAAAGTTGCGGTATTTATTTTACCCATTCCTGTAAAAACGAGTATCAAAAATATCGCAATCAGAATTTTAAGTATTTTTTATACTCGTACGCGAGAATTATTTTAATTCTCTTTATTTGTAAGCAACGTTGCCACATTTTTACCCTATTAAAGTTTTTTACTGCCGTTTTATGAAACAACAACCGTTTTCATAGGTATGAAATACAACACATATTTAATGAATAAACTGCAATAAAAACCGCTTAAAGGCACAGCTTTTGTACACTATTTAAGGCAGTATACTTATTTTGTTTCTATTTTTATGTACAAATATTTTCTGTTTATGCGCCTTGTTGTCATAAACGTGCTACTCGTACTAACGGTATTTAGGAAAACAAAATGATAAAATGAATCCCTGAATAAAAGGAAAATTACTTAATTTTTTTAGGTTTAACAAAACTGTATATACGCAGATGTAATATTGCATTGACTGAATAGACATATACCTCATAAATAATAATAAATAAAATAAAGTTGTTAGTTTACATATTTTATTTTGTTAAATATAATTATTGCTTTTATACCTATTTATTAATTTTAAAAATCTATTTGCTTAACGAATAGAATTTTTAAATTTCTATCCTGTGTGACTTAAAGAACCCTAACAAAAACGTAATATAATAAACAATGAACTATTCTTGAGTTATTAGTAAACTTTTGTTGTGTTTTTAATAAATGAAAATATGGCGAATTTTACGGGTTCTATTTAATTTATTTTCTGTTATATATTAAATAAACTTTCGTAATTTCAAAGAAGTATGTATGTTAGCTAATTTAGACATTGACGACTTTTGCTATTGTGTTTGATTTAATAATTCTGATCTGATAACTCTGTTTTCCTCTCACTACACACGTTAAAATCTCTCTCTTGGTGTTTGTTGTGAGTATGAGTACGAATAAAGCAGCGTTACCACACAAGAAATTTACTTTCTACCAATAATTTTCAAAAATCCTACCAAAATCGTTCACAGCCTACCAAAAATTTAAAAATGCATTTTTTGCATATAAACTCTGTTATACTCACTTGGTTTTTTCCACCGTAGTTGTTGAGATGGTAGTTTGTCATTTTGTGACATTTGAGATGGGTGTTATGATTTAAAATAGTTTTAGAGCATACTATGCAGAATGAACACCCATCTCTTTCCTGGAGGCAATCAAATTCGCTCAACCATTCGGTTCTAAATTTTCTTTTGACTGTTTCTTTACATGCAATATTAGTAAATATTTATGTAATAAATAGGTACATATTTACAATTAAAAAAGTTTACTTTTTTTCCATTATGTTTGTTAATTTTTTTAATACGTACACTTAAAAATAAAACTTCACTCAAAAATTATGTTAATTTCAATTTCATAATATTGTTCGCGTTTCTTAAACCACAGATGGTTATAGCTTTAATCATCTCTATGCAAAAAAGCAGATATGTCTGTTATTACACCTAAAACAGTTTTTGAAAACAGTGATAACACTATTCAAAGTTATTGTTTATTTAATTCAAAGTTACATTTCTTTTTATTTTATGTTCTGACATTTTAAGGTGAAAAATTTTCTATTGCTAAAAAATTGCTGGAGAAGGAAAACCTACCAAAAATTAAAAAAATGCAACAAACCAACCAAACTACCAAACTGTTTTTTAAAAACGAAAAACTACCAAGTTTGGTCCGATTGGACCAAAGCGGCAACGCTGGAATAAAGTAAAGCCAGCATCGCAAACATTTTACTTGAGTATGCTAGACACTTATACTCAAATGGAATGGGTATAGTAAATACTCGCATATGAGCAGTTTCGCCCGTGCGTTCACCTGTATTATTTCGCCATGCTCCCATGTATAGTGAACTTAATTTCGATCTTAACTTCGAGAACTGAGTCTATTCTGTCGAGTGCCTATGGAACTTTCCGTTGCGCGGTATATATTGTCTTAATCCCTCTTGGTGCTCCCAAGCACATTATCTATGTGCCGATATGGCAAAAAGTATTCGTGAAAGGTGACGCCAACGTACTTTAACCTTTCCGAAGTTCTGATAATGTCCTTGGATAGCATTTAAAAAAAAAAATATTCATTGCAACATTTTAACAACTAAACGAAAATTCTCAAAATAAAGAAATTTCCTATTCAATTTGTTTTTACAATATACACAGTAATAATTATACAGTTTTATTTGAATAAGGTCAAGAATTCTAAGTTCTTAAGAAAATCTCTAAAAAACTTTAAATTTTTTTACCACACTCACTAAACAATTTTATAATTTTGGTTTGTAAAAGTTGTTTTAAATTTTTACAAGCCCAAAATTAAAGAACAAATCAGTGTTTAAGCCATTAATTTTATCTTTTCTTTTCTGCTTAAAGATTTTGGGATCATCTAGCGATCTATTAAGTTTAGCCCGTTCCGATAGTGCCGGCTCGACCACTTCAATGCAACATGGAGGTGTACCCGAGCTACTTTTAGGTTTAGGTTATAATGGTACCACTGGACGTTTAACTGTAGAAATTGTTAAAGGCAGTCATTTTCGTAGTTTAAATTTAAACAAGGCACCGGATACATACGTTAAGTTATGTTTAGTTAGTAGTATTGGACAAGAAATCTCAAGAGCAAAAACCTCAACAAGACGTGGTCAACCAAATCCTCTGTTTAAAGAGACATTTGTATTTCAGGTAAGTAAAATTTATATTTGTACACATTTATTCTTAATTTTTTGGAAAACAAAATAAAAATTAGAAATTCAGCTGAAACAATTTGAAACACATTTATTGAACAATTGTTTTTTTTTGTGTTATTTTATTAAAAATCTTTCTGTACGATTAAGAAAACACAAGAGACCTCAAATATAATTGTTTAAGGGCCTTTATTATTATTTTTAAATAATTAAGATTTTGTAGACTTTATAGCTTTTGCTTAGTGTTGAGTCTAAATTATACCTTTAAGGCAAGGAGATGATATATAGTCTACCTTCAGAAATCAAGAAGATATAATTCTTTAATCAAATCTTAATACTTTTATATATAATCTTTTTGGTAAAAAAATTAAAAATTTTAAAAATCTCCCTTTCAACAATTTTTAAATTAAAAAAAGGTACCGACTTGATTAATATGTTGTTTATCTTAGTTTTTTTTAAACAGTTCTCGGTAATCGCGTACCGAGAAAAAGTAAAGCAAGATGCCAACATTATATGTCCTATTGGACCCCCTTCGTTCCTCAATGATTTCTGGTACTGCTGGAAATCAATAATCGATTTATATCTTAAATTAAACAACGGGAATTTTTTATTGTATTAATTAATTTTTAAAATAAAATCTATTTTTCGTGCTATTTTCTATTATCCCAAATAATTATTTAAATTACCGATATTGATTATTGAGGGTCAAACCACGTCTCGATGGCCATTTCGTTATCGCTTACTTAACTCTTTAGGTAACTTCTGACAAACATTTTAAATAAACTAAAGATTTTTGTCCAAACAATAAAGTAAAGACAAAAATCAAAGTTTAAGCAAAAACAACAATAACCAACAGTAATTCTATTTTTCTTTCTCCACTGTATACGGCTGACTTTTTTTCCGGTTTTTTATACAGTTGAAAGAGGATGAAAAACACTACGATAATTTATTTATATTCAATTCCATTTATATCTTGTTTTAGAAAATACACTTTCTATGCCCAGAGAAGCACATAGTACCATGTTTCGCTACATTTGATCTTCTCAGGTCCAGTAAATTTGCCCTTAAATAACCAAGAATAGTTGACCTGCGCTGTAAAATATTTCCATAGTCTAAAGCAGAAAAGTCGTAAGTCTAATAGGTCTATACGACTAAACAAATTCCCAGCACTATTTCTGTCTTTTTTATTCACCTACATGTGAAATATGACCCATAAAGTTAGTCCTAAAAGCTGAATAAAGTTCCGGATAATAAACAATAGAGATGGAAAGATATGACGCTTTACAGGTGATTTGAAGGGATAAAATGATTTCATAGCCCATTTAATTTTGTCAGGCTTGAGCGCTGAAAGCAGTACATCTACTCCGTTTTGCAATAAAATGGGAAGGATGCCACCCCTTACAGGTAATTTGAAGGGATCCAAATATTATATCGGCTTCTCCTCCGCGTTCTGACATTGGCCATTAAAAATCGGATTTACTTCGAGGTATAAATTCTCTGCAGGATCCTCACGATCCTGCTTGATATTAAAAAGCCTCCTAACCATTGGCGTAGACAGTCCTGTGTTGGAAGAGCTAAGCCTTCCTGGTAATAATGAAGCCCTTTCTTTCTAACAATGTTTAGAAATTACATTAAAATGAGCCAAAATGCCGAAAATAAGTCATTTTTCATTTATTTATAAGACGATGGTTCAAATCCTGATTGGGAAAAGATTAAAAATTAAAAGTTAAAAATAGTTTCTGAAATATTGTTTTTGGAAAATATTAAAAAAAAACATACTAAAAATCTTATCTACTTTGAAAAATATCAAAATATTTTCAACGTTTTCGAATATTTATATAATTTTAAAAATAAGTTTTCGTTAAAAATAGAGTTAAGAATATTTATTTATTTAATCAGGTGGCCTTGTTTCAACTAAACGATGTTACATTAATGGTTTCTGTTTACGCTAAGCGAAATATGAAGAAAAATGAAATGGTCGGTTGGTTTAGTCTCGGCCTAAACTCATCCGGACCAGAAGAAGTGGCCCATTGGGTAGATATGCGTGATATGGCTAAAGGAGAATTATTAGCACGTTGGCACGTTTTAGTGGATTCTTGATTTGAGCAGTTGGGACAATCTTTTCGGCGTGGCAGTGGTCTGGGACTTCTCGTCTCATTTGCCACAACGAAAGATAAGTCCAAAATAAAAAAACCGAAAAACGATGATGACCTAAAAGAAGTAGACAGCGGACCAGCAACAAATGCTGACGTGGTTGCGGTCGATATAGAGACTGGTCTTGAATTGGATTTTGTGTAACAGAACAATAATAAAACCATAAAATAACAAATTTTAATTCAAAATATTTTACATTACATACAAATATATAATTTTCGTCAGTAATTAAAACAATAAACAAGAAATGTTTATAACAAACGTTTGGTAAGTACAAGTAATTTGTACATTAATACTGAATTTGTATTTTTATTATTTTTGTAAAACTAAAGAAAATAAGAAAGAACATTGTTAAATTCCTAAATAAAAGGAATAGAATTTTAAATACTTTTTGCTTAAAAAAAGAAAATAAGAAAAATTGAAAAAAAAAACAATAAAATCCCCTTTACAGGGGGTTAAACTACATGGAAAAACTTGAATTTGTCAAGCATGTCTAAATTTCATGTTTCGAACTGATTTGCAATATTGTTAAAATTAAAAATATAAAAGAGAAAACATAATATTGTTATCAACAAACAATTTGTTTTGTAAGGAATGTGTTAACAGGTCTACAGAGATGTTAACAGATCAAAAAAAAAACCCTGGTATTTTTTATATACCTGAACTGGAGCATGTACTCTTGTTAAAAAAAAAAAAATTGTAACAAATAAACACTAAGTTTAGTTTGTAATTTTTTTCACTTTAACTTAAAAATTTCTACGCGCACATACATATTTATTAACTATAATTAATCAAAAAATTTTTGGTAACCAAAAACTAAATACAAAAATAATAATATAAATATACATACATAAATACTAAAGAAATTTTTATATATGAAACCTAGAAAAAGTAAAACATTAAAAAACAACAACACTATTTAGATAAACAAATTAGTCCATACGATTTTTATACTTAACAGTTATGACTTAAAAAAAATTAAATATAACAAAGTGATTATTAAAGTAAAGATTTTAATTTCAAGAGCTAGAAACAAAAGAAATAAATAATTAACTAAAACAATATTTATTTATGATATTATTAATATGATTTATGATATTATTTAATCAACTTTAATTTTCTTTTCTAATTTTTTAAAATACAAATAATGTTTTCAATTTTTCGCAATACCGTTGGGTGGCATCTTCAGGAAATATGAAACAATAATATCAATAATGAGTTTTTTCAAACACAAAATTAAGGTTATAAATTTTTTGTCAAATAAACTCAAAAAATTAAAAAAAAAATAATTATTGATATTTTTGTTTGCTGTTTTTTGAAGATGCCATCCAACGGTATGGCGAAATATTAAAAAAGTAAATAAAAGTGCTATATTCGGCTATTCTAAATCTTATATACCCTTCATCATCTATGTAAATCTAGTTTAGTGAGGTAACTCCAATCAAAAACGCAAATATTAGGATAACAGAAAATTGAAAAAAAAATTGGCACTGCATATTTATAATTTTATATAAAAATGACATCGGCTCTTAATGGGTTAATCATTTTTAAAATTTTTTAAATAATTTCCTTAAAGATCTCTTCAAAAGCTTTAATATGATACCAATATTGATATTTTAAAAAATTTGAGAGTTCCGTAACTCGGAAAATATGGGCGAGCTCCAATTTTTTCACTTGTTGTTTTTTTCTTATTTATTTTTTGATTGGAGTTACTTTAATGTTTCAAATGATATGAAAATGTCAGAGGTAGGCGTAGTTTTTTGCCTGCTGCTTGAAAAACATGGACCGATCATGCTGGTTTCCAATAGCACCTCTTTCAATACTATATCTGATCGATGTGTGAAATCTAGTTTGCCTTGGCGGACAGACGGGAATCACTCAATCGACTTTGGTACGCATAAGAAGTCAGAATATATATAGTTTATGGGGTCGGAAATGGATATTGTGGTAAAGGTATAATAATAAACATTATTTGTATTTTAAAAATTTACCTAGTGGTTAGAAAATTAGAAAAGAAAATTAATCGTAAAGCTCAAAAAACAGTTACATTTAATTAATCAACTTTAAATTGATCTTTTACAAATTTATAAAAATGTTTGCTTAATTTGTAAGTTTTTATAAACCGTAACGCAACGCAACACCAGATGTAATATGTAGAACAAACACAAGCTTCAAAACTTCGGGATCCTTTTTTTCCCGTTTGTCAACGGACTTTATTTATTCTTTCACATATGTGTAGATATTGTCGAGCCTTAGTGCACCGTCTTTATTTCATATAAATCTGTACACAGTGTGTATAAAATACAAACAGAGAAAAAAGTGATCAATAATGAACTTGGTCAAATTTTGATCACAAGGCAAACTCTAGTAAGTATTCGGAATTTTGAAATTCTAATCCCGAAATTCATGCATTTTTTCCAATATCATCAAACTTTTTAAAGAAGTTCTATTAAAGTCTGATTTTTAAAAGATTTTTTTTTTAATTATTTGCTTAAAATATATTGGATTTTTCTATAAATTTTTTTCTATTAATTCCGTTTGTGCTATTCGGCAATCTAGTTATGCAGATATTGAAAACCTAAAATAAAACTTAAAATTTTCTCTCTTTCTCTGCAAATTTTTTCCTATTATTTGTTAAATTTACAAAAATGAAGCTTTACATTCGTTATTTACATTTTAATAGTTTAAGAAAAAAAAAAACGAGGTCAAACACATATTTAGTGTTGTCATATTAGGGGATTTATATCCAAATCGAAGATTTTATTTTTAAAACAGGGATGAAAATTTTAGTTTGGGGCTTAAGGAATTCTTTGATGATATATTTTGCGTTATGGGGATTTAAAGGAATTTTTGGAGGTTTTTTTAAATTCTGTTTGGGTATTGTATTTGGCACAAAATGAAGTGTATGATTGGCTTTATATACGACGCAAAGCGTAGCGTTCGGCTACACCTGCATCGTTTTTATACCCTTCAACGCAAAAAGTAGAAAAAGGGTATAGCTTAGACTGCATTCATACAAGCAAATTTTACTTTGACAAAGTTTTGTTAATTTTCTTTTAAACTTTGTTTGGTATTCAGACACAAAAAGTTTTCTTTTACAAATTTTTGTTTTCTTCTCTTTGATCGTTGCTTATTTTTGGACGTTTTGTATGTGGTGCTTATATGTATATGTAAATATATACAACTGTGTATAAGCAACGAAAGAAAACCAAAGCAAGTTTGCGAGTACATCAAAGTCTGTACTGCTCATCATGCTTTCTCCCTCTCTCTCTCTCACATAAAATCAAAACATTGCAAAGTAAAGTGAAGTAGAATTTGCCTTGGGGTATTAGTTTTTTCGACCCCATAAAGTATACATAATCTGAGCTCTTATAGATAGAGAATTGAAAAAATAAGAAAAAAAAACATCAAGTGAAAAATTGGCGCCTCTGAACTTTTCATAGAAAAGCACGATTGTACACCATATATTTTTAAATATCAATATGGGTATCATTTAACAGCTGTCGAAGAGGTCTTTTTTAAAAATGCTTAATCCCTTAAGCCGAATATTGGGCTATTACTTGTTTATTACTTCATACGTCTAAGTTAAGTTTTGGCTGGAAGCTTAATTAAAACAGAAAGAAAAGTGAATTTAATTATTTTTTTGTTTTGTTTTTTTAAATAATTTTTCTTAAATATGTTTTTCAAGACCTGTTTTTAAAATTATATAGTTTTAAGTCTTGATTAAAATAAAAAAATAATAAAATAATATAAAACTTTGAAACATAGTACCTATAAAAAATATGCAACTTCTTATACGCACAATTTAGCAAATAAAAATAAATGAATGAATTTTTGGGATACAGATTACAGATTAAATTATAAAAATATTTATATGTATGTTAAAGTTTTGTAAATTCTAAAAGAGTATAATATATTTTAATGTTTGAAATCTATTTTTTATTAACTAAAATTAATGTATTAACTATTAACTATTTTTATATTCTTAACAAACATAAGTGTCATAAGTGATTGTAGGTGCAAATATTTTAAAGTGCATCACAATTTCAAATCAATTTAATTTGTATTTTTGTAGAGAGTTGGAGAATAATTTTGCATTTGAGTTGTTTTACCATAAAAATAAAATTTAAATCTTTTCAAAAAATTTATTATACTTTTAGAATTAGAAGTTTTTTTTAATGTTAATGTAAATGGCATGACATATGGCATAACATATGGATTATTTTTTTTTAGCACATTGATGTGAAATATTTAAAATTATTATTATTTATTTATTTATAAGTTATGAAACAGAATTGTCAAATAAGCTTATTTAATCAAAGATTTAGATCCTAGAAAGCCATACAAACAATTTATAGGTTCTCTAATAAAAGAAGAAATAAAAACCTAGAAAACAAACACTTTTTAGATTTACGTATTTAATTTCGTTTTCTTCGTTTTAAAATTTAAATTTTCCAAGGTTTACCCATCCCTGCCCTTATGACAAAAGATTTGAACACAGTTGCTGTAATTTGGGTCAAAAAGTTTAGGGTTTTTCTATATGTTAGTCTTAAATTAGAAATTTTGTCATACTGTTTAAAATAATTTATTGTGAAACTATTCGGAAGAAATAAATAGTTGTTTTAATCAAAACCTGTCATTGAAAGAAGCTTTAATTTATAAAAGATATAATATTTTAGTATACACAATATTATTCAAAAGCATTAATTGATGTTTAATGTTTTCTTTTATACAAAATAATCAAAATAAAAATTATATCTAAATATTTAAAATTTTAAAATTAAGTAAATTATTTTTCTACCTTTTAAATTGTATGTGTTTCTTATGTATTTTAAGTATTTGTAAGCGAATTTAAATGTATTTTTTTAATCATATTTTATTAAATCAAAGAAGCATTCAAAATTATGAATAAAATAACTAATCTAAATGTTTTTCATTTTTTATACTTAATTGTTAAAAACTAAAGTAAGTTGTTTTTACTAAATTTCACAAAAAAAAAAAAAAACATTTATTAAAATGTGTTCTTAAAACTAAAATATTGAAATTTATTTTTATATGCATAAAAAAAGTAAAAAATTAAATTTATTGTAAAGACTAATGGCCGTATGCATAACAAAAACTTAGTATGGGTGACGAAATTTAACTGGGTTCAGGATGCCGTCAAAATAATTTGACACTAAAAATAGCCATAAAATATAGCTATAGGTTACGAATTCATTCTACAATTATTTTAAATGTCGAATCGTATGGCAAAACACTCTGAGACCCTGCCGAATCTATCACTTGTGCCCTAGCTTCGTGCTAAGTTTTTGTTATACATGCAGCCTTAATTAATTAATTAGTCTATTTAAACTTAAATTTGAAAAAAAATTGGAAAACAAGTTTATACTATGAAATAACATAATCATTTATTTTCCTAATTGGATAAATTTTATTAATCTTTTCAATTGAGACTGTCTTTAAACAAAGTTATAAAATGGCTTAAAAACTATATAACAAAAAAACAAAAAAAAAAAAAAAACGGAATTGGCACATTTATTTAAAAAAAAACTAAAACTTTACTTATTTATATTTTTGTAACTCAAATCTAAAGTTTATAAAGTAAAAAAATTAGAAAAATTAAAATTTTACACATTACAGATGTAAGTATGTAATTCTTTATCTAGTCGCACAATTCATATGTGAATTAAAAGCTTTGAAGAAGTTTTTCTTAGGCTTACACAAGCGACTATGGCTTAACTAGGCAGATACAAGGTAAAAAGGGAAAATATAATTGAATTTAAAATTTGATTTTATTAAGGTTTTAAAACATATAAATATTCCTTTATACTTTGCTGAAATAAGTCTACATATTTTTTAAATCAACAAGTTCATAACCAATCGAAACAAAATACTTCTAGCAATTTTTATCTATAATTTTATCAATTAAAAAAATTCCCATAAAGAAAAGTGAGAACAATTTTTTAAAATTAAATCAATTTCGATACAAACACTGGACATTTAAATTTTTTTTTTATTTAATATTTAATAACGGGCCTAAAAATATATGTAAACGCAACTAAATAATTTTTTATATGATTTCTAAGAAACGAAAATTGTTACGCTTAAAATAAAATAATAATTTAATTGTTGTTTTCTAACTACTATCAAACAACTTTCTAAATTCTTAACCTTGAATAAAACCAAAGCTTAACTAAGAAAATTTTTATACAAATATTTAAAATAAGTTTATTTATTTTAATATGTATTTTAATTTAATAAATGATACATCAAAACAAAAAATAAAAATAAATATTAAAAGAACATAACACTCACACAAATTTATTAACAAGCACAGTTTTTATAACTCATAATTCTAATTAATCTGTTTTTTTTTAAACTATTAATTGATAAAATATTTTTTATAAGAAAAACAAAAAAACTGAAAATTTTTTTAATACGTGACATTTCTGTGTAATTTTATTGTAGAAATACAAAAAACACAGTTTAGTTGTTAAGAAACCAAAACTTTTCAATATGAATGATATTTGCCAATAACACTATAAATAACAAGAATTACAAATAAACAAACAAAAAAAAAAAAAAAATAATAATAATCAAATTTTGTTAATAAAACCTTTATAAAACTACAAATATTTTTTATTCCAGGGGAGTATGGGAAATAGATATGAGTGATATTTTAGTACCTGTGATTAAAAAATTACTGATCATTACAGTAACTGAGTTTATCAAGTAACAGTTCTGCGTAAGAACGTTCTTTTATATTTGCACACATGCAAACTTAAATTTAATTTTACTTTATAAAAGAGAAATATAAATGCTTTTGGCTCTTTCATATGTCAAAGCGGCTTCATTGTTGTGTAGCCTTTTCTTGCTTCTACTTGATTATTTATTTAAAAAAACAGTGATTTAAAAATCACGTTCACTGTTAACGATGTTCCTAAAAAATCACGGAATCGCTTATCCTTAATGGGAAATATGAGAAATATTAAAAGGTCATTCTAAGGCAAATTGTCAATTCGCCTTAATCATTCATTACTTAAGGCCCAACTATAATGTGCATAACACAACTTATGCAAGCTTATACAACTGTGCAAATACATTAAATTGTATGTAGTAAACTATAATGTGAATGGGGGTTTTCACACACGATTAATTTTTAATCCGCACAACTTTTGTTCTTTCGTATTCACACTAGACTAATTATGCTGGCATAAAATTGTGCACGTATACACAGCTTTGTGTGTGTTAGTATTTTCTTTGTTTATTTCATGTTTGCCTTTCGTTCGTTAAACACATGCATAAATTGCGGAACATACTTCGATAAAATAAGTTATGATGAATTGGCAGTTAATTTTAGGAGGAATTTCTTAACTTATGCCACATTTTCACAAGATTTCAATTAATATTTTATTCATATTTGACAAAAAGTTCGTTTTCAACGTTTTTCCCTGTAAAATACATATAAAAATCAACTTAATTAACTTTAAACTTAAGTGCTGTTTCTGTATTACAGGCGAACAACTCGTCTGAAAAAATTATATAAAAAGCACTGTTTTTTTATTTCTATATTCTATTTTTATTTCTATATTAATCGCCAGAAACAGCATGTTAATTTCCCTTGATAGAATATAAGAAAATTGAATTCAATCATAACAAATCTCAATCATGTACATAATTACATCATTTTCTTCATATTTATCTTTACTCGTCGATGGACAACTAAACACTAAAAATCGCTCTGCAAAAAAAAACACGCAGAACCTGTGTTTTCATAAGTGTGTATGTGTTAGTTTTGTTCTGCTTGTGCGGGGTTGAAGCTGGTTGAAAAAATTGTGCCAACCAAAAACCACTCTCCTCACCGAAAATGCCTATAAACTGCGATTTTATGCCAGCACAATTGTTCCAGTGTGAAAACCCCCAATAAAATAACTTTTCGTCAAGTTTCGTTAAATTTCATTTCTTTATGCAAGGTACGAAACTGATCGCACTTTCCGTACGGAAACAGCTGATTGTGCTTTGATTTATACATTAATAAAGAAATTTTCTAATTAAGACCTAAACTAATAAATTTTTTAGTTTTTACTTCAATATAAAATGAAGAAAAAACAACATTTTCTTTATGGCCAATTTTTTACAATTATAATATATTTAAATTAAATTTATATTTATACACACATTTGTATACCATATAAACGATGAACATCGTTGCATTTTTTAGTACGGTTGGCCACAAACACAAAATAGAAAATAATTTGTAATCATTTTTTTTACATTTTCTTAGAAAATAAACCAAAATATGTAAATGTGTTTGTGAATGTTATTTAAATATATAAAAATTTTCTTTAAAGCCTTTTAGTTTTAAAATTTTGTTGATTTATATAGAAATTATTTTTGGCAAAAGTACGAAATAAACATAAATGTGCAACTGTGGCACATAAATTTCTTTGATAAGGCCCCTTTCAGATTAGGCAAGTTTACTTGCGCAAGTCTTGTGTTTGTTGGTGTGAGAGGAAAGGTCGGTTTGAAGGGGAAAGACTTGCCGAGATTTGAGTACCGACTTGCTTGTACTTGGCAATTCTGCTTCTGCTGTCATTCTTCTATTGGATTATTTATTAGTTTTTTACATTGTCTTTTATTTCTTCTTCGGCGTGTTGTTAAGCTACATTCCAAAACAGGAAGAAATTTATGGTTTACAAAAACGTCAACAAATTACGAAAATTCGAGCATAAAAAAATTAAACTTGCTCAACAAAGTTGCCGAATGTGAACATAAAAGCAAGTTCAAGAGAAAATAAACAAAAGTGAAAATTATACTTGCGCAAGTAAACTTGCCTAATCTGAAAGGCGCCTAAGTTACCTAAGCATTTGACAGGCTTTTCGTTGAATTTTTGACATAAGCTAAAGCTAGCTTATGCACATTATAGTTGGGCCTTTAGTCCATACTTACATTCAAGGCGAATCAATTACCAGGTGGCAGCGTAGGCGAATTCATTAATTTTCGCCGTGTACACTACTGTCAAACTCCATATATAAAAAATCTGTTTACCATTTTTTTTATATGAAGTTTGACATTCGTTTCACCAGCAAAAAATAATAAATTTTCTAACGCTGCCACCTGATAATTGATTCGCCTTGCTTACATTAGTCCAGATCAAGACGAATTAAGTACCAGGTGGCAGCGTGAGAGAATTTGTTATTTTTTGCTGGTAGAAACGAATGTCAAACTTCATATATAAAAAATTGTACTATTATAAAACGATAAAAAGCTACTAAAAGGGTCCAAAATAAAAAAAGATATTGTGAAAACAGCTGATAAGCGGTATTGTTTGAAGCTAATCAAGGACGATAAATTGACAGAAAAAACCAATTGATGAAATACAAAATGTTAGCGTTAGTGCTGAAACAGTCCGCCGAATCTTTAGAAGTAATAATTTAAATGGAGGGCCTTGCCGCCGAAACCCATTAATCGAAATAATAGAAAACTGAAATATGCCTTCTCTCAAGAGCTTGAAAGTTTTTCCGATTTTTTCGATGCTTGTATTATCTTCTTAGGTTATTTTTATAGATAAAAAGGTTCGCTTGAAGAAAACCTCCTACTGACCATTAAGAAAACAGTCAAGTATGGTGGGGTTTATCTAATGATATTGGGCTCTATGCAGCGGTTGGTGTTGGGAAAATGCTGAATGCCCAGGCAGAAAAAACAACTTTGTGTTCTACCAAGACAGTGATCCCAAACATAATCTTGGATTGTACTAAAATGGCTTCATATAATTGCCCAACAGTAACGGAGAGTCCTTTCCAGTCTCCAAACTTGAACATATCTACGTAGAATTCAAAAAAGAGTAGCTAAGCGGAGCCCAAGTGTTGCCGTATTAAGGGAAGCAGTAACAGAAGGTTGGTACAGTATTGAACCCGATTTTTGTAAACAAAGTTACCTATTCTGCAATGGCATAACACTATGATTGCCCTTGACTTTTCTATTCCGGGAGGTTCTTACTGCTGTTTTCCGTTGGAATGCTACCACCACTGGTGAAAGTAACTTTATTCACATCTGTTTTTGTTTTATTACGAACAGACGAGAACAATACTGTTTTCAAATATATCGGGGATGTCACATCTTATTTTCGTAACAATATTTTATAAAGTATAAAAACCAAAGGCGGAGGGTATTTAGACAATGTGTGCATGTATTGGAGTACGTTATTATACCCTACACCACAGGTGGAAAAGAGTATATCTAAGTTTGTCATTCCGCTTTACCCCATTAATTATACACTATATTCTGAGTTCTTACGCATAGAGAAGTCGATTGAAAGATGTCCGCCCGTTGCTATTGAAAATCAGCAAAATTGGTCCATGTCAAGCAGCACGAAAACCCCACGCCTTTTTTTAACTTGCGTTTGTATTTCTGCAGCCGGTTATTTTTTGATGATAAAAGGTAAGAAAACTTGGCAGCACTTACTAAATTGGTTGTTGTTAATAATATTAATGGTATTAAGTTGTGACAAAAATGCTGAGCAAAACTTACAATTCTCGGAAAAAGCTTTTTTTGAACAGAGAACCTTCATGGTAGTAAAGAATTTCTATTCAATTAGAAATCTGCAGTATGGTACATGTGGTATGCTTAGTGATGTGGTTATACATACATATATCACCGAGTATATATGCTTAGTGCATATATGGGAGGGTATATAAGATTCAGTATAGCCGAATATATCACTCTTTTTCCCACTCTTCCTTTTTTCCACCTGTTTTGGAGGGTATAAAAATATTAATTTCTAATTTTGATAAACCTTTATTAGCTTTCAAGAATTCGTTCGCAAATGTTTTATTATCGCAGTTTTAATTTAATATTTCAAGATTTAATTTATAATTCTAACATTGTCTTAAAGGGTTGTATCTTAATCTAAACAATATTAACTAGAATTTACTTTTTACGTTTTCTGCGCATTTTTTTGATAACTTCAGAATCTTCATCTTCCGCGTAATGAGAACTAGTAAAATCAAATTCATTGTGTTGTTGTTGTTTCAAGGATGAATTATGATTGTCCCATTCTTTGCGTAGTTCACTTAGCATCCCAGGCGTTAAAAGGCCTTGGGCAATTAGGCGATCTGTAAGCCGACCGCGTGTAGTGCTGGGGATACGTGGTTCTGCAAGTACTTGAATTGATTAAAATTTTATTAAATTTTTTTAATTAAATGTATAATACCTTTGGTCTGCATTACACGTCTTACATTATAGGTTGTATCACCATCAGTAGCTCCTTGATTAGCTTCAGTATTCTTAAGTAGTCTTGTAATTTGAAAAACACCCTGCTGGATAATTTCATCAAGTTCCTTTTGTGCAGTTCTCACAGAGGCTGAATCAGGGAAAAGATCCACAAATCGATAACTTAGCCAAAGATATAAATCCATTACATCGAATACAGATTCTAAGTGCACTAAATCTACTATTGTCTTAGGCAAACTAAAGGGCCAACCACAATTTTTGGTTATAAATTCAAATGTTATAGGCTCACCACGACTATACTGACGGGCAATCTTAAAAATAAAATTAAATACTTTCATTTCAAAATCTTGTTTTAATTTTCTTACCTTTAAAAACATGGAACATACAAAAGGCATCTTACGATTAATGGGAGCGCAGCAAAACACATAACGTGCCCTTAAAGGCAACGGAACATGTTGTGTCATTTCAGCTAAAAACTTAAAATCCTCTATATTGCACATGAAATATAATGAGTCATCTACTGTACAAAGATTTACAAAAATATCCTATTACATAGAAATAATTATCATAAATTTGTTATAATATGCTTCCGTTCTACATTTTTTATTACCATTAAATTACTTAATGTTGAGTTAGGCAAATGATAGGCATATAATTCTATTTGATCGGCGGTTGGGTGTAAGCCTGCTTGCTTTAGCGGGTCAGGAGTTTGAGCGAGAACGTGCTTAAGAGTTTCTAAGTCCTCTGTCTTGTAGGTGGTTACATATCCATGCTCCCATTGAGTGCCAAACCGTCCTGCTCTGCCCGCAATTTGCAGAGCTGAAGAAACTGAAATTGTGTCAATCTGTCGTTCTCCCTTTTCATTCATTGCTGGTTTGACCAAAGAATAAAATATGATTCGTCTTATACTTCTACAATAATAGAAAAATAATAATAGAAATAATAAATAATATTTATAGTAGAGAGAAAAAAAGAAGACAAGCCTTGAAATGTCATGAATTTATAAAGTTAATGTTTTAAATAATGATAGTTTACAATGTTACTAAGACATTAGTTAACTGGTAACGACTTTTTTTTAGGAGACAAGAACTTTATATACTTTTTTATATTTCGGAACGTAATAATAATAATTTTTAATTTAAACTATCGACTTATTCAAATACTTACAAATTTAAGCCCATTCCGATGGCATCAGTAGCCACCATAACTTTACAACTATTTTCAGGATCATTGAATTTAGCTGCTTGAGCTAATTTTGTACCTGGAGGTAAACCACCATAAATAACAGCTACTTCTTTTCCTCTAAGTTAACCCAGCATTAGAAAATTAAGATATTTTATTAATAATAAAAATCCTACCTTGCTTCGATTTCTGTGGAAACTGAATAAATGTCGTTTTTACTAAAACAAACAATGCAATCACCAGGTTGTACATTGTCCAAGGTTACTAATGCCGAGTCTTCAATCGTCAGTTCGGTAAGACGCTTATAGTGATGAACTTCAACAATTTCATTTGTGGTTTCACAAATCTTTTCCAACAATTCCAACGAACCTGATTCACCACACACATGTACTTCTTCGGCAATAAGACCTAGAAAAGCCCGTGTCCAAGCCCATCCTCTTTGAGGATCTCGTAGTTGTTGTATTTCATCAATAACTGCTACTTCGTCTAAAAATTATTTTATTACAGTAATACGAAAAATATTTTGTTAAACAAGTATTTTTTTCCTCACAGGGTGTATTGACAGATGTCATTTCTACAGTACAAGCAACATGAGCAGCGGGCGTGTTCTCGTTAATTCCAAATTTACGTTCTTCGCCTGTTACTAAATCACACGGAGTACCCTGGTTTATTTTCGTATTATTATTATTGTTTTGGAGTACACAACATATGTTATATCTACCTTTTCATTAGCCTTATTAAACACCTCAGTGGCTAACAATTTTAGAGGACCACAATAAACACCAGACTTTGCAGAAAGAAACCGTTCTAAAGCATGATAAGTTTTGCCTGAATTTGTTGGTCCAGCATGAAAAATAATTTTTCTCGTTATGGCCCGAGCACTAGGATACCAATTCGCGGGTGTTCTTAAATCGGAAATCTTCTTTAAATCATCCATACACTCCAAATGAGGAAATATGGTCCTAGCATGGCTTAGAAAATAGGGAAATATGTCATCAACGTGACCAGCCCCATTAATAATATCAGAAAATGTTATATGGAGATCTACAGGAAGATTTTCAGACTCTATGCAAAAACGTCTAAACGAAGCAAAAGCTTGTTGCTGTAAATAATCTGCAAATAAAAAAGTATTCCTTTCAACATATACATATACTTAAAAACAAAAGAAGAAACTTACTATCCAACCCATTTTCCATACACAAAGTTTTAATTTCTCTTCTTTGGGTGAATTTATTTAAACTTTTTAATAGAGCAGACTTTTCCAATTTACCCGCAAGCTCGGAACCAACATCTGATTCATCAGCATTATGATCTACTTGGACGGGTTTAAATAATGTTGAAACATTACTAGGTTGTTGCTTACGATTCCGGGCAAGATTTGTTACCGCCACATTAAGTAATCTTTGTGTCACACTCATTACCCCAGCAACCGCTTCAAGTCGCAGTAGCGCCGATGTAAACGTTATATTTTTCATAGCAGTGCATATTAACGATAAACTTCTACGAGAATTTTGCATTATTTTACAGCTCCATAAAGGGTTATCCTGATTTTAATATTAATTTCATTTACTCTTTCTAAGTTTTGACACCAAAATTATTTAATTTTATTCATGAATTTAAATTTGAATGTGATGCAATACATTTGTTTAAAAAACAAAAAATGCTTGCACTGTCAAAACTGCAAAGCTTAACCTCAAATTTTACAACAAAATGTCATATGAAAAATTCAAAGAAACATATGCAACAGGGCTGTGTTCGCTGTTAAACAAGTTGCCAGGTATACTCAAGAGATAATGTGGGATATAGGAGTCGTTAGTTAAAGGAAAAGTGATTTATCTCTTTGTTACAGTGCAGTCACACGGCCAAGTTTTTGTTCAATTCTCTTTCAAGAAATTTACACATACTGCTTGTCAAAATTCACAAAAATTGAAAGCTGTGACGTAGGCTGCACGCAATTTCAAAGCAAGTTTTTAAGCAAGATGTCATAAAGAAACCAAAAAAAATTTATTTGAAGGAAAAATCTTCAATCAGCTGTTCTCTTGAATGAAAATTTGAAAGACTCAATTGAACGAAAATTTGAAAGCAAATTCTCAGCAAGTTTTTAAAGTGAGAGTGTATTGGTAAAAAAATGAGAGAAATTTTAAAAATTGAATGAAAACTTGATCGTCTGACACCCTAGTTATAGCATGTATTATGTACATATGTTGAAAAAAGACTTTAAAACTAGTTTTTTATGGCAACCTGTAGTTTATTTCGAACAAAATTCTTTTTATAAAACCAAAACATTCTTCATGGGTTTACGTTTCTTTGCTTATAATATGTATAATTATTTTTGTGTCTTTTAGTGTAAAAACCAGCGTTATAGCATGTTTACACGGCAAAATGAATCACTTATATACCGTTCCTGCATTGACTTCTGTTTTAAATTTTATTTTACGTTTAAATTTTTGTGTTCGTAATTAATTGAATTTTAAATTATAATATATTATTTGTTTTTATTTTAACACACATTCACACAGCACTTTTAATATTGGTATCCTATTTTTGTATACATTTATATACAGCTAGTTCAGATAAACTTGCGATAAAATTTAGGGAAGACAGAAATTGTTCACGCTTCGCAAGTAGATTCAAACTGAATCGTCTTAAAATAACATGCTTCGCTCTAAAGATTTTATATGGCGAAGCACCTTGATTCGGTTGTGATTGAGCTGTGGCTCCGCGGAAACATAGAATTAGCGATAACGTACAATTAAAAAAATTTAATGTGGCAACTTTTATTTAGAGAATGCTCTCTTATGTGCTCTTACTTTCCTAATAATAGTTGTCAAAACAAATTTCATACGCAATAAAACGAAAACAAATACGAATTGTGTTTGCAATACCAACTTTAACCATTAAAAAATCAAGCAAATTTACAAATGAGTCATTTTATGCTACAAATATTAAAACATTAACACTTTACAACAATTCAGCATAAATTTAAACTTCAAAATGGGTTTATTTGGCCAGACAAAATCAAAGGATCCCAAAGAGCAGGTTAGTTTTTGCTAATTGAAAATAATTTGAAGGTAAATCCAAGTATGACGACATCATTTACTTTACGAAAATCCAAAACAAAAATAATATATTTATAATTAAAAAAGGTACAAGAATGGACGCATAAAATACGAAAAGAAAGTAATCAACTTGATCGTCAAATTCGCAGCATACAAAGAGAGGAGGAAAAAGTTAAAAGAGCCCTGAAACAAGCAGCAGCGAAAAATGACCGTGATACATGCATCATATTGGCAAAAGAAATTGTGGGAGCCCGTAAAGCTGTAAATCGTATTTATACTTCTAAGGCCCACTTAAATTCAGTGCAGTTACAAATGAAAAATCAGTTATGTAAGTAAGCGTGCTGAAATGACGTTACAAAATACATACAATAAGCCCATTTCTATTAGCAACTTTGCGCGTGGCTGGTTCTCTACAAAAATCCACGGAGGTAATGCAGGCTATGCAAAATTTGATTCGCTATCCAGAACTGGCCGGCATAATGCGCGACATGTCAAAGGAAATGATGAAAGCAGGCATTATTGAAGAGATGCTAGATGAAACAATGGATTCCCTGGAGGAAACTGAGGAAATGGAAGAGGAGGCTGCTAAAGAAGTAGATAAAGTTTTGTGGGAAATTACGAACGGTAAACTGGGTGAAGCTCCACTACCTCCAGAAGAATTGGCTGGTGCTGAACAACAAAAGGCACCAGCTGCTGTTGCAGTTGCCGATAATGTTGAAGATGAAGAAGAAGAGGACCTACAGGAAATGCAATCGCGGTTAGCTTCCTTACGTTCGTAAATTTACTTCGAAGAGGCTGGTCAACGAGGCATCGTGTGGATTTTTAAATAATCATTTAAAAAAATTCCATTATAATTTATTTTTTTATATGGTTAATTTTTAAATACACAGAGATAGTTATTATTTGCATAAATTATTTTTTTTATTTAAGTTTAAATTTTAGTTTGTTATTTAATTATTTTCCGTTGCAACTTAAGTATTTAATCTTTTTTATAGCATTTAAATTAAATGAATAAATATTTATTAAAAAAAAAAAACTAACGTTATATTTTGTTTTGTATAATTATAAATACAGGGTTAATTTTTAAGAAAAAGTTGGCCCATAATTATGTTTGCTAATCTGCTAAATAAATAATTTTTTTTTAATTGTCAAGTTTTTTCAAAACAATTTTTTATTTATTTATTACAGTAGTACTAAGCGTAACAGGCCAAAATTACAAACCTATTTCAAAAATAAGTCTTAAATTAACATTTAATTTATAAAACTTCATATTTTTAAAAATATTTACAAAGAAAACAATTATGTCTATACTAATTACTAAATTTTTGAAGATTTTTTTAGGAAATTTCAACAGTAACAAAAAAAATTTGTGAAAAAATATTTCCGATTAATTTGCTAGTTTTCATAGAAATTTTGATTCTTGGAGAATTTTTATGCGAATAATACATTTTTTCAATTTAAATTTTCGCGTTTTATATGTTTTAACAAATTTTTATTTAAATTATTTTCTCTAAAATTTCTATTTACTTTGCAAATTTCGACTTTTTAATTTGTTAATATTCGACATTTGTTTTCTTAAATTATTGGTCATAAACAAGTTTATAGTGAATTTTCAGTTTTTAAATCCCGAAAAACGGTGCAACAGAAATTTACATTCAGTTTTTGATATTTTTTCTTTTTAGAAACAACTATTTTTGCTTAGCTGCAATTTTTTATGTTAAATTTAAATGTTTTACTAAGTTTTTTGTCAAAGTACGACTTTTGCGAAATTAATATATGTATTTTGAAAAATTTTTAATTTTAAGGTTGTTTTGTTTTAATATTTAACATTATTTAACTTTATTTGTATTTTGTAAGCCTAATACTGCGTTTCCACTGAATAGAAATCAAAGAGTTTATGGAAAACCACATTGCAAGTGTTTCCAATTGAGCTGAAATGTTTTGAAAATTCGAATTTACGACGTAACACTGAAATTTTTTGCGTAAAAGAAAAAACTGTTATTTTTATTAAACAATTTCTTGTAAATTTTTAAGCAACTAATTTCTTGTAAATTTTTAAGCTTTTTAGGGTTTGCAGCAACAAACAGTTAACTCCATTTTTCGGCTGCAAGCCTTTCAATTATTATACCCTTTACAATAAAAATTGAAAAGAGGGTACACAGTTGCTGTGGAAAAATGAGCAGCAAAGGCAAATGCAAAAGAAAGAAAGACACCCATTTGCTTTAGCTGACTATGTGTTTCTTTTTGCAGCAAGGCAATTATTTTAAAAACGTTGCTGTTGCTTAAGCAATCTGTTCTTCTTTATTTTTATTTTGCTTTTGCTTAACTTTTTACTATGAAGTTGTGGCTGACTATGATTGCTTTTTCTTGTTGTTACTAGCTGTAACTCGCTGCTTTTCATTAGAAACGAATTTGTGTGTTTATTACTTACAATACGTAAGAAAATACATTTTAAAAACATTGGCCCATATTCATAGTTATAGAATAAAGTCGCCTCTTGCTAAAGTATACTCTAAAATAAAAAGCTCTTATTATCTTTTTTGCTTTCATAGTCAAGAATAAAGTATACTTTAAGTTTAGCCGCCTTCCGCTGGGTGCCAACTGTAATTTGATAAATGTTTTCATACAATTTCTAAACCAACATTTGAAAATAGTAACCTTGTTTTTATTTTGTTCACTTTGGTATAAAAATCAGATATAGAGTATTGTGTTCTTAAACCAAATAAAATAATTTTGGAAAAATGAGTTAAAAACAGATTTAGCTAATTTTAAATTTTGAGTTGACTTTAACGCCAAGAGTATATTTTAAATTGTCTATGGATGAATTATAGTCGACTCTTAAATAAAACCGACTTTAGTTCCCTTAAAGTATACTTTATTTTAACTATGAATACGGGCCATTGTTTTTATTACACCATTAAATGATGTTTGTTTTTTCTTAAAGAGCGACAACAAAAGAAGAAACAAACATAAACTTATTGCTTAAGCAACAGCAAACGTTTTTAAAATTAATGCTTTGCTGATTGTTTTGCTGCAACTTAAGCATATGCGTTTCTTTCTCTTTTTTTGCATTTGCTTTTTCCTGTTGCTTCGTTTATAATGAAATATATTTTGTAAATGCTGAGACATTTGGTTTATTTATTTGCTGAAAAACATGTTAGCAAAGCAAAGATTTTAATGCTGTTGCTATTTTTAAGCAAGCAATTGAAGCCCTGGTATATCTAAGTTTGTCGTTCCGTGTGTAATTTAACTTAAGGCAGCCTCTAATGTTTCCATATTATTTGGAACAAATTTTGTTTAGTGAAGCAAGTCCAATAAAAAACACATATATGGGGCAATAGAGAATTAAAAATAAGAAAAGCAAAACCACCACGTGAAAAAATTGGCGCTCGCCCATATTTTCCGAGCTATGAGCCTCTGAACTTTTTAAAGAAAAGTAAGATTTTGCACCATATTTTTAAGATATGTATCAATTTAAAATGAAGAGAAAAAAAAATTTTTTTATAACTTTTTTGTTGTTGCTATTTGTGTTCAAATAAATATTTCTTTGTCCTGATGATGCTACACAAAGGAGTAGCGATATATTGAAAAAATAAAAATTAAAAGACCTTGTGCTTAAATAATAAATTAAAAATAGAACTTTAAATTTTTAAAAAAGGCTTAACCCATTAAGAGCCGATAATATTTTTGTGTAAAGTTATATCTAGTACTTAATTTTTTAACTTCTTGATTCTCTGTCATCCCAATATTTTTCTTTTTTGATTGGAGTTACTTTAATAAACTAGATTGACTATGGTGAAGGGTATGTAAAATTTGGCATAGCCGAATATAGCACTCATATTTTACCTATACTGTTTAGTAGCGATTTCTCGTTCATACATACAATATAACTTTTACACCAACGATGATGCGAACGCAGACAGACACACAAAATTCCAACAATAAATTGAAAAGACGAGGCTTTAACAAAAGATTAATGGTTAAATGTGTGATAAAAACAATTAAGTGCACCTTGCTGAATCTTTTTTATCCTCCATTGATTTTACTTCGTGTCAAATCATTTGACACAAATGAATATTTGTACATAACATTTATAAAGGGTGTCCGCCGGAAAGGTATACTGCTTTGTTTGTTTACATTGTAACTCTGGCTGTATGCGATGTGACACCGTCTTGGTGATACCCAATGCATGCATTTGCGGCGCTAAAAAGTTTTCATTCATATTACGTTTCTGTTTTCCATTCATAGTTACCGGAATGCCGTCTTAATTTTCAAAGAAGTATGGTCCAATGATTCCTCCTGACCAAATTGCACACCAGACTGTCAGTTTTAGTGGATGCAAAGGTGACATAAAAAATTTGAGGGTTCTACATTGCCTAAAACCGACTATTCTATTTATTGAATAACCATCCAAATGAAAATCTGCCTCGTCACTCATTATGATTTTTTCATGAAAATCGAGGTTTTCATGGGCGAGCTGTAACATTCTATTAGCATATGTACGGCGGCGTAAATAGTGTTGTGAAAGAAGTTCTTGTGTCTGAATGTTAAATGGAAACAAATGCAAATTCTTGAGCAAAATTGAGCGCAGCATCGAATTGAGGTTGATGGATTGTTTTGAACACTTTCTGTAGCAGCAGTGTTGTTTTCAGCTGATCTTGCAGACGTTGTGGTCCATGCTTAGGCCTATCACCTATAGACAAGGCGAATTAATTAGTTTGACAAGAAAGAGAAGGTGTTGTTAAATGAGTTAAAAACAGATTTAGCTAGTTTTAAATTTAAAGTCGACTTTAACGCCAAAAGTATATTTAAAATCGTCTATGAAAGAGTTAGAGTCGACTCTTATAAATAAAACCGACTTTAGTTTCCTTAAAGTATACTTTATTTTTAACTGTAAATATGGGCCAATATATTTCTACAATATTCATTTCCGACCCTATACAGTATATTTAACGATCTTTATACATAGGGTAGTCGATTTAGCGATGTTCGTCTGTCCATACATATATCCGTAATCTGATTGATGTTAGTTTTGCCACGTGCCCAGATGAGCTACAGAAAATTTATGAACGTCATTTTCTTAGACATGTTATCGAAAGAAGTGCCATTGAAATTTCGCAATATTTGTGCATTAGTGGAGATATGTTCAAAAAATGTCAAGCGACTCTATTTTCCTTACGTTTTTCAGATTTCATTGTTTAATTTATATATTGTTGTTTATTGCTTTGTTTTATTGAAAACAGAAAATTTGGAAAAAAGCTAATAATTTTAGAAGTTCAGAAAATTTCTAAATTTCATCAAAATATTACATTTTCAGTAACATTTAACCAAAAGTATTCAATTTTTCTAATAATATATTCCTTTGTAGTGTTTTTTTTGACAGAGTCTAGAATCTCTACCACAAAAAAAAAAAAAAAAAAAATTCCAGCAACAACAAACTTTTTGACAGAACATATTCAATTTCGAGATCAAAGGTGATGAGATACTTCAACTTGTTTTTACTATCTATTATTATTTATATTGTTATCCTCTAAACAGTTTGTTAATTTAAATTCCATTTTAATTGCTGGTATCACTGATTATAACTTTGTTATGTGTATCAAATTCCACCATTTCAGTACACTAGAAAGTAAAGACAAACAAACATCACTTTAAAGTCTGATCCAATAAAACGAAAACATTTTAGATAAAATTAAACTTGATGACAAGATTTTCTTTTAAGAAACCTGGCAGAAAATTCAATAACACAAGCAATATTCATAAATACGCTTGTATGTGAAACAAAAAGCTAATTTTTATTTTTTTTCTCAGACATTTTAATTTAATCTTTTGTACTTTTACTATTTCTGAAGTTTACTCGAAATATTGTCTTCTATATGCTTTTGTTCATCTACCAAAAAACGATAAAAAAAAACGAAGGGACTAAAAAGCAAATTACGGCAATTAACTAACAGTACGGTATGCCACAAAATAACGGTAATATATAATATGAGTTTTTATATTTTTCTTACAAATAAACATACACACATACAGCATCAATTCCTTATGCGTAGGCAATATGAAAAAAAAAATAATGATAAAAGCGCGCAATTTAGAGGAAAAATTAAATTAACTTGATGCAAGACAATTTAAAAAGGGACCTTTTTTCCTCATTTTTTTTTCTTAAACATAAGTTGTCTTTTATTCTTCTAGGTATTTTAGGGCATGAAAATATTAAAAGGGCCTTTGCTAAATATTTGTGTATCTACACAAATATGTATATGAAAAGAAATTTCAGTTTTTAACAAAAAATGAATGCACTCTAGAATGTGGCAATAAAAAGAACCCACAACATATTTATAAACAAGAAAGTGTGCGATATTCGGCTACGACGAATCTTATATACTCTTCACCATATATATAAAAATCTCGTTTAGTGACTTTAATAAAAAAACAAATAAAAAAATAAATTTTGGGGTGACAGAAAATTTAAAAATAAGAAAAGAATTAAAATTAAAAATTAAAAACTAAACAATATAAAATTGTATTATTTGGAATCTTTAACCGATTTCAAATTAGAAGCAGGTTATACAATTCGACTGAATGTTGCTTTTTTTATATTTGTGCCCGCAGAACTCAGTCATTTCTGATCTGATTTTGAAAATTTTTGGTAATATGATAGATTATGCTTTCAGATTGGTCTCGTTTTAAAAACAGTTCATTATCTTAAAAATTAAAGGGTGTCCCCATACAACATACATATTTTTTACGTGTATTATGAACTGTAAAGGGCGATTCTGTAAAATTTTAAATGACTGCGTTTTACTATGGCTCCCAGAAACAAAAAATTTACAAAAATTAATCTAAAAATTATAGGGTGCCCCCATAATTGATGTAAATTTACTTAAATGGTCCTATCTTTTGAACCGTTATAGACAAACGCTTGCAAATTGGACAGAATGTCGATTGCTATGGCCGTTATTGTAACAAGTATTAATATTAAAAAATATAAATTAAAGGGTGCGCCAATAGTTCATGTAATCTGATGTATATGGCCATACTTTTGAGCAGTTGTAGATAGACGCTTGAAATTTACAACGAACCTGTATTGCTAAGTCCAGTATAATAATAAATAAAAAATTTGGATTTAGAAATTAAAGGGTGTTCCAATAGTTAATGTATTTTTGTGTATGTGACCAAACTTTTGATCCGTTATAGACAGAACGCTGAAACTTAGAAGGGACCTGTAATGCTAAATCCGCTATAACAACAAGTTTATAATTTGAATTTAGAAATTAAAGGGTGTCCCATAATTGATGAAGATTTACTTATATGAGCCTATCTGTTGAACCGTTTTAGACAAACACTTGCAAATTGGACAGAATGTCGATTGCTATGGCCGTTATAGTAACAAGTATAAATATTAAGAGTTATAAATTAAAGGGTGCGCCAATAGTTCATTTAATTTGATATATATTGCCATACTTTTTAACAGTTATAGACAGATGCTTGGAATTTATAACGAACCTGTATTGGTAAGTCCGCTATAACAACAAGATTAAATATGGATTTGGAAGTTAAAGGGCGTTCCAATAGTTGATGTAATTCAAGTGTGTGGTCGTACTTTTGAACCGTTATAGACAGAACGCTGTAACTTAAAAGAGACCTGTATTGCTAAATCCGCTTTATCAAAGAGTTTATAATTTGCATTTAGAAATTACTGTAGGTTTACTTCTATAGGCCTATCTTTTGAACCGTTACAGGCAAACGCTTGTAAATTTGACGCAATGTCGATTGCTTTGGCCGTTATAGTAACAGATGATAATATTTAAAATTATAAATTAAAGGGTGCACCATTTATTCATTTAATTTGGTATATGTCCATATTTTTAAACAGTTGTAGACAGACAATTGAAATTTACAAAGAACCTGTATTACTAACTGTTCTATAACAACAAGTATAAAATTTGGTTTTGGAAATAAACGGGTGTCCCAATAGTTGATATACTATGGTGTATGTGGCCGGACTTTTGAACCCTTATAGACAGACAGCTGAAATTTACAAGGGACATGTTTTGCTTACTCCGCTGTAACAAGAAGCTTATAATTTGAATTTAGAAATGAAAGGGTGTTCCCAAAATTAATGTAATTTGTTCTATATGGCCGTATTTTTTGAACCGCTGTATACAAACGCCTTAATTTTAGACAGAATGTCCACTACTTTATTTGGTAAAATAAGAAGTATAAAAATATTATATTATAAATTAAAAAGTTGATATAATCTGATGTATATGGGCAAATTGTTGAACCGTTACAGACAGACGGCTGAAATTTACTCAGAACCAGATTGCTAAATCTACTACAACAGCAAGTATATAATTTGAATTTGGATATGAAGGGGTGACCCTATAGTTGCTGCAATTTTATGTATATTGCCAAACTATTGAACAGTTAAACTTGTATAAAGTTTTGAGTTATAAGTGTGTCCCAATAGTTAATGTAATCTTATTTATGTGGCCATACACTTGAACTGTTGTAGGCAGACAAATGAAATCTTTTTTGAAGTCGTTTTTTTCGCAAGAATTATTTTTATGTTAATTTTCTTTAATTGTGTCTGATTCCTTCAAATATAAATATTTCAAGATATTTGAAGGAATCAAACATAGTTAAAATACTATATATAATTTTATATAAAAATGTTATCGGCTCTTAATAGGTTAAGCATTTTAAAAAATTTTAGTATTATTATAAAGATCTCTGTAAAGGTATTAAAATAAATTGATATCTTAAAAAATATGGTGCACAATATTACTTTTCTATGAAAAGTTTTGAGGCCCATAACTTGGAAAATATACGCGAGCGCAAATTGTTTTTACTCGATAATTTTTTTTACTTTTTAAATCCCTATATTGAAAAATTAGAGGCAGGCGTGGTGTTTTGCCCGCTGCCTCTAAAAGACATAGACCGTTTTTGTTCATTTTCAACAGCAAAATTTTCGAAATTTTGTCTGTTCGTTTGGCGTATTTGAATTTTGTCTAGCTAATCGAATATCTTGGAAAACTTGATTTTAACAATAACACGGACGGACAGGCGGTTAGATGGTTGCATAAGAACTAAAAATATATATACGTTATATGATCGGAATGTACATATTTAAGAATGACAAGCCTAGATATACCCTTTTTCCACCTGTGGTGAAGGGTATACAACCGCATCTTCATTTATTTTATTTTTATCAGTTGCTTAGTTCAAAGGCAACAATGTTTTTAAAAGAAAATAAAAGACTAAAACCAAACAAAATGTTTTTTTACGAAATATTTTAACAAAAGAGCCCCGCAAAAGTTTTTAGGCCCGCATAACTCCGTTGTTAAAAAAATATATAAAAATTTATAATTTAGCCACACATATTATGTAATAAAAAATTAAGGCCTCGTTATGCGAACGTTGATGTAAGAAAAATTTAACGTATTTTAACGTACGGTCGTTTATGTACTTATAGAAACTCTACAAATGTCAATAAAATAAACAAAAACAGAACATTGTGCAGCACAATTTGTTTGTAATTTTTATTTCAAAAGCCCGGAAAGAATTTAAAAATGGATACTGAGGATTTATTTGCTGATGTCCATGAAAACTGTTTTGCATAAAAAAACTATAAAGCCAAAATATTAAATTATAAAACCTAACACTATTTTCAATTTGCTGCAGCTGTTCAGAACAGTGTTGAGATTTGTGGCATAGTTACGGGCACTGTTCCGTACATGTTAATTTAGAAAAAGTACTAATTTCGCTTCGAAAGATATTTTACATTGCAATATGTGCAATGTATTGACAAATTTAATTATCTGTTTTATAAAATATTATTATGTATTTAATGTAACTATTTATTTATTATATTTTTATTAAGCAAAATAATAAAAACTGATGAATGATACAATTATTGTCAATACTTCAAAAGTACCTAAAACGGGCAAATGTGCCGCAATGGTACTTATCACATATAATTCCAGCACTATCTTACGAATGTCACGTAACAATGCCGTCAAAACCTATTTTATACAGGTTGAAGCGTTACGGAAACGTGACAGTTAATTTCGGTAAGCGTTTGCATTGTTTTAGTATATTTAAAAACAAACGGCCGTTAGGTTAGCTTACGTGGACGTTCGCATAATTGTACCTTTACTATTTTTATAACATACAGTATTATAGGTTAAGAATGTTTATGTTTGTTGTGGTTTAAAGAAAGGTTTCACGAAAACAATTTTTAAGCCAATTACGTAAACTCTGTTTATCTTCTTGAATATACGGACATCTATCCTTTTAATACTTATGTACATAAACAAAATTGTAACTTTTGTAAACACATAAGAATGTATGTACATAGTTAAACATAATTTGAGTGGCTTCTTGTACCCGGCTTTGCGCAGGTTAATTAATGGAGGATATATTAATCACCCCTATTCTGCGTTTCGATTCGAATCGAAATTTTTCCGTCTAGCAACTTTGGTATTCTGCGTTTCGATTCCGCCCAGTTTCTTTCGATTGTATGTATTCTGAATTACGATCGGAGCTCCGTTTTTCTAAGTTGTTTTTTTTATGTTAACGGAGAGGTTTTCTTTATTTGTGTTTTTTAGTTAAAAAAAAATTGAAAAAAAAAAAAAAATAAATAGAAAATGAGATAAAATGTTCAGAAACGATTTAAAAACCAATTAAAATTATTTTCAATTATTTTATTTAATTAAATTAATTTTTTTTACTGTTGATTTTTGTATTACAGGTCAAAAACAAAAACACCAAAACAGTATGAAAAACTGCCAAATTTAATGGCATCTAAAGCAGATATTCCAAAATAAAATCTGCTCCAACTCCGCATTGATAGCTACCTTCTGGAAAGAATCCTAAAGCGGCAACAACTCGGTCAAGTGGTAAGAAGAAGTCGAAGAATTTGGCTGAACCTCATGAGCAAAAATGTCTTAAATCTGTGAAAGTAAATTATTTTACAATATTATAACATTTTACTTTTACAATAAAAATTACAATTGACAAAACTTACAATTAATTCATTTCAAATGGATTGCAACTGTCTTTAATTTTAAACATTTCAACCCTTGCCTCTGAATTTCTCATGTTATTCTCCTCTCTTACCAACAATAATGCAGCTGCTGTAGACTCCATTCCTCCTTAAAATTTTATAAAATAATTGCTAACACACTGAATTAATCCGGTACAAACAATTTTTATTAAAAGTTTTGTTTTTTGTCTTTCCATATTTAATAACAACACTATTAAGTTTTTTTTTAATTATATACTTTTATCTTCACAAGATTCCTTGCACTGTAATATATTTTTGAATAACTAATTTTTATTTTGTTTTTACATTTTTTATTTTATTTGAATATTTGTTTATTTAATTTCATCAAGAATTTATTTTTAATTAGGAATACATACAACTTTATGTATTAAATTTGACATTTGTTTACGAAAATGATAACAAACCAGCTTATTTTGCTATTTTATTTCCACATTCAACTGTTATGCTATTAATTTTATAAACATTGTTGTCTTCTTCTTTTTCTTTCGATTCCGTTTTTCTGCAGAAAACCAATTTTCGATCGCAACGGAACTTAATGCGGAGACTTAATCGAAACACAGAATATGGGTGATTATTTACCAAACACTTAAGCGTGATAGTCCTTAAAGAAAAGAAAAATTGAATTGTTATTCACTAGAAAATCCAAGGGTACAAAGTCTATAATTATGTCTTTTAGTGCTAATTAAATCATTTCTATTTTAAATACTACATATTAAAGTCTTTTGATCTTTCTAATTATTTTTTTTTTAATTTTTATCAAAAAGAGCTAAAACTTTGTTAAATAGAACAGAAAAATTATTAATTTTAAACTTGGTAACTCGAGTACATATTAAGAGCCAACATTATCAAATTATAGAACATATAATTTAAATGTTTGCTGGGTATAGGTATCTAAATGGCAATTTATACGCATTTTCTACCTTTTGTTCTATTGGCTTAATCTCAATTCGTAAAAAATAGCTTTTGCATTAAGTTTTTATACTCTTCACAGCAAAAAGTGGAAAAAGGATATAACTAAATTTGTTATTCCGTTTGTGATTTCTACATTATCCATTTCCGACCCCATAAAGTATATATATTTCGACTTCTTATAGCGAAGTCGATTGAGCGATTTTCGCCTGTTCGTCAAACCGTCCGTGTTAGTGTTGAAATCAAGTTTGCTAAGACATTCGATCAGCTGGAGAACATTTAAATAAGCCAATCGAACCGACATAGTTTCGATAATTTTGCTATTGAAAATTACCAAGATCGGTCTATGTCCCTTGAGGCAGCGGGCCTTCCTCTAGTTTTTCCATATCATTTGGAACAAATCTAGTTTAGTGAGGTAACTCCAAACAAAAAACAAATATATGAGGCGATAGAGAATTAAAAAATAAGAAAAAAACATTCTTAGGAAAAATTAGCGCTCGCACATATTTTCCGAGTTACGGGGCTCTGAAATTTTCAAATTTTTTAAAACGTCAATATGGGTATCATTTTAAAGCTTTCGAAGAGATATGTAAGAAAATATAAATATAAATATATATGCGATTCAGAAAATGCTGCATTATATTCGCTAGTCTCTAATATTTGTTTATAATACTAAAATAGTTACACACATAAGTAGTTGCGGAACTAAAAATATTATTAATTTTTATTATTCCATTTCTAATTAGAAACACTGAACGGATATTCCTGAAACATGTGTTTTATTTTTAAAAAACTCTTTAATTTTTAATAATTGTCATATAATTACTATAACATGTATACTACTCGTATATTGTATATATATGTATATATATTTTTCAAATAAACGATAGGTATCTAACTTTCATTTTGCTTAAACGATTTCTCTGTATTGCAAAGCATAAGATTTTGTAGAAGACTGTCAGTCATCAGATTTTTGTTATACATTTTTTAACTACCATCTTAGCTAGATATATTTTAAATCCTTTTGTGTGACAAAATTCGTTTAAATGTTTTCTAAATGTATTATTTGCACTAACACACAAAAAAAAGACACATTAACAATCATTTTAGTCAGTGGCATAACATATTCCATTTGCTTTCATTTTGTTTTAGGGTATTGTATAGAAATAAATTGTAATACAATTTGAAAGTAAATAAATAAACTTACTTATATCAAAATTGATTGTTTTTGAGTCTTTTACAATTTGTAAAAATGTGATTTCAATCAAAGGTCGAATATCAGACACTTTATAATAAAAAACATTTTAATTAATTCAAATGTTATAGAAGACAAAAAAGCTCTCTGATCCATTTAATTGCCCTTCTTAAAGCGATTGATACAAAGAATTTAAACATTCGAGAGCGGAACCGAGTAGACTCGCTTTTTTTTATCTGGGTGAACCAGCCTTTAATGATGGTTACTTACTTTTAAGGCTGGTTCACCCACTGTTTCTAGAGCTGTGTCGTTCGCGAACGAACGGGTTAAATTGACCGAATCAATCAAGTGAACGAAATGATCCGGTCATTTAAATCCGGTCTTTTCATTCAATAGTGTACGGGTTAAATTGAACGAATGACTTAATTGAACGAAGTGAGCCAGATTTTAACCGGCTCTTTTCGTTCAAATTGATCGACTGAACGAATTGAACGAACGAATCAGTCTTTGATAATTGACCGAAAAAGACCGGTCATTAAAACGAACAACCGGGCACATGTCTAATTGTTTCGGAACAAAATTTTTGTTGTGAGAGAGTTTTAGTTTTCTGAGAGTTTGTTCTGAAACGATTCACCCACTTCGAACAATTTTTCTGGAAAAACAAAGCTACCATATGAAACATATGTGTAAGCGAGATGTGTTACTTTACAAGCAGGCAGCACTGTGACAGAAAATTAAAATCACTGAATGCCGTTTTGTTATAAATAAATTCTAAATTAAAAAAAACTTTCATAATTAAATCAAAAAATGAGGTAAAAAAAAATTGAGGTATAAAGTCATACAAACATTCTCTACCCGGCTTTTTCATTTCTGAAATAAGCTTCAAGGCAAGGGATTCATTCATTGAGATCCATGACACAATTTTTTAAACTTATTTTCTTTTATTTTGTGTTTTATTATAAATATACCAGGCAAATTAAGGCAGGTAATCTTAAGAACAAAACAAATTTTAAAAATAATTATTGAATATCAATGCAAACAAAGAACGAAAAAGTATGTAAAATATATTTTTTGCTTGAAAGATTTTTATCACATTAATTAATGTTTCGGAACAAAATTTTTTTATATGTTGTTTGACGTTTTATTTTTTGAGAGAGAGAGAACTACATATAAAAAAAAATGTTTCGGAACAAAATGTTTGTGGGTGAACCAGCCTTAATGTTTGTGACCGCAGAGCTCAGTAATTTTTTTAAACTATTTCTGAACATTTTTTCATTCGGTGAAAGGTTGTGATTACAGATCCCGTTTTAAACACAATTCATAAGTTTATAATTTTATATGTATGTTTTTACGTGTATAATGAACCGTAAAGGGACCACATTAAAATTGAAGAAAAATAGCTTTTACTAAAGCACCAATAGCAAAAAGTAATATAAAAATTAAAGAGCATTCCCATAGGTGACGTAAATTAATCTATATGGGTTTCTTTTCTGAACAGCTATAAACAAACGCTTGAAAATTTGACAGTGTGCCGATAAATATCACCGTTATAATAACAAGTATAAAAATTATAAATTAATGGATGTCCTATTCGGACATTAATCTTATTTGATAAATGTGACCAATTTTTTTTTAACAGGAAGATGTATTGCTTAGTCCGCTATAATAACAATTATATAATTTAAAAAGGGTGTTCCCATGATTGATGTAATTTGACTTACATGGCGATATCTTTTGAACAGTTATATATGTATAAACACTACAAGATTAGAAAAGTATAAGTATATTAAATTATAAAATATATGGGTTTACAAAAGTTGTAATTTGATGTATTGCTAAGTCTGTACAAAAGAAAGTATTAAATTTTAATTCGGTAATTACCTATAGGCTGTAATGTACTATGATGTTCGTAACCACACTTTTGAAACGTTATAGACACCCAGCTGAAATCCATTTTAAAGTTTGCAATTATTATTGTTTACTCTCATTTTATCGAACTTTTCCGAAAAAAGTGCAGGAACGCACCCCAGGTACATTTATTTTACTAGGTAGTGTCGTCCGCCCAGCTGATATGTAGTTAAAGACTTCAAAAGTTGTTTATACATCACTACGTTTGTTTACTTTCCTTCTTATTTCTCTTTATGTTTTTGATATTTCCAATGCAATGGAATGTTGTATTGCAATGTTGTATTTGTTGTAGAGCCGCACAGATACAAATTGTAGAAGATAGGAGTCGTGCCATAAAAGGTCTATTCAGTAACTAAAAATTGTTTCTAATTGTTGCTAATTATTACAAGACCGTGTTCGCGTACTCGAAAAACTGGCAAGTAGAGAGTGAAAAAAGAGCGTTGAATTGTGAGAGAAAAAAAAAAATTCTTGCAAGTTTTGGGTAGTAAAATTTTAACTAGCAAGAATTAGTCAACCAGTTGTTTGACCAGCTCACTTGAGCACAATTGAATGGCCCGTTGTGATACCACAAAGAAGACGGCGCAACTCCAGCTACTCAATTGAGAACGCTGAAAATTCCCGGATGAACTTTGCTATGCCCCCTATTGAGTGTCCCCTCTGTAAGAGTCCCGAAGGAAGGAGGGCCCAAAATTCTAAATCTTCTTCGAGCCAGTTTTAGTAAGAACAGTAAAATTTGTATGTACAACAAAAAATAGGTTGTATAACAAGTAGTTATGAAGTTTAGATTATTTTTAGTGTAAATATTTTTCCTTTCCATCTAAATCACAACTTAAACCTCATAAACGCTTTTGAAAATTTTTGTTATTTGAAATGTGTTTTATGACAAATTTACAATGCAAATTTGTCCTTAAATATATTTCCAATCTATTTAAAATTTTTATGAATACGGCAGTTAGAGTATAATTTTCAATATTTGTTTGTGGTTGATATTAGTTTGTAAATTTACTTTAAAAATGGTACAACTTAATGGTCATACCATTCAGTTTTTAAGTCTTACATATCATACCCAAAGCCGCAACAAGTTACTTTGCTAATTTTTGCTAGTAAAGCGTTCATTACTTTTTTACATTTGGGAGAACAATTTTGTAAATTTCTGTTTTACTCTCTCTTTGCTAGATTTTGCTAGTAAAGTTACTGAACAGACCTAATATCTTTTTAATATTGACAACGTTTTTTTTAATATTCTCAATTTGCGTCATGCATTCTCTCAACAATGTTAACATACTTTAATAAAATTGCAAGCGTTTTGTTTTCGCTTTTTAATATTTGACAAAAAGAAATTTTTTTAGAGTAGAATAAGCTTACTTCGCTGGGTAATGAACTAGTATGAATTGAGATACTGCAATGAATTGACATTATAAATGTGAATGTTTATGTCTAAGTTTTTTTCAAGGTGTATAAGTTGACCATTTTTGTACGTTCTGTAAGCGTATAAAGATAGATCTGTTGAGCCGATTTGAGAAAAATACTACTAGGATCATTTCTCTGGAAGCTTAAAGTTTAACCCTTTGATGCGTGGCGTACATTATAATAACATTTTAGTATAAATTCAATTAATGTGTAGTTACAGGTTCGTTGTGATGTTGTTTTTTATATTCTAAAGAGGCTGTAAGATTTCAAGACAACTTAAGCTCAGTTTAATATATGCATTTTCTCGCTTATTTTTTTGATGAATTTTTAAATGTTTCTTTTATTTACGTACATATGAATATTAAGAAATTTAAGCCACATAAAAAAAAATTAACTAAAGTGAAAAAGTTTTTAAATTGAAGCAGATTTTCCATAAAAATGTAAATCTTCAAAACCCACTTTAGAATAAAAATTTGTCCCCATAATTTCTTAAATATGTTCTTTGAAGCCTCTGTCAGCTATAAAAACCATCTATACAATTTTTCAACGGTCGATATTAATTCCCGTGTCAAAGGGTTAACTTAAACACTAAAAATGTGGTTATTTAGAAATTTCTACAGAACCGGTTTTAAGGCGTTACTTTTTATTAAAAAAAGGATTACTTAAAATGCTACTAAAAGCTAACATACCAAAATGTAATGGTAATCGATCGAGTTGAAAATGTTCGTTTTAAAGGATGAGATGAATTTAGATCGACTTAAACACACAAACCAAAAACAAAATATTTTGAAGTTGTATGAAAAAAGATTTTAAGAAAGAAAACAAGTTGAGCAAGAGTGCTATATTCGGCTATGCCGAATCTTATATACCCTGCACCATAAATATATGTATAATCTAATGTACCATACTGTAGATTTCCCATTGAATAGTTTTCTACCATAACGTTTTTCTGGTAAAAAAAAAGCATTTTTTCTCCGAAAATTAAGCTTTGCTTAGGGTAGTTACCCCAGCTTAGTAAATGCAAAGGTCTCAGCATTAGGTAAAAACTCACAAATATTTTCTTACCTTTTTTATTATAAACATAACTACCTGCAGGAATACAAAGGAAAGTTGGAAAAAAGATATGGAAAAATTAGAGGCAGGTGTGGTGTCTTGCCCGTTGCCTCAAAGCACATTATCCAATATTGCTAATTTTCAATAGCAAAATTTTCGAATCTATGCCTGATCCATTGGCGTATTTAATTTTTTGTCTTGACGGACGGACAGACGGGTATCGCTCAATCGACTTCGTTATGCATAAGAACTAAGAACATATATATAGGTAATGGAATCGAAAGTGGATATTGTAGAAGTTACAAACGGAATGACATACTTAGATATACTATTTTCCAACTCAACCTTAAACTTTTAAAACCCTGTGACAATTTTATTTTGTTCTCCCTTCTGCCAGAATCCGTTGATAGTACCATGTTATTTATAGAAAATGTTTGATTTTGTTCCTCTATAACAGCGACATAACGATGGCAGCTTACCTCTAAATGTGTTAACTTGTCAAGACATTAATAACGAAATACTTTTCTATTACAGCGAGCGTAACCTTAATATTGGGTGGGGTTCCCGTTAAGCTGCTGTAAAGCTTTATTTTAGCAGGAACTCTTAGGGTAGCGCAGTCTAGATGGTCTGAAGAGGCCACCTGCACGGTCTCGAGGACATTGTGGCTTCAATATAATAGTGGGAGATCCGCAAATCTACTGAGGTTTCCTCGAGGGCAGCTGGGTACACTGGTGGTTGTGCTGACGGGACTTTGAGACTGAATCTTCCGCACTATGACTACTTTAGGAGTTGTCAAGATAAGGAGGAGGAGGAAACGGTGAAGCATCTGCTCTGCCATTGTCCACCAGCTCTTTCTGGGAATAGAGCGGCTATTTTCGGCAGTCCGAGACTGCATGGTCTTGCAGACGTGTCTGTCTGCGATGTTGCTTGGATAAACTTGTTTATCCGGTCCTCGGGGTGGTTTGGATATGGATCTTTAACGGTACCGTGGGGACCTGAATCTGATCCCTGCACATCCTATTCCAGGTGACACAACGGGACCTCTAGGACCTAAGTGAGTCGGTCTGATTACGCCGACAGCCTGTGCAACCTAACCTAACCGTAATATTATAATAAAAAAATACAATTAGCGCCACAATACATTGAAACATCAAATTTATAAAAGAGTTTAAAATATAAAAAGATAAAAAATTAAATATAAAAGTTACAAAAATACATCATTAAGGTTCTCAAATAAATGTATTAAACATAAATACTATACATCACGGTAAACGTAAGTAAAGTAAAGGGAATATAAAAATGTATAGTTACGAAACAATGATCAAATTTAAGGCAAATGTTACATGGTGTGTTCCAAAAGAGCTTTCCTAAGGTGACATGTCATAGTGTCCAATGTCATAACGTCTATGAATTTTATGTCGCTTTCAAAAGTGTCTATGGACATTGTGTCGTCTTAAACACTTAAAACAACAACGGATTCGCTTGTCAAAGATATCCTAATAGTCGGCCTTCGGACGGGCATAATGTTTTTCCTTCTCTATGGTATAACCAACACTGACTTCGCTTATTAAAAATGTTTATCATACATATCCATGGACATGATGTTCTTGGACGTTGTGACATTTCACCTTTCTTAAAATTAATGAAATCTTGTGCTATTCGTAGGCAATAAATTTTGCAGCTATTTAGCGTCAATAAAGAAGAATCTGCTTGTGTTAAAATAACTATATCTCAGTGGTATTAATATCAAACCTCTGGGTTATCTGCTAAATGTACTTTATCCAAAGAAAATATTTCTGAATATATTTTAGTTTTAATAAAATTGTATTAATATTTTTTAAATCAAAAATCTACTATTTTATATAAATCATTTTTTTTTTAATTTCTTACATACAGCTTTGCTTAAATGTTTAATATGCCTGATTTATAATGCTTGCTATAATTTTTTACATGTTTTTCAATTCGGAAAGTGCTTGCTGTAGAGAACTTTGTAGATAAAACTTTCTTTTAGTTGTTAAAAGCTTTCAAAATCTTGTAAATTTTCCATTACATTTTCCATTACATTTACCAATGTGTTTTTTGTCGTTGCTGTTGTTTCTGTTCTGTTTTTCTTGTTGAATTATTTTTCTTACTAAAAGTTTTTTAATAGCAACTGTGATTTATTTATTTTTTGTCATCCACCAATTTATACTTTAAGCATTTGTGTGAAATGGTCATTTTTATAGTAGATTTAAAAATGTTTTCATTGTAATGTTCGGCATTAAATTCGTAAGAAGACAATAAAAGTAATTTTTATGAACAATAATTGTTAATAAAAACAAATTGATCTCATTTTGTTAGATGCGGCCAACAAAAGGTTCATGTGACAAAATCTTTAGAAAATGAAAGAATTAAGCTTTCATGTGTGTGTTCTAGTCAACGAATTGTTAGAAGTTCATTTATAATTTTCATTACAAGTTTGTACTTAAATCCATTATTAATTTAGTTTACTTTAACGTCAATTTTGGGATATAAAATATAATTAAATTTTTTCTTATATTTTAATTCTCTATCGCCTCGTATATTTATTTTAATATTTATAATTTTAAATATTTATACTTATTGTTACTAGTGGACACAGTCGGTGTAAGTTTTAAGTGTCGGAACATAATGATTCAACGGGTTTTTAAAGAAAACTAATCTGTATGCAACGATTTTTAACCGACTTCAAACAAAGAAGGAGGTTATCAATTCGACTGAATGTTGCTGAGCTGATTTTAAATTTTTTTTTGTAATTTGTTAGATTATGCTTACAGATTGGTCCCGTTTCAAGAGCAGTTCAAAATCTTAAAAATTAAAGGCTGTCCTCATACAACAATTTTTTAACTGTATTATGAACTGTAAAGGGCAATTCTTTAAAATTTAAAATAACTGCTTCCAATAGCAAAAAGTAATACAAAAATAAATCTAAAAATTAAAGGGTGCCCAAATAGGTGACGTAAATTGACTTATATGGCCTATCTTATGAACCGTTACAGACAAACGCTTGCAAATTGGACAGAATATCCATTGCTATGGCCGTTATAGTGACAAGTATTAATATTTAAAATTATAAATTGAAGGGTGCTCTAACACGATTGAAATTTACAAAGAACCTATATTAATAACTCCGCTATAACAACAAGTAAAAAGTTTGATTTGGAAATAAACGGGTGTCCCAATAATTGATGTAATTTGGTGTATGTGGCCGAACTTTTGAACCGTTATAGACAGACAGCTGAAACTTACAACGGACCTGTATTGCTAAGTGCGCTATAACAAGAAGCTTATAATTCGAATTTAGAAATGAAAGGTGGTCCCAAAATTAATATAATGTCCACTACTTTGTTTGGTATAATAAGAAGTATAAATATAATCAATTATAAATTAAAGGGTTTTACAATAGTTAATGTAATCTGATGTATGTGGTCAAACTGTTGAATCGCTACAGATAGACGGTTGAAATTTACAAAGAATCTGATTACTAAATCTACTACAACAGCAAGTAAAAAATTTAAATTTGAAAATTATAGGGAGACTCTATAGTTGCTGTAATTTGATATATATATTGTCATTTTATTGAACAGTTGAACAGCAATAAAGTTTGGAAATATAAGGGTGTCCCAATAGTTAATGAAATCTAATTTATGTGGCCATACTCTTAAACCGTTATAGGCAGACAGATGAAATCTGCTTTGAAGTCGGTTTTTTTTTGCAAGAATTATTAATTAAAGAAAGAAATGACCAAGATTTGCGGACAGAAACATAAAAATGCAAACGAATTAATAACCTTCTCTTTTTTTTCTGAAATTGGATAAAAAATTACAGTAAAAGAAATTTAACATTTTGTCGCTTTGCAATTTTGAAATATTTGAGAATTTTTTTGAAAGTGGTATGTCCATTTTTTCATATATTGAGATATTGAGGGGTTTGCTTTTGAATCAATTCAAAAATATTGGTCAACTTTAATGAAATCGAGTGAGAGTTACTGTTAACTTAGTTTTTTGCATAAGTGGACATATACCACTTTCAAAAAAACCAGTTCATTTGGTGAAATCATGTTTAACTTATTTTTAGTATTTTGTTCAAGTAATCAAGGTAATGACACAAACGATTTCTATATTTTGTTGATTTTCTGCACGTTTTGTTATAAAAACACTTGATTGCAAATAGTTTCCCTTAAAATTTGTAATGTTTTCTGTGTGACATGGCTATGTGGGTTTACAAACCGGAAATGGAAACAAATTGTTTTATGTTGGAATATTCTGGAAGTGTGCTAGTGTGATTTTAGCCCAGTGCTACTAACACACAATCAAAATAAGCAAATGTGAAGTTGAAAGGATTTTAATAATTTTATAGTTACAATAAGGATTTTTATTTCTCAAAAAAAAAAAAAAAAAAAAAAATAAAAATCAAATTCTAATGCATGTAAGTATGTATATTTTCGTTATATTTTTGTGTATTTACAATAAATGACCTGTTTCTACTGGCTTTCAAATATAATATTTTTTTCTTTGCTTGAATTGTGAGTTTTGTTATGCAAGTCAGGTTTCATGTTCGTGCATGATTATTTTTGTTATGCTCGTTGATGTTTCTTCTTAAACAAAGGTGAAAAATAAAATTTTCACTTCTTTCCCATTGGCAGTTTCGTTGTCAAATAAAAGTGCTTTTGATTCTTAAAATTTTTCTTGTTCATATTAAAATATTATTGTCCTCGTGAGGTTTCTTAGTTTATTATGCTTATTTCTCCTTGTGGTAATATTATTTTATGTGACTTCACTTGTGCGCTTATTTTTTGTTGTTGAGATTATATACTTATAAATTTTAAATTGAAATTTGCTTTTAAAATTATCGAATATTTTTGGTTTTAAGTGCAATAAAATTTATTTTAAGCTATTGTCCTTTTAAGCACTTGAATTTTCCAATGCGGAGTTAATATAATCGTTGATTTAAATCTGTGAAACAAACTCTAAAAAACTTTACCTGAATTTTCAAGACACCAACTCTTTTACAGAAAAGTAAAGCAAATTTTCAAATAAATTGGACACTTGTAACTGAATAGCGCTGTAAAATGTCACAAGCTTTCATATTTTAAATTTAACAATTAGTCTTTAAGAAATCGTTAGTGTAACTAGAGAAATTTTCTGGAGGGCGGTATAACTAGGGTTGCCAGATGGCCTGGAATAATCTGGATTGTCAAGTTCAGGTTCGAGTAACCAGCTACAATTTGTACAGGTAAAATAGAATTTTTTTTAATTTAGAAAAATAAATTTTTGGTAAATATAACTTTTAATTATTTAAATTATTATTTTGTCTAGGAAATAATTTATACACAATACAATTGTGCTTGCGAATGCACAACCAGTTGCATTTTTTTCTTACACTGATTAATACCTTTATTTTGTACATCACTGACAATCTATAACGGAAAAAAATCCGGTTTAAATTTAAAACAATCACTTTTATGATGGTATAGTTTATCGGACCTTCCAAAAGTTTTAGAAATATCAAATTTAATTGACAACGGCATGTTGTGCAAAGACTTTGATAATTTGCCGAAAGTTATCCTAATGATATGGTCCATTTTTTTTTCAAAAAATGCGATAAAAATAAAGTAGAAAATCTATATAAATTGATGTCATTTGAGGCCCAGTTCTAATGTGTATAAAACAACTTAGGCAAACTTAAACAACTGTGAAAATAAAAATACATACTTTTCGTCAAGTTTCGTTAAATGTCATTTCTTTAAGCAAGGTACGAAACTGATAGCGCTTTCCCCGCGAAAACAGCTGATTGTGCTTTGTATTATACATTTATAAAGAAAAATTGTAATTAAGACCTACAGTGTTAAATTTTTAGTTTTCTATTAATAGAAAATGTGGAAAATAAGAACATTTTTGTTTCTGGCTAATTTTTAACAAATATAATAAATTAATTTAATTTACTATATTTGTGCTTGATTCCTTCAAATATAAATATATCATGATATTCTCATGAAATATTTATTATTTTAAACTAAACTAAAAAATGAAATGTATTACTACTGCTCAAATAACTCATCAGTGGATTTTACCCAAATTTTGTATACAAAATTAGAAAGTCTTATATCAAAGGCCAAATTGATTAAATGAGAACTCATTGAATCAATAAGACAAAAGACAATAACAACTCAAAAAAGTTTTATACAAAAAACACAGCAAACATTCAGTAACTATTTTTATTTTTTCTTTCATTTATTAATATTAAATTTGTATTTATACACACATATTTACATTTCACTAAAAATTTATAATTTATTAATATATTAAGAGGTGCTATTGGAAATAAGCAAGATCGGTCCATGTCCTTAGACGCAGCAGGCCAAACAGCACGTTTACATCAAGCTTTTCTATATTATTTGGAATAATGAAGTAACTCCAGCCAAAAAATAAATATACGGGGCGATAGAGAACTAAAAAAATAAAAAATTCAAGTGAAAAAATGGCGCTCGCCCATATTTTCCCCGTTACGGGGCTCTGAAATTTTCCAATTTTTTAAAATACCAATATGAGTATCATTTTACAGCTTTTGAAGAGATCTTTAAGTTAATTTTTAAAAAATGCTTAACCCATTAAGCTCCAATTGCATTTTTATGTAAAATTATATTTATATATGCAGTATCAATTTTTTTAGTTTTTATTTTTTAAATCTCGGTGATTGGATTTACTTCACTAAATTAGATTTATATATATGGTGAAGGGTATATAAGATTCGGCATAGCCTAATACAGCACTCGTACTTGTTTTTCCTAAAAACTAATATTTTTACCAATTGCAATTAGTAATTACATAGTTTCATTAACATTTAATTACCACTAGAAAAAGAATTAGAAAAAAATCATTAGCATTAAATGGCAGTTAAATGTTTGCCGTTGTCATTATTTCAAACAATGCCAAAGAAATCTTTATGGTAATGAAAAAATCCCAAGTATGGTATGAAGTTATAAGCTAAGATATTTCCATGCATGGTTTAATACAATGTTTGTAAATTTTCTATACCGTGCAGTCACACGGTCAAGTTTTTGTTCAATTTTCTTTCAAGAAATTTACACATACTGCTTGTCAAAATTCACAAAAATTGAAAGCTGTGACGTAGGCTGCACGCAATTTCAAAGCAATTTTTTAAGCAAGATGTTGTAAAGAAACCAAAAAAATTTATTTGAAGGAAAAAACTTCAATCAGCTGTTCTCTTGAATGAAATTTGAAGGACTCAATTGAACGAAAATTTGAAAGCAAATTCTCAGCAAGTTTTAAGAGTGAAAGTGTATTAGTAAAAAAATGAGAGAAATTTTAAAAATTGAATGAAAACTTGATCATCTGACACCCTAGATAGTTAAGCAATATAACTGTACAACTGATAAAAAATCATCTTATTAAATAATATGAAGACTTTCTATTGCAATCTAAAATCAGTTAAACTTAAAAAATTAAATTCCTCAAAAAATAATTCTACTTATAAAATAGCTCTATAGTGCTTAATATGCTTAATCATCCCATGGATTATACTCTTTTATATGTTTTTTTCCTAATGAAGCTACACAAAGGAGCAGCGAAATATTAAAAAGATAAATAAAAACTAAAGAGCTATTGCTTTAAAAAAATAAATAAAATATAATTAAGTAAAAGGTCAAATAAAAACTATAATAATAATTTATTTTTTCTTTTTTGAAAATTGAAAATTTAAATTTGAACAATACCAGTAATTTGATTGTACAGAACTTTAACTAAACTATAAATTAAAATTTATTTTCTAAACTTTTTATATAGTTGAGCACCAAAATCTATTTAAACAGAAGCAATCTTAACTTTTACTTGAATTTTCTAATTATTTTGCAAAGAATAAGAAAATAATCAAGAAAAACACGAACACACACATGCACTTAAATTAATTACACATGAACATTACAGACCAACTTCAACTTTATTTATAAAAAAAAGTAAATATTTAGGAATTGTTTACATATTCAAATATAAAGGGTGTTTCAAAATATTAGCAAGTTTTAGTTCAAATATCACACACTGTCTTTGGTTTAGATTATTACGTAGTTACTAGTCAGGGTTCGAATCTCAGCCGCTGCTAATTTAACAACATAAATTTTTCTGATGTATATAACGGTTTTTCATTCTTAGTATATTTTTTCCGTTATCCTTCACTAGCATTAAATCATCGCCAAAGTAAAATATAAATAAACTGGCTGTGGTACCTTCTGAAACTCTAAATCTCCTTCTGAACACCAAAGGCGTTGCAACTTGTAATCACTTCCTCACCAACTATTTTTTCTACTCTATTTTTGTGCAAAGAACACAACTAAATAGTAGGCATTATTGCCTGAGTGATACTTTTCTTAATATAAGAAGAAAAAGAATGACATCTGAAATTGTTAACAAATTATTTCATGGGCTATTATGTCATTTGCTACCATGTAGTTAAACCCGTGACATCTAACACCAGTAACGGTCACTGTTTGAAAAACCCTTTTATAAAGAAATAATATGAACCAAACAGTGACAAAATGACATGCTGCATTTATGCATTTTTCGACAATAGCAAATGAAACTTCTAAACCTAAAATGCGACAACTATTACTACCTTCAACTACTATTATTATGAAATTAGTAGCTTCTGGGTTTAATTATTCATGTACTTTAGAAATCCCACGAAATTCCGAGAGATTTCGAGACAGACATTCTCGATGCCGAGAATTTTAAAAACCAATTTCTATTGGCATCTCTGATAACAAATAATTATTAAAATCGATATTCTACGATTTCTGCATTTCTGTGGATGAGTTTTATCAATTATCAAATGTTTCTTTTGTATGCGATTTGAGCGGCTTCGTCCTTCTGCAACCAGATGCTTGCCATTTGAAGTAAGAAAATGTTAAAATTATGTCTTTAAGCTGATCACTTGTGATTGTAATGTTCTGCTCATGATCGTTTTTGAAAACAAATGATGCAGTAAATAAATCAGCCCATGTAGCGTACAAAAATGTGTCTTTCTTTGGACGTAATAGTTTTTCGGAAATAGCTTTTGTATCATCTTTAGCTAAATTCGTACTCCAGAGTGATTTTCATCACTGAACAAAATTTTGTATGCAAAATAGAGATCAACTTAATATAAATTTTAACAATTTGCTAGCGTTGCTTTGACGTAAAAGAAAGCAACTATTAGCTGTTCAAGCGGTTGTCGAACAATATACTGTATGAAAAAAAATTTACCACACAAAAAAAAAACAACTAGTAAGAGTGCTATATTCGGCTATGTCGAATCTTATATACCCTTCACGATATATGTAAATCCAATTAAAAATGAAGAAAAAAAATCAAGTACTATACATAATTTTAGATAAAAATGTCATTCGCTTTTAATGGGTTAAGCATTTTTAAAAAATTTTAGTATTTTCTTAAAGATCTCTTCAAAAGCCTTTAAATGATACCCATATAGATATTTAAAAAAAATATCTGTATGGCCCGTAACTCGGAAAATACGGTCGAGCGCCAATTTTTTTTGTTACTTAATGACTTCTTATTTTTTTAATTTTCTGTCGCCCTTTATATTTATAGTTGTGATTGGAGCTACATTACTAAACTAGATTTGTTTCCAATAATATGAAAAATTAGAGGCAAGCGTTCTGTGTTGTCCGCTGTCTCAAAGGAAATTGACCAATCTTGCTGATTTTCAATTTGAAAAATTTTGAAACTAAATCAGATCAATTGATCGATTGGCGTATTTAAATTGTCTCTAGCTCATCTAGTGGCTTGGCAAAATTGATTTCAACGCGAACTCGGATGGACAGACGGAAATCGCTCAATCGACTTCGCTATGCATAAGAACTCATCATATATATATATATATATATATATATATATATATATATTTTATGGTGTCAAAAATGGATATTGCAGAAATTACAAACGGAATGTCAAACTTATTTCACTTTTTGTAGTGAAGGGTATAAAAATGTGACTTACAGTAATTTGTGTATAAATAGCCAAAATATAAACATCAACCCTTTCACAACGTGTGAGATAAAGTGGTTGGTTGCAATAAACTGATGTGGTTTTCCTAAAAAAGAAAAACTGTCATTTCCACAAAGCCATACATACACCCACATATCGATGACACGTAAACTAAAAGTTTTCATCATTAAAAACTAAAATGAAAAAAGGAAGTTGAATTTAAACGGACATTGATAACAGAGCTAAACTTTAATACACAAAGCATGTTAAAACTTGCTTGTGGTTTCTAAACGATAAAATAAAATTTAACTTTTTTAATATAATTTTTTTATACTTTATACTATTTTCCTCTTTCTTTAGGTTTAAACAAAGTGAAGATTTTCTTTTGAAACACTTTGGAGTAAACAGCAAAGGAAGATGTAAAAAAAAATTGACAAAAACTTTTTTAAAGCGTTAAATGGGTAGAAACCCTCTTTAAAAACAACGACAACACCAAGAAATGAATGATAGGAAAAGCATGACCAGGCAGTTAAGTGAAAACAAAAGGTATCCTCTTATTTGTTTAATGAGTAGCAGGCTGCAGCAGCAACAGCAACAGAAACAGCAATAAGCTAAACGACCAAAAGTCTAAGTACTTTAATCGCTAGGGAAAACTTAAACTTGCATCAAGTTGAATTTCTCTGGAGGGTAAAACAACAACAATAATTCCTACGGAAGTTGTATGGCATTTAATGGCAATACAACAATGAACGGAAATGAGTTTCATCTCTTCAACTTTTACTTACTCAGCAACTGTCATAGTGCTAGTACGAGTACTATCATCCAAGGAATTTTAGTTTAACTTAAGTTGATTCCTTTCTGTTTCTTTTCTTTGGCTTTTTTTTGTTTTTGTTTTACAATGTCAATTTATAACCAGCTGAAGGGGTGTTTTTTCTTCTTTTTTTGAAACACTTTGGACTTTCAAACACACTTTAATAAAGTGTGGCATGTAGTACATAATAAAGGGATAAAAATGAGGAAAATTATGTGAAATTAATTCTGAAGAGTTGTCAGTTTTACTAATTAATTGCAGTGTTGATATCAAAAGTATATAAATTTTATACAGTGGCACAAAAATAATGTAAAAACATGATACTCAAAAGTTTATTATAAAAATATTAATTATTTTGTTCCATGGAAAAGCTTTAAGGAGCTCGTACTTTCAAAAAATTCTTGTTATGCTAATCCTGTTTAATCCCTAATGAAATTGATAAAAATTTATTTACCTTTGTTGTCCTGAATGCAACTTTTTTCTTCCAAACATATACCTATACAAACATATACCTTTATATATATGTTTCAATACTGTGTGTTACTTCGACGACACCCGTTCTCTTCTGCCAAACTCAGCCACTGCTTCCACACACTTACGTTGTTACTTGTTTTCAGTAACCAATGTTTTGTTAATGTTTGGACCAGGGTGCAAAAGTAAACAAAACGAAGCGCTTGCCTTCATTCATTCAAAACAGTAAAAATTATAATGATTGTGCCATTAATTTGCTTTTTTCTCTTGCTCACAAACTGCACATTAAAATGAACTAAGGATAGAAGAGAAAATAATAAGCACATAATCGAAACGTTTGCTGATTGATTAGCCCGTTTCAGCAGAGACTGCGCTGGAGCTTAAAGAAGAAATACGGAACGTAAACGTACAACTGTGTTGGCATATTTAACTTAAGGAGATGAACGAATCGAAAAGTGTATTGGCTTCTAAAATAACTCTCATGTCGTTTATAACGTTGTTATGCCTAAAGGAAAATGTTTTTGGCTTTTTTAAAAATTTGGATAAAGGTTGAAATACGTATACGAAACATGAAATACGTATACGAAACATGCTTTTCCAACCAATAAATTAATTGCATAATTATTTGAAAATGTTATGGGAAATTATCATAAAATAAAAGAAAATTGTTTCGTTTGCGCTCATTGTCACCTAAAAGTTTTTAAAAAGTTTATGTGTTTGTATCAAACGTTTGTTTTGTCTTCATGGACTGGTTAAGATCATGAGTTGGTGGTTTAAACCTTTTCCAGTCGTCTATAACCTTCTTTTTCCATTATCAGTTTCTCCAGATGGCCTTGCATGAACTATTACCAACTCAATAGTTATCCAAATTAAGGTACTTGAGAAAGAAAGCCTTAACACATAAACGGGACTTCCTCTTGAATCGCATTCTTGTCCATTTCTCTCGGATTTCTTTATAGGCCAATTAAACTAGAGTTTCTTCAGAGACTAATCTCCTTACACCTTGCGCGGCTTCCTTGTCCATCTGTATCTTCTTCTCAAGGTCCTGTTCGACTCTATCAAAATCTGAATTCTTAAAATTTCTAGTAAAGTAGATAGAACTTCATTTGCGAAGGTAAGTCTATATTGAAACTGGAGATCTACAGGTGAAACAAGACTTAACTGAAAGCCTGCTACATACCTTTACCGCAAAGAGGTGGTATACGACAAATTACTGACAGTAGAGTCAGTTACAAGCTGATGACCTAGAGAAGAATAGAACAGAATAGAATTGAGTTTTAAGGGGGATAAACATCAACAGCACTACAACTGAACAGATCTATTGTATACCCTTCCAGGCTCAAAAGCACCTTATCTGCATCTACTTTCCTAAAAAATCTCAGGATTACAATCGTTTCTAGTGTTGGTAGATCCGTTTCTTCCAATAGGTTCTGGTTATATCTTTTGTGACCTAAAGTTTCACACTCCTGCAGAATATGTTTTGGAGCTAATTCGTCGATCTTTCTATGTGCTTAAGCTGTCAAGTTGCTTCTTTAACCTTTAGTGGCCTGTGATAAAGCTAGTGAGGGTCATCAGATAATATTTATTTAAATATATGAGAGTTTAGCATTTCGCATTTCTTTAGTTGGGGTGGTTAACCCAGTAATGATTCTTATCTAGATTCCCTTCCGGATTCAGTTTGATCTAAGATCCGCAAAGAGGTTGCGGTCTACCCATGGTTGTGGTTAATATCCTTCTGGTCGACCTGTATGAATTTTTGAATTTTCATTGACCGCCACTTCAGAAAGTTTGCAGGTAAACTTATAAAAGCTAAGTGCCTTGATATCAGATATGATATCAGGTAGAAAAGCTCTTTCTCATATATAGTCCCTGATTCTTTGAAAATTGCAAAAGTATAATGAGTTTGTATTATTATATTATTTGCATGCCCACTGCATCATTAATCTTACTCCCACTACTAAAATATTTTCATCAGCGTTCTGCCAGCAATTCATTCTCACTTACCAAGAAACTAAAATTAATTGATTAAATTCATTTTAACTTGTCTTATTTTTAGATAGATGTGGATGAAGTATAAGAAAAAACCCACATTTAAATCTTTGGAATTTCATTTATACTCCTGTACAACGACAAAAACAACAAACAATTGATTGTTGATTCATTCTATTCTTTTAATATTCTCCTGCCACACACCCATTATCTTAGTCATGTTTTCTATTCTTTTAATTTCAATGAAAGATTTTTCTACTATTGTCTCGTTTGTCTTTATTTATCATTTTACATCTCGAAATTTTTTTTCTGTGTTGGGCATAATAGATGTTTAAATATTCTTGACACATACTAAGTGGAACAAAGCAAGTCGATGTATGAACAAATTTATCTTTAATTGAGAAAAAAAGTGTCTGCCTTCAAGAACAAGTCTTTTCAAATAAATGTGTGGATTTCATTTTAATAAAAATACTAATTTTCCTTAATAGATATTGGATGTGGAAGAAAGCTATTTTACTACCACTTGTGATAGATGTACATAGTGTTAACAATGTCATCAGAATGTTTCTTCCTGGAAATGTCAAGAATGTTTTCTAGAACAATTTGTTTTTTTTTTATCACACTGAATTTTAAGGAGAGAAAATATATGGAGGTTTTTTAAAATGAAAGATTCGTGTCTAGGAAAACAAGCATTTACAGAACCATTTTCTACTGTTTTTAAAGATTACGAATCAGTTAAAAGTAAGGGAATGACGAGCCAAATAATTTTAGATCGCTGAGCACTAATTTTTAATATTGTAACTGTTCGAATTTTATAGAAAGTGGTGTCGATATCTGAATTGACTATCCTATGAATATCCGTACTTGTTGTCTTGCCTGAACTTATGATATTGGATTCGCAAGACAGCAGATAGAAAGTTTGAGGTAGCCTGCCTTAAAGTGCAGTTTATAAAATGGTAAGATAAATTAAGGAAAAGCTTATATTGTAGACCGTTAAGAATATTGGATTGTGTCTAAGATAAACAGAGCCGAATAAGTTCCTACTTTCCAACCCTAAGGAGTAGGTTGTGTGAGGAAGTAGTGAAGTCTACGTATTTGTTAAATGGAAGATCATAAGTTCAAATCCCATTACATTGCGTACAAAAAGAGGAAAAAAATTGTGGTGTCGCGGCAAATGAAGAAAGCAAAACAATGTGCTACCACGCCTGATGAGTAGGTGAAGACACCTTTATATTAAGAAAGTAGACGGGTTGTTTGAAAATGCCTCAAAAAAGTAAAATACTCCGGCGGAGCCCTATCTAAACAAGAAAAAATAATAATATAAGCAGCTGTGTGGCAGTCGTGAATTTGGACCTTGGTTGGTCCAAATCTAACTGTAATTACCCAGACAAGATAGGGTTAGTTCGAGTTTTCCTAGTCTTCCCAGATTACTAAACAAGTAATCTGTTTCTATACATCAGTGAAACTCAAGACTCCTAAGAGTGTTCACCTATTTTAAGTTGTTTGGTTTTGATGTAAAAAATAAATAATTTTATTTTTGAATTTTATTGCAGCTCGAATATAATTAAAAAGCTTTGGGATGGGCTTGAAGACTGCTCTAAAATCACACGATATATAAAAAAAAAAGAAAAGTAATCAAGGCACAAGAAAAGTATTTTTCTATGTTTTTAACTTATTGACTTTCCTTTCTATAATTAAATCGGACGTATGTAAACGGGTGTTGGTATTCGAACATTTTTTTTTTGTTTTGCAAATAACATTTTCGCACTCTGTAAAATACTTAGAAGTTGTAGTTGCATATTTCTTGCTACAAATAACAACCATGTGGCTGGCAGTTATGTGTTACACACACATTTTATGCGTTACTAATGCTTTTCAAAATGGTTTATATTGAAGAGATCTTTAATGGAAAAATATACTTATGGGTAGTTCCATTCAAAACTAGTAAAAAGAAATTGGTTATTATTTCACTTTAATTACGATATAGGTCTCGATATAATTATGATAAGAAGAATTTGTCGATAGTTAGTTAATTATTTTTATAGATCTCGTATTGTATTGAAAACTAAGTAGTAAGTTGAAAGGTTCTAGTCAATTAAAAGGTTTTGAATAAAAGCTTAAAATTGTTATTTTACTTTCATCCCCTTTCTAAGTCATCCCAATCTGTAAAAGATAATAGACGAAAGAGAAAACACTGTAGGACCAAGAATAGATCCAGATGGTGCGGAGCATACAGGATATATTAAAGCCTCTGCTCCAGAAATAATCAAACTGGTGAAAAATATCGAGAAAGTATCCTTGATATTTGATAGGTCGAACCCGGTCTAAGCACAGTGCGGCAAATGTAGTTGCGTAAATGCCTTGAACACAGAACATGGGGTCAATCAGGAAGCAGCAGTTAATGTTATGCAAACTGAAAGAAATTCTATTCGATAGAAAAGAAGCAAAGGCGAAAAACAAACTCATACAGGTATGATAGAATTAGATGCTGACAAAGTGTGACCGATAGCTTAAAAGGATAACAGGCAGCGTGACCTCAGCCTAAAGCAAATGTTGGCATTACTAGGTGGTGACAAAAAAGTCCACCTTATAAATAAACGCCTGTTGAGTTGCTCGGTTCTTGGTTATAAGTACGATAGCCCCATCTTGAAAAATGTTTCAAACGTTAGGTACTCGCAAAGAAAAAATATGGTTGAGGTAACCATCATATCATAGAGCATAATAATATATTATGGTTAAATATTTTAAATTATTTTTAATTAGTTATAAAACTTTGGTTGTGGTTGAAATTTTTTTAAGATAAAACCAAGCATGTTGCATTTTTTGTGCACAGTAACCATATAATCGTTAAAAGTTAACAAAAAATGTTTATCGTGACTAAAGTTTTGGTGAAAACAACTTTAATTGGTTTTCCGCAACCTTACATTGTTACAAAGAACATAATATGGTTATTGTGACCATATCAAAACCATGTTTTTTTCTGCGTGTATATCTAATAGCAACACAACACAACATGGTTTACTGAATTTTTGACCAACTCTTATACAGCTATGAAAAATTAATATTATATACCCAATGTGCCTTAATTTAAGAACGTTTAAATTGTGTTATTGATTATTTTACTAATTATTAGTCTGTTGTTTTAAAGCAGTGTGAACTGCGGTTTACAAACCGTTTACAACTTATTCCCTTATTCTGTTAAATTTGACGCAGGAATAGAATGATTGTATACGAAAAACCTTTATGTGCGAAGAAGTTTATTTCTACGAAGTGGTGATGTGAGTAAAAAATTTTTAATTTTTAGTGCAGAGAGAACCTAAATCAAATGCAAAAAGAAATTGTAATTGTATCTCCTCTAAGTAACAGTTTGGTGTAGCAATGACATTGAAATCGTATGTTCCTGATTGAAATCTTAAACATTATTGCTTTGATGGAGATTTTGAGATATATATTACCGGGTTGAGGGAACTCTTGTTTCGTGGATTTGAACTGTCGGCTCAGATTGTTAAATCCATCGGACTGATCCACTGAGACTTGAAAAATTAATATTACATACTTGATTTTGTAAAATTTTATAGGTAAGAATTAAAAACTTGGAACTATGTGTATGATTCTTATAATTTAAACAGAAAACCGTGTCATGATATAAGAAAAAGTTTTGGTACAAAAAACTGTCAAGATAATAAAAAGAAATGCACTTACTCTTAAACCTTTAAAGTCTTGCAAACTTGTTATTAAAGAAGAAATGGCCATTTTGGGGCCTGATGTTCTAAAGGCAACAATTTAAAATATTTTAAAATGAGCAAATTCAAAAATCTTTTTTATATCTTTTACCACAAAAATTTGAAAAAGGGAATATATACATAAAATTGTCATTCCACGTGTAATTTATACAATATCCATTTCCGACCCCATAAAGTATATACATATATTCTGACTTCTTATGAATAGCGAAGTCTATTCAACGATGTCCGTCTGTCCGAGGCAAACTTGATTTCACAAAAAAAAAAAAATGTCAATTTATCAATATGGGTATCATTTTAAGCTTTTGAAGAGATCTTTAAGTAAATATTGGTTTAAAAAAGCCCTTGTCATTTCTGTTTAAATTATATAGTATATGCAGTACCAAAATTTTTTATTTCTTAATTCTCTGTTGTCCCTATACTTGGAGTTACTTCACTAATCTATATTTACATAGATGGTAAAGGTATAAAAGATTCGGCATAGCCGAAAACACAAGTTACTAATTTTTAACTTTTGTGTTCGAAAAAATTATCGGAAATTTTTAATAATTTATTTCCTCTATTTTAGTTTAGAATTCCTAGAAACGAACATGTTCAAATTCATAGAAAAATTTCTCAATGTCTTACAACGTTCATGGAAATCTCTATACATAAGATTGTATAACCAATGTCCTATTTAATGATGCCAATTTTATTGATGACTTTGCTTAACCATTCAACTGTTATGCATTCAAACGTACATTTTATTTTATAAACTTGATAAATAAATACACTCTGCACATGTATTAATAGTTTTTATTTTTTTTGTGTAAGTTTATTTAATGTAACTAATGTTGTATTGCCTGTTAAAGACATACAAGTTGATTGAGTTTCTAGTCAATTGGCTAGAAAAAAAAAATAAATAAATTGAGAAAATACTCGTATTCAATACACACTTGAACGCATCAAGTTCAATAGACATAAATAAGTACAAATAAGAATAACTCCAATCAGATCCCATTAAGTTCCTGCTAACACAAACTTATTTAACTAACAACTACAAATAATATATGGAAAATACTACTCTTTCGCATTTTGTTATTTTTGTTGTTTTTATTGCTAGTGAATTATAAAGTTAAGTATGTACATGTTCTGCCAATAAATAACTGAGTACTTCAGCTGATTGTGCAATCGTTAAAATCTCTACATCTTTCACTGCTTTAACATTTTGCTATTCTGCCTACAAAAAGCAAAAGAAGGCAAAAAGTATTGAACACAAAAACCACAATTCTTTTTTCTTCTTGATCAATTTTTTTTATTCGCTTATTTGCCATTCGAAGAAGCATTAATTTAACATGACATTTTATTGCCGCTTTTATTTATAAATAATTTTCAAGAACATTTATTTCGAATTTGAACTGATTGGAAAAGCCTGTCGTGTTGCTCATTAAGAATTAAGCATTTAATGCAAACAAGCATTAAGAGAATTAATAAATTTAATGATTTTTTTTCTAAATGTTAGAAATTACATTTTTATGGTCAACAACTAACAGTTATCAGCATGTATTTAAGTTATTCATTAATAGAAAACAGACAACAATTATTTGCTTGTCCATCTTATTATTACGCGGACAAGGGAATAATTATAGCAAAAAAAAAAAAAAAGACTTATAAGAACAGATTTTATCTGCCTGTTTATAACAGTTCAAAAATATGGCCAATACACCAAATTACATTAACTATTGGGACTCCCTTATGTTCCATTTCCTTTATATCTCCTTTATACTTATTACAGCAGACTTAGCACTTCAAATGGTAGCAATTTTTCAACAATTTACAAATATACATTAAATTGCAGCAACTGTAGGGATATCCTTTAATTTTCAAATTTAATTTCATACTTGCTGCTCTAGTAGACTTAGCCATCAGGTTCTTTGTAAATTTCAGCAGTATAACGGTTCAACATTTTGGCCAAGTACATCGGATTACATTAACTATTGTAAAACCCTTTAATTTATAATCAAAAACGTTTATATTTCTTACTATACTAAGCATAGCAGTGGACATTCTGTCTAATTAAAGTGTTAATTAAGTATTTGTTTATACCGGTTCAATAGATATGGATATATAGGTAAATTACATCAATTTAGGGATCACCCTTTAATTTCGAAATTCAAATTTTAAACTTGTTGTTATAGTGGACCTAGCAATACAGATTCTTTTTAAATTTCAAGCTACATCAAACTAAATGAACAATTGGGACACCCTTTAATTTATATTTTCAATACTAATACCTGCTACTAAAGAGATCATAGCAGCCGACATTTTGTCCAATTTGCAATCATTTGTCGATAAGAATTCAAAAGATAGGCTAATATAGGTCAGTTTACATCAATTATGGGAACACCCTTTAATTTCTAAATTGAAATTATAAACTTGTTGATATAGTGGATATAGCAATACAGTTCCCTTGTAAGTTACAGCTGTCTGCCTATAATAGTTCAAAAGTTTGGCCACAAACATCAAATTACATTATTTATTTGGAAAACATTCTATAACGTTCATATTTACCGACATTCTGTCCAATTTTCAAGCGTTTGCCTATGACGGTTCAAAAGATAGGCCCATTTAGGTAAATTTACTTCACCTGTGGGGACACCCTTAAATTTTTAGATGTATTTTTGTATTACTTTTTGTTATTGACAGCTATAGTAATACGCAGCCATTTAAAATTTTAAAGAAGCACACTTTACATTTCATAATACACGTAATGTATGGGGACACCCTTAAATTTTTAAACTGTTTTTAAAACTGGACCAATCTGTAAGTATAATCTCATAAATTACAAAAAAATGTTCAAAATCGGTTCAGAAATGACTGAGTTCTGCAAGCATAAACATTAATAAAAAGTAATATTCAGACGTATTGATAACATCCTTCTTTTTTTGAAGTCGGTTAAAAATATACAACTCATTTTCAATCTCATACTCGTATTGGCCATTTGCCCCGTCTTTTTGACAGTGACAACTACTCTGTCTGCGAAAATATAAACAAATCAATAGTTAAAAGCTGCTCTAAACAAATCATATCATTAAACAACATGAAGAGCAGATGTTTTATGATAATATAAAATTTAACAAGGAAGAGTGCTAAGCCGAATCTTATATACCCTTTACCATCTATGTAAATCGAAGTAACTCCAATCAAAAAAGCAAATATTGGGGTAACAGAGAGTTAAAAAAAATTTATATATAATTTTACATAAAAATGTCATCGGCTCTTAATGGGATTGGCATTTTTTTTAAATTTTCTGTTTTTCCTTAAAGACCTCATCAAAAGTTTTCAAATGATATCCATATTGGTATTTTAAAAAATAAAATAATTAAATTAGAGGCCCGTAACTCGGAAAATATAGTCGAGCGGCAATTTTTTCACTGGGTGTTTTTTCTTCTTCTTATTTTTTAATTCTCTATAGCACCATATATTTAATTTTTCTTGTTCCAAATGACAAGAAAAAATTAGAGGTAACCGTGGTGTTTTGCCTGCTGCCTCGAAGAACATGGACCGATCATGCTGATTTCCAATAGCACCTCTTTCGACACTATATCTGATCGATTGACATACTTATTTTTTTTTTGCCTCGGCAAACTTGATTTCACGGACGGACAGACGGACATCGATCAATCGACTTTGCTATGCATTAGAAGTGCAGAATAGATACACTTTATGGGGTCGGTAATAGATATTGTAGAAATTACACACGAAATGACAAACTTAGATATACTCTTTTTCCACTTTTTGTGGTGTAGGGTATAAATAACGTGACATAGGCCCTGCCCGGCAAAGTTTAACTGGAACATGTGTACCAGGATTTGTTAAAGCAGATGAAAAGATCAAGAGAAAACGTTATCGACCAGAAGGAATGCGAAAAATTACCAAAATACGAGCAAATATGCGACACGAAAATAAAAACCTTTTTTTTTTGAAATGTTTAAGTTGTTTATTTTTAAAAAATTTTAATTTTAAATTTTAAAATGTAGTTCAATGATTGAATTAATTTTTATTTATTATCTAATGTATAAAAACAATTTATTATGTAAAAAAAATTAGTTTGCGATCTTAAAATATTTTTAGTATTTTTGGTTTGAGAAAAATAAATTATGGAAACAACAATTTTCTTTATTCTTTTTTTTTTTTTGTTATTAAACATAAAATTTACAAATTAACTTTTCTTTTAATGTACTTTTCATTATTCATTTTATCAAGGCGATTTTTATTTCTATTTTCATATGACAGAGTTTTTATTTTCAGAGTGCTAAAATTATTATGGCAGTCAAAAAACTTTTTTAATGCCAAAACTTTTTTAGTGACACAAAATATTAAAAAATTTTTTTTGCACATATTTGATAATGAAAAAAAACAGATTTTTATTTGTTTTAAATTCGCTAAGACAAAAAAATGTTAACTTGTAAAATCGATTTAAAATTTTTCAATAAAATTTTCTTCTAGAACTTAAGCTTCCATATGTATGTTAGTTTTAAATGAAACGAGTCTATAATCATAATAAGGATTTACCAATCACACTCATTTACTTCTAGAACGTCATAACTCAAAAGTTGAAACTTTGGAGTTAATCATACAAAATTATTCGCCATTTCATGCTTTATATTGTGTGTACATTTGAACTTTAAGTCTTTTATAGTTTCCACGTTTTAAGAGAATAAGTCGCTATTTCACTTCATGTTTGGAAACTTTGTTTGTCAATAAGTATGACATATTTGAGTTGTGTAGTAAACTTAATAACGTAAAGACCATATCGCTTTCTAAAACTCAAAAATGTCGTCATATTACGTTTAAAGTATCGACTTTTTGCATATAATGTATTTTTTGAGTCATGGCTGTGTTGATGAAAAATTTCATGAAATAAAAATTTGTTTTTCTATTATATATATTTTTACAGCAATAATTCAAACATCCCACATAGTTTGTCCACGACCTCCTCTTTAATATATAATTGATGCAATTTTTTTTAAATGTTTTTTTTGTTTAGGAATTATTTTACTGGTCCTATTTAACTGGTTCATCGTAAATAGCTTTGAATTTATTTAAGAAAAAATATGTTCTTACAGTTTTTCTTGGCCCTGCAAGACTTCGTAGGTTTTTTCCGATAATATGGTTTTTCTGGGCTCCAGAAAAGCTCTTTGTTGACTTTAAAAAGGCTCAAATTTTCATTTTAAATTAAACTTGTTTACAAAAATAGAAGTTCTATAGCAGCAGTATTAGAATGCAATCTCCCATGTGATTTTTATGCCGTTATGTTTTTGACTGCAATTCAAACGAACTACTGTTTTGATCCAAAAAATAGTCACGCTCTAAAAGACTCTTAAACTAAAAATTATCAGAATTCATATCTGACTGCTGCAAAGGTACACACATAAGGCATAGAATTAACCAATTTTAGCTGACCTCAAAAATATTATAAATTATTTTTTTATGAGTCATTGTTAGGAGCACGCATTAATGTTTGACTGGGTATAATCAAGTAATCATTCTTTCCCTTAAGAAAATGGCCCATATTCATAGTTAAAATAAAGTATACTTTAAGGGAACTAAAGTCGGTTTTATTTTAGAGTCGACTCTAATTCATTCATAGACAATTTAAAATATATTTTTGCCCAGAAAGTCAACTCTAAATTTAAAACTACCCAAAGCTGTTTTTAACTCATTTTTCCAAAATTATTTTATTTGGTTTAAGAACACAATACTCTTTATCTGATTTTTATACCAAAGTGAACAAAATAAAAACAAGGTTACTTTTTTCAAATGTTTGTGTAGAAATTGTATGAAAACATTTATCAAATTACAGTTGGCACCCAGTGGAAGGTGCCTAAACTTAAAGTATACTTTATTCTTGACTATGAAAGCAAAAAATATAATAAGAGCTTTTTATTTTAGAGTATACTTTAGCAAGAGTCGACTTTTTTCTATAACTATGAATTTGGACTATTATCATTATATACTTAAAGATTTATAACTTATATCAACTTGAACAAATTCATTTAAATTTGCCAACAAAAATTATTTTACATCGTTAAAAATGCCATTACACACACAGACTCAAATGGTTATTAAATGAAATTAAAAAAAAAGAATAAAACACTGCTCTTAAAAGTAAAATGCAGCAGCTAAGAAAAGGAAACGATTTTATAAATAATTGCGAAACGAATGAAAAAAGAGCAAAATAAATAATAATTTAAAATCACTTGAAAATGTCAATAGTTTTTATGCGCCAAAAAACAAGAAGGGAAGAAGGAATAGATGCTGTTATTATTGAATATTGTTGATTTGCAATTTTCTAGTTCAGAAATTGAAATATTTCATTGTATGTCAAATGATTGTAATAAATAAAGAACATTTGAAAACAACAGTTAAATCTATGGATGCTGCTGATGCATTTATATTACGCGGACTATTTGAAGGATTAAAAAAATCAGAATCGTTAAAAATGCTTCAAATTATTCTTTTAGAAACAAAATAAGAAAAACGAGTAAATTGAAAGTAAAAAAAAAATAAATAAATAAATAAAAAGGAAAAAAAAGAGCTGAAGAAAGAACGACTTAATTTGAATAAAAATCATTATTTTTGTTTAAAAGTGCAGTTGGTGACGTATGATTGTTATAAATTTATTTCGGTAAAAAAATCACAAGAGTGCTATATTCGGTTTCGCCGAATATTATCTACCCTTCACCATATATGTCTAACTACATGTTCCATGCTTCAGATTTCCCATAGAACAGTTTAAATAAAAATCGATATAAGATATTCTATCCTTCCACAAAGATTTTTTTGGTAAAAAAGTTTTTTTTTTCGAAATTATTATTTTTGCTAAGGGTTGTTGTCCCAACTTAGTAAATGAAATGGTTGCTGCATTAGGTGAATGTCTATAAATTTTTCTTACCTTTTTTTATTATTTTTTATCACAAACAACAACCACCTGCAGGAATACAAACGAAAGTTGAAAAAAGATATAGAACAATTAGAGGAAGGCGTGGTGTCTTGCCCTCTGCCTTGAAGGACATGAACACGGACAGACAGAGGGACATCACTCAATCAACTACGCCATGAATAAGAACTTAGAATACATATACTTATGGCCATTTCCGATCCCATAAAGTATATATTTATATTCTGAGCTCTTATACATAACGAAGTCGATTAAGCGATGTCCGTCTGTCCGTTCATGTTCGGATTCAAATCAACTTTGCCAAGGTTCTATGTGAGCAATAGAAAATTTTAATATGCCAATCGATTAGATATAGTTTCGAAAATGTTGCTATTGCAAATCAGCAAGATCGATTCATGTCCTTCGAGGCAGCGGGCAAACAACTTGCGTCTAACTCTTTCATATCTTTTTTTCAACTTCCGTTTGTATTCCTGCAGGTGGTTGTCTTATTTTTTTCTAGTACTTAGTACAAACTTTCGTTTTATATTCCTGCAGTCTTTTCTAAGTACTAAATAGTAAAGAAAACCACCTGCAGGAATAAAACCAAAAAATGATTGGACAACACTTTAATCAAAACTTAGAATTTTCAAGTTTTTTTTTTTGAAGAGTAAAACTTAATGGTGCAGGGCATATAAGATTCTGCATAGACTTACTTATTTTTCATTTGGTTTTGCCTGTGACTGCCACATGAAACTTGCGTAAAGAAATAGTAATAATAAACTAAATAAACTTCTTAGAAATACTATTATTTGCGAGCATATTTCATCGCCCCTGAATATCGTGGGAAGCCTTGACAGGAAGAGTACTTCCTTTGTTAATCTCATGTTTTTGATTTAACGTAGCAAACCGGTTAGAAAATTTTAAATTATTTTTAAAATATTTTGTTGTCGCCCCACTGTGTAATGTGTATTTTTAAATGATAAAATCTTTTTTCTTTGAAAAAAAAAAATGTTTTTCTCAACTTAAAACTAGGACATCTCTAATGATTTTGTCTTTTTGTTTTCCTCCCTTTTTAGCTGTCCTTCAGTTTAAACAATAACAACGTTATAAATAGAATTTTCTTATTTTGGAAGGTGTTAAAATGTCATTCGATATCAAATCAACTGTAGAAATCAACAAAACAACTTAAAAAGTTCTGTTTTTTAATTAAAATTAAACAAAACAAATAAATTTATGCAGAACAAAAGTATAAAAAAAACTTTTTAGTCTTACTGAATTTAATTGCTGAAAGCATGAAATAAAAATTATTCGTACATAAATTAAATAACACGGCAGTAACAATTCCAACAGTGTTTAAAAATCAAGATATTATTGTTTTTTTTTAATTTTTGGTAGCTGCGGGTTAGAGTGTCGTCACAATTAGAAATACGAACATAAAACTTTTATTATTTTTTTTTCTTGTTATTTCCACCAATGTCAAGTGGCAGGAGCATAAAAAGGAAACTTCAATTACACAGATTTCAGTGGTAGATGAAAACCATGTTAAAACAGTATAATTGCGTTGTATTTACATTTACAAATATGAGAGGTTTTACCAATTAGGGCAGGTCGATCATTATCGTCTCGTTTTTTTTTTCAAATCTGTTGGTAACAACATCTGTCTGTCTGTTTATAACGATTCGAAAGTATGTTCATATACATATATCAAACTAAATAAACTATGAGAACATCCTTTCATTTATAATTTTGAATATTAAGGCTTTTTGTTTTGACGTTTGTTTATAAAGGTTAAAGAGATGGCCTATATATGCCAACTTACGTAAAGGACACCCTTTAATTCTTAGATTTTTTTTGTGTTACTTTGTACCATTAGGAGCTATAATGATACGCATTTTATTTTTATTTTAAAGTGGTGCTCCTTACGCTTCATAATACACGTAAAAAACATGTATAATTTTAAAACGGTACCAGATTGGCATTATCTTTCGAATAAATAAAAAGTTGCTAATCTCGATACGGAAATAACTGAGATCTGCGGGCACAAACATAAAAAAGCAACATTCAGACGAATTGATAACGTCCTTCTTTTTTTTGAGGTTGGTTAAAAGCCTGTACAGACATACGCCTTAATTGCGCAAATAAGGAATTTACACAAGGTCTTAATTGAGTACAATTAACCATATAAGAAGTCAATTAATAAATTGAGCAATTAGTGCTTAACAGCGGCACTAATTGAATAAGATGCGAAATGCAACTCCTGCCAACAAGTATTTTTACTCTGGGAACTATGTTCAGTGAGAAGAAAAAAAGTTCATAAAATTGACAAGCCTCAAGTGAAAAATAAAAACAAACAAATAAAAAGAAAATGGCGGGTGATACGAAAAGGGCTTTTGACACTTCCAACTTCAAAGCAACAACAAAAAGCCTTGTTGTTTTTGTAATGAAAAGGGAAATCAGCTGGGCGAACGACGCTACCTAGTAAAATAAATATGCATTGTGCTAATTGAATAAGCTTAATTGATCATGTGTGAACACCATGAAGCGCAATAAAAATTAATTTTAACTCAATTAAAAAAAACATATCTGAATAAGTTGTTTACATAATGGAGCTTTTAAAAATACGGTATGTTTTATTTCGTGGTCGATTTTTTATCAGGCATATTTAAGTTGGGCATGGTGCGTTGGTGGGTGAAAGTAGAATAAGGGTGGCAAATTGCATCATAAGCTGCATTTCAAATGTCATTAATTTCTTTTAATTTTATTTCCTGTGTAATTAACTTATTTTATAGCTCCCTTAGGTAAACTCTCTTGTAACACTTTCAAAAACCTTAACATATTTTTTTGTGGGAACACAATACACTCTCACCAACGACGACCACAGCCTAAATTAATAGGTAGCCCTGTTCCCGAGGTACTTTCCCGAATGAAGAATCGTTGCAGAGATTTTTTACTGCGGTAAAAATTTCAATGATATAAAAAAAACCATGCCTAATGACAACCACGAATCTGCTTAACTGGAGCAAGCGATACTATCCAGCAGCCAACAGAAATGCGTGGCAAAACTTTATCTTATCTAGCAGGAGTATTAATCGATAGACGACATTATCCATCCATAAGGGCATTTATCTGCATTAAAAAAAATAAAAGTCTGTAATTCATAATTTAGCATGAATGACAACATTTTACAGTAACAATATTGGCCCAAATTCATAGTTAAAATAAAGTATACTTTAAGGGAACTAAAGTCGGTTTTATTTTAGAGTCGACTCTAATTCATTCATAGACAATTTAAAATATATTTTTGGCGAGAAAGTCAACTCTAAATTTAAAACTACCAACGCTGTTTTTAACTTATTTTTCCAAAATTATTTTATTTGGTTTAAAAACACAATACTCTTTATCTGATTCTTATACCAAAGTGAACAAAATAAACACAAGGTTACTTTTTTCAAATGTTTGTTGAGAAATTGTATGAAAACATTTATCAAATTACAGTCGGCACCCAGTGGAAGGCGTCTAAACTTAAAGTATACTTTTTTCTTGACTATGAAAGCAAAAAATATAACAAGAGCTTTTTATTTTAGAATATACTTTAGCAAGAGTCGACTTTATTCTATAACTATGAATATGGGCCTTTGTATTTACAGCTGTAGTTTTTGTTGTTTACTTTGTTGAACTTTTTATTTAAGCCCCATTAACAAAGTGTAATTAAAATACTTCTGAAACTTTTGTCATGTTGATGGTGGTCTTGTTCTACTATTTTTTTATTTGCTTTTGAACAGAAATTTTATGCTTTTTACAGGGGTCGTAAATATTTTTGCAACTATTAAACGTTAGTGTATTTTAAAAAGCAGTTATGAGTGGCAAGCTGTTAGAGCCACTGGTGTTGCTTAAGGTGTTTGATGGCAGTCAATAATAAGCTTAATAATAATTAAAATTTGTTTGTTATTTATTAAGAAGGAAATTTATAACGAAGCATTTGACACATTTCTTGTTCGGAAAATGAATTTTATAAGAAAATGAATTTTACAAGTTTTTTTAGTATCTTTTAATATGAATGTTAAAAACTATGCTGCGGTTCGGGGTTACAAGTCTAAGTATATGTTAGATCGATCTGTCGATAATGCCGAAAATTGCATGCAAACAGAAGGGCATGGCTAAGGTAACCATAATCTTAGAGCAGTTTATCGAATAATATGGTTGAAAAAACTAAAACAATAATTATATTATTATAACTGCAATAATATTGGCCCAAATTCATAGTTATAGAAAAAAGTCGACTCTTGCTAAAGTATACACTAAAATAAAAAGCTGTTATTATCTTTTTTGCTTTCATAGTCAAGAATAAAGTATACTTTAAGTTTAGGCACCTTCCACTGGGTGCCAACTGTAATTTGATAAATGTTTTCATACAATTTCTACACAAACATTTGAAAAAAGTAACTTTGTTTTTATTTTGTTCACTTTGGTATAAAAATCAGATAAAGAGTATTGTGTTCTTAAACCAAATAAAATAATTTTGGAAAAATGAGTTAAAAACAGCGTTGGGTAGTTTTAAATTTAGAGTTGACTTTCTCGCCAAAAATATATTTTAAATTGTCTATGAATGAATTAGAGTCGACTCTAAAATAAAACCGACTTTAGTTCCCTTAAAGTATACTTTATTTTAACTATGAATTTGGGCCATTGTTTTTTAACATCATGCTACGTTTTTTAATTTTCAAATATAAGCAATCTTTTGCACGTCAATGATTTTTTCTTTTTACTTTTTTGTTTGACTTTGTTGCTCTCTTTTTTTATTTTCTCTCTAAGGCTGTATATCATCGATCACAAAATACTTTCCAGGATTGCAGCAAAACTTGAACTACTAATGTATGGTGTCTTTTGAATCTGACATGAGAAGGGCCTTAGCCATAACTGCCACACATTGCTATTAATTTTTACTTCTCCCTCTTACTTAGTTCTGATTTGCACATGCCATTTTTTCATGCCATTTTTATATCCTTCACCACAAAAAGTTGTCATTCCGTGGGTAATTGCTACATAATCAATTTCTGACCCCATAAAGCATATATATTCTGACTTCTTAAGCACAGCGAAGTTGACTGTGTCCGTTCGTGTTAGTGTTGAAATCAAGATTGCATCAGCAAACAACAAAAAAGAAAGGCAAAACATCACGCCTACCTTTAATTTTTGCATGTCATTTGGAATAATAAAGTAACTTCAACCAAAAATATAGATATGTGAGGCGATTGAGAATTAAAAAATATGAAAAAACATCAAGTGCATAATATTCGACTGACGAGGCGCTGAAATTTTCAAATTTTTTTGAAATATTAATATGGGTATCATTTTAAAACTTTTGAAGAGGAAATACCAATTTTTTTTTTAATGCTTAGCCCATTAAAAGCCGATGGAATTTTTATGTAAAATAATATATCAACAGTACCAAAATTTTTTTTATTTTTTAATTCTTTGTCGCCACAATATTTTTTTTTTTTGGATTGGAGTTACTTAGCTAGATTTACACATGTAGTAAAGGGTATATAAGATAAATGATTTTTTTTGTTTGGAACCCACACGCAAAGAAAAAACATGGTTGAGCTAACCATAATCTGAGACCAACATACTATGGTTGTATTATAAAGTTGTTAACAAAGCAAAGTATTGTTAAATTTAATAATAATATAGTTGGTCTTGCAACCATATTGTTGTCTAGATTAACAATAACATGGTAAAGTAACAACATAATTATCTTAAAAAAACCTTTAATGGTTGAACAAAAACATAAGATGGTTAAATTAAGATATCATAATATGTTTGAAAAAGTCATGTTAAAAAATTGAATGTAAAGATTTCCTAATAGAATAAACTTATTATTATTTATTGTTTAATTTATTAATGATTTGTCACAAAATTTTTTAAAAACATAAATTCACAAGGCTATAAAGTCAATTATTTGTTTGTTATATGTAAGTAATAAATAAAAGGCTTTGAAGCATAGAAGCTATAAAGCCATAAAATCATTTCTACAAGAAATATTGGTTTTAAGCCCATTCCTGAAAGTTATATAAGATATCATACGATACGTAATGGTAATTAGGTACTGACTCCATATGTATCCAAAATTTGTTTTGCTTGCCTTTTCATTCGTTTTCATATTTTGTATGTTATTTTTTATAATATATTTTGAACATAAATTTTTATTTTTTTTATTTTTTCTAACAGTAAAAAAACATTTTCAAGTTAAGCTAACAAAAAAAAAAAAAATTCTAAACTGATAGAAAAGCATTCTGTCATGACGTAGAAAAAATATTTTTAAACGCAAACATTATTTTGCTTGCTTTTAATCATACTTTGATTAATAATAATATATTATGGTCAAATATATTATATTATTTTAATAAGTAATAAAACTTGGTTGTGCTTCGAATTTTTTAAAGTTAAAACCAACCATGTTGCATTATTGTGCACAGTATTACATGATGGTTAAATGTTGACAAAAAAATGTTTGTCGCGACTGGAGTTTTGTTAAAAATAATTATATTTTGTTCTCCGCAACTATATATTGTTACAAAGAACATAATATGGTTATTAAGACCATATCTTAAACATGTTTTTTCTCTGCGTGCAGCTTGTTTTGATTGGTATTATCAAGCTACTTTTTAAACTCCTTTTCCGAGATCTATATATAAATAGGCAAGCGCAAAATTCTTATATTTTTTTATTCTCTGTACTATAAAAATTTTAGTATTTCCTTAAAGATCCATTCAAAAGCTTTTAAGTGATACCCATATTGATGTTTAAAATAAATAGTACTTTTCTATAAAAAGTTCAGAGGCCCGTAACTGAGAAAATATTGGCGAGTGCCATCTTTTTCACTTGTTTATTTTTTATATTGTTTTTTAATTCTCTATTAAATATATGGGGCATATATTTGTTTTATTAATTGGAGTTACTTCATTCTTCCAAATGATATAGACAAATTAGTGGCAGGCATGGTGGTCTCCCCACTGTCTTGAAGGACATGAACCAATCTCGCTAATTTCCAATAGCACTTCTTTCGATACTATGTTTATCAATTTGCCTGTTTAAATTATCTCTAGCTGGTCTAGTGCCTTGGCAAACTTGATTTCAACACCAACACGGTCGGACAGACGGTCATCGCTCAATCGATTTCGCTATGCATAAGAAGTCGGAAATTAATATTGTAGAAATTACAAACGGAATGACAAACTTAGTTATAACATTTTTCTATTTTTGTGGTGAAGGGTACAAGAAATCCAAATTTAAATTAAGTGTTTTGCTTAAAAATACTTCTCTAAATAAAAAAAAAAAAAAAAAAAATAAACTTCCACGAAATGAACATGACTGTATTTGTCATAACAGTTTTATTATTTCTTTGAATAAAATAAATTGTGGTTTGTTTAAACTATTGTGTTCTTTGACGGGCTGTTTGATTATTTGCTTGTTAAAATTATTTTCTTATTGCTACTGCTTCTTATGTTGCTCCTTTTCACCATATAATCATGTTGTTCATTTCTATATTTCTTTATGTTTTTGTCATTGACATCATTGTCATTGCAGGCTTTAAGTGTAAATTACACCGTATACAATTGTCTATGTATGAGTGTATATTAAAGTTTGAAGTATGTCTGAATGAAATATAAGTATTCTCTGGATGCCATCTAATCATGGTGGAGTTCCTTCTATACAACAAATTTACCGATTTCATCAATAGCTGAACAAAGTATTTCAAGTATTTGTATAAGTATGTATATGTGTATGTGTTTATATTGTAAAATTCATATTTATAGATAAACGTTTATATATGTATGTATGAATGTTTATAATCGTAACGTGAAAACTTTATCAATATACAATGACTACTAAGAATTCTTATTGTTCTAGATTATTGCAAGTAAAACAACAGATAGATAAACGAAAATAGCAGTGTTTGAAATTGTTTTTTTTTGCTACCGTTTTTTCAAAATTATTTATTGTATTTTCAAAAATATTGAACTATCAATAAGTATACTTAAACTTAAAATATCTTGATTAACTTCAGCCAGTGCGAAACTATATAATGTTTAATTATAGTACCTGATTTTTGGCCAAGCAACCATTATCTCTTCGTCTTAGACGAGCTAAGAAGCTGGGATGTGTTTCAATCTTCATCATATACATCATTGCATGTTTTACGACTTCGACGTAAACATGCAATGATGCACGTTTAGTTATTTATAAAGATTCGAAATTCTTAGGTACTTGGAAGATGCAGTGATATTTCTAGAATTTTAATTAGATGCTTTTGATTTTTTGAAGGTTTAAAACAGGCAGAGCCCCATAACTGCATTCCATAGCAACATACAGGTTTCAGAATCGCTTTATAAATTAGAAGTTTACAATGAGCCAGTTTATTTATATTGATTTTAAATTCATTTATGTAAGCTTCGCTTTTGTGTGGTTTTTCCAAGTCAAACGCCTATCCAGATGTATACCGAGGTGTTTAACCGAGAGTTGGGGTATAATTTGAATATTTATTCAAATAGGGGAGTATGATGCTCTCCACAAAGTAAATGCTATGAGCTTAAATTTTTACTCATTTGCTCAAATTTTCCATTTCGTTAACCATTCCTCCAACTGCTTTGGAAATCTAAATGATATAACGATACGACTCTTAAGTACTATAAGCTTGCGATAAGGAATTAAAAAGTCTTACACCTTATATGAATGAGTCTGCAATTTTCACTTGACGATGGCTTGGGAGGGAAATTATAAAAACTTTTTACACACCCTGCTACGAGTCTGAAAACTTGTTTAAGAAAGGAAGAAAACCGACAATAAGCCAGTAATTATAGCACAACATTATCATTGTAGAGGGTTAATTAAAGATGTTAAGAAACAATGCGATAGATATTATCTGAAAGTATTCGATCAGTTCTCTAGTTTAAACAACAAGGTGATGTATTCTCTCACAACTTCCTGATTTAATTAATTAATACCGATTTTCTAAAAAAAATATAAGAAATGATTTTCTTTGTGCTAAAGTTTATCCTGCAGTATTCTGAATAGCAGTCAAAAACGATGAAATATTTTACATCAATCATCGTCAACGTCATCATTGTCACCCAAATTAAGTTTCAGATTTAAAATGAAATTTGTAAAGACCCTAACGAAAATTGGTCCCTAAGTGTCTGAGGTATGACCCTTACGAATTTTCTATTTTTCAGAAATCTTTTTTTTTGTTTTGATTTTTTTGAAAAAATATCGTAAAATTACTAAGGAACGAATACAAATCTACCAACACCATATTAAAGAGTCTGTAGAGGATATCCAAGAGGCACACAAGGTGAGAGATTATTTTCTCCTCCTTAATTGGAGCTTCTGCAGTAGTTATTTAGAGTGTTCGCTAAACCTACAGTCGCCAATGGCCATAATGTCCTTCGCTGGAAGTCCAGCAGATTCTTAGTAAGACCCTGATTCATTCAATCTTGGGATCCTGTGTGTAGAATCACCTGACCGTCGGCCCAAATTACATTGTAATTAGCAAACTTTATGGTTGATTTTAGTATCCTCTTAAAGAGTGCCTATCCTAGTAAGCCTGTCAGGCTTGTGGTTGGCAGCACTAGTTTCGTAACCTCGTATCTGTGCAAGTGGCATATTGCAATGCATCTCTTTCTAGTTTAAGGATGTCCGGAATTTGGGGACAAGATTGAATGATGTATGGACAACCATTGCAGCCTATCTATCGGTAATAGTACAAATATTTTTGCACCAAAATTTTATATTATTAAAGTCAGTTTGCTCCTTTTTTATTACAGATCGTTAAGGATGTAGGGTAATACGTTCGTTTGGGAGCCTGAAATGAACTCTCATTTTTGAAAACATTCCTAAAGATATCCAAGTGCTCTTTTGCGAATTTCGTGGCTTCCATGAGATCCATTGATAGCTTCACTTCAACCTTTCTGTCCAAGCACATTAAGATAATAATAATCAGCTCAATCATGAATATTCTCAACAAATTTTTTCTCAAGGAAAAAATTATTCTCGGGAAAAGATCCCTCCAATTATGAATTCCGTAGGAACAAAACTTAAAATAAAAAAGTGACATTACCGTAATTGGAAGGGAGCTGTTTTGTTTTTTCATTTTATTTTTCTTTCATTAATCATAATACCTACTTTTTATCCTCGAATTTTTGATTTTTCCCAGTCAATAAAACAAATGGACCACATTCATTAAATAGAAAAAAAGTTATTACATTTTTTTTGGTAGCGGCTTTTATCAGCCACCCTGTATGTCAAGGAACCTATCTTTGCTGATAAATCATAGACGATTGACCAGTGGCACGATTGCGATAATTTTATATCCGAACATTTATGGCATAAAACTATCTCTTTCATAAAGCCAGTTTCATTAAATAATATTTGTTCTAAAGCATCAACAGAACAAAACTTTAATTTGTATATAATATTTAACAAATAACTAAATTTTCGTAAAGTTATTAACTCAACTGTTTGTTATATTTTAAATACCTATTATGAACTACATTTGCGTGTTTATTTATATTTAAATTTCTACTTGTGTTTAATAATCCATATCCATTTCCGCAAAACTCTGGCCGCAGTTTTGTTGTACAATAATATAACTCCATGATTATTGCTACGATTGTGGTTGTTTCGTAACGATCCACTAGTTACCACCTTGTGTATGAATGGTTTTATGTCCCTGAAAATAAAAAAACACAAAAATAAAAAATGTTAATACACAGGTACATGTTTAAGGGTATGTTAAGATGAGTAAAAGATAACTATTCACAGGAGGCCTTTTTATCATTATTTTATTAATATTGTTATTTCAACATTGCAGTAACGACTAGTGACGGTAAAGAAAATAAATCCAATGCTACAATACCTTTTCGTGTTGTTTTATTAATGGTTATTGAAATTTGAGCATTGGCATTTTTCGTTAAACCTTGCGGCATTTTTTACCAATGTCCAATGTGTTGGAATTCTAATTCCCAAAAACAGAAATGCTTAAGGATACTCACTACAGGAGTTTTACACGTTTTTCTCTCGTAATAATATTGCTACTTCGAATACCATTAGAATTGGGTATATTATAAGCACAAGTCTGATTAGAAAGTGTTCATTTAGTTGTGCACTGAAATAGTTTGACTAATATTGGTTTTTAGGTAAAATAGCCATATGCTACGCAATTTTATGCTGTGATTTCTAGTAATAAAATATTTCTTTGATAGGCGTAACATGCTTGGCTACAAAAAATTACACTAAAGAAAATCCACATAGATCTTTAAGACAACATTAATCAAAACTATTTGAGAAAATATACAACTTTTGTTTTTGTTTTGAAAATGCTATAAAAAACAGTGTAGCTTCGGCTGTGTGGCACGTAGCGCCGTCCTGTTGAAACCAAATGTTGCCAATATACTTCTCTTCAATTTTTGTGAACAAAAACATAGTCCGATAACGATCGCCATTGACTGTAACGGCAACTCCTCATTTTCGAAAAAAAATTGCCCAGTTATGCCCCTGGACCAAAATCCGCACTAAACAGTGACTCGTTTTGGGTGCACCGGCGCTTTAATGTATGAGTGTGGGTTTTCTGTGCCCCAAATGCCACAATTTTGCTTGTATATATACCCGCCAAGATCAAAATGAACTTCATCTGAAAAGATGATTTTTTTTTTAAATCGGCATCTTTATGTCGCAATATTTCCCAGCGTTGTACAAGCGTATACACACCCATATTCGTTCAGCGAAAGGACAGAACTAATTACACTGTTCTGCACGAAAATCCTCCTTTAAACAAAAATTTGCTTTCTTACTATTTCCAAATGTGCTGAATACGAATTTGAAGTCAGATTCTGACTATCACGCACAGTTTCTTGAGAAATTCTAGTGTTTTATATTTGACGAATTTTTTTTTTGGCATCAAAACAAAAGCCGGATGATTTTGAGCACAATAAAGTATATTTGAACAAAAATAAATTGATGCAAATATTACAAGTGGTTGAAGAAATATGGCTAAACGTTTTTTTCTTGTATGTATAATCTTACAATTTTTTTATGGTGGTATCCTTTTCATTTAAATCCCTACCTGCTCCCTTTCACCCTCAATACCCCAACTCCCCCCTCCCCCTCAGCCACTCTTTTGTCACTATTTTCTTCTAGGATTTGATCAGTACTCTCGAGGCTTTCGCTCCAAGTTTCTCCTCTTTTCCCTCAAAATCAAAGGGTGATAGAATTTTTCTGAGTTCAGATTCGGCTCACCACACCTGAAAACATGAGAAACAGGCAAAAAGAAGGGGAGAAAAGTTTTTTTTTGCAGAACAGTGTTATCTGTCAAATCAGACATGAGCTAAGTGTTACCATTTACGAAATAAGCACTAGTTGAAAAAAAAAACGTTAGATAGATTACAATTAGGCTTACAAATACGGTGGTTATCAAATGTGCTGAGAAAGAAAGTATCATTGTGCATTGAACATAACCTTGAGTGATCGTAGCTATGGAGAAATATATTTTTGTCTTAACACTTCATCAATATAATTATTGATTATTAAGTGTAATCTTTTAGGTAAAATTATGAAATATAGTTTTTAGGTATAATTTTTAAGTATGTATTTTTATACTCTGCTATATACAAGCTTGTCATTCCTTTTGTAATTTCTACAACATCCATTTCCAACCCCATAAAGTATATATATTGTGACTTCTTATGCATGGCGATTGAGCGATGTCCGTGTGCCAGTCCGTGTTAGTGTTGGAATCAAGTTTGCCAAGGCCCTAGATGGACTAGAGAAAATCGAATATACATAGGTTCGATACGTTTGCTATTGAAAATCAGCTGGATTGATCCATGTATTTCGAGGCAACGGCAAAACACCACGCCTGCATCCAATTTTTTCATATCCTTTGGAAGAATAAAGTAACTCCAAAAATAAAAAAAAAACAAATAAATGGGACGATAGAGGCGCCCATATTTTCCGTGTTATGCTACTCTAAACTTTTTTATAGAAAAGTGCGATTGTCGCCATATTTTTTAAGACATCCATATAGGTATCACTTAAAAGATTTTGAAAAGATTTTTTTGAAAATACTAAAATTTTTTAAAGTAAAGAACCGATAAAATTTTTATGTAAAATTATATATAGTACTTAATTTTTTTTTCTTATTTTCTAATTCTCTGTCACCCCAATATTAGTCTTTTTGATTGGAGTTACTTCACTTAACTAGTTTTACATTAATGGTGAGGGATTTTTAAGATTTGGCATAGCTAAATATAGCACTCTTACTTGTTGAAGTATAACTCTGAACTATAATTTTTAAGTAAATTTTTTAAATTATATTTTTGAAGTATATTTTAAGTATAATTTTGATGTATAATATAATATATAGATTATAAATAATTTAGTTTAGTTATTTTTTTCTAGATAAATAAATAATAATTTTAAATGTCAATAGCAAAAAATATATCATTAAGATTTTATTCTGAAATTACATTGAAATTTTATCGTATACGAAGTTCGTATTACGAACCAGACAGTTTAATTCAATCTGTTGATATCAAAATTTTACTTTTCTCTTTACAAATAACCACAATTACTAACGAAATTAACTGTAGTATATAAATATTCCTGCAAAAAAAAACAACTTGAAAGCAGATTTTAGCTGCCTATTTATAATGGCTTAAAGTTTGCTTTTCAAATTCAAATATAATACTTGTTGTTATAGTAGACTTAGTTTCCTTGTAAATTTAACCATCTGTCTAAAACTGATCAACAGTTTGACCATATACAGCAAATAACGTCAACTAATGTAACACCCATTAATTTATTGTTTTTAATATTTATACTTCTTATTATACCAGATCAATTAGTAGATATTTTTTTATTTTCAAGTAATTGTATGTAACGGTTCAGAAAATAGGCCCATCTAGGTCAAATTACATCAATTATGGGAACACCCTTTAATTTATTAATTTAAATTGTATACTTTTTCTCATAGCGGACTTAGCAATGCAGGTTCTTTATAAATTTCAGCTACCTGTCTATAACGGTTCAAGTCTGGCCACATACATCAAATCACATCAATTATTTGAACACGCATTAATTTCCAATTCTAAATTTTATACATTCTGTTATAGCGGACTTAGTAATACAGGTTCTTTGTAAATAAGATCCGTCTCTCTATATTAGACATCCGTCTCATTTTCAAGTGTTTGTTTATAACGGTTCAAAAGATAGGGCCATGTACGTCAAATTACATCAGTTATGGGAATACCCTTTAATTTTTAAATTCAAATGGTATACTTGTTGTTATAGCGCATATATCAATACAGGTTCGTTGTTAATTTCAATTAACTGTCTATTACGGTTCTCTCACCTACACCAAATTAATCCACTATTGGCACACCCTTAAAAATCCAAATCCAGTCTTTATACTTCTTGATATAGCGGAATTAACAATACAGGTTCTTTGTAAATTTCAAACGTCTGTATACAAGTGTTCGAAAGTGTGGCCAATACATAAAATTAAATGAAGTATTGGGACACCCTTTAATTTATAATTTTGAAAATTTGTACTTGTTATTCTAACGCTTTTAGTAATTGGTATTTTGTCCAATTTACAATCATTTGTCTATAACGGTTCAAAAATAGTCCCATATAGTTCAATTTATGCTACCTGTGGGAACATCCTGTAATTTTTATATTTATATTTCTATTCCTTTTTTGGAGCCAAAGTTATACTCAGTTTTTTTTTTAAATTTTAGAGTGGTGGCTTTCACGGTACAAAATCTGTTCAGAAATGACTGAGTTCTGCAGGCACAAACATTGAAAAAAAGGAACATTCTTCTTTTTTTGAAGTCCGTTAAAAATAGGCACTATTCTGGTACAATTGTTGTAATACCTTAAACTGAAAAGTTCTTGTCCAAAATCCTAGAAGACATTTAGACAACAACAATTTTCCAATAAAGAACGGTGATCTAAGTTAAATAAAAAAATTTCCTTTTATAAGGCCTTTAATCTGTTTTTCATTTCACCTTATTTGTGTGTGTGTTCTTTTACATACCAATCAATATATGTATATGTATGTGTATGTGTGCTATAGTCGATTATTCAATTTGCTGCATTTTGTATTGGCAGCATTAATTCTTGGTATTTTTGTTACCGGAATGTATGCCGTTCGGAAATTTATAAAATATTGGTATTGAGTTCTATCATTATCAACCACTACAGTTTGTACTGCTACAAGAGCCACAATAACAACAACACCAACGAATATAATCACCATTAACACCACTACTACGTATTGCCATAACCACTATCCAGGAAGAGGAATATTACTGAACTTTTGCCATTTGTTTTGAGGTGGAATTCCTGTTCACATGTTCTCCAGCCTGATTCCAATATCTGAATAAAAATTTCATTCAATTATCTTTTTGTAAAAGTAAACAATGTGAGTGTATATGTATGTGTGTAGTGGTAGTAGGTGCAGGTAGTAGGTAGAACTATTGATAGAAAAATTCTTCAAGTCAGGCATTTTTATGTTCAAATGTGATAACGAAATATTTTTATTATTTTATTATATATTTTTTGTTCAATTTTGTTGTTCATTTGTTTGTGAGCATTGTTTCATTTTATTATTTATTGTTTTTGCAAATATGGAAATTCCATGACTATAGTTAAATAAAATGAATATTTAAAATATCAAAGATAAACTCAACATATTGAATTTTTATAACAAAGATGTTTTTTTTATTATAAAATATTTAGGCACTTAAATAACAAAGTTTATTTTAATTAAATACATTCTTTTAAAACAATGTTCAATACTAAGACTATCGAAAGAATTTTATTTTTATAATGAGAAATAAATGTGTTTCAGTTTTAGATATCTTTAGAAGCCATAACTCTTTATCTTATAGAATTGGAAAACATATTGGCAATTACAGAAGTAAGTCATTATATGGCAGCTCGATATTTAAATTTGTTTTGACCAATAAAATTAGTCTTAAGGAAAACATATAAAACTACTTTTTTTTCTTAACATTGCAAAATAAAACTTTCTTTTAATTCACGTTACAAAAAAATATTGGGTGTTTTGTTAAGTCCGATTGAATTTTAATTAAAAAAATAAAAAATAAAAAACACAAAAATTTAATTGTAATGAATATTTTGTTATACCAAAGATCAGAACATGGCAATAAAATTTAAAAATGATTTCGGGCAAATTGCGGCTGCTCATGATGATGCTCATTCTGGACGTCCAATTTTGAGTCACTTTGTCAAGTACTGCTGGCCGTGTGTCAGCATAAATCAGTATAAACCAGTGGACCAGGTGGCTCCACAGGAAATTATCGAGAGATGTCAAATCGCACGTCCTTGGTGTTCAATTGACAGATACATTTCTCAAAATCAACTTATCGGAAAATTTTGATTTTAATAACTCGATGGTTCCGATCGCCGTATGGCACGTAGCGCCATCTTGTAGAAACCACATATTGTCCGGATCAATGTCATCAATATTTTCAAACTAAAAATCATGCGGTAATAATCTCCATTGACCGCAACGTGAAATCCGGCCTCATTTAAAAAAAAATAAGGTCCGATGATGCCGCCAGCATGTAAAACTCACCAAACGGTGCATTTTTCTAGATGCAATAGAGTCTATAGGGTATGTTGTGGATTGGACTCACTCTATATGCGGCATTATTGCTTATTCACAAATCTGTTAAGGCAAAAATGAGCTTCACCGCTGATCAGAATTTGGCGATAAAACAACGGGTCAGTTACTAATTGCTCTAGAGCCCAATCGATAAAAGAACGACGCATATAATGATCTAGTGGCTTGAATTCCTCCACTAGCTGGATTTGATACGGGTGTAGCCCAAGATATTTGCGCAAAATTGTCTACGTGGTGAACGGACAGAGCTCCAATTCCTGCGACCAACGACAAATCGATAAATTTTGATATTCTTCCACACTTACGTTTACAGCAGCGATATTCTTAACGCACATCCCCTAGACGTGTTTGTGGTATTGTATCCTCTAAAGAGTATGTGGTATGAAATTTATTCACAATTCGACGGATGGCTTGCTCAGACGGACGAAGTCGTTTATAAGTGGCTTCAATTGATGACTAATTTTCAAAGTAAACATAAATGATTTGACACTCGATTACCTTTTCAAAAATTTTTTGCTGGGATTATGAGTTGCTACGTAATAAACACTACGAAAAAATTATATTTAGAATAAAGCAAGAACTACACCTTAGTAGGAACCTATTAGCCTTCTCAACGAAATTTCTTGAGAAGATAAGTGAAATTTTGTAAAAAATATGGAATACCAGACGAGGTATGTCTATTGTAGGTTATAAACGGTTTGAGTGTTAAATCCAATTAGGATTTTTTTCGAATAATTAAGTAACAAACATTCATACACACAGACTTTAACACTTATATTATCAGTGGTGTAAAAGATTTATATGTGTACATATATATTTAATAAAATATATCAACAAGACCAAAAAGCAATTAAAATATAAATTCTTTATATCAAAGAAATTTTAAAATAAATGAGTAATTTCAAAATAAATTAAATAATTTAGCAAATTAAAAAAATACAAACATTTCAACCCCATTCCAATATGTGCAAGATAAATAAATGTACTCAAGTGCATAAGCATTAATAATACTAGCTATTTTTCAAATAGAAATAAATGAACAAATGATTAAGAATAATATTGCTAAGAGAAGAAAAGTAGGAGTAAAAAACAAACGACATGACATCAAACTGGATTGAATGTAGAAACCCCAATGCAATTATAGATAATTGTTAAAAACATCTGCTGCTGCTGCTTCAAGCCAACTGATTTGCTAAATAAAATGATAAAAAAAAAAAAAACAAAGGGAAATAAATTTTATTTGAATTATTAAAATAAATGAAAATTCTAAAAATAGCAGATGAGTCTTGAATAAAAAAATAAACGAACACAATATTGAGATGAAATGCAATTTTGAAATGAAAAAAAGGAAAAGAAAAAAAAGGAATTAATGTTCTAAAACTGCTAAATGTTTTAACGAAAAACGAACAATAGAAAAACTTTAAACATTTTAACAATCATGATAATTTAACATTTCTACACGAATAAAACTAACAAAGAAAAAGTTTCAACAAAATACACACAACTCTTTTCATTAATTTTTTTTGCTCCAAGTTTTTATACCCTTTACAAAAAAAAAATGGAAAATGGGAAATCTAAGTCTGTCATTCCGTTTGTAATTTCTACAATATTAATTTACGATCCCATAAAGTATATATATTCTAAGTTGTTATTGAAAATCACCTAGATCGGTCCATGTCCTTCGAGGCAGCTGGCAAAACACCACGCCTGTCTCTTATTTTTCCACATAATTTGGAACAAATTTAGTTTAGTGAAGTAACTCCAATAAAACAAAAAAAAAAAAAAAAAAAGAAATATATGGGGCAAAAGAAAAGTAAAAAATAAAAAAACATTAATTGACACAAATTGGCCCATATTTTTTTCGAGTAACGGGCCTCTGAAATTTAAAAAAAATATTAAATATCAATATGGGTATCATTCAAAGCCTTTGATGAGATCTATGAGGAAATACTACTCATTTTTAAAAATGCTTAACCCTTTAAAAGACGATAAAATTTTTTGTAAAGTTATATATATGTAGTACTTCAAATTTTTTACTAATTTTTTAATTCCCTGTCACCCTAATATTTGTCTTTTTGATTAGATCATTTCTTTAAACTAGATTTACATTAATGGTGAAGGGTATATAAGATTCGGCACAGCCAAATATATCACTCCTACTTATTTATATATGCGTTAAATTCTTTTTTTTGTGAAAAATTCTAGTTATAATTTCTTTAGGGATGATGAATATAAAACTCATAAAATTGTTTAATCTGCGGAAATATCATGCTTACGGCAGATTGTAATGTTGATATGTTGGCGGTAAGTGGAAATAAAAAATTTTTTAAATGGAACTTTTTCTGAATATTACTAACACTCAGTTAGAAGGTGTTCTCACAATTATAAACATATTTAGGCATGTCACAAATTCCGATAGGGATGGTTTGAATTCCGTATTAACAATTCCGATCGATTTTGTTTTACCTTCTTCAGATTCCGAGCGATTTTGCTTATTTTTTAAAACTGCTTATTTTTCACCTTTTTATTTAAATGTGGTAATATTGCTCAACCAAAGTAATTAACAAGGCTAATCTAAAAAAGAACACATAATAAAAGTAAACTTAAAACCGCAAGTAACAAAATTTCAATGAAACTAAATATGACTTTGAAATTCAAAAGTGGTTTCAATCCGAAAAAATTTTTCTTTTTCTGAAGAACGAATTTGCGGAATTGAAATAACTTTCGATCGGAATTGAGTTCTGTGACATACCTAATTATTAGACATATTCAAAATCAACTGATAATGAACTCATCGACAACAATCGCATTAAAGTGAAAAGCGGCTTAAATATTGCAAAGATAATACACGCAGAGAAATAACTTGGGTGTGATATGGTCTCAACAACCATATTATATTCCTTGTAACAATTTATAGTTGCGGAGAACAAATTATAGTTGTTTCCAATAAAACTTCAGTCACGAGAAACATTTTTTTTGCAATATAGTTGGTTTTTTTATTTTTTTATTACTTATTAAAAACAATATAATATATTTAACTGTAATATTTCTAATCAAAGTATGATTAAAAGCAAACAAAATTATGTTTGCGTTTAAAAATATTTTGTTCTAGGTCTTGACTGAATACTTTTCTATCAGTTTGAAAATGGTTTTTACTGTTAGAGAAAATAAAAAAAAAAATAACATGTATGTACAAAATATATAATAAAAAATAATACGTGGGCTGCTATATATATTTCTGGCCTGGCAACACTGAGTGCTGCCAAGTGCAATCTGACATTTCCATTGGAAAGTTTGTCTTTTTTAAGCATAATCGTACTCAAAACGTTTTGACGTACGACCATTATTTGTGTTGTTTACAGTGACTTGAAAAAATTAATATAGAAAAAAATGGAATTAACTCGTGAACATTTTCGTGCCATCATATTTCACAACTTTTGACGTGGATTATCACGACAAGAGTGCATTGATGAACTTAAATTTTTGTATGGCGATGAAGCACCATCCTATAGCACTGTGAAAAATTGGAATAATGAATTTAATCCTGGCCGAAGCTCGCTCAAAGACACATTCCGTGAAGGTCGTCCAAAAACGGCTGTTGTGCCAGAGAACATTGATGCCGTGCGTGAACTCATAATGCAAGATCGACAAGCGACATACCGAGAGATAGAGACATCCTTGGACATTTCTTCCACCAGCATACATTCGATTCTGCATGAACACTTGGCCGTAAAAAAGTCGTTTATAAGATCGTCACAGGTGACGAATCATGGATCTATGAGTATGAGCCCGAAACGAAACAACAATCGACCGTGTGGGTCTTCAAAGACGAGCAAAATTCAACGAAAGTTGTTCGTGGAAGAAGCACTTCGAAGCAAATGGTCGAAGTCGTGTTGCGACTGTTCCGCTTGAGCAACGTAGGACGGTCACTTCTGAGTTGTACACTACAATTTGTTTGCCTGAAGTCATCGGAGAAATTCGAAAAACCAACAAGAGAAGACGAATCATTGTTCACCATGACAATGCGTGCTCTCACACATCGGCTCAAACCAGAGCGGTTTTTGACCGGCCAAAACGTCGAATTAATGGGTCATCCGCCGTACAGCCCTGACTTGGCACCTAATGACTTCTTCTTGTTTCCGCACATCAAGAAAAATATACGTAGTCAACGATTTTCGTCGCCAGAAGAAGCTGTTGAAGTGTTCAAAAACCATGTATTAGAGGTGTCTCAATCGGAGTGGAAAAAGTGCTTCGACAACTGGTTTGAGCGCATGCAAAAGTATATAAATCATGCTGGAGAATACTTTGAAAAACAATAAAACCATTTTTGATTATAAATATTCGCATTTTCACATTAGGCCAGAAATATATAGAGCAGCCCTCGTATACATACAAAATATGAAAACAAATAAAAAGATAAGCAAAACATTTAACATTATATGAAATATAATGAATATAATGTGAAACCATTTACATACTTTCAATATAAGCTATCATATAATACATCAACAATAATTGCTATGGTGTAATAAAATATATCACCGCAGATGCCAGATTAGCGTGTTAAAAGTTTTAAGTAAATGTGTAGACAATTCCGAATAAATATTACGTATCTTTAATACGAGCATATAACGATGGAATGTATGAAGATAAGATGCCATTATAAACATACAAATAAATGATTTCTTTGTGAATTTATGTTTTTAAATAATTTTTGCTGCAAAACTTAAACAAATGAGGCACTAAATAATAATATGTCAATTATATCAGGAAATTTTTACACTTTATTATATAACATGACATTTTCAACCAAATTATGATATCTTGATTAATCATTTAATGTTCAATTTAAACATAATTATCTTTATACTTTACCATGTTGTTGTTAACCTAGACAACCATAAGGTTGCAAGATTTATATTATTATTAAATGAAACAATACTATGGTTTGCTAACAACCATATAATACAAAAATAGTATGTTGCTCTAAATTATGGTTACCTCAACCATGTTTTTTCTTTGCGCGTAGATTAAAATAAATTACGAATAATCTATCAGAGCCAAATTTTCATGAAACTAGTTGAGTGAAATTTTTATTAGCCAACAAGAAGCGCGGAGAAACAAGCGGAATAAGGCAAATTTTGATTTCAATGAGTCTATGGTTGCGGTAGCTATATGACATACGGCTTCAGCCGGTTGAAACCATATATGGCCGGGATTAATGTCATTCATATTTACAAATTATCCATCGACCGCGAGCTGCCTCTTCATTGTTTTAATAATGCTCAATATGGCGTGTTAATCGCATCAAACGGAAATTTTCTGGATGTAATGGAGCCGGTAGGGTATGTTGTGAATTGTTTTCATTTCAAAAACAGTCATCACCGCTAAATACAGGGTTGAACCTATAAGTTGAGTGAATTAATAAATTATAGTAGTCTGTATATAATTTGGTGGCATTCTTCAAGCGTCGATCTCTTCATGAAGATTTGCTAGAGTATTATGATCATAAATCTGAAAAGTGAGTGCAGAATGACATCGGGTTTAAAAAATACCCAGTAGTTGCCATGTATAAGTAGAAATTTTCTATTGTCAAAATATGTTGCGTTGAGACTTCCTATGTTTTTCGTTGTTTGGTTTTTAAAACATTTTGTGACTCCTCTTTTTTACAATAATTTTTCTTACAATAATTTGCATGTTAAACAGAAAAAGTCACTGAAAATTAAATTTGTCAAGATTTCAAGAGAGAAGAAAACACTGTTAAAAATTTTGTTTGAAATAGATTTATTATTAATTTAATCATAGACTTTTAGGCGGTGGCATGTAATAGTATTCAAGGACATAATATCTAGGGTCTTTATGTCGCTTTGAAAAATATCATATTATTCATGGACATTGTGTCGTTTTTAGTGTGGACATAGTGTTACTTATTGAAGCGTTATAATGTTAGCACTTAAACAACACTGGCACTTAAACACACAAACACACTAACCAGTTTATAAAAACTTTACACATTTCATGGACGTTATGACTCTAGATTGATTTTCTTTCTGGTACGTTAGAAATGTTATGACATGTCACCCTTTTCGGCTGATTGTTATTCGCACGAGCAATTTTTTCTTTTAAAAAAGAACAATTATTCACAGAAAGTGAAACAGCGCTATAATTTTTTTTTTCTTTTTTTATATACAACTAAAAATCCTTATGCAGGAATAGCAAGTTAAACTAAATTTTCTTTAGACACCCACAAAAAGTAGCATTATAATCTTTCATTATTAGTGGCTGTGTGCGATACAAATACCACAACGAGAGATTCGTTAATATAATTTGCCTTGTGGAGAAGAATTCTGTAAAGATATTAATTTTGGACAAAGTTTAAAGAAATTACGTCAAATATTTGCATTCCCAAGGAGCCTGACAAAATGTATTTTAATTTCCGCACTTGCGGTCAAAAATTAAATTAAAGCTTGTGTTTTTAATTGTAAGCTGAAGATGTAATTACAATTAAAAGTCAAATTAAAATTGTGTTCAGGTATTTTAATAAGTAAATAAATGAGAAAAAGAAAGGGAAAGATGAAGTTTAAACAAAGTTGTGCTACATTTGGTCATATTAAGAACTACTGAAACATAAAAGTTGTTCGTTTGATTTCCAGACAAATTTGTTATAAAGACAAAAATTTTAAATTCTTAAAAATATCGTGATATTTGTTATCCTGATTAAATTACTAAATCACCGTTTTTTTTTTAATTTAATTAATTTAAAGTACCGTGCATAGAACAAAAATAATTTATTGTATTTTTCATAATTTTTTAACTGTATACTCGTAAAAGAGTCGAAGTAAAAGACAGCCGTATACAATGGATAAATAGAAACAAAATCATTGTATTATTGTTGTTTTTTTTTTTGCTTAAACTTAGATTTTTCTCTTTACTTCATTGTTTGGACAAAAATCTTTAGGTTATTTAAAATGTTTGTGAAAAGTTTCTTGAAGAGCTAAGTAAGCGGTAGCGAAATGGCCATCGAGACGTGCGGTGATTTAATAATTCAAACGGGATAAAAAATAGCACGATATTTTTCAAAATTTTATTAATTTAATATGAAAATTTATTGCTCGGAATCTTTTAAAATTTAATTTACTTTGCTCGTGCTTGATTCCTTCAAATATTTTAAACTAAACTAAACTAAAAAATGAAATGTATTACTGCGGGGAAAGCATATCGATATGGCCATTTCACTACTGATCAAATAGCTCATCAGTGGATTTTACCCAAATTTTGTATAGAAAACTAGAAAGTCTTATATCAAAAGCCAAATTGATTAAATGAGAACTCTATTGAATCAATAAGACAAAAGACAATAAAAACTCAAAAATGTTTTATACAAAAACACAGCAAACATTCAGTAACTATTTTTATTTTTTCTTTCATGAGAATATCATGAAGTATTTATACTTGAAAGAATCAAGCACGAGTAAAGTAAATTAAATTTTAATTAATTTAATTAAATATTCCGGTGGATAAATTTAACAAAATTTTTAGTCTTATACTCTGTCAGTAAGAAACCCATAAACGACTAATCTGATCCTGATGGAACTTGTTTTATAGTCAGATCTTTATACGGACTAACATATAGTGTAAATATTGTCTTGTTCAAATTAGCCCCTGTTTTAAGTGTGTTAAGTCGTAGCATTTCACAACAGTTCACTTCATATTTTTAATTATTGAACAATTAACAAGTATTTTACACTAAAATAAACAAACACTAGACGGAAGAATACTTTCAGGAAAAAAAAAAAAAAAAAATTCAACATCAGTAGTGCTATTCACTAACTTTTAACAATTCGACTATCGTTATATTTGCCGACATTTGCTTTAGACATCTTTATTTTTCTATTAATACAAATTCAAATTAGTGACATCTCCGTCAATACATAAACGAAAAAAAAACAAAAGAAGCACATACATGTGTTTATTTCTGCGATGTAAATTTCCATATACGAAAACGTATTTTCTAATATGCATGTATGGAGTATTACCATTGCCTAAAATATGGTCAGAATTATGTTTATGTGAATTTTTTTATTTCTTGTGTTTATGTCGTTACATATGTATGAGTGTTTATAAACACACGTTGTACGTCGTTTATTTTGTCGACAGATTTAACAACACAAAAATAATAGTTGCTTTCTCAGCGACAGGCACTTGCTAACTATATCAGCTGGTTTTTAGCAAGCTACCTCAAGTATCTTTGAACACTAAAATCGTTTGTCGTTAAGTCATTCAAGTAGTGAATCGCACTACAGAATACGTTATAATTTAATGTTGGTCCATATGCGTAAAAAAGCGCGTTTTAATTTAGAAAGACTTTAGAAAGAAAAAAATTATATATTAGTTAACTTTTCTGGTCTTCTTTTATAAAAATCATGTTGGAATTGGTTTGATGTAAGATGATAATTGAACAGAAATCACATGTTTCTAATTTTAACTAAACTCGGTCTGATCGTCTGAACGTCCACTCAACTTTCATACAACCGTTGTAACTTTAAGTTATGTGAAACACAATAATATGCAAAATGAGCATGACATTAACCAAAACAACAGTTTTCCCCCATAGATATAGGGGTTCTTTCATAGCAAAGCACGCCCTCCAAATAGTCTGCACTATTTTAGGTAAATAATACGGCATTTACACAATGCAATTTTTAATGAAACTAGCATGAAATTTTTGTTTGCTTGTGAAGCAGGAGGAGTAAGCAATATAGTATTGCTTAAGTTTTGAGGAGATGTTACTGTTGCGAATGCTTACTTTTAGATAACGCATAACGCTGTAACTTAAATAGAAAATTGAGAAAAAAATATCTCAAAAATTGCATAGTGTAAATCTGGACTTTGTATAATTTGTTTAAATTTTTCATGTTCAGGTTTTATAAATTTGGGTGAATCTAGACGATGTGACGTACGATAGTTTGCGTCCGTTTAGCATTAAAAGTTAACATTTTAAGCACATGATTTTTAGATACCATTTTGACATCTAAGCGAGAGAGTTACCAATTATAAAATGATTTCTTTCACGAGTTGTATTATATGTGATAAATGACTCTATCACATGTATTACGATATGCGACAACGTCAGACATATGTATGTCATGTGTCAATATAGAAAGAACAAAATCTGTTATAATGCAACAGTGCGAACAGCCCCGTTTGTAAAGAATTTTTTTGAAAATTATATGCCGATTATCTGAAACTGAAATGTGTTAATATGGACGACACAGGTGGAGGAAAAAATGTATGTTGCATAATCTTTGTGCTAACTTATTTATACGTTAGCATATTTAATATAAATTGTTGCCATGAATAAGATTAAATTCTCTGATATTTTGAACACTAAAATGAAAGTATAAACTCCTTTTCTCCATTAAAGTTCGATATTAAAAATGCCATAATGTTACAAATATGTATCGAAATCTATGATATCTCATCATGTGCTATATCTTGCATAACACAGCCGTTTTCATAGTGCCTCGAAATATACATTAAGTCTGAAAAGCGACAGTTATTATTTTAACACAACCTCTTTTAGTTTCTCTTAGTTTTTTATTTTGCATTTTTCGTTATTTTATTTTTTTTCTCATTTGAAAATTATAACAATAACAAAGTTGGTATAGTGAAAATGAGGTTACAGAATAATGGTTGGCATTAAAAGGAATGAGCCTGTAGTGCGAGTAACTTTTATTTACAGGACACGGAAGTACACTGTTAGCAGCGGAAGCAAGAGCACAAATGGGATTTGAGGCAAAAAAAAAAAGTTTTTAAAAGTTAAACATTCCATAGACTTTTGTGCGTTGGATAATTTAGCAACTTTTGCTTTTATATTCCCGTTTTTTGTATTTAATGTTTATTTTTCCTGCCATTGTTTAGGAATTTTTTTTCTTTGTAAATTTTATATAAAAAACGGAAACTGCGATACCAAAAAAGAAAAGAAAAAAATAATGATAAATTTTTTAGTTAAGCAAAGCCTAACAAATATTTGAAAGAAAAGAAAAAACGAATGAACACAAAAGTGTTTTAATATCCTTTATTTTATACCTCGAGGTGTTTTTAAAAGAACGAAATATATTTTAATCTTACGACCTAAATATATATCTATTTTTATAAAATTGCTGCGTAAAAATAAAAGAAATATTTAAAAAAAAAATTAAAAGGTGTGGTTTTCAATTATTTTGAGGAGTTTGATGTTGACTGCAGCATGGTTCTGTCAATGGAATTGGAAATGTCTTTTTTATGTAGTCTTTTTAAACTTTATTTTACCAAAAATTGATTTGTCCCTAATTTCACAAATATGTTTTCACAACAAAATTTTGATTAAATGAGGTAAAGTCCAAACGAAGTTTGACTTACAGTCAGTAAACAACAAACTCAGCTTCAAAAAAGTAAGTATGGTAATTCACGATATATTTAAATCCAGTTAAGTAAAGTGACCCAGCCAAAAAAGCAGAGAATTAAAAAAAATTAAGTACTATATGAGCTGTTTTTTTGAAAGTGTTATAAGTCCACTTTTTAAAAAAAACTAAGCTAACGGTAACTTTAGTGAGCTAGAGACAACTTCTCTTCAAAATTAAAGTCACAACTTCAATCGAGTTTTATCTTGACATAAAATAAACAAAAACAATTTTCTATCGCACAAATATTTCTTGTGAAAATGGAATAAATCTATTCACAAACAGTATTAAAGAAAAAGAAACTATTCTACACTGCCCATGACTATTATAATGCAAGATAGGTGCCAAAAAAAACTTAATTTTCTATAAATTGAAAAGAGAAGACGTTGTCTTAATAAAGTCTCTAGAGGAGGCAGTATCAAACAGAAATAAATTATGGTTGAAGAAATTGCAAGATGATTAAAAATATTGTTGCGTTTTTTCCTTTTGATTACAAACGTAAGGATTCTTCTGATTGCAAATACCACTGTGGCTAGTTATAAATTCTGTGTTTTTAGTTTGTGGCTTTCTCTGGCTATTGATCCTACCGGTCTTGTGAATCCCATGGTCTCGTATTTAATAAACATGCGTTATTATTACAAACACAGCCATCCACGCTACACTACTGTGTTACTCCCGCGAGACATGAACTACTCGATGCCTTGTTAAGTAACCTTAACCATCCACAGACACTACTATTACTTCTTTTGTGCAAGCCAGTCATCTCCTTTAATCCAATAGCCATAACATACGTCTGCCATACCCTGCTGCTATGCTGTTACACATCCCTGCGCTAAGAGCTAGAGCTGTGTCTCTTATTATAAAGGTCTTCTTGACAATTATCTTATATTAAGTTAGACGTCTCCACTAAATTATCTGTCATGACTTCACGCCTTTTACTTCGCGGGAGGTTTGTACTGCTGCTTCTTAACTTTTAATTGCATTATAACAATCATTATTTCCCAATGTATGCATGTCCGAAGTTGGGCTCTAACTCACGATCTTCTGTTATACAGCACACACTTCTATCAGCGCAACCGTTGAGGTTGCTCAGCTTTTGTTAGCTAATTGTGTTATTATTCTATACACACACCATTAGTGGAAGTAACTTTTAATTCACCACGCTCACACGGAAACAACAGGCGATGCCAGATTTTATTATTCGTAACAATATGCTGGATGAGGCTCAAAAAAGAAATGAAATGAACCTCACAAAATAAATTTTATAAGTTTAGTTTGTAAGAAAATGCTCGATTTAAAACAACTTAGCTTAATTAATATGATACCATTTTATAAAACTTTATGGACCATAACAAGAGATAAATATAACTAAATGATAAGATTCACAGAAAAAATATTCGCTAAAAATAATTCAATTAACAGTCAGATCTCTTTTCAAACAATTTTTTTAATTGCCTCAATTAAATTTTTTAATCAAAGCAAAAAAAATTAAAATGTTTGTATGTGTGCTTTATATTTTGTATCAGTGATGTACATATATTATAATACAAAGACTACGGCGAACATTTGAGCAATTAGTTAATTTAAAAATAAGTACTCCATGAGTCTTACTTGCTTTACAAGACATAAAATGATTGAAGTTCTTCAAAGTTAACTTATAAGCTTTTTATAATATCATATTTTCAAAAATAATACAAAATATAATAGAAAGAAAACATGGATTACTTATAGACTTTAAAAAACATCAATATACATATATGTATGTATATAAAAATATATATAGAAAATAGATGTATAGAGTAGATTTGTTAGTTGTTCTCAGTATTGTTAGCAGTCTAGCTGCCAGATCCCGATTTATCATATTTATTGACGTTTTTCAACAGCATGATTTATATATGACAAATTAATCATGAAATTGTTTATAAGTTTCTGTATTTTTGGTAAATAAGAAAAAGAAGACAAAGCATATAACTTTTTTGTATGTATGTGTGTTGTATGATGCGTTACAGTTAATTTCTTTTTTTTTAGTAAATTAAGGTAACTTGACTACTTTTCAAATTGCACTGATATTAGCAGATTTGTTTGTTTAAGAATAAAAAAAATAATGGTTTTAAATTCTTACTGCCGTATTCATAGAAAATACAATAACTTTGAAATTATTTATGACAAATTTTTCATACAAATTTGTCCTAAAATATATTTCAAATCTATTTTAATTTTCTATGAATACGGCAGTTAGGAAATAAGATAATAAACATATGCCTTTCAACTATTAAAATGGAATACTTGGTTTTCTTTAAAGATTTAGAATTTCAATAACTCTGCTTATTAAATTAATAAATGGATAATTACAATATCGATTTTTTATACTTTCATCTGGCAGCCCTCCGTTTATTATATGAGAAACTAATAAGAACAAAATAGAGATGATTATATGTAGTGCAGTTCTCTAATCGCTTTTTTGGTACAATTTTGTTTTTTTTTAACTATTAATCAAGCTTTACAAACCTTTGATAATATTACTTGCCTGTATTGCAAGATTTAATTAAAATCGTTTTCCTTTCTGACAATATGAATTTTTTTAATTTTAATGTATTAATATTAATAGCTATTACTATTACCATAATTGAAAAAGTACTAATTCACAGCTATGGCAGTACAATTTGCGGGTTCAATTTGTCATCGCTGATATAAATTGCCCTGCGACTACTCTTGACCTGACAATAGTAATGTTTATTCAGTGTTAAGAGTGAATTAATAGGGAAGACATTGTCCGCATGCGTCGCGTTTAATATATCAAAAAAAACCTAACTGTTGTTTGCTGTGTGTATGCGTTTTAATATACATACTTAACTGTTTTTAAGGTAAGTCTATTTGTGTTTTATTGTCAGAATTTAAATGGTTTTTGTTTTGTTAACATTTTTATTTCAGAATATATTAAAAAAAATTGGTTTAAGAAAATTATAGTAAGAAATGATTTTAAAGTGTTTTTTATGCAGTGTTCTATGGATTCTTCTAATATATATTTGAAACATCTAAAAGAACATGTGATGTCTAAAAATATAATATATCAATGTACATATGAAGGATGCTTTCAAAAATTTTCAAACAAAAGTTAATACCTCCCAAAATATAGCAAATAACAAATTACCAAAAGTCATGGATATTTTGATAAGTACTAGTACTGGAAAAGATATTTTAAAGTTTTATCAAAATAACAAAGTTTTATACGAGAAACTGCGCAACTTACTAATAAATATTATTACAAAATATATTGAATTGAATAACATCGTATGTCCACTATCCGAATGTTCTAATATTGAAAAACAGATATGTCACATTTTTCCTACAGAGAAATTGGTAAGCAAGTTTTTATTATTTTTAACTGCAGCAATTGACTTTTTTTTTTATTTCAGGAATTTTATACCAACGGAAAAAGGGGCAAAATATACAATAAAATTGCAAATTTAAAAAGGCTTTCAAAGCATGTTCTAAAATTAGATGAATGTGAAGTAAATGAACAGTTAATCGGTAAGTAGCGCTAAAATTTGGTAATAATTTTTATAAAGAAATAAGGCTAAAGTCAAACTTGTGAATATTTGCCAAAATAAATCTAACTACTTTTCAAGATAAAGTTTATTCAAAACTAACATGACGTTTATGAAAATCAACGATTTATATGTAAGTTTTAAAATTTTTTTATGCAGTAAATGAAAACGATTACGCTTTTCAACTTGAGAGCTTAAGGTCCTCGAAAATAACAAAAGATGAATTTGATCTCTATTGGAGAAACTGTGAACCATACGTTTTCAACAGATCGCAAATTCAAACAACACTGCTGATATTTTCAAGTTATGGCCAGAGTACACAAAGCATTCCGGCCACCTTTTAGTAAGTACAATAAATGCATACATACATATGAGTATATCAATCAAAATAATATTTGCTTTTGTTAATTTTTAGATCGATATAGATTTTGTCCTCAAGTTTCCAATGGCAAAGAGTTTAGAAGAACGATGGGGTTTTTTCGCAACAGAAATTTTATTTCTTTTAAAAACAAAAATTACTTGTTCAGTTATTTCCAAGAAATTACTAAATATTGAACTTATTGACGAAGGTAAACGTTATTTTAATTTCTTTGTTAAATATGTATGTATGTTTAATAATATAATTTCTTTCTTTGTAGAGTCTAAAATTTTTTCAATTTTGTGGTATTGCCACAATTTGTTTCCCCCTCAACTAGGGTTGCCAGACGGGCCTGATTTGGCCTGATTGTCAAGTTTTTTAATGCGCGTCAAGTGTCAAGTGAAAAAGTGATTTGTTAATGTTTTTTGTAAGTTAATTTTTTTTTCTCAAATTTATTCTAGCTACATATGTAATAATACTTAAAAAAGTAAGTTCATATTTCTAAAAAACACATCGATAGAGCATATTTTTACTTTCTATATTTCTTAAGATAGTACCTATATTTTTTTTTAAATAACGCCTAAGTTTTCTCTAAAATATATAACGACTGAATTTTTTTCTTATATAGTTTTTTGTTTCTTTCACATTGTTTCTGTTATTTTTACTTTTAACGATATTTTTGTTTTTATTCTAATAATTTTTATGAAAAAAATAATAAAAGAATTAAATAAAAACCAATAGTATGAGTGTTTTTATTTGTCAAGTTTTTTTTTTTCAAAATCAAGTTTTTTTTGGGCAATGTCAAGTTTTTGGCAAATTGGATCTGGCAAGCCTACCCTCAACTTAAAGTAAACACTGATGAAAGTGGAGCTAAATGCAAGAAAAAATTTAGCATTGTGGATTCACAAGAAGCTTTTGCTGTTGTTGCTGGCTCTGTAGAAGAATTGGACATAAAATTAAAGCTCCTACAACTTCAAGGCCACAATATTCAGCCTAGGCTGCTTGTAATCGGGAATGTTTCCAATATTAAGGAAATTTATGTATTTTTTGATAATTTAAGATATCCATTTGTTTCTGTTTTAAAAGCGTTTGATATGCTATTTAAAATATTTTTTGTTTTTAACTTGAAATATCCTGACGAGTCTGAAATTTTTTACAATTTTATTCAATCACTTTATTATGATTTGCCTACTAATAAGAAGTTTTTAAAAGTCTCCTCCGTTAAACACGAAATTCTGAAATTAAAAAAATAAATTTTGTTTAAATAAAAATAAATTTAAATCTAAGTCTTTATTGTAAAATGTGATATATATATATATATACGTTTTAAGTAAATGTCCATACCTACGTATTTATAAAAAACTTACAAAAATGTAAACATAAATATAAAAAAAAAACATATTCTTTATATGTGCATACTTTTATTTAAAGTTTAATTCATAACTTAAGTTTTTTTTATTAAAAGCAGAAGTATTACTTTAGTACATTTTTTTGTTTTTGTAATTAATGTTTTATGTTTAATAAATAAAGAAAAAATATAAAAATTAGCTTTTTATTATTTATGGAGATTAATTTTAAAATAAAAATCAATCGTCATTTTATTTATGCAATTAAAATTTTAATTAATATCCGTATCGTGTTAAACAAACACTTTAATTGTGCCAATTAAAAAGTTAATTCTTAAGATTAAAAAAATATAATTAACTTTATAATTGTGCCAATTAAAAATTTAATGGGCTTAAATATAAATTACAATTAACTTTTTAATTAAGCCAATCAAAAAAGTTAATATATTAACATGTTAAACTACATTAATTTTTTTAATTGAAGGAATTAACACGTTTGTTTAAAAGTTTTCAGAAAACTTAATTATTTTTTTAATTCGCTCAAATAAACGTTTAATTAAAACTCATGCTTGCTTCTAAATTAAATAATTTAATTCATTCTAAAACGTAATGAAACTTCAAATTTACAAATTTATTAATTAATATGATCAAATCGTTTGTAGGCTCAAAATTAGCAAACAGTTTAATTGACATTACAAATTTCTAACAAACTTTTTAATTGAAGTAGATTTTTAATTTTTTCTGTGTTATTACCTTGTGTACTGCCTATTCAATATAAATACTTTAATAAAAAAATTGTAAAAGATACCTAAAAATTAAACCTTTTTACTTAAAGATGTTAGCGAAGTAGTTTTCATTTTTATATTTTTAATATAACTAAAAAAAATCTCTTAATTAATTTGGATATGTATTTGAATTTCTTCATTTTAAATGGTGCTTTTTACATAGAAATCCATTTCATATATCTACAGAAATATGGATTTAAATTTGCGCCTGTTTTTATTTCTTCTGATATGCTATTTTCGCATGCAGGGGTAAAAAAATTATATATTTTTAAATAATTTTAGTAATTATTTTTCATAAAAAATTTAAATTGGTGTATAGTGTAAAAAACATCAACCGAGTTGATCAACGTTGCCAATGTTTTTAAAATGAACTTATACAACTTTCGAAAAAAAATAAACAACTCATATTTAATATTACATAAAAATGTCATCCGCTGTGGATGACATTTTTAAAATGTTTAGTATTTCGTGAAAGATTTCTTCAAAAGCTTTTATGATACGCATATTGATATTTTAAAAAAATATGGTTAACAATCGTACCTTTCTATGATATGTTCAGAGGCCCGTAACTCGGAAAATATGGTCGATCTCCAATTTTTTCACTGGATGTTTTTTCTTATTTTTTAATTTCTATCGGCCAATACATTTGTTTTGTTTTTTTGATTAAAGTTACTTCACTAAAGAATATTTATTCCAAGTTATATGAAAAAATTGGAGGTGGTATTTTGCCTGCTACCTCGAAGGACATAGAACGATCTTGCTGATTTTCGATACTATGTCTGGTGCATTCAAATTTTCTCTAGCTCATCTAGTTCCTTAGCAAAGTTGATTTCAACCCGAACACGGGCGGACTGACGGACATGGCCCAATCGACTCCACTATGCATAAGAATCAGGAATATATATATATAATTTATATATATATGATAAACTTAGATATACCCTTTTTCCTCTTTTTGTAGTAAAGGGTATAAAAGTGTCGATTTACTGCAGTTGAGTTTTTAGTTAAAACTGATATTTTTTACACATATTCGACCTAATCATAAATATTCTCTCGGAATTTCTTTCCCACGGAAAAAATTTTTCTCGAAAAAAGATTCCTTCAATTATGAATTCCGTGGGAACAAATTAATAAAAAAGTGGCATCATCGTAATTTGAAGGGAGTTATTTTGTTTATTACCATATAATTTTTCTTTTATAATCCATAATACCTACTTTTTTCCCCGAATTTTTATCGCTTTCCGCAGTCAATCAAAAGGCGATAAATTTTATAATGGGAGAAAAGTGAAAAAACTCTCACGGATTTTTTTTTATAATTGGGCTGATTATTTGTTTCAGTTATAAACTAGAAACAAGTATTTTCAAACTTGTTAAAATAATTTGTTATGTCGCTATAAAGACGAGAACTGACGCGATACTGGTTGTATAATAAAGGACTTTAACATGGCACTGACTAAGGAGAGAGCCAATTGACACTATTTTGGGACTTTTAACAGGTCTGAGATGAAATCGTAATAAGAGTATTTTGTGCTGAAGATTTAGATTATAAACTACCATTTTTGAAAATCAAAAGCGAACTCTTATAGGTATATGGACATTTACGGATAGTTTATTTGTGATATTACTAAAAGAGTTTGACTAATGATTTCAAAAATTAAAACTAAAATTACTTTCAAGGCACCGCGCAATCATGCTTATATCCTGAGAATCAGTCTGAGACTGGGAAAGCATCTACTCTATTGAAAAAAGAGGAAAACAGACAAAGGAACTTGGACTTTGTCTAGCGTAATTAATATTAAGTATGGTTCAATTATGTATAGAACAAAATATCGGCCAAAGGGTCACCACACCTCCACACTGATGCTCCAAACTTTCGATGACGCTGATCAATAATTGGGGTTTTATTCCATTAAAGTGCAGAATTGTCTTACCCTTTAGCTCTTGAATTTTAGCCGACTTATCGACGTACACCTTTTCTTTCAAAAAACCCCAAAGAAAGAAGTCTAACGGTGTCATAACACATCATCTTGGCGGCCAATTGACATCGTTACCACGTGAGATAACACGGTCATTGAATTTGTCGCGCAAAAGAGCCATTATTTTGTTAGCAGTGTGGCAAGTGGCACCGTTGTGTTAAAACCACATATCCTTCACATCCATATGTTCATCAACGATAAGCGTGAGAGGTGCAATTCTTGGGTATGACGACGAGTAGAGGTAGATGGCTCTTCAGCCACACTATCACGAACAGCAGCAAAATTTTCTGTAATACGAACTGTACGAGCATGCACTGGTGTTTTCACATCTCCTACAGATCCGATTTGTTAAAATTTTTGCACGATTTTTTCGATTATACGCACATTTGGATGATTAAAGGGACTGAAAAAATCACGAATCATAATAAGCCTGAATAACTTCAACAAGTTGTTCGATTGTGTATCTTTCCATGGTTTAAATTCAGAAAAATGCAGAAAAAACTTGACGTTTAGGTATGGTTCACATTCAACTTCGGCCCTTAAAATTTAACCAACCGATATTTCCTAATCCTTGTCAACTTTAATGCCTGTATTTTCCAAAAATACTGAATCGATTATAAAAAATAGATTATGGACATCTGCAATAAATATCTTTCCAATTCGATTAAGTTAGTTAAATTTAAAACAGACTTTTGGCTTAAGTTTATTTATTTTTAATTTCTAAAAATCTTTTTGAGAAGCAAAATTTATTTTACAAATGTATGCGGACGCTAGCAGAATGTAATTTCAATTCATTAAAAATATTCATAGTTCAAATAATAATTTAATAAAAATTAAATTTCAGACTTTTCATTTAAGAGTACAATATATTTTTAATTTTGTTAATGAAAATCAGTAATGTCGGTCAATGTCCTTAGAGGCAGTGGGCAAAACACCCCGGCTATACATGAGGCTATACATATATGGTAAAGGGTATTGCCGGATTGTTATTCGTAAGAACTGTTTTGTTGGTTGCAGTATAATATTCTTTCTCAAAAAAAAAAAAAAAAAAAAAAAAAAATTAATACTTAAATTAAATGCTGAAATGTAATCAGTATAGAATGGTTTATATTAGTATAAGTAAGAAAATATGCACTATATAGTCATATAAATTTAATTTTTCTAATTAAATATATACATTTTGAATTTAAATAATTACAGTGAAAACCATTCTTATATACTTTTCTTAAGTATAAGCAAAAATAATAAAAAACTGACGATGCGAAACCAAAAAAAAGACCTTGAATTTACATCTTAATCTTTGTGAAGAATTGCTTTAAAGTAATTAATAATTTACCAACTTCCGTGTGTAATTGAAACACCATTTGTTTAAAGTCTTTTAAATCCCAATTATTTTTCACATTTAGGGAAGAAAAGGCTTCTGGTCAATTTCTTGAAAAATAAAACTCTGAATATTTGCAATATTTTGCAATTGAAAATATTACACGGGAAAGCTGATTTTGGTTGGTTGATTGCTCAAACGAAAAATCAAACAAAGTAAAAATTTCATGTTTACCTATTCACCCAAATACACATATAGGTACATACATATGTAGGTGTAGTTATGTAACGTACATTTGCATACTTTCACTTGCATTTTATAGGGAACAAAATGAACAACTTCCGGCAATAATTTGCAATAATATGCATGTATGCAAATGTTCTCATATCTGTACAAACATAAGCATAACGATGAAAAGAGATTTTATGTATAAAATTTACAATATCACATGATTCACAGACTGTGGTTGTATCAACTTGTAGTTCTTTATAATACACCCAGAGATTACTCATGTATTACAAACCTGCAAATGAATTGGTTTGTATTAAATTCATATACGACTATTAAATTCGAAAGAATTTAAGATTAAACGGTAAAATATACCTTTATTCATTTAAAATGATATTAATTAATTTAACTTTCATCAAATGTATCGTCAGCATTAATAAATAGAATGCTAAACATTAAGAACGTTGCAGCAGCAACGAAGAATAAATCAAAACTTTATTGGAGAACGTTAAGACTTCTATTCTAGAAGTTGGAACGGCCAAAAAATATGCCAAAAATTGGCTGTCCACAGTGTTTTGCAAGCAAAAGTTAAAATCCTTTCGATGACCGATACGAGAAATAGTTCGGAGATTCGTCAGAGAGTCGATAATCTTATAAGCAAATAAAACGGCAAGCAATAAAAGATAAGCGCAAAGGCAAAATGATGACATGCCATATCTAGAAAACTCTCGAAGTATAACTCAAACAATAATGTCGCTACTAAAGATGGAACAAGAATAACTAATTGTGTGGTGAAGGCATTTGATAGGACTCTTAATGTTTTATCAAACAGCGACAGCGTGGTTCCCCCGCCTTCGAGAAAAATACTGCCGATGAAAGTAATAAGCAAGTAACCACCTACTAGGATCGAAATAAATAAAGGTATGAATGCTATGAAAAAAGGAAAGACTACGGGTATAATCCCAACTGAATTGCTAAAAGCTGATGGCACTAGAATGGCCGACATGCTATATCCTTTATTTAACTTTATGTGGATTACAGAAACGATTCCTTCCGAATGGAAAGAACCTATTAAAGTAAACATTTCCAAAATGGGAGACATCTCTAACTGTAGACAGATTTGTCAATTATGGCGATTTCTCGTTTAAAGTGGCGATAAAAATCCTTTTTGGCATTAAAAATTTTAAAATGGCGAGATATCTGGCGGTTTTTAAAATACTTGGCGAAATACTTGGTCTTCGCTTTGACTTCTATATTTGTACGTACCTTTTTGTCTGTCTTGTATATACAAATATATGCTTATTAATTTTTGAGTTAAATGTAAAATAGTAAATGCGCTCAAAACAAAAGGCTGGAAAATAAAGAAGTTAAAGTTGTTAAATTAAATGAAAAAAGGCCATTTGGCGAGAAAGTTTGAAAAAAAACTGGCCACACTGATTGTAACAGTTAATGAGAAGCAGCGCTGTTATCCAGCACAAGCGTTGTTTGCCTACTTAACCCTCTTTTTTCGGAAACAACGGGCCGGATTCAGAGCCAATTAATCATGCATTGATACTATTAATACGATGCGAATCTTACTAGAGCAATGCATCGAATACAACACTGCTCTTAATGCAGTTTTCATTGATTATAAAGAGGCACAACGGAAAGCTTAGTGAACTGTCCAACTCCAACTCTGCTGTAAGATATGTATGCATTTTATCACCGCTACTTTTCATTAATGTTCTGTATCGCGTACTATAAATTTTTGATAATGATACCAACAAGTTAGGAATCACATGGCATCTAAATAAGTGCCTTAAAAGATCTTGAGTATGCAGATCACTCGCATTAGCACATGTACTCAAAGCTAGAGGACTTACAGCAGCAATCGATAAAGGTTTGCCTTAAAATGAATATAAACAAAACGAAATGGTTTTCATTCAGTATTATGGCCAAAACTTAAAAGAACATCAATAGCTTTACATATATGGGTAGTGTCCTTTCAAGCAGATAAGCAGGATATTTATAGTCGTATACTGAAGGCTCGCGCTGGCATTCGCCAAGCTGCGAAATTTATGGCGTTCAAACAATATAAACACTGTAACTAAATGCCGAATTTAAAAAGTCTGCGTGAAATCTGTGCTCCTCTATGGATCAGAGACATGTTTAGTTACCGAAGAAAAGAAAGGAAAACTTGTCTCAGAAATATTCTCGTAATATGGTGGCCCAGAATTAATTCGAATGCAGATCTAAAGAGAACTACTCACCAGCAGAATATCAACGCCGAAATAATGAAGAAAAGATATGGATGGATTGGGTACATTCTGCGAAAGCCTTACGATAAAAATCTCAATGCTGCTCTAAAATGGAACCCGCGAGGTGTACGAATCCGTAGAAGGCTACAAATAACCTTGCGTAGAACCGCTTTTTGTAACACCGGCGAATTAATTAACGAATTAAGATCATTAGCGCGCGCAGAAATTAATGGAATTAATGAAACCTTAACTGAAATTTATGATGTATAAAATTTGTGATGCAATAAAAGCAGAGCTTCTCCTTTTTAACACTCGTAGGAAAATATTGAAAAAAAAAATTAATTTCTTTAACAAAAATTAAAACCCATCACATGATAGAATTAAGGTAAAATCTATTGTGATATCAATGTAACGACAAAAACATGTAGTTTTAAAAGAATTGGACCATCGAAAAATATACAGAGCTTCAGTTTAAGTTTGATTTTATAAAAATTACGTATAGAAGGTACTCTGAAGTAGACCAGACTTACACGAATACTGTGGTCCCAATTAAAATAACTTTAGAATAGTTGTTTTTCGCCGTCAGCTTCCGTTTTTATCCGAGAGCTTAGCGTAATTGTTAGCATCTAATATCGAATTGCCTGCTGTTTTTTGCCTGAGAGAACCCTACTATTTATCAGACCGTTATAGACTACATTTCCTCTTCCTTGGTAAGCCTGACTACGGGCTTCTGAAGTTAGTATCAAACAAAGTTTTTGCCGGCTTGATCACTTTCGCCAAATAAAAATAAAAAACTCGTAATTTTTTAATTGCTGTATATGTGGTTTGTGCTTAACTCTGAAAAGCTTCACTGTCTCCGAAGTCAAATCCATCACTATGTATTCGAATATTTTATACTGTTTTAATTTTTTATCCTCTATTATTTTTTCTTTACACTTCGATTGTTCGATTTGTTACTGAAGCAAAATACCAACTTAACAATCAGCATACATACATACAAACGTATGTATTTACTTTGAGCTGTATAAATGAACTTTTGGCAAATAACAATTTCTAGTTGTTTATTTTTATTTATTTATTTTTTTTTTTGTTAATGTTCTTTAAAAACATTTTTTTGTGTTTAACTGTGTATGTACATTTTGCTTAAACTATTTCCATTGTCCATTTGTCTTGTTTGTTTTTCCATTTTTTTAAGCAAGCAAGTTAAGAGTGCTTCAAATGGATTCCGTTCCATTTGTTTTTGATGTTGGTATGTTTTGCTATTTTTTTTTCTTCAATGGTTTTTATTTTTAAGTCCTTCTGCATTTCTTTCCCTTTTATTTGCCATTTAAACTGTGTGCATACATTTTTAAGACAAATAGTACACACAACGTATTGTGTGTATAGTATGTATATAAGTACATACATACGTACATATATTCTAAAGTAGTTTTGAACAAGAATGATCAATTAAAAAAAGAGTTTAGTTTTTTTAGGTTAACAGAACTTTAAAAATAAATATACTGATAAAAAAATGAAATAGAAAGTTACAATGTTTTTTATAACCTTCACCACAGGTGTAAGTGGGGAAGATATATCTCCATAAAGCGTATATATTTTGGGTCCGTCTGTTCTTCCGTGTTCGGGTTGAAATCAACTTAGCCAAGGCACTGTATCAGCTAAAGAAAATTTCAATACGCCAATTAATCAATCGATCTGATATAGTTTCGAAAATTTTTCGATTGGAAATCAGCCGGATCGGCTTATGTTCTACGAGTGAGCGGGCAAACCACCTTGCCTACCTCTAATTTTTCCATATAATTTTGAACAAATCTAGTTTAGCGTTAGAGAACAAAAAAAAAAAAAAAAGAAAAAAAAAACATCAGGTGAAAAAAATTAGCGCTTACACATATTTGCCGAGTTATGGGCCTCTGAAGTTTTCATAGAAAAGTACGATTGTGCACCATATTTTTTAAGATATCAATATGGTATCGTTTTAAAGTTTTCCAAGAGATGTTTAAATAAATACTAAAATTTTTAAAAAATGCTTAACCTATTTGTTCAGGTCAAAATGTGTCTAAATTAATTCGTTCCCGTTTCTGTTTATTTTGCGGCAGTTTTAATTGATGTAAGATGTCCAACAGCCCAAAAGAGAGAAAGAAGTTTGGCGCGGCAACGAGAGAAATGAAGAAACGAAATCACATTTCCACCAATTTGTCGCTTTAAAAATCTTCATAATAATGACACAATGTCCATTTTTATATTGTGTCGTATTTAGTATTGACGTAGTGTCACTTATAAAAGTATCATAATGTCCGCACTTAAAACAACAACAATTTCGTATATCAAAGATTTTCTGCATTGCCGGCCTTCGATCGGGCGCAAGGACTATCTTCTCTTTGGTATATTCAACACTGGCTTCGCTTTCTGCAAGCCAGTTTATAAAAACGTTGCATCGTTCTTACATAGAATACCATAAAAAATACCTATAATATCGATGGACGTTATGACTCTACGTTGATGGACATTATTTCCTTGGAGGTTATGTCATGGCATCGAAATTTAAATGAAAGCAAAGCTAAAAAAATTCTTAAACTTTTAGAAATGTACAGTTTTATGAAAAACAAAAATAAATTGATTTCGATGACAAGTCCTTCTTCTTCAAAGCGTATTACAGAACAGACACTTTTAATAACACCCATCTGTCCGTACCTTTGTTGTTGACCCCTTTTTGATTTATTTTACCCTTTCTTAACCTTTTTTTTTTGTTATATGGTACTTTTGTTTTAATTTCAATTTTTAAAGAACTTGCTGCTTGCATATATATTTGTAATTCAAGTTTTACTCATCACCAGCCATAGTAAAGCTGACGACTTTTGATGTTTATGTCACCAAATCATGGGTTGAAAATAAATGCTTGCAAGTCTATGCTTTCTGCTTTGAATAGTTTGGACGTTGGTTTAGAAGATTGGACTCCAAGAGCACATCTTGTAAAAAAATATAGACGCACAGTTTTAAAGAAATCATATATATAATTACGTACATATATAAAACAAAAATAAGGAGCCAAGAAATTCTGATTATAAATGTTAAAAGAAATATTATATATTAAAGGTCTAATTCATAATAAGTTCCTATTTTAGACTTAAAGTTTCCAGTAGTTATTTAATAAACCATTTACAAAAATTTGTATTAAAAAATACACACATTAGGGTGACAGGAAATTAAAAAATAATAAAATTTCGTGCTGCATTTCAGTGATGGGAAATGATATTTTCATTTGGTGTAGATTTGGGCTTATTTGACTTTAATGTGATGAAGAAAGTTTTTTATTGGAAATGTTCTTAAAATGTAAGAGAAAATTGCTTTTGAAATAAGCCCAAATCCATTCTATTGGCGCTATTCATCTAGGGGCTATTTCAGTTGAAAGTGATATACCTTAAAAAGTACAAAATAAATTAAAAAAATTTGTTGTTTATAGGTAAAAAACTTTTTATATATCGTCAAAAGGGCGTAGCAACGCTTCATGATATTAAAAGAGTGTAAAACAAATTCCAAAAGAAAAAACCAAACAAAATAACACACGTTCTTTCTTCGTTCTTCTTATTGTCGGTAAGTAGCCAGAAGCAAATGTTTGTATTGCGTAGCTCCAAGCATAAAGTATTCATATAAAGTAGCCAAAAAGTATGTTCATTATCAACACAAAGTAGCCAGAAATAATGTTTTCGTTTTTGGCTACTTTTCAAATAGCAGCAAAAAATGAAGTAGAATATTTTTGCTTTTTGTACTCCTACCAATACTTTAACTGAAGTAGCAAAGAGGCTACTTCTACATACCGCTTTATTTTTATGAAAAGTAGCTGTAGCTCAAAAATGTTAATGCTTCGGAAAAAAACAGCGTCTACCGCTACTTCTACTTGAAAAAGTTGGAGCTGTAGCCGTAGCTGTATTAAAAAAAAAGGTAGGTAAAGTAGGAATTCAATCACTGGTTTGCCCTTTCTCCGATAAAACCCCTTGTCGGTGCACACCTTTTGTGACACTTGCTCAAAAGTTCCAACGGTTTGGAACTTTGCTTTGTACATTATGTTAATTATAGCTCCGTCTAATGTTAACTTACAGAAAAAATTAAATTTTATATCGAAACCCTGAAAGTATGCTTCGTTTAAAGTTTTATTCAATATCTCCCGTTTTTATACAAAATGCTTAAGAGTTACTTATGGATTAAGCTGTATAAAATTTTATTTAAGATCTAAATTACATAAGATTCCGCTTGGCTGTTTAGGCATAATTAAATAACAAACATATATATATATATATAATATTAACAAATAAAAATGTGTTTTTTTAAATAAATATTTTGAACAACTATTTTATTAACAAACATTCTTTATTAAATTAAATGCAAAAGTTAAAAACATTATTTTAATTTAATTTATTAAAATGAATGACTCTCATGTATAAAAATGAAAATGCTGTGTGTGCATATATGTACTAAGTGACTTTTGCAAGGCAGTTCATAAATAATTTCATATATTAACAATTTAAATGCTTAACTGCAAATAAATGGCTCACAAATATATATTTCTCATACGGCTAAGGGTTTTAACCAAAATCTACATATGTAAATATGCAACAATATTTGCGAATCGTAAAACTCATTTGTGTAAAACTCATACGCTATGAACATTTATCCAACTCATAAACAATTGTAAATTGTAAGTTGTATGGAGTATAACCAGGTTAGTGGAAAAAATCGATATTCTTGGCAAATAAAAAAGTTCTTCTAAAAAGAAAAACAACTATGAAATTAAAATAAAAAAATCATATAAAATTTGCAAAAATTATGTTAAGAAGGATGATAATATTTTATTTTCAATTTCTTTATATATATATTTAATATTTTTTTCCTTTAATATTATATAACGTGAAAAGCTGCAGTATAGTTCTTGAGCATTTTTACCACTAATGTATTAGTATAAATTAGTTAATTAATAATAATATAATTAATTAATTATTAATTAAAATTTTGTTACAGGATAATTGATTACACTGAGTGTAAGTGCATTAAAGTAGTAAACAATAACATTTTAACACTGCTTTTATTCAAGTACTTTAATAATTTTTTGTATTTTATATTTGTTACACTTCCTCAGTAGAGCACATCAACAACAAAAATCAAACTATGTTAAGGGTTAATAGTAAGTTGTTCTGTTAAAAGTCAATAAATATTTCATGGGTTCGTGTTTGGTTTCTTCTTCATTTGGTAAAGTGTATTCTTAAGAGTTTTTTCGTTCTGTTTATGATAATTATTGTTGACAAAGGAGAAATCTTTTAACTCCATCATTAAAATAAATTTTATTGCCTTTATTTATTTTTGAAGTAGTATCACTTCGACTTAATACTTAAGGTACGGTCAGATTAGTCAAATATTTGACCAAAAAGAGAAAACCACTAAATTTCGAAAAAAAAATATTTGTCCTAATCAAAAACTTATAGAGAAATATAAGATCCTACTGAATATAAAAGGTAAGATATCACATTTATTATATTATAAAGCATCAATTGTAATGATACGTTTCAGAAATAAACATTTGTAAAAATAGTTGTTACGCCTTTTTGGTCAAATATTTGAATAATATGATCAGACTTTTATAGATTATGAAAGGAGTATTTGACTTTAATTTTATTCTTAAAAAAATGCTGCCTTTAAGGATGATGCTATTTTCTGTTAAATAGGAATGCCACCAAAGGGGGTTGAAACGTGTATGGCATGGACCTGTTATGATTTTAAAATTTAGGGAGAAATATTATATAATTAATCTTCATTGCTACAAGGTCTCTAGGAGTGACCAAGTTCGAGTTCTTTTTACAGATTTTCAAGTTTTTTTTTAGCAGATGTCTACGCTTTTTTCTGAAATCAATTTAATTTCAAAGGAGAATTCTAACAAATTAATTAAAGTCCACTAAATTACAAAAATAGATATTTTGTATTCTATATCGATTACTATCTGCACCAACAACAAAATTTCCAAAAATATTTCATATAAAGAAATGATCACATAAGAGTTTTATTATATGTATAGATTTGAAAAAAAAAATCGAACCTAAAAGATCCCACATCGTAAGGAAAGCAAAACTAAGACTTTAGACAAAAAGAGATATTAAAAAATTGAATAGTTCTTGTGGAAAATTACAAACTATGAGAAAATCCTATATTTTTTATTTATAATCTATTGACTGGGAACATACTTGGGACTGTTTTGTAATAATGGTAATAAAATTTTAATGAAATCATTTCATTATTAATTAGAATTGAATAAAAAATATTTGTTTCTATGAAACAAAAAATTTTTGTTTGCAGAAACTTGTAAAAACTATGCATAAAGTAAATAAATCTTAGAAAAATATATAAATAAATCTTGTAGAAAAATATATATTTTAACATTTTAATAATTTGTAATTTTTAAGTGAGATAGGTGTAAAACTTGATGCCTGAAATCTAAAGTCACCTAACATGACAGCTTATAACTCTTTTAACTTACGCAAAACTTAAATAGGTTTCCATAGGGTCAAATTTGTCATTCATGAAGTTTTACTCTTCTAAATGCCATTTCAAAATATTTCTCTACTATACTTTATAATGTGTATGTAGTGTACAAAGACAAGAATTACATTCATTAATAATAATGATTTTAAAACCTTTAATCATTAGTCAATGGTATTGATTTTGTTTTTTTTAACTAATTATCAATGAGACCCCTTCAATTAAAAGCATTACCATTAGTAAGCATAATGGTAATGCTAAAAAATTATTACCATTATTTACCATTCAACACAAATGAAATCGTCAATTAATTAGTCCAATTAATTAAATACTAGTTTGAGGGATTAATGCCGGAAATAAAATCAACAATACTGTTTTTACTGACCGCTAAATAAATATCGCGCGGTCATATTATTGTCTGTAGTAGATTCAATGCTTACAATTGAGAGTAAAAATAATTATGTTACTGAGACCATTGATTAATTAGAGGTTTTTTTAATCGAGAGGCTGCACTATTTTTGCGGATATGAAACTGAAACATAAATTCACAGTATGACAGATATTTAGCACAAGCCAATGGATTTTACTAGAATCGTTGTGATATGGATACAACAACCATATTTTGTTTGTTTGTTACAATATATGGTAGCGGTAATTAAATTGTGGTTTAAACATAGTAATTTTTATATTGCAAAATATTAATATGCGAGACAACATTGCAACCTTATAACTCAATCATATTATATTTTTTGTTGGTTAGGCTTACCTAAGCCATGATTTTTTCTTCTTCTACTTTAAATTCTATATATATGCAAAAAATGTTAGTTCCACTGCCTCCGACAATCGCTCCACTCACACTGATACCAATACATAGTTATTTAAGGCAGGTATTTTTCATAACATTTTATAAATTCAAAGTGATTTAAGCGATTTAATTAAAAAGAAACCACAAATGTACTCTTAATTTAATGTTTGAAGTGCTTTTTTTCCACTATTTTGAAGGACTATATAATTCACAATTTCTATTTATTTTCTCGTATACGTGAAAATTGCTTTAATTTGGCTTTCTTCTATATTAATTTAACTTTTCTCGCTAGTAAAAATAAAAATAAAAAATATTTTTTATTTCTGTACAGACACCACTGCCGAATTATACGGCAGATACTGGTAACCTAAAATAAGAAATATACTATTGATCCAAAACGAGTAATTAAAAAAAAAATAAAAATTTTATTTTAATTAAAAAAAATTATTTGATTTCTTTTTACATGCAAAAATAGTGCGACCTTCTTCTTAGTGATTATATTGGACACATGTATTTTTATAACTTTAATATTATAAAAACACGACTAAGTAAGAACTAGTACTTACATATATTAACATAAAAAATGTTATTTAGTTTATATCTCTTTTTTTTAATTTCTTTTTTTTAATTTTTTTTCTGGCAGAAATTTAGTTGCTTGTGATTTTTGGAGAATTTTTATGCTTTAATATTTATTTGCTAGAAGTTTCGATCCGAGTTGTAGAGAAATTGTCGATTTTGTCGAATTGTCGAATTTATATTTTTTTTGACGAAATTCAATTATTTCGACTTTATTTTTTGCGTCAGTTTATTAAAAAAAATTGCTTTCTGAAAGGTTGGTATAATTTACTCTTAAAAAACATCCTGGTACATTGCACCTTAGATCCCATACAAATCGGCAGTGTTGATACTGTCCTGTAATTTTCGTATATAATTTCTTTCAAAGTTCAAATACCTGCCACATACATATATGCTGTACTAGAAGTGGTTACGACTTCGGCTGCGTGTCATTTTTAATTTTCTTAAAATTCAGATTTAGAAAAATGTGTTTTTAATTATTTGTATCAAAATTCAATGTTAATAAATTTCCATTTACAAAAATAAAATGTGCAAACAATTATTTAACAACCATTTTACCGGTGAAATTGGGTGCTTTCACACTTGTATCTCTAGTTTCTCTACTACATGACATATTTTTATAGAAAAAAAAAGATTCTATATTTAAATCAAGGTTCCAAGGAACCTTCTTAAAGATTTTATTTAAATCAGTTTTTACGTGATGCAAACACACACCGACGAAAATTCAAAAAGTACTAGGTTTGTATTTCACATCGATGACTTTCTACACCAACATCAAAATTTTCTAAAAATATTTCTTGTACAGAAGTTGAAGTTAAATTAAGTAAAAATTTATTAAAAAAAATGCTTTCATTCTGTTGGTAAGGAATGTTACCAAATGGTGTTGAAAAGCATGTGGCATGGATTTCTGATGCTTTAAAAATTGAGCGAGAAGCATTACATATTAATCTTCATCGCTACAATGTCTCTAACTTTCTTTTACAGATTTTTAATTTTTTTTAGCAGATATCAGATAGTAAGTCTATGCTTTTCTGAAATCAGTTCAATTTCGCAGAAGAACTCTAGCAAATTAAATAAAGTCCTCTAACAAATTGGCGGATCTTTAAAAGCCATATTTCTTTCTCAGACGAAGCTCTTATCAATTTGAATTAGTAACTAAACACATTAATTGCTGTATTTGGAAAATCCGTGCCAATATTTGAATTCTTTCGTTCTACTATTTACTGCACATTTTGCACGTGTTTACTTCCTACACCAACATCAAAATTTTCCAAACATATTTCTTGTACGGAAATGGCCTTGTTGCAGTTTTATTATACAGATAAATCCAATCTAGAAGCTTCTAAAATAATTTCTTTCGATTCGAATTAAAGAGCAGACCAACCGACCATTGCAACGTATCAAGACAACCAGTTTTTCTTATTGAATATATATATACTAGCAGATTTTTCATTTATTCAATTCATGCATGGTTATCTTCGTCCTTGCTATTGCTGCATTTTCGCTCTCAGAAATATTTTTATAATATGCTTTCACTATTTTTTAACTTTTATTTTATACATACTTTGTGTTGACATTGAACTGCTCTCAAGCAAATTGGAATTTCGTCATTTATTTTATGCGCTATTCATTTTATTTTACCCATTTTTTCATAGCTTTTGGTTTGTTCTCGGCATATTATAATAAACGAGTTGGCAAGACCCTTCATTTTATTTATTCAGTGTTTAAAGATTTTTTTTTTAAATTTACAAAAAAAAAAAAAAAAATAAAAAAAAAAACAAAAAAAACAAAGAAGAAAACATTATTTTATTGTCATCAAAACCCTTTATCCACTTTAATTCTTAAAGGCTGGTCAAGCAATGCCTTTTTATTTTGAGGATCTCATCTGACTTTTTAGATGGTGCGAATAAACAATATGGAATTTAGTTTTGTGAGATTTTTGTAATGTCTACTTCAAGATGGTTCTATTTGGTTTGACATTATATATTTTGGATTGATTTGTAAATGTTTAATTTTATAAAACAGATCCAAGTCTTATAGTCTTGCATACAACACAGGAAAATACATGAAAACATTTATTAGAAGTTTATTTATATGAGCTCCGTTAACACTTTACAACGAAGTTTTAATCATAAATTTTATATGCGACTTAAATTACACAAGACAATATTTTGAGTTTTTTTTCCATTTTAAAAGAATTATAAAAGCTTAACTCCGTCTATAAATATAAATTGCAGTTGCGAATGGAAAAACGAAATAAGACGAAAATAAAAGAATTTCAGTCAAAACTTGTCTGTTCATTAAGGATCAGATGTTTTAAATATACATACACTAAAATAATTATTATATTTTTTTATTTCTTTACGCTCGGTTACACACGCTTAAGCAAAACATGTACACAACTTTTGACATTTTATGTTGCCATTTCTTTTCTATTGCTGTTGCTCTTGTTATTCATATTTGTTATTTATGGCTCAAGGCCTAAAAGTTTTTACACTTTTAAACTTTCAATGCTAACGAGGTGTGTTCAAAAATATTATTGAATAAGAAAATTTGGTAAAATTTTCTTTATACCTTGACTTCAATTATTTTACACTATGCATGCGAATTTTATCAATTTTATAAACGTTTAAAGTTTAAAGCTATGTTTATTCAGCATTTAAGTATTTCAAGGGTTTCATTAGACTCGTTTGTAAAAAAACATTTGATAGGAAAATAAGCAAAGTGTATCAGATGTGATAAGTCGAAAATCGGTAAAATATATGAAATCTTATTTATTTTTTTCTACTATAAAATATGACCAACAAATTTAAAAAAATTTTTGGAAAATCAAATTTGCTTTCAGACGTAATTTTTTAATATGACCTCGTATGCCAATATGTACAAAATATTTTTATTTATTTCTTTTAGTGTCATAAAAGCAAATATGCTGTCGAATCCAGCACTCACACCTGCCTGATGAATACTAACTAAAGCACACAATATGTGTTTATCCGAACAAAGAATGTAAGCAGGCCTCAGCATGGGGCTAAAAAAAATAAAAAATACAAAGCACATAATGGTATTCAAAAAATCCTGTAATAACTTTTTGGTTACCGCTTTGTTTTAAGTCTTCTAACAATATTATTTAGTTGCAGTAAGAGATTATTTTTTGTTTGTTTAAATGTTTGATCTAAATTTTTACAAATACTCGTGGATTTTTATATTTAACCTTTAGGCAGCAGGCATTTATTTTAACGGCTCATGTAAACGCACATATTTGTTTCGACAGAAAAAAATTGTTTTGAAGGCTTAACAATTTCTACAACGTATTTGTTTTATATTCACACATACATATATCTGTAAGTAATAACACTTTTATTCAATTTTTAACTAAATTTTGAATTGTGTTATTTAAAATAAATATTTAGAAATAAAAAAAATAAATCGATTTTTTTTTAAATTCATCAGTTTTTTAAGCTATGCGTATGTATACAAGTAACTAAGATCAAGCAAGTATGTTCAGAGAGTGCTGATTTTTTAATTTTTAAATAAACACAATTAAAACGTATTTTTATCGGGATTTTTTTACTTTTTAAATGAAAAACTAAAATCCAATTTATCACGAGGACAAGAGGTCTAAAAATTGTGCAAAATTCTATGATGACCTAAAAATTACAAAAAAATTCTGTGCCAGATATTAATCAATTTTCCAATAAAAAACAATTTTTATAATAAAAAAATCTAAAAATTTAGGAAAACGAGTAAAAACCACTGTGATCACTCATAAAATTCGATATTTATTTAAAAAAAAATTTTTATTCTTCAGATGAAAAATTAAAGATCAAATGTTAACAAAGCAACGCCAATCTAGCCGGACATTTGTACAAAAATTAATTTTAGGAAATTTCAAAAATTAAGTACGCAGCTGGACAGAGAATAAAATATTACAATAAATTTTCAAGGCTTTTGCTTGCAGTGTTCCAACTGTTACACTCAGGAAAATTGTATAAATCGCATACGTTTTTATTGACTTTATGCGATTTTGAAAGGTTGTGGCTAAACGAATAGATTTTGTGTTGCTTTTTTTTGTAAAAGGCTCTATAGCAGCTACCTATAGATAGCAATTTGAAGAAAAATTTTGTTTAAAACTAAAAAAAAAGGTTTCTTGTTAATTTTTTTGCCAAAAAAAAGGTGAACCTATTTTTTATGCTTCCAACTGTACTCAACGCTGAAGAGGAATCAGTTTCGGTAGAGGTTTTTGAAGAATCAAAAAAGAGAGACCATAGCAATCATGTTCATCTTTTTGAAAAGAAGTCTTTTAGATAAATTAATTGTAATTGTTTTAAATAAAATTTACCGTTACAATCATAAATAAGTTATTATTATGAATAAATTAATTATTTTCCGATAAATAAAATACTCTAAAGTAACAAATTACAAAAATATCTTTTTAATAATATTATTGGGAGGCGGGAAATTAGGAAATTGACAAAATAAAGGAAAAAATTTTTTTTCATGGGGAAACCCAAAAAAATAATTTCTATGGTTTTAAGGCGTATTTAAACCATTTCATTTGATAATTACCTTCATTTTTCCAATAATATTTTATTTCACCGCCCAAAAAAGGGGTGGCTAAAATGTCATTTTAGAATCTCATGAGTACAACTTTAACCTTTAAAACATTCCTTGACATTAAAAGTTGTAATTGCTAAACAAAATGACTTGAAAATTAAAAAAAAAATTGCATTTTTCAGAGGTAGGATAAGTTCTTCTAAAGGAAACTTTTTTCTGCTTAGTCCGATTTTTCTAGTTTTCTAGCCTTAATAGCCTAAATTCATAGCAGATTTTCCTGCGAAGTTTCATTAATCTAGGTGCATTGAGTATAAGCCAATATAAGAAAAAAAAAATGTAATGTCTGGATAGATTGGCAAAATGCCCCAATGTGCAACGGCCAAATATCTATGATCAGTTATATTCTTCTTTAAAATTCAATATTAGGTCGATTTCTTTAATTTTTCAAATGAAGAGAGCTAAACCTCTAAAAAGCAAATGGAAAAAAAAAATAAGCGATCATTTCAAAAATTAATAAGAATCTGTGGTTGTTCTTTGTTTTATCTCTATAACAAGACTTTCTATAAAAAAAAAACGACTAAATGCCTTTAGTTACTCATAAGAATTAATTCTATTAAATATTGAATCATCCTACAAGGAATCTAGCAAAATTATTTATCTTAATCAAATGTTTTTTGGGTGTCATATGGTCATGCTAGCCCATTTGTGTTTTAAACTTTTTTTTCCGAAAATTAGACGTCTTTGAAAAAAATGAGCAAAAATCTCTAATCATACAAAATTGATAAAATTCACCATTTAATCGATTCTTAAAAGTTTTGAAACGAAAAACCTTAATCGTAAGAACTAGACGTTCAAAAATTAAAGAAGTCTGTATATCTCGATTAAATGTTTGTTGGGTATCATGTGGTCGAACTTAACCTTCGTTATTTTCCTTCTATATATTTTACATTGTTTATTTGTTTTTAACGAAATTGGATTAAAACTGTGGCAACATTTCCTTTTCATTTATGTCTATTCACATATTGTGTAAAAATTGTTTAATATTATTTTTGTTATTTCTTTTGAAACGTTCGCTTTTCAAATGTTTTGAAATGTGAATACTTTTAAGAGCTTCATACACATTTAAAGTTCAGAAGTTGATTTCAGCTCTTTTTATTTTTTCATTTAATTTAGTTTTATATTTAACAAATAAAAAACTGCAAATATTTCTCTATCTATTCACATTTACTTTCGTCTTTTTTATATGCGTTTTAACAGAAATGTTATGTTATGTTAAAATGAATATACTTTTTTAGTTTTTAATTCAATACCAACTGGTTCATTTGTGTTTATTTGCTTGTTTACCAGTATTTTTTGGTTTTTAGTTTAATTAAATTTTTTCTTATTTCAGCGAATAGTATTTTCGCTTTGTTCTTGCACAAATTACTTCATGTGAGTATTGAGAATTAAATAATTCTCAATATTTAATTCTAAAAAAACATGCTTCTAGGTTTTTTAGAAAAAACCTGGAAACATGAAGAATGAACAGTAAACAAGCTACAAACAAATGAATAATTATTAATCTGGCTTAAGTTCACTTGTATTTTAATTGATTCTTAATTCTTTGTCTAATTAACCAAATAGTTAAGAAGTTAAAATAATAATTATTTATTTCGTTTCTGTACTAAAATTGTTCGACTGCAATAATTAAATTCTAAATAAAAAATAAAATAATAATTGTCTGTCTTTAATGGTGCAAAAGTTGGGCCACATAAGTCTAATAACATTAACTGTTGGGACAACCTTATATTCCATCTCCAAACTTTAATCTTGACTAAGCACTGCAGCTCCTTATTAATTTCAACCGCGTGTCTCCAACCGTTTAACATCACATCAAATTACATCAATTATAGGGGCATCCTTTTTTTCCAAATTAAAATTTTATATTTGCTGTTGTAGTAGACTTAGCAATTAGCTTCCTTGTAAATTTCTGTCAGTCTGTCTATAACGGTTGTACAGTTTGGCCATATACCTTAAATTACTTCAACTATTGTAATACCCTTTAATTTATAATTTAAAATATGTATATTTCCTATTACAACAAACAAAGTAATAGACATTCTACCTAATTTTTTTATAACAGTTTAAAAGATACGGCCATATAAGTCAAACTACATTAAATTTGGGAACACCCTTTGATTTATAAATTAAAATTTTAAACTTGTTGTTATAGCGGTTTTAGCTGTCTGTCAATAACGGTTAAAAAGTGTAGCCACAAACATCAAAGTGCATTTGTTGTTGTTGTATTTGTTGTTAGTAATACAGGTTCTTCACACAAAGAAAAAACATGATTGAGCTAACCATAATCTAAGAGCAACATATGATGGTTGTATTACATGGTTGTTAACAAATCATAGTACTGTTACGTTTAATAATAATAAAACTGGTATTGCAACCATATTGTTGTCTAGCATAACAATAACATGGTAAAATCTAAAAATTAAATGGCAGAATTCAAACATCATAATATTGTTGAAAATATCATGATATACAAATTGAATTATAATATACTCTCGTAGGTGCAATTATTCATTGTTTAATTTATTATTGATTTGTCACTAAAGTTATTGAAAAAAAAATTCACAAAAAAGGCCATTATTTGTTTATTGAAATGGTTTCACAATTGTGCTTAAAACGAAAAAATTTGTTTTCATTTATTTATTGTATATTATTTTTAATTGTTTAGTTTGTACATAAATTCTTATATTTTTTCATTTTCTCTAACAATTTAAACAATTTCAACTTAAAGCTAACAAAAAATTACTAAACTGAGAGAAAATAATTCTGTCAAAACCCAGAACAGTTTTAAGCTCAAACATTTTTATTTTGTTTGCTTTTAATAATACCAAATTAACATTAAGATTAGTTGGTTAAATAGATGATGTTTACGATGTACATAACATAAGGTAGATAGATGCAAAGAATGCTGATGAAGAATGTGGCGGTCCAGAAAATGCTGCATTTCATTCTGCTAGCGTCTAATTTTTCTTGTTTTCTTTGGAAAACGTCCGCATACATTTGTAAATAATTTTTCTTTCTAAAAATGTTTAGAAAATGAATTAAAAAAGAACCAAAAAGCCGAAAATAAAGTAAAATTTCATTAATTTATAAAGTCGATGGTTCGAATCCTGGTCAGGGTAAAAATTAAAAATTATAAAAATATATAATGGTTAAATATATTGTTACGAGAAATAAAATCTGGCAACCCATGTTGTTGTTTCCGTATGAGCGTGGTGAATAAGTTACTTCCACTTATGGTGTGGTTATAGAATAATATCACAATTAGCTAACAAGAGCTGAACAACCTCGATGCGTGCGTTGGTAGAGGTGCTTGCTGTTTGAGCCCAACTTCGAACATGCGTACAAAGGAAAGTAACAATCATTATAATGCAATTAAAAATTAAGAAGCAATAGTAAAAACCTCCCGGAAAGAAAAAAAAATTATTGTGTGAAGCCATGGTAGATAATTTAGTGAAGATATCTAATTTAATATAAAAGTAACAGATAATTGTCAAAACGCCCTTTATAATAAAAAATAAGAACGGTAGCGGTTAGCGTAGAAAAGTGTTAACAACAGTATGTGGCCATTGGATTAAAGGGGATGACTGGCTTGGGTAAAAGGAGTAGTGGAGATGTCTGTGGATGGTTAAGGTTACTAAATACGACATCGAGTAGTTCATGCCTCGCCGGAGTAACACTGTAGTGTAGCGTGGATGGCTGTGTTTGTAATAATAACGCATGTTTAGTAAATACGAGACCATGGGATTCGCTAGACCGGTAGGATCAAGAAGTATAGCCAGATAAAGCCATAAAGTAAGAATACAGAATTTATAACGAGCCACAGGTGTATTAGCAATCACCTACGTTTGTTCAAAAAGGGGAAAACATAACAATATTGTATTATTTTTAAAAAGTTATAAAGCTTTGATTGTGGTTTACATATTTTTACGTTAAACCGACCATGTTGTATTTCTTGTGCACAGTAACTATATAATGGTTAAACATCAATCAAACATCAACAAAAGCGTGCTTATCGTGACTGAAGTATTGTTGAAAGAAACTATAATTTGTTCGCTGCAACTTTCGATGTTACAACGAACATATTATGTTTATTGTGACCATATCACAACCATGTTTTTTCTTTGCGTGTTTGTGAATTTTAACCGTCTGTCTAAAACTTTTCCCAAGTATGGTCATCAAAATCAATTTAAATAAGAGGGGGTACCCTTTACTGTATTATTTTAAATATTTATACGATCAGTGTAATCGCTATTCTGTTTGATTTTCAAGCATTTGTCCGTAACGGTTCAAAAGATTTACGTTGCCTATGGGGACACTCTATAGCTATAGTGAATTGAAGTTGTATGAATTATAAAGTAGTGCCCTTTACGTTAAATAATACACGTAAAAAACATTTATGTTGTATAGGGACACGCTATTATTTTTATTTTTAAAATTATGAACTGTCTTTAAATTGTAATCAATTTGTAAGCATAATCTTTCAAATAAAGAAATTAATTTTGAAAATCGGTATAAAAATGACTGAGTTCTGCGGGCACAAATATGAAAAAAGCAACAGACGAATTTTTCTGAAGTCGGTTAATAGCAACCTAACCCAGCAAAAAATTATACATTACCTTAAAAAGTACTTGCCATATAATGACTTACTTTTGTAGTTGCCATATTTTGTTATTCGCTTACAAAACACATTACATTACTCTCCAAAAAAGGAAGTAGTAATGGAACTAGTTCTTTATGTTAAAAGAGGCTACCGTACTTTTTATTTCCTACAATAATTAATGTAATCGATTCTTAGTAATCGATTATAAAAGTCTCATGCCTTGTTAAAATAATTTAGTTGGCAATCTAGTTGGAAAGTACTTCTGCCAAAAATGCTTAATTCCTCACTCGATTACTTTTTCAAGAAATTTTTGCTGGGAAGTTGTAAGAAAAAAGGAAGTAGACTCGAACAGAGCCCTTGCAGAAATAAAAAATTCTTGAAAAAATTGTGATGGTCGACATGATAAACAAGGATTAATTGGCAACGAGTAACTTGGTCGCTAATATGCTGTCTTTTGTTTAGTCAAATACGTATAACTTAATATTACGCCTTTAGAGTTCACAAAATTTTTTATGCCAGTACTTGAAGCAGAGAAAAAAATAATATGCAACGAAAAAAACCTGATTGTAATATGAGTGCAACAACTATTCTTTGTTTTCTGTAACAAAATAATTGTTGTAATTAAAAGTTATTTATAAATAAAATAATAATAGCTACGTCGTTCATTATAGAATAAGTTCATACTAAAGGAGCTTAATATGATTTTATAAGTACCTTTGATTATATTTTTTAACTATACTACGGTGAATTTTTTAGTCATATAGTATCTCTATTAACCCATAATATATTAATTTTAATACTATGATTATGTTATATTATAATTTGTTTATACTTTAACCATACTTATGGTTGTTATTAACAACATTCATTTTATATCTGTTATCAATAAGTTCCAATAGTAATCATATTATTATTGTTTTAAAAAATAATATAATTTTACAACGACCATATAATTATAATATTTTGCTGTAAGATTATGGTTACCTCAACCATGTTCTTCCTTTCTGTGTAGGAGCCTAACTCCGTTCATTATTTTTTTGTTCTATTTAAAAATTAACACATCGTTTGACCAAAACTTAAATTCTTTAACAGAAGACATTTGAACTTGAGCCTGGCTAAAATTACTAAAATTTGATTGTTAAAACTATTTGTGCCAATATATCATATGTTATGTCGTTATGATATACATACATACATACTTATGTCTTAAGAATTTTATTTATTTTTTATTATATTTGGCTTATTTTTAACACAATATTTAACAGAAACAATCAAAAATTATATTTTTCCATCATAAAATATTATCGTCCATGTCTTATGAATGACATATTTTAAATTACTTATTCAACCTGATATTGATCCCACTTCTCATACATACTGACATACTTACATGTTTTATGTAAAAAAAAAATCACACATATAAATACCAATCAAAATGATATAAACAGAAAATAAATTCAAAAACTAAAAATTGAACGAAAACTAATGTTGATGACCAATGATGACTATAAATCTAATATTGGAAATAAAAAACAAAAAATTTCTCTTATACGAGTAAATTTCGATGTGTGTTGTTAAAGGTTCGCAAATGTTTGCTTGCGTTACTATTTTTGGCATAAAAAAGTAAAAACTATAGAATGAAAAATAAGTGAAATGACATCAACTAAAATGTCATTCATTCATTCTGTTTGTCAATACTTTTGACAATTTTTAAACTTTTTACTTTCCAAGCTGCTTTGATGTGTTTAATAACTGACTTTTTGTGAGCTTTCATTTTAAAAAAGAAATTTCACAAGGAGGCTAATGGAGTTAAGTGTTATCAAAAATATTGATAAAATTTATTTGTTTTATAGTACCTCGTTCAGACGCGCAATTTAATTGTGTAATTAGGGGAGTTACATACACACAGAAAAAAGATTGGTAATAATTCGCTTGATACGTTAAAAATTCAATTACTAACATAATAATTTGATTTTTATTATTAATAGTTTATAGTCTTGATTTATTTTTTATATTAAAAGCTAACAAATTATATTTGCTTCTAAATGTTAGTTGTAACACCTCTTAGAAAAGTTAACATGACCGATTTGTGCCTCTACTAAAATCTATTCTATTAAATGGAAGATACAACCAAACTTATTCAGTACATTACTACTGAAAACCAAATTTTTGGAAGTAAGAATCATAAAACTCGATTGTATATTCTGAAATCGAAAAATGTTTGACACAGTGTAAATAAAATTTGTACACATTACAAAAATCAAAAATATTTAAGCTCAAAAATAAAAAGATTTATTAAAAGTGGTGAAAAGTTCTGCAACATTGGTAAATGGTAAGTTCAAAATTATCTCAGAAAGGCATTTATATATAAAAATAATTTTATAATATTTAATTTATTTCACAGCGCAAAACGTGCGGTATGGGATAGAAGGTTGAAGAAACTATGTGGAAGAGAAGAATTCATGTTGTAAAGGAAGAAGAAAGCTGCATTCAATCGTTCGAATTATGAAATTTATAATGTATAATCTTATTCCTATAATTTATTATTAAAATAAAAGTAAATATTAAAAAATTATTTTGTTTTGTTTAATTCACAATATTATTTTATAATCACCAAAGAATCATTTTTTAAAACAGTTGTGACTGCTATATTTATTCAGTTACTACAACCGAATTCAAGATAATACACATAACCAAATTCGATTGGCAACAAATTCGGTTCTTATAACGAATTTCTTTTCTCTGTATACGTAATTAATAAAAAGAATTTATTTTATCATATTTGAAATCAATTGAGTCATTAAATTGCAATATAAATTGATTAAATCCTGTCATGCAATCCATGTTTTCTTGGTTCAGCGAGGGATAACACTGTACAATCACTAAATTAAACATCATATTTTTCTTTTAATTTTTGATTTTTGCAATCTTTTTACAAAGAAATAATAAGCAAAGTTTATAGCTAGCTTAACAATCTAACAGAGTGTTAGGTTTCTATGAATCTAACTGAGTGTATTAAAATTTAAATAAAATAGAAATAAAATTATTTTATTTTTACATTAAATATTTTCCATTCTGAAAGTTACACTAGAAATGGGAGATCTAGTGTGTGTAATCTTTTTAAGCGTCTCACTTAATGGTTACTCAGTCTTTGCTGATAGTTAGTACTATATATATATCTGGGGCTCGGTGCTTAAAGGGCCAATGTCAGTTTTTGGTTGTTTCGAGATAGCCGTTGCATTAGGTTACTTTTTTTTGCTAACTTTTATTTTGCTCCAATTGGCAATCTCCAATTCAGTTCAGAACAGCTCAAAAAGGCTAAAAAAGCTCAATTGTTAGTGCTAAAAGGGCCAATGTCAACTTTGGCGCCTTTAGCATTAACAAATTTTATATTGCTTTCAAAAATGTAGACCAATGTCCAAATTTGTGCTTTTAATTTTAACTTGTACTACACAGAAGTCCAGTTTATTGTTGTAATACTTTGATTTTCAATTATTTTTTTTATTGCTGATTGGGCGAATTTAATACGCATGGTGCCAAGGAGACCTCCTATAAAAGTTGGATTTTTAAAACTTTAAAACATATCTAATTACGTATTATGTACATCGTAAAACTAACTCTTCAAATGAATAAGTTCAATGGCTGCGAATTAAATGGATGCAGTATTTAACTAGTAATACAAATATTTTATATAAATATTCATTTGAGGATGAGTTTAAGATCTTTGATATATGCAGAAATAACAGAAAAACCCGAAAGGACAATATCCCCAAGCTTTTACCGCTCAACTAGGAACCAGTTCCTTTAAGTTCACAAAAGTTGAATGACTTAACCCTCTCGGGTCTACTGGGATAATACGTCCCAGCAATTTTCAAACTGTCTTTTTTCTTTATTTTCAACGCAATCGCCAGGGAGGTAGAACTCCCAAACGTTCAAAAACGGATAGCATTAATATTGGAGACCACTTGCCAGTAAAGTAAGAGCAGCGTTGTCGCTGTGTCCGCTGTTCTTCACTTGGCATTGAAAAGCGAAGAAAGATGATATGCTCAGGTTGTAACAACGCCTTATGTTACAAGTGTTTTGGGCCATTCCACAAATAAATACCTAATTGCATTCCTTAAATGTTAAAAATAAATGTAAACTTTTATCTAAATCTAAAAATATTTATATTTTAGTTATCTTTTTGATTTCGAATCGCTCTTCGAGAACACTGATTGGGATTTTATGCCCCATGAAAATACTTGTTGGGATTATATGTCCCAGGATAAAAGGACGAATTTAAAATGTTTAAGTATGGAGAACATAATACTTTTATCATACCTTTTAGAATATGAAAAAAATTTTACCATACATAAATTGGTTTGTAAAATAAAACTCCGTCCCGAAAGGGTTAAAACACTTTTGCCATACATTAGCAATACTAATCGTACGTACTACAATCACTTTATTGAACAGATAGCTGCAAATGACCATATCGTGGATTACTTTGAGGATGAAGTTGGACAGGATATATCACAATAATGAAAGTTTTTTTTTACACTTATATGATATTATTCACTTATTTTACTACTTTAAGTTTTCATATGTCATGTTTAATGACATTATGTATTTATTATTAAAAACGTACAAAATTATGTATATCCATTAAATTTAATATTTGTAATAACATAATAAAAAACGGCAAAATAGTTCTATTCTCCTTGTTATTATTCCTGTTTTAAGGGCCAATGTCACAAAGAATTTTAGAATTTTCTGCATTTACTTGTATATTCATATTTTTTAACCAATTGCTTGTTGCATTGAGATGAGTTCATATAAAATTTGCGGCTAAAGCAGCGAATTCACTGGTAGCTAATAGCGCAGTATCATCAGCATACGTTGCAATCAAAATGTAGTCGGTTGTTGGCATATCTGCGGTAGATAAAGTATAGAGCGTAGGGCTTAATACACCGGAGACGAAATTGACCAAGCTGTAGAAATTTTTTCAAAACTGATACATGACTCTTCGTTTGGGGCAACACCGCGAAATTTAAATTATGGTACAAACTTTCGATTGTCAATCGAAATAAGGTCGCTTATTGCAGCTGAAAGAAGACTGCCAAAAATCTGGAAGAGAACAAGGATGCCGGAGGACAAAAGAAAATTTAATCATGCAGCTAGTCATTTAAAAAAAGGATACGGGAATTATAAAATGAATCAATCAATAGATAGCTTTCTTATGTAACTTCAGTAAATAACAACGATTACAATCTATGGAAAGCAAGTAAATATCTAAAATATTTTCAAAAGCGACACCATTTGGTGTCGTTCTGACAAGAGTAAGGCTGCTGCTTTTAAAGGCCACCCTGAAGACATATTTACTCTTTTATCGTTTTGTACGCAAGAACAAGTTTCCACAATTAACTCTTTTTTAGATATTTTATGTCAATTGAGTCTACCCAGCAAACCTTTTGAAGCAGAAATAAAAAACTTAATCCAAAGAAATCAGCAGTATATGATAATATAGATGTTAAAGTTGTAAAAAATTTGCACCGAAGAGCCTTTATTTTTCTTACGATTTTAACGCTGATTTAAGACAGTCACATTTTCCTACCCAGTGGAAACATACCAATATTATCATTGTAAACAAACCTCAAAAGCCAGAACATTGTACTAAATCATATCGACCTATCAGTTTGCTACGTGCTTTGTCTAAGTTATTTGACAAGCTTTTTCAAAAAAGCCTCCTGCCCATACGGGAGTCTCTTCAAATAATACCCTAACACCAATTTGGATTTCTGCATAAACATGGAACTCTTGAGCATTATCATAGCATTTTATAATAGAATTAATGTTCTAAGGGACCTCCTAGCAAATTTTTGTTCAAATTCGTTACGTAGTTTTTACGCGATGAAAACACAGACAGACGGACGGAAAGACAGACAGATAAAATTTAAAAAATGGATGTTCTGTATTCTACATATATCGATTATTATCTATACCAACACTAAAATTTTCCAAAAATATTTCATATACAGAAATGACCCCATTACAGTATTGTTATATGTATAGATTTGTAAAGCTATACAGTTAAAATTGTTTTTAAATGGGTAAATATTCCACACATACTATAACAACAAAACAACAAAACAAAATTTGTTGTACTTCTTCGTTTTTTACTTTAGATAAAAAAATTGTTAAGATCGTGTGCACTCATGCGTATGTGGGCATTTATTTTGTGTGCATATTTTACTTTAGGTGCTTGTGCCGCTTATGAGTGTGGAATTCCGTACCCTGATTGCTAAGCATTGACTCCGCAGCATTACGAGTTGCATAGATAGATTTGCATAGAGATTTTTTTTAGCAGGTAGACGATGCTTTACACCATAATTTAGATTTGGATGTTACTAACATCCTGCCTCTAATACCAAATCCATGCTTAAAAGTTCTGCATACTAGAGTTGAGATTTTTGAGCCTTCGATCTTTTTATATCTTTCTGTTGGTTGTTGTTCTTTTTGCTGAAGATGTGGCCAGATTTCAGTTGACTTCAAAATTCGTTTTAATTCGAAGAAAGTGGTGTCACGTTATAGTGTCGATGGACATTGTGACGTTTTTAGTGTAGACATAGTGTCACTTATAAAAGTGTCATAATGTCTGCAGTAAAAACAACACCGGCTTTGCTTACCAAAGATTTTCTGCAAGCCAAATCATTTAAACGTTATATCTCTCTTACGTTGATGGCCATTATGTTGTATCGTAGTGTGACATTGACAACGTATACAATTTTAAATTGAAGTCGACAACTATTAGTAACGCACTAAAAAGCATTCAGGTCATCAGTTTAAAAGTTGATGCTTTGTTTCAAAACTTTTCACATAACTATAAACAAACTTGCTATTAATAAGTTTTGGTAGTCAGCCCTATTTTAACGAATTATGTGACTACTCGATGAAACAAACAGTGACTGCATTTCGATCTACGAGACCGATATAAAATACAATGCTAGAAAATTCCTGTTAGTGAAGGGAGATTAATTTAAAGTTGACGCGAGATTAATTTAAATTGCCTTTGAACATAGAATAAGACATAAAACAAATTTTATGGTTTTAGCAATAAATAAAAAATTTAAATTGAACCAGAAATTAAAAATAATTTTATTATTTTGGGAGAAAAATAACAACTAAACAATACGAGTATTATATTTGAATAAAAAAAAAAATGTGTGTAATATCAAAACAATTTAAATAAAGCTAAGAGCATTAGGAAAGGATTTTTAATTTAAAGTCAATAAAATTCAAAACTAGTTTTTTTTTCTTATCGAACAAACCATGCGTTGTTTTTGATTACAGTTTTTGTTTGTTTGTTCGTTTACTTAAGTGGTCCAACAGATAAACCATATATAACCTTAACAAAAAAATGTATGCTTTTATATTTGATGGTTTACCTGCTGCTATGTTGTGATTGTGTATGTAAGTGACCGTTACAAGCCAACGGAAGGGAACCGGAAACGATATTTGAATTTGAATGAATTTTGCGAGGTGTGTGGGTTGAATATGAAATTTTATTATTTTTATTTAAAGCCAGCAAGCTTTGAATATTATCAAGATGAACTCCATCCTTTTAATACCTTCTAAGGGGCGTATGTTTTTGTATTTTCTGCGGGAGAATACTGACAATGAGTTTATTTTTATCTGACTGGAATTTTAAATAACTTTTATTCAAGAGATTAGACAAAGATTTTTTATTTGTAGTTTTTATTAATGTTTTGATTATAAATGCAAAACTCATCGTTCTGAAATTAAATGTTAATTACGGTTTGGTTAAGGGGAAGCAGTTATTGGGTTCTACTGGAATTTTAAGCACTTGCATGAGGAATTTGATCAAAATATGTAACATATTAAATATATTTGAGCACAAGGACAGTAAGTTCGTTTAAAAAGCGTACTTATACTGCTTGGGTACTAAACTTCTCATATTTAAATAAAGAATTAATTCACATAAATAAATGTGTAAGACTTTTAAAATTGGACAGAAGAATTATTTACCCTTAAGCATAGTACTCTATTCATCATTTTGTGCGAAATGTTAGAAAAGTCCATATAAAAAAAAATTACCGCGAAATAAATTAGAAATAATGTTGCTGGAGTAGTACTCTGTTTATTTAAGAAATAGTCACGAAATGTTTCTCGCAGCATGTTTTCCAATTAAAAAATGTTCTTGGCGACATTTACTTTCTTTTCTTGGCAACATTTTCTTTCAGCACCTTTTTCATACGGGAACATTTTTTTTCAGATCTTTTGTTTTGATTTATGTATTTTTTGTGTTCAAAAAATTTAAAAAACAAAAATGAAAAAAGTGTACATTCAAAAAGGGAAAAAGACAAAAATTAAATTATTGATGCTGAAAAGCGTTTGCTCATTACTGCAATTAAAAGAAAACATATATGTATGTATGTATGTATGGGATAATTTCCATAAGTTTGAATGAGGTGAATAAGTATTTACTTCTTTTCGGCTTCAGTAAATTTTGAATTTTTTCCAGACAATGTGAAATTCTTGAAGGCGATAAAAACGATAATTATTTTTTAAAACGCTGTGTTGGCACTAGTAGCTAATTGTCAAATTTGTCAGCGAAATAATGAATGCTGCTCTACATTTATTATTCTGTTGGCGTCGGCAACATCGTCGACAATTTTGAGGCAACATCACTTCAACACAACATCAACACATATTTAGTGTTCTCTAACAGTTTAATGTCGATAGTGCTTGTACTTTCCTCCCGAGACTGACTGTTGAAGAAAGTAAGAAAAAATGGTGCAAAGAACACTTCTTAGAAAAAAATCTAAATTAAAAGTTATCCATTTCAAACTATTGCTTTGTTTCTTCATTTGAGGTTCGAAAGTTATTTCCGGCAGAATAAAACAGCAATCAGCAAATGCAAGTGGAACTCTTGGGGGAACATGGCTTACTATTTGAAATGATTTAAGCACTTTCAAATAAGCGTTGTCTATAATTTCAAGAAGTTCCCATTCACGAGGGACTTCTTAAACCATACCCTTAGGGTTGACTTGATTTTAGAGCTTGAGCTGATTTGTAATAGTTTCTTTAAAGTCGCTTAGTACCAGCTGCTTAAATATACCGCCTCCAGTAGTTTTATATTCAATTTTCTTTGTAATTACCTCCAATAAATAATTTTGCCAAACAAGAATTTCGTGGGCGAAGGGCGTTTATAGCGGTCACAATGATTTCCCACTCTCTCTCTTCGAAAACCTTTGGAAAGTAATGGATTTTTTCCAACTCGTCAACTAACTTTGCAAATTAGTTGGAGTGGCTTGGTAATCTTCAGTTTTTCCATTTTCTATTTAGTTTCTACTTTTCTTATAGTTTAATTAATTTTTAGTTTGTAGACGACACCAAAATCACAGACGACAATTCAAGACAATATCAACGTCACATTTCCTTACAATGGCAATATTGACAACGAGAAAATCGATTTTCAAAAAACCACACGACGACATACAGAATAAGGGTGAATTGCCTCTAAAAAACATAAATAAATTTTAGTTCTATGGCTGTTAAAAAATATATCCAGGAGTTATTAAAATAACTGATGTCAGTATCTTTCACCGAGTTTTAATATTAAATTTCAAATCGCCAAATTTATTTAGGCAGGTAATCGAATATTATTGTAACAAGTTGCCTCATTTCGTTTTATTATATACTTGCGGTTTAAAGCCTCAGACACTAGTTTTGATACTTTAAATTGTATTCGCCACTTTATTTCGTGTTTGTCAGAATATGGGCGATTACAATTATTAAAAAACACAACTTTTAATTTTTAAAAGTTGTTGAACTAATTAAATATTATGTTCATCAAAGTAAAGTTACAACTTAATACTTAATGTAGTTCTTTAAAATGGAATGACAAAAGGGAGGAGTGGAATTAATAATATTTTAAATGCCGTCATAAAATAATCTTTTAATAAATTTCATTTTTCAGGAAACTATTGCATTTTGACATGAACAATTTTGTGATAAATAAAGAAAAATTATTAAAATTTATGCAAGATATGCGTAAAATAGAAAATAAGTAAAGCACACTAAAAACGAATATCTTTGAAATAGCACAGATGTCCATGGCTCTGCTGGCACGTACAAATTTTTTTTGTCAAAAATTTACGTGATATTTGTGCATAAATATGACTGAATTTCGTTGATTTTCTTCCTTTATCCTTTATAATATGATGAGTGGTTGTGGGTTGTATTGGCATTATTTGTTAGGTTCAAATAAACCCATAAAAAGAAATCTTATAATGATTAATTATGAAATGTTTGACACTAATTTTGTTAACAAAATGAAGAGAGTTCACGAGAAAAAATTATCGCATGCCTTAGACGCATTGTTTCAGTTTGAATACGACTTGTGATATCGTAATGTATAAACCACAAATTCTTGATATTAATATAACTAGCGTACTAAACCCGGCTTTGCCTAGCTCTAGGTTAGGAGCTTTCTAGGCATCGTATAATGTATTATAGTGTTGTTTGCTATTTGGCTCTACTCCGATCACGTGAGAAATCTTTCAAACCAGCTTGGATCTTTAGATCAGATTTCTTTAGAATCTGATTTTGTTAAAATATCTTAATATACATAAGACTGCGTGATGCGCAATAGCCAAATGAAATCTGGGGTAGTTAGTTAGGAGCGCCAGCCTCTCACGACGAAGCTCACTTGAGCACAATCGAATGGCCCGTTGTGATACCACAAGGAAGACGGCGCGACTCCCCTTACCCAGTTAAGAACCTTGAAGATTCCCGGATCTTCTTCGAGCCAGGGATGGGCAGTAGCACAGGAGGTGCAGTACGGTCTCTTCCTCATCCTCCGAGCTACAGCTGTGACAGAAATCATTAAAAGGCAGACCGAGTCTTTCAGCATGCCTGCCGATAAGACAGTGACCAGTAAGTACCGAGACCGTGATACTTATGGATTTCCTGTCTAGTCCGAGCAGGTGCCTGGTCCGCTTGAGGTCCACTGCAGTCCACAGTTGTCTGGAGACACAACAGGAACTTTCCTCTACACATAATTTGCGAGCCAAATTAAGGTAGTGGTTCTTTATGGCCATTCTAACCGTTGCCAGAGGAATCCCAACGTCTGGTAGCGAGGAGATGTTAGGAAGCAATGTGCCCCATTTGGTGAGATCATCGGCCTCACAGTTTCCCTGAATATCCCTGCGACCAGGGACCCAAAACAGGTCAATCTGTGATCGCTCCGATAGTGTATTTAGTAATGAGCGACATCTCAGGACTAGCTTAGATGTACTGTATGCACCAGAAAGCGCCCTGATTGCCGCCTAACTGTCCAAAAATATCCGAATGGAAAGGCCAGAAAGATCGTCCCTAAGCGCTATTTCGGATGTTTTCAGAATGGCCATTACCTCGGCTTAAAAGACGCTGCAGTCATCAGGAAGTCTAAAGGAGAGTCTTAGTCCAAGGTTATTGGAGAAGATTCCGCAACCGACCCTGTCGTCCAGTTTCGAGCATCGGTGTAGATGTCGACAGTATTACTCACAACCACTTCGTTACAGACCCATTCCTTCCTACTTGGAATATGGGCACATCCCGAACGATAATCTTAGAGTGCCCTATGTCCGGCCTAAGCCAGCGTGAGAGGGCGTTAAGTCTGGCAGCACAGCGTTTGGCCTGTTGCAATACCAGGAGTTTGGCGTGTAGCCAGTGGAGAAGGGCATACAAAGTAGTTCGGAGAGCCCTAGTTATCAAAATGGCGGCTGTTCTCCTGGCTTTATCAAGAGGCTTTTGGTTGACCAAAAAACAGCACCGTAGAGAATATTTGGCTCGATTACTGCCTTATAGAGCCAGGAGGTGATCCGAGGCGCACAGGTCGCCTTCCAAGCTTTTTCGGCAATGTTTGCCTTCCATTGAAGTTTAGGGTCAAGTATCACCCCAAGGTATTTCATACTTCTAGTTACACTGAGCACAGTAACGTTCAGCTTAGGTGCAGTAAAAATCGGTATCTTGTATCCGTTTTACCGGGGTTAACATCGAGATCAAATTCACGGCACCATTCAGACAGAACTTGAGCGAATAGTTCACCCGTTCTGTGATTGTTGTTAGGTATTTTCCAGAGACCGCGATACCAATGTCATTAGCATAAGCTATCACCCTATTACCCGTGATACCCGTGGAGTAGAATCGTCTTATACGTGAACTTGTATCTTAACGGATTACAGTTCACAGCATTTGAGGCTTTTGCATTGATAATTGGCAATCTTACGTTACGAAGGCGTTCGGTTCATACAATTAACGATCACGAATGCAACGACCCCATCTCTGCTGTTCTTTGTATTGGGTTATAGCATATTAGTCTGGTATGCAGAAAGTTCGTTATAACTGAAGTAAATATAAAGACATACAAGACATCACCGGAGCAATAGAATATTATGGTCTTGATGGCCGAACTATTTTAAGGCGTATGTAAAAATAAAACTTGAAGTGGTTGTCTTTGCTATCCGAAAAATTCCAACGCTTAAAAAGTGAAAAACGTAACGAAAACTGAAATGTGGAAGATATTATCGGATTGATCTTAAATGGGGCTATGGCGAAGTTTATTCTGTCTGTGAGCAACAAATGGAAAACCACAGGCAGACACATATTAAACGTGGAACTGTAGAAAATCTCAACTCCTGAAAAATGAGGGCATTAATTAAAAGGGTGCAAATCTATCATCTCTTAAAGCGATTTGAGAGTCATTGATGAGTCGAAACGTATCAAAATACCATTTAGAAATATGAGTTCTTTGGCATAAAATTTACGTTATAAACAAAAATTATTTAAACATTTTCTTAAACTAAAATTATGTAAAAGACAGAATCCTAATTTTTTCTTAGATAACAAATAGAAAGTGACAAATTTTACAATCTTTTATTTGCAGCTGTTTATGCAAAGGTCTTTGTGAATTTGGTTCTTTTTATTCATACTGTAACCTTCACTTAAGCCCATAACAAATTGGCAATATTTTACAGTTTAACTTATTTGGAATAAACGTTTTTTTCTGGTAAAAGATTTTGTCGTATTTCGTGATATCTTCATTTACATTTGTAGGTGACACTATCACGATTGAAACTATTATTTTTTTTTTTTGTTCGTTGTACTTTTTTGTGAGGGTTGTCTGCAGCAGAATTTAAAAATATGTATTTCTAGCTTAAGATAAACGAAATCAAATAAAGGAGATACAGTAAAATAAAAAACGGAAAAAGTAATTATAAAAAAAGCTTAAAAAAGAAAACTCGAAAATGTGGAACAATAAAAAAGGAATATTTATCTTTTTCACAGCATTAGTTTTCCGTAACGCACAACTGAATTTTTGGCAATTTTTTGTTGTTGTTTTTACACTTTTACAAACCATAAGTATTGAAATTTTTGTTAAAAAGAGACTAAAGCAAATTATGAAAGATTTGAGTTCAATTTCAAACCGTTAGTCTAACACTGCCAAAAAAATATTTGGCAGGTAAGCTGATAGATAAGCACAGGTTCCTTTTAACCCTCTTATAAGAAAAAGAATTGTATTTGAATAATTTTTTTAATAAAACTTGATAACTTTATCATGTTGAAAATTTTGTTTCTTTAGAGTATTAAGTGCAATTCATGAGCCCACTTTACTTTCTTTTTCATTTCTTATGCGAAATATAATTGTTTTAAGCATTTGCCAATTTTATTTATCTGGTATAAATTTTATACGAAACTGTGATATTCTTTGTTTGCTTTTCTATGGCTCTTTTTTTTTCTTCTCTTGTAAAAGATACGTGGCTTTAAGTGAAAGGGATTTGCTTTAGTAACACATATATTACGTGGATACTAACATATGAACACAGAACCTACATTCATGGTAATTTATGTACTGAACACTCAAATGTTTGTACGTGTGAGTAAGTGTAAGCTCAAATGATAAGGGTATTTGATATGCTCGCTATATGCACATCACATCCCTTTGCGTTAAAGTTTTCCATATTTCTTTGCATGTTTATAATTTGCACGTGTTGTCATTTGTTGTTGAGTATACATAAGGATTGTTGGTCTTGTTTTTAAGCATTGTTATTCTTATTGTTGTTGTTGTTGCTTTTATTTTTGTTACATTTGTTGTCTAAAATACAAGTAATTCTCATAAAATCTTGCCACTTAAAATATGTTGAAATTTTATTTAAATGTAAATTATTTTTCATGACTATAAACTTTTTTATTTTATTTTATAATTTTTTTTTCGTTTAGTGTTATACGAGTATGTACAAACATATTTTCTTTTTGAAATAACACTTATATTTAACAATGTTTGTATAGCTACGTTAGGGTTTCTGGTATTGTTTTTTTAAAAGCTTACCGCTAAATTGGAAAAGAAATAACTCTTCGTTAGTTTTATTATTTATGGATTAAGTCTGAAATTTTCACCATTTAAAGTGGATAAAAAAGTCTACACAAAATAAAATTTGCAATATAAAAAATATAAAATAAGAACGTTTTATTATATATATTATTTCTAAATGGAAAGACCGATTTTAACCCGACTTCAAAAAATGTAGAAGCTTATTAATTCGACTGTCGTTGCAAAAAAGTTTTTATTATTGAAGGTTCCGCGCACAAAGTGGAAAAACGCAACCCTATTAGTTTCGACACAATATCTGTTCGTATGTAATAATGAAATATAGTGACTCTTGAAAGTTTCACAGAAGATAAATTACTTTAGCCGCTATAGCAACAAATAAATTTTGTATTTGAAACATTTTAAAACTAAACAACCATCATGTAGAATTTTATATTTTTATTTGGAAGTTCAAAAGAAATAGCAGAAATAAACTTATAAAGATTACGCTATTATTGTCAAAGATATATCGTCACCTAAAATGCCAAAGGACGTAACAAGTAAACAATAAAAAATATATTTGCTGATTGCTTATAATGTGCCAAGTTAGAAAAAGCGACAAGCGGGTAAAGCTAATTCCAACAGCTTTTTTAGGTTGGCTCTAATTTTTTTTTTTCACAAAATGATATATTTACCTTCATAAAGCATTAATCGACCAAAAACTCGATTTTTATTTTTTTGTTATTTGACACGTTTTAAAACTAAACTGGTCCAGTTAAAGTGTGTTCCGAAGGTGATTCATAAAAATATTGTTATTTTTTAAACTCTAATAGGCAAATGCGTCACTTTTATACAGTGTCGATAAAATTATATGCGCTACAGTAGTGTGCAGAAGAATACAACTTTAAATAAAGGGTGTCGCAATATTGATATGATTTTTTACTTACATGGCTCAATTTTTTCAATCTAGTAAGCAGAAGTTTTGAATTTACAAATATGTCCGCTAAAAAAATAAATTGTAAGCAATAAATTAAGAAATTGAAGCGTGTTTTCAAAAGCCTATGGTTTTACCGAATATGATCTTATCTTCTCAACAGACAGACGCTTTATATTTGAACAGAAGATATTCTGCTATGTCTGCTATAAGGCGATAGCAACGTGATTTTCGCCTGTAAAGTCTCGTTTTTTTAACCGTATTATGCTGGGACTAAAAATTTAATAAAAAAAATTAAAATTAAGGGGTGTTCTAATATTTACTTGATTTCCAAATTTACCTAAAGATTGTTTAACTATATTCGCTGTAATAAGTTAATAAATAAAATAAAAAAATTGAAGGGTGACCCATGCATATGAGTTAAACTTACACTAACAAAAGATATGCGTACATCTTGGTCCTATTTAGAAAACTTTTTATATCCTTCACCACAAAAAGTGGAAAAAGGGTATAACTAAGTTTGTAATTTCTACAAGATCCTTTTCCGACCCCATAAAGTCGTCCGTCTGTCCGTCCGTATTAGTGTTGAAGTACGCCAAACGATCAATCATAAAATTGGCGCTCGCCCATATTTTTCGATTTACGGGTCTCTGAAATTTTTAATCTTTTTTTTAATATCAATATGGGTATCGTTTTACAGTTTTTGATGAGATCTTTAAGGAAATACTAATAACTAAAAATTTTTTTTAACCCATTAAGAGCCGATAGAATTTTTATGTAAAATTATATATGCACTGGTGCAAACTTCTCCAAATATAATTCCTCTGATGCACGTTTATTGTGCGAATTATAAAAATTAATACGCTTTTTAAATTGAATTTTTACCTTAACAAATAACAGTTTTGAATTAAAGTGATCTTTTCCCGCGACTTTCCAAAAAAAAAGTTTCTATATTCGAAACCCTATTTTCAACACACATATTTCGGCTTGTCAGTGTATTTATGTGTATGTGATTTTATGTGTGTTTGGTAAGCCACAATATTGTCTTACCACAATATAAATTACTTACTAACTTTAATATTTTGCATTCTAAATCGTTTTATTTTATTTTTCTTTAGATATTTTTTTATTAAAAAAATTCCATTTTTTAAAACATATTCTTCTGGATAATTTTTTTTCTATTATTTATTTTTCTCAGACACAAAACACTTTTCTTATAAAATTAAAAGCCCTTTATTTTCAATGTGTGTAATGCCTGTTTGCATTTGTGAGAAATTGTAGCCAAAAAATTAAAATTATATGAAAACTTTTGTATGTGTATACAGAATCTGTATCTGATACAGATTTATGTACGATGAGAATCGACATTATTTTTTTTTCTCTACATGAAACAGAAATTGAGACAGTTTAGATGATATTTCGTTCTTTTTAACCGACTTCAAAGAAAAGAAGGAGGTTATCACTTCGACTGAATGTTGCTTTTTTATATTTCGGCCTCAATTTCTCAATCGACTTTGATTTTTTTTTATTTGAAAGGTGATGCTTACAGATTGGTGCCGTTTTAAAAACAGTTCATAGTCTTAAGAATTAAAGGGGTCCCCATACAACATAGATGTTTTTTAAGTGTATTATGAGCCGTAAAGCGCACCACTTTAAAATTTAAAAAACTGCGTACCACTATTGCTCCCTATGGCAAAAGGTAATACAAAATAAATCTAAAAATTAAAGGGTGTCCCCATAGGTGATGTAAATTGACCTATATGGGCCTATCATTTGAACCGTTATGAACAAACGCTTGCAAATTAGACAAAATGTCGTTGTTACTATAACGAATTAATATTTAAAACTAAAAATTAAGGGGTGTCCCAATAATTTTAATTTGACGTATATGGCCATAAAGACAGACGCTTGACATTTATAATGAACCTTTATTGCAAACTCCGCTATAAGAACAAGTATAAAATTTGTGTTTAAAAATTAAAGGGTGTTCCCATAGTTGGTGTAATTTGTTGTGTGAGACCGTTGAACCATTATAGACAGACAGCTAGAATTTTTAAGGGACCTGTATTGCTAAGACCACTAAAACACAAGTTAATAATTTGAATTTGGAAAGAGTGTTCCCAAAATTAATGTAATTTATCCTATAATTGATGTAAGCAAAGTTTGCGTATCAAAATAGTAAACCGAAGGAAGACACATTGTTTGAACCAGTGTAATATAGATTTGCGTTAGCAACTTGCTTAGTGCGACTTCAGCTGATCGTGTTTTGAACACTTAATGAAAATAGTGGCACTACGGTAAAAATAATAGATTAGTAGAAGTACGAAAATTTGGGACCACCCAAACTCTACTGCGCATTTGGCGGTAGATTTTTAAGATCAAATTTAATATTTTGTTAATGCCAACTACAACTCTTAAATTAAAATTAACACTATATAATGGAATACTTCTCAAATTAATTACTTTGTTTAGTGTATAGTATATGGTGATTTACGTTAAACTAATGTATGCGATGATAAATTACTAACCTCTACAATTTATTCAATATCAAACACAAACACTTATTTATCTCTCCCCCATTTAATTTCGTTCAGGCAAACGGTTATCCACTATAATAATTGACAGTGATGAAAAGGGTATTTAATCCACACCCCACAATATTATACACATTTTAGCATGTCCTGTCAATTACAACAACAATATGAAGACCAGCGGTCACATAAACTAAGTAAACGAAGTATGTTTATACACGTGTATCTATGCACATATGAGTAAATGCATCACAAATACATAAATACGAAATTATTCCGCATATATGTAGTTATATGTTCATGTGTAGGTAAATACATACACATGATTGTGAACATGGAGTAGGTGTTACCTCTGCAAATACTATTGAAAACGTACGTCCAAAGCATACGTTGAAAGATTAATTGGTAATGAAATTAAAATTTTCTGACCAAAAACGTAATGTTCGTGATCCGGGATTTGTAAACATTCATAGGTTTGTGCAAGCCTTATCCAATTGACCACGACAGTCTCTTAAATTTTTCTAGACTATTCCTCAGACACAGCATTTTAGATGTTACATTGGCAAAAGAAGCCTTGTTTTTTCTATTTCAATAGACTTCATATTATGACATTTTACTGTATGGTGATTAACGTCTGTCTATTAGACGTGCTATACCCTAACGCCATAGCCGTAACCATGGCCATAAGCAAGTTTTCTTTGTGTTGCCGTTTGTTAAAAAAGCCCAACGAAAAAAATATATTAAAATCCATGAATAAAATGCAGCGAACGTGAAAAATCACAACAAAATAAAAAAGTGCTTTATTTGACTATGCCGAATCTTATATACCCTTTAGCATCTACCCTTCAAAATCTAGTTTAGTGGAGTAATTCCAATCAAAAAAGAAAATATTGGAGTGACAGAGAATTAAAAAGTAAAGAAAAAATCGGCTCTTAATGGGTTAAAAATTAGTATTTCCTTAAAGACCTCATGAAGAGCTTTTAAATGATACCTATATTGATATTTTAAAATATTTTAAAATTTCAGAGGCCTGTAACTCGGAAAATATGGACGACCGCCAATTTTTCACTTAATGTTTTTTTCTTATTTTTTAATTCTCTATCGCCTCATACAGTTGTTTTTTTGATTGGTGTTATTTCATTGTTCCAAATAATAAGCAAAATTTAGGGGCAGGCGTGGTGTATTGCCCGCTGCCTCGAAGGACATGGACCGATATTGTTGATTTTCAATTGTACCTCTTTTGACACTATGTCCGATCGATTGGCGTACTTAAATTTTCTCTAGCTTATCTTGTGCCTTGGCAAACTTGATTTCAACACTAACACGAACGGACAAACAAACATGGCTCAATCGACTTCGCTATGCATAAGAACTCAGAATATATATGCTTTATGGGGTCGATAATATACATATATTGTAGAAATTACAAACGAAATGCTAAACTTAGATATATCTTTTTTCCACTTTTTGTGTTGAAGGGTATATAAACAAAGAGTTAATACCTACATTCAATAGTCAATTATATGTATATGATTAGAAAAAGGGTAAAAAAATGTTTATGACATGTCACCAATAATCAAATACAGTGTTACCGATAAGGCAGGCTTGAACAGATGTTTAATATGGTTATGTTAATGGCACGTCTAATTGAACCATCATATCAGGTTATTTGTCTTTTATTATATCAATTGTTCTTTTAGGACCCGATAGTAGAGTTGGGTTCATCACCTCTTTAAAGTGAGCGCTCTTTTAAGCTCATTAGAACGAACGAGTTCGCTGATTTAGTTTAAAGCTCACTTAGTGAGCTAAAAACAACTGAGTGAATCCAATTGTTACGTTTAGTACAATTGCTCAATCGTGAGCTAAAAACAATTGAGCAAATGCAGTTGATCTGTTTAGCTCATAAATTTTTTAGTGTTATGTGATAAATTTATCGGAAATTATAAACATATTAACAATTAAAGATTATTTTTATGTAAACATGCACTTCTATCTGACTTTATTTTTGTAAACCGTCAAAATTAAAAAAAATTATTGGTTCATAATAATATTTTCCTGATAACAAAAAACTGATGTTTTTGCTTAATTTTTACGAAAATAACTTTTAAGAATTCGCTCAAGTTTTAATTTTATATTTATTTTAATATAAATAATGATGAACTTAAAAAGACGCTCAGTAACTGAGCTAAAATAGCTCAGTAAAAAAAGCACTCTATATAATTTAATTAAGACATTAGTTCAATTGAACTAGGTCGTTTATGAACTACACAACTCTACCCGATAGATCTTATGAAAGAGTTAACTGTCGAACTGTTCTGACTTTTTCACATTTATAATCAATATACTCTGAAAAATAATTTTGAATGTATTGATGCTTAAGTAGTGCTACCAAATTATTCTGATTTACTTTGACGCCCATCACTAATCCACAACGAACACTACAGCGATTTCAACCATTGTTTTATTGTTAAAAAAAAAAAAAAAATTGGCGATAAAATGATTATGAGATAATTTGGTACTTTTTAATACTTAACAATTGTTTTCTGTTTCAACGCTTTGCAGTTTTAAAACCCGATTTTCACAGTATGTTAGGTAGTGAGGCTGGCTGCTTTTTATTTTATTATTTAAAGGATATTCTAATTTGGTTATTTTTAGATAAATCGAGTTCTGCTTTTTAAACCTTGTATTCGGAGTAGTTTGGTATAATTATGATTCAAGCAAGATATTTCCAGTAAACTGCAATACATTTTGTATAAAGTTGTTTCTCGATCATCGTATCAAAATTGAGCAATTTCTTGTGGTTGTTTGTAAGTATAAGCGCCGGTATTCAATTAATATCCAATATCGAGAAGTTATTGAAAATAGTCGTTCTTGTAAATATTAATACATCTATTTTTTAATTATAAAAAAAATTTATTTTCTTATTTATTATATTATGCTAATATCCCATAACATTTTTAAATAAAAATGCAATTTATTCGTTGGTTGGAAAAGCAGGTATCTATAGGCCTTACGTCTGCATTTAGAGTTGGCATATAACCAACCTAACGCAGAAGGGAATGTAAGCAAAATTAAAAACTTGGTTTGTTTGTTGGTAATTTTTGTTAAAGCCTTAACATTTCTGTATTGGCTTCTTGAAAAACTCCCATGTTGTTTTTGAAGTTTTTATACTTAAAGGAAATGTTTTTGGTTTTTCTAAAAATTTGGATAAAGGTTTCCTGATGAGCTGGCTTAAGCAACCGGCGAAATACGTATAGATACCTGCTTTTCCAGCCAACGAATAAATTTCATTTTTATTTAAAAATGTTATGGGATATTAGCATAATATAATAAATAAAATTAAAAAAATTTCCAAAATAATTTTTAAAATAAAATTTATTTTCGTTGATTCTTTTAATATTTGCGAGTCTCAGGTCAATTGGGTATGCGAATGCTTTCGAATATAAATGTATCTAAATAATAAAATATTTTGATACAAGACAGTTTGATTTGAAAACGTTACGGTTTGTTAGGTAGTTATTACTATATCAATCGTTTAATGAATTAATTTCTAGTCATTATGATATTTTCGAATGCAGGTTGTTATCAGATTCGAAGATTTATTATGTTATTAAAACTGTTTAGAGAACTTCTTCATCCAACGGATTAAAGATAATTTATTGTCTGATTAAAAGTGATTTAATAAAATAATTAAAGCTATTTGGTTTAGTTTTGTTTTAAGAATAGTTATGTGGAATTAATTAAGTTATGCTAAATTAAGTAAAAATATACATAAAAAAATTAGAAAGTAGTCAGGTTCTAAAAATGCTGATGGTATAGTGTCTATTTTTGTCTGTTTTTTTTTTTAATGAACACAAATATTTGAAAAAAAATTATTGTTCTAAATAAATTAAGAAATTAAAATAAAGGTGAACTTAAGCTGAATTGAGATTATTATTATAATAAAATAAAAACATATTTTTAAATATGTAATAACTAATATTTGCGTTTGAAACAACGAAATTTGAAGTAAAATTACTCTGTGTGGTAAATGACTATAGTTGCTGTGGTATTTCCATTATATTAATTGCAAGACTTGATATATATATTGTTAATGTTGACATTCTGACTAAAATTTTATAGGGGAATGAGAAGATTACAATGAGACGTCACGAATGGCATGCGCGAATTTTGTTCTTGCACTGCAAATTTATAGTTTAAAATACAGGCGCTTTAAACAACTTATCTTTACAGCTTCTTCATAACAATTGTTGTTTTAGAGTTCAGGTAAAATTTAAATTTATGACAGCATTTGATATGCAGACTACAATGGGGAGTTCTGGAGAGAGTGTCATTATTATTATTATTATATACTGTTGTGTTCTAAGTGTGTTCTAAGCCATACCACCACAATTATTCAATTATACGTCTAACTTGTCTTTAGGCTTTAAAATGCAACGGTAACCTCAGAGTTTATAAGTCTGCTTTTAGTTTACATTTTTTAGATGGTTAATACACTACACAAGTGCCAAAGCCCTCTTGGCATTATCCAATAACGCAATCTGACGATATCGCATACATTCTGGTAAAGTAGTCTATGACTTTTTCCAATTAATTGATAAAATTTGAGGCAGTCCGCCACCCACAACAATGTCAAGCATTAATATTTTTCTTGATTAGTCAGATATATAACAACTCTTTAAACCTTAAAAAAGTTCCTAGCAATCTTTTGGTTATAAAATAAATAAAATCAAAAACGTTAAATTTTACGAAAATACTATAAGTGTAATATATGTATGTGTGTATAAATGTAAACGGTGGATAATACGTATTATTATTGTCAGCAGTTTCTGCAGCTTACAATATATATTTTTTTAATTTAACAAATGGTTGCAAAATATTTGCTTTCGTTTAAAATAATAGCTGCGGTCTAAAAATTTGTTTGTTTAAGTTCGAACAAATGATTGTAAACAAAAATAATTCTCACAAAATTACATAAATACACAAAAAATTATAAACGCGAAAATGTTTTTTTAAGCAACAAAATAATGCGTTAGAGCAACGAGGATGGTGTGAAAATTAACTAGGTTTAAGAAAATAAAGACTGGTTAATATGCCTGCGAGGCCTAATCTTTTATATCCCGACAGAGAAAAAAAACAAGGTAAGGCCTCACAAGATTATTAAAGAGAAGAGTGCTTTATTCGGCTATGCAGGATCTTATATACTCCTCACCATCTATGTAAATCTAGTTTAGTAAAGTTGCTCCAATCAAAAATGCAAATATTGGGGTGGCAAAGAATTAAAAAAAGTTTTAGTACTGCATAAATATTTTTCTACATAAACATGCCATCGGTTCTTAATGGTTTAAGCATTTTTAAAAAATTTTAGTATTTCCCTAAAGATTTCATTGATAGTTTCTTTGAATGCTTTAATTTTACTTTTTTTTTCTTCAATTAATAGCTTGCCGCGCCCCATTTTAAATAAAAGATGTAAAAAAGTATTGTAGTAACTCACAAATATTTAAAATTTTAATAATTATGTCGATGGTCAAAAGCAAACTAATTTTATTTTTCAGTGAATGGACCCAAAATTTACGCGTGTTTTCGCAGCATTTCGAAGTTAAAGCAAAAAATAACAAATTTTATTTATTGTACCGTTATTATTTCTCCTAAAGTTTGATCATTCATAATATCCTTTAATATAAGTAAAAAACAAATTGTTCTCTTAAAGTTTATATGAAGAGAATTTAAAATATAAGAGCAAAAACTAATGAACCTATTCAAGTGGTCGGCAGTGTATTTAAAAATTTGAAAGTTCAGAGGCTCGTAACTCGGAAAATATGGTCGAACGCAAATTTTTTCACTTAATTTTTTTATTTTTTAATTATCTATCGCCCCATATATTTGTTTTCTTGATTGCAGTAATTTTATTGTTTCAAATGATATGGAAAAATTAAAGGTAGGCGTGGTGTTTTGCCCGCTGCCTCGATGAATATGTATCAGTCTTGTTGATTTCCAATAGCAACTTTTTCGACACATTTCTGATCGATTGGCGTATTTAAATTTTCTCTAGTGCTAAGGCACTATATCAGCTACACTATGGGGTCGGAAATAGATAGATATAGTAGAAATTACAAACGGAATGACAAACATACAGGCATGTTCTGACGCCAACTTTTGTTTTACATGTTCTGAAACTCACGCGTTTTGCTTGCGGTTTGCTCTTTTTCAAACTTATGTTCGAAAAGAATAACACATGTTTTTACGGTGCAAAACATAAATAAACAAAAGAAAATTATAACAAAATGCCTGCAGCTGCCTAGCTTAGTTTCATTTCTTTAAAAAAACATGCAATTAAAAAAAGAACGAATTAAAAAACGGACGCTTAGAGATTGTAACAATTCAATGGATACCTTAATCTAATTTATATTTAATTACTCGTATTTAAAAATAACCAAAGCCAAGAAATATTTTGGCGACAAATGGATTTTCTATTAGTGATATTGCATTTAGCTTCTTTGATGTGAAAGGTTACTTACGTTGTAAGTAATCAGTACTTAATAAGTATTTTTGTTTAATTTGTTAATTATAACTTGCACGTTCGGAACTCATATCGTCCAAAAAGTAATTTAAATAAATCTTTTAATGTTCCTTAACACTTTAATCGGACATTTAATAAGCACCGAATATTTTATAAGAATTGAAAATTAAAATAACAACATTTTTTTTGACTACCGACTATACGTTCAACCGCACTAATACAAGTATATTTTCGAACATCAATTAAAACAGCTGTTTCTATGAAATCGCCAGTACTCAAGAAAACAATCAAAACAAACAATTGATAGAACAAATATCAGGTTTTAAATTAATTATTTGCGACTTTAATTGTGTAAAAATTTAAATAATTTCTGTTAAAAATAAAAGAGAACATATTAATTTTCATTTGTGTATAATTTTATTGTTGCTTTAAAGTTTATTTTAAGTAAAATTCGTAACTTTACTTCAGTATGTGCATGCGATTTGAAGTCGCCAAATTTCTTGCGATTGTGAACTACAGAACACCTTTCATGCGATTTCAACTCGCATCGCCAGTTTTAAGCGATTTGCGATTGTCAGAACATGCCTGATAGATATACCCTTTTTCCAATTATTGTTGTAAAGGTTATAAAAATGATAAGAATGAAAAACTCATTGGATAGCTGAACAAATATGATAACGCGAAAGAATTCTTATTCATTTAAATGTTAAATTTGTACTAAACGAATTTCATATTCTAATCATTTTCTTGTTTAATTTAAGACAGTAAAATTTTTAAAAATACTTTTAAAAAATATTTTGTTCACTTTTTCTCACAAGCCACAAATCATTTTATTACCGTCATCTAGTAAATTAAAATAATATATTTTGGAAATAAACAACTCTGTGAAGTGTTTAGGCCCCAAATAATTTATCCCAAAAAAAGTTATCTAAAAAAACAATAGAGTGCTTTATATACAAACGTATGTATGTACATATATTCGTCAACAGCATGAGAAAATGTATATTGAAAAGTATTTATTATGAATTAAGTAAATTTTTGTTTGGGCAAATCCTTCCGCTACTTAACGTTGTTACATCGTATATTTTACCACATTATGTAACGAATATTTTCAAATATTAAATTGCTCTAGTTACAGAAAACATACACACAGACACGCACGCAAAACAACAACAGCAAAGTTGCTTACTAAACCACCATCGCACATAAAGCAAATATGGTAATTTTATATTGTAAATGGCAATTGAAAAATGCAATTAAGTAAATTGCAAAAGTTACAAAATTACAAATTAATCCATTTTCATATCTGATTTATAATAAGTGTGTGCACGTTGGCTATTGTTTGTAATATAAAAAAATTTTCATAAATTAATGAAAACTATTTTCATATTATTTCATTATTGGTAAAATTCTCATTAAGCTAATGGTTATCTACTTTAACATATTTCACATGTACTCGAATAGGGAAAATTTTTAGGCATTTGTAAAAACAAAAATAAAATGCCTGTTCAAATTACCAGCCCAGATTAAGTGCAGCGTTTTTCAAACAATCGCTGCAAAAAAGCGGACAGAAAATAATTCGTTACTGATCTTCGACGTAAGCAAATAGATTCCAATGGACTTGGTCGGCAGCGCTATGTAGTTCTGTCGGTAATTGTATTCTATATTTTGTTAGCTAAACATGACAAATTTATTCGGCATCACTTGAATCAGGGGCTCCGACAGACAAAACTTTTAAATTTACTTTATTCGAAAGGTAATCTTCTAGTATTGTTATTTTAATATGATAATTTTTGGCATATTACCTCATCAGTTGCTTCAGGTGTAGTTTAATGTAGAGTTATAATTTTTTATGATTTTTTTGTGGCCGTATATATCCAATAAAATGGCAAATTTTATCCTCCAAATGGTCAACTAATTTGGCCTTATCGCTGTAGACTAGCGACTTAACATATCCCCACAGAAAAAAGGCAAGCGGTGTTTAATCGCACGATCTGGGAGGCCAATTATTTTCACGCGTCCTTAACGTTAAACTATTCGGTTACCAAACGTTTCCTTTAATAAATCCATTGTGGCGCCATCTTGTTGAAACCACAGCTCCTGCACAAAACTCAGTATTCATGGCTCTATAGCGCTCACTATTGACTGTAACGTTCTGGCCAGTATCGTTTCGAAAGCAATACAAACCAATAATTACTCCAGCTCATAAAGGATACTAAACGGTTAGTTTTTCCTCTTTCTAGATTTATCAGTATCTCAAGAACCAACCAAATTTGAAATTTATCGCTTAACAAAATTCTCTTATGAAAATCAGGATCAACGATCATCTCATTTTGGGCCTTGATAGGTGATTGTGTGTCTAATAGTTGTTGCAAGAGTTTGATTTTGTAAATACGGAAACCAATATCTTTCGCCAAACCATATACGTTTATAATTTCGGTGAACGATGACAGATAGATTGATTTGTGTCTTCCTTACGCTACGCTCTACAGCAGCAATGACCTTTTCTTTATGCACTATAAGACGTCTCTGAGGAAGCGATTTATTATTTAGAGTAAACGTGGTGCGAAAACGTTCTATAGTTAATCAAATAAATTACTCTGATAGACCATGATTTCCAAAATAAATTTTCACAATTTTAAACGTTGCTTAGGCTTCAAACATCGAACTTAAACATAAAACATTTGACACTATACAAAATGGCTGCCAAGTTCTATCCGTATGCAAAAGAAAAATACTTTTTTTTTGTATTATTTAGCAAACATCCACCATTTGAAGCAGTGTAGCTATCCCGACTACAATATTCTGCGCCTATGTAGAAATTCGAACTAACGTTTAACTGTTTAGAAACCAGGGCTTTCAGCCAATTCATCCTCGTTTGTCATACACTGTTATGCTGCTACTTTTCTCTCTAGCTAAGGCTCCGTTGAAGTTTGGCCCAAGATTTTCTATTTTTGCGGCGGCTACATAATCATTGTTTTCCTTCAAAGGAAACGGAGCTACGGTTAGAGAGGAAAGTAACAACGCAGTGTGTGTGCCGTCGTGCCTGAGTTGGTCGAATTAGGACAGGTGAGGTTTGAATTGCTGTTTAGCTTTTTTTCGTCTTAAAGAAACTCATTCTTTGCAGCTTAAAAACAACAATTATTTTTTTAATACTTAAAGTCGCTGTTAGGATTTGAACTCATGACTCGTTATATTCTTCCAACAAACACACATATCTATTATAGCATCTTCTGCAGCTGTTTAAAATTTGATAGCTAACTAAAAAATATTTGAATGAGGGGCAATGGTCCCATTGCAGTCTTTCTTGATTTCAGTAAAGCATTCAATTCAATCTGACACGAAAAACTTATTTCAAATTTAAACAATCAAATATACTCAATTTTACATGATACGCAACAATTAGTGCAAATAAATCACAAGAAATCTTGTAAAAGATCATTAAATAGGGGTGCACTCAAGGTCTATACTTGGTCCACTACTCTTCCTAATATATATCAATGACTTATTTAATGTTATATCTTTTTGTGATAGTGGCATATAAAAAAAATTAAATGAAATTAAATCCAATGAAAGCTAATGCCATGAGAAAACGGTCGAATATGTTTTATATTGTAAAGTTTTGTGGATTTATCTAGATAATAGGCTAACCTTTGATTATCATGTGAATAAACTTATATCTAAAATCTGCTTTGCTCTAAGTCGCATTGATATAATAGGTTCCTATATAATATGGTTTGAAGATCTACTCGTATGCTAGTTCAACAAATTTTGATGTTTTCATCGTATAAGGTGTATTTAAATTTTACTTCCTCGCCTAAGCATACGAGGGATGCTCTATATATTTCTGGCCTAATAGTGAAAATGCGAATATTTATAATCAAAAATGGTTTTATTGTTTTTCAAAGTATTCTCCAGCATGATTTATACACTCGATTTTGCTCGTCTTTGAAGACCCACACGGTCGATTGTTGTTTCTTTTCGGGCTCATACGCATAGATCCATGATTCGTCACCTGTGACGATCTTATAAACGTCTTTTGAAGCACCGCAATCGTATTTTTGCAACATTTTTTTGCACCAATCGACACGAGCCTTTTTTGAGCGACTTTCAAATTGTGCGGGATCCACCGAGAACAAACCTTTTTTACGGCCAGGTGTTCATGCAGTATCGAATGTATGCTGGTGGAAGAAATGTCCAAGGATGTCTCTATCTCTCGGTATGTCACATGTCGATCTTGCATTATGAGTTCACGCACGGCATCAATGTTCTCTGGCACAACAACCGTTTTTTGACGACCTTCACGGAATTCGTCTTTGAGCGAGCTTCGGCCACGATTAAATTCATTATACCAATTTTTCACAGTGCTATAGGATGGTGCTTCATCGCCATACAAAGATATAAGTTCATGAATGCACTCTTTTCGTGATTATTCACGTCGAAAGTTGTTAAAAATGATGGCACGAAAATGTTCACGAGTTAATTCCATTTTTTTCTATATTCATTTTTTCAAGTCACTGTAAACAACACAAATAATGGTCGTACGTCAAAATGTTTTGAGTACGATTATGCTTAAAAATGACAAACTTTCCAATGGAAACGTCAGATTGCACTTGGCAGCACTCAGTGTTGCCAGGCCAGAAATATATACAGCAGCCCTCGTAATTAAACATGAACACGGACGTATAGACGGACAGAAAAACATCGCTCAGTCGACTTCGCTATGCATAAGAGCTCAGAAAATATAACCAGAAATTAAATACGGAATGACAAAATTAGATATACGCTTTTGCACCTCTGTTGAAGGGTATAAAAAATTCTATCGAACATAAAAATTCTTACAGGTATTTTTGATTCCCTCATTTGAAAAAGTTTGTTTAAATTTGAACGCTCCAAAAATTGCTCGCATTCGATAAGAAATTATTAAGCATTTCCAATTAATAAAATATAAAAGACGTGTAGTCCACGGAAATTCCATTTATGTTCTTTCCACTTACTCCTTGTATGTACAAATTTGAATATTTATATTTGTAATAAAAAAGCACTGGCAAAAAATGAACTGAGTTCATAAAATAACTAAAAAAAAATACTCATTTCTAGGACATCAAAAGTATAAGTTTATACTATTTTTATGTATATGGACGCAAGTTAATTTTCGATATAAAAACAACACAGAAAAAAATTACCCTTTTTCACAATTTTGGTGCGAATTATTGGAAACAACTACCAATACTGGCTCAAACTTGTGTTTGTTCTAACTTTAATTTACAATAATCAATTTTATATTGAAAAAATCAATGGAATTTATTATGAATTTAGCATCGTTATTCTATCAAAACACACATACAAATACAAATAAAATTCACTTATGCACTCACTGAATCAATTATTCAATTATTCAATCATTCTTTCATTTTTTTTATTTTTATTTTTTTCATACAAAACAAATATCATTCTAACATGCAGCATTAATAAGGTTGAATGTTTATAAAAACAAGCAAATAAAGTTAATTGAATTTTGTGTTGCAGTTTAAGTCAATCAGCAGATTGTTTCTTTTTTTTCTAGTTGGATCAATTCTCCATCCATTTTTTTTGTTTTTTTTTGTTTCAAAATGACGACTACAAGTTCTGTGGTTAAGTGAAACAACTCATCGACCTAATTTAATTTTGTTGACAGTTTTCTCGTAACTTTTTCGATATTTGCAGTTACTTTTGTTGCTTTGTATTTTTGCTAGCAATTCGTTTAGTTGGGTTAAAAATGTTATTGTGGTAATAAAGCGCATTTCAATTTATAAATGACTCTGAAATTGACAAAAAGACGAAGGACGCACACAGAATTCGTTTTTAGTTGGAGGTTTTTAAAATAGATTAACGTTAATTATAAATTCTGTATTAAGAGTATTTCTTTCGGAAATTTAGTATTATTTGTTGTAAAAAAACTTTCTAAGTCAAAATTATTTAAATGTCGCACTAACCATTTGAGTCCCTTTTGCTTCTGATTTAATTATTAAAACTTCCTCCGTTATTAGGTCGAAGGACATTCTACTCCTTTCTTGTGAGCGTAGATTGTTTAAAATATTGTTGCGAATGTAAGATCTGGCAACCCCTGTTGTGTTATCTGTATGAGCGTGGTGAATAAGTTACTTCCACTAATGGTGTGTGAACAGAATAACAAAACCACAATTAGCCAACAAAAGCTGAGCAGCCTCAATGGCTACGTTGGTAGAGATGCGTGCTGCAAAACAGGAGGTCCTGGGTTCGATACAGCTTTCGGACATGCGTACAACGAAAAATAATAATTGTTATAAAGCAATTAAAAATTGAGAAGCAGCAGTACAAACCTCCCGAGAGGCAAGAGACAATTAATTTAGTGAAGACGTTTAATTTAATACAAGAGTAACTACGATATGAAAATTTTTTAATATAAGAATAACAGATAATTGCCAAGACTCCCTTTGTAATAAAAAGTAAGAACGGTAGCGGTTAGCGCAGAGAAGTGTAGCAGCACTATAACAGTATATGTCTTGTGGCTATTAGATCAAGGGGATGACTGGCTGGGATAAAAGATATCGAGTAGTTCATGTCTCGCCGGAGTAGCGTGGATAACTGCGTTTGTAGTAATAACGCATGTTTAGTAAATACGAGACCATGGGATTCACAAGACCGGTAGGATCAAGCAGTATAGCCAGAGAAAGCCATGAAGTAAAAATACAGAATTTTGCCATAGTGGTATTTGCAATCAAAAGAATCCGTACGTTTGTCTTAAAAGGGAAAAACGTAATATTAATAGTTCTTTCACAAAAATCATTGCTAATTTGAATGGAAAGCAAAAATGGGATAAGTTTATATAGATTTTCTACTTTTTCTTTTCTAATTTTTTAAGCACTAGGTCAGTTAATAAATAATTATTTCATTTTTATTTTGTTTAAAAAAAAATCAAATTATTATTATTTTTTGTTTCCTCTTTCCTGATGATGCTACCCAACGGTGTGGCGAAATATTGAAAATATAAATAAAAATATTATTATTTATAAACTGACCTAGTGTTTAAAAAATTAGAAAAGAAAAGTTATTTAGAAAGGTCAAAAACATTTATATATTGATTTTCTACTTTATTTTTTATCGCATTTTTGGAAAAAGATGAACCATGTACTATAAGTGGGAAATACTTTCGGCAAATTATCGACGGCTTTTCGTCGGCAACAGAGGTCATTGTCAATTACATTTGATATTTCTAAAACTTTGCGAAAGTCCGATAAATTATCCCATGATAAGAGATATTGTTTTTAGTTTCGTTTCTTTCTATTAAAAATAAATTTTTTTCCGTAGAAAGAAAGTATTACTTTAATTAACTAAGAATTATATTTAATAAAAATTTGTTGTTCGAAATCTAAGATATTATTTTTTAACTGGACAAATTATGTTTTAACTGGTAACTCGAACAAAACCTGAAAAATTCCAGGCCATCTGGCAACCCTAGTGGCCATACTATTGAACAGTTGTAGACAGACAGCTAGTATTTGCAAATAACCTATGTACGCCATAACAAAAAATTTGAAAAAATTGAATTTAGAAATTGAAGGGTATTCACAGTATAACTCCTTATTAAAAAATATTAAAATTAAAAACATTCTTTTCGTAAATTTCTACTTATTTTTCTTATTTGCCCTTCAATTCTGTTTGCTTTACTTCGAAATATAAAAGCAAAAATTTGTTTTTTAACGGAATTATGCATAACAAAAACTTAGCATGAAAATAAGCAGGGTCTATGCAAGGCTCTGCCACAATTTTACACCGAAAATAGTATAATAAAAATATAGTTTTGGGTCACGACAACAATTTACAATGATTTTGAGTGCCGGCCTGTGCTACAAAACACTTTGAAACCCTGCTAAATTCCTTTACTAATGCCAAACTCATTGTAAGTTTTTGTTATTCAGAAGGCTGTAATTATCTTAATTTTACTTCAAAACATCTAATTAAAGATAAACAAAAAATAAAGCACAGGAAATATGGAAACACATACACATATATTCATACTATTACATTATAACAAGTTTATTTTAGTACGTGTTTATTAATACAGAGGCAAAAGTAAGTTGTCATTAAATCTTAATGGAAAATATTATAATAATAGTCTACGAGATATATGTACATATGTATTTATCGAAATTTTGAACAAACACACATATTGTACATTTATTCGTATAACAAAGTACTTTAGTTGAACTCAAGTTGTATTGTTTGTTTGTTGTGTATAATTTTTATTTATGGTAGAATTACGAGAAATTGTTGTGTAGATAAAATCTTAAATTGCTAAAGTAAGTCTTAAGTCTAAAATTACTTACATGCAGCAATGTACGTATAGTAAATTATTGTTATTATGCAATTTGTCAAAAAATATTCCCCATGCAGGTTAGAAGCAAAAACAACAATTTAGAAATTTAAGCAGGTTTATTAAGATTTAATTTAATGTTTAGCATTATAGCTCAACCCCAATCTAAGTTTTTGGAAGCAACAGCACAACAATTACTTTCTTGACCAAACAAAAAAAAAAAAAAAAAACCAACAAAACTTCCTTTTAAAAGAAATTAAAGTTGTCTTTGATTTTTAAAGGACATTATTATATCTTCACCACAGGTGGAAAAAGTGGAAAAAGGGTGTATGTAAGTTTGTAATACCTACAATATCCAAAAAGTATATATATTCTAAGTTTTATGCAAAGCAAGGTCGATTGGGGGATCTCCCTCTTCCCTTCGTGTTTAAATCATATTTGCTAAGAGACTAGATGAGCTAGAGAAAATTTAAATACACCAGTCAATCCGACATGGTTTTAAAAATTTTGCAATTGAAAAGCAGCAAGTTCGGTAAATGTACTTCGTGGCTGCGGGCAAAACACTACGCATGCTTCTAATTTTTCCATATCTTACTTTCAGCTTCCGTTAGTATTCCGGCAGTTGGTTGCGTTTTCTCTTACTCTTATTATTAATTCTCTTACCTCAAGCAAAAATTACAATTTTCGACGTTTTTACTGCAACGTGACCCCGTGCTGCGTTTCATAAAACACTTTTCGAAGTTCAATTGGAATTTAAAAATCATGACATACCATAATAATAATTAAAAAAAATTTGCCTTCTTTGTTAAAAAAAAAGGTTGACATATATTTAATAACATGTATCCTTCAAAAGTCACTAGCTATACCCGGTGCGCTTAACTACACCAATACGATAATAATAATAATCAATTTGTATGGAAGGTAACACGCTCACTATGTCAATACAGCCAGTATTCCTTTATAATTGTTAGTTGTACAAATTATATTAAAAAATTCGTACTTCTACCTTAAACTTGGTGTAGTGAATGCGAATAGAAGCAAAAGTAACTGAGCAACTGTAGTGTTTTCATTGGTAATCCATGTAATCATAAGCATGAAATCATGAATGAAAGTCTTCTGAACTGTATAATATTAGATGGAAAACGCAAAGAAAAAACATGGTTGAGGTAACCATAACTAAAGAGCAACATATAATGGTTGTATTATATGGCTGTAAACAAAACATCGTATTGTTATTGTTAGCTGGTCTTGCAACCGTATTGTTATCGAGCATAACAATAAAATGGTAAAATCTAAAAATAATTGTGTTTAAATATAAACGTTAAATGGTTAAATTAAAATATCATTATATAGTTGAAAATATAATTTTATATAATTAAATTATACTATAGTATCGGAAGTGCAAATATTTCCTGATATAAATATATTATAATATATTAGTTATTTGTTATTTAATTTATTATTGATTTGTTACAAAAGTTATTTTAAAACAAAAATTCACTAAAAAGCAATTATTTGCTTATTATACACATATGATTAATAATTAAAAGGCTTTGACACATAGGCTACAATAATAATTTATACAAAAAATATAAAATATAAGCCGAAATAACAACATCTTATCGTCATACTTTCCTACGAGCACATTTAATTATGAAGTTAACGTTATATTTTCTTATTGAAGACATCATACGGTACGTAATGGTAATTCGGAACGGACTCAACATTTATCCAAAACTATTAACACGTTTATCTGGCATATGCGATGATATATTTTGTTATATAATAGCAATTTTTGTTGATATGAAAAATATGTAAATGGTTTTAAGGTACAATTATGCGAACGTCCACTTAAGTTAACGTAACGGCCGTTTGTTTTTAAATATACTAAAAAATGCAAAAGCTTACCGAAATTAACTGTCGCGTTTCCGTAACGCTTCAACCTGTATAAAATAGGTTTTGACGGCATTGTTACATGACATTCGTAAGACAGTGCTGGAATTCTATGTGTTAAGTACCATTGCGGCACATTTGCCCGTTTTAGGTACTTTTGAAGTTGATAATAATTGTATCATTCATCAGTTTTTATGATTTTGCTTAATAAAAGTATAATAAATAAATAGTTATATTAAATACATAATAATATTTTTTAAAATAGATAATTAAATTAGTCAATACATTGCACATATTGCAATGTAAAATATCATTCGAAGCTAATTTAGTACTTTTTCCAAATTTACATGTACGAAACAGTGCCCGCAACTATGCCACAAATCTCAACACTGTTTTGAACTGCTGCAGCAAATTGAAAATTGTGTTAGGTTGTGTAATTTAATATTTTAGCTTTACAGTTTTTTTTTTGCAAAACAATTGTACTTATTTCATGGACATCAGCAAATAAATCCTCAATATCCATTTTTAAATTCTTTTCGGGCTTTTGAAATTAAAATTACAAACAAATTGTGCTGCACAATGTTTTGTTTATTTTATTGACATGCGTCACATTTGTAAAGTTTCTATAAGTACATAAACGACCGTACGTTAAAATACGTTAAGTTTTTCTTACATCAACGTTCGCATAACGAGGCCTTTATAATTGTGCTTAAAACACAAAAATTAATATTTATGTGCTAACATACATTTACTTATGTACATATATTTCAACTATTTTTAAAATGTTTTGCTTACCTCTTTATTTGTTTTCATATTTTGTACATGTTTTTAAATTTTTAATTTTGCGCATCCAACTTAATTTTTTTCATTTTCTCTAACAAAACGATTTCAACTTTAAGCTAACAAAAAATTACGAAAATGATGGAAAAGCATTCTGCCAAGACTTAGTACATTTTTAAGCGCAAATATTATTTTGTTTCATACTCTGATTAAAAAAACAATATATTATGGTTAAATACATTAGCCCTATTCACGATCTTGGTGCAATGGTCTTGTATCATAGCATTTCCAAAAAAAGTGTAGCATACTTTTAGTTTACACAAACAAAACACACAGTAATGAGTAAAATATGCTACACATTTTGCAAATGTTATGATGCAAGACCATTGCACAAAGATCGTGAATAGAGCTATTATATTATTTTTAATAAGTTAAAAACTTTGGTCGTGGTTCAAATTTTTTTAACTTAAACCACCCATGTTGTATTTTATGTGCACAGTAACCATATAATAGTTAAATGTTAACCAGAGATATTTATCGTGACTGAACTATTGTTAAAAACAACTATAATTTGTTCTCCGCATCTATACAATGCTACAAAGAACATAATATGGTTATTGTGACCATATCACAACTATGTTTTTTTCTCTGCGTGAATGTTTAGTAAAAAAAAAGGAAATCATAATCCAAATTTCAGTAAAGTATGTGGAGGTCTTGGCTAAGTTGGTTAAAAGACAACCTGGTTGGTATAGCAGGCGATTGTAAGATCAAGTTTCTCCTGAGCCACAGCATTTTTGTAGCCTGGATGTCTGTGCACTTTAAAAGCTGGTGTTTGCTAAACAGGACACAAGGAATATCGAGCTTAGCCACTGTAACACAAAAGATAATGGAAACAAATCTAGCCAGGGCCACAGCATAAGAAATAGCATAGAGCAAAATAAAAATTGTCGTGAATGATGAAAATTGGACATCTCAGCTTGCCTTTAACATTTCACTCATAACCAAACACTTAACGTAAAGACAAATGCATTTTTTTATTATTTCTAATTCATTATTTGATTATGTTGTTTGCAAACTATTAAAATTATTGATTCTGTTAAGGCGAATGTAAAAAAAAAAATAATTACTGGTTTAACATTATATGGTTTGTCTTGATATTATTAAATATAACCTGATTATTAAATATCCGTTTTTAATCCGATATTTCCTTATCAACCTCACATGTTGACTTATTTACCTCTACAATAATTATAATCGGGATTTAAATATTGCAATACTGTTGTCTTCAGAAATTCTTGAAAATTTGGATAGGATGAATCTCAAGTATTCAGCATTTTCGTTTTTGCCCTCTGTATCATCAATTCTTCAAGAAGCTTCGTTAAACTTCTAAGAAAGTGAGTGAACCTTTTCGGGTCTGATGTTGAGCTGGATCTGTTGACTTCTATAAAGTGATTTGATGTTGATGTTGAAATTGTTGGCGTTAAGATGATATTTTTTGCGTTCAAATAACCACCTCCAGAAAAACGACAACGTAATTCACGCTGCGTTAAAACAACAGTCCAAAGTTGAACAAATTAAGCTTAAAAATTATTCATCGTTCTTCGGATTGTTATCGATTCATATATTTTGGAGAGCGATTTTCAATCTGGCCTCAATAAAGATGTCTAATTATAGCTATATAATTTTAATATTGCACCACTCTTTACCTTTATGTTTAAGAGTTGTTATCTGCGAGATCTTCCTGAATTTTTCCTTAATGTTTTTTTTTGAATTTAAGAATATCTTCTTAAAAAAATAATTTGTTTTGCTTGATTTATCCTTGTTTAAAATATAAATCCCTTAATCTTAATGCACAAACAGTAACGTGTGGTAAAGTGCTGATAAAGCATACAGGCCCATCAATTTTACAAATAACTGGCAACAATAGACTTAAATCCAATTTATATAAAATATAATATCTTATGTGCCCATATTTACCAACAAATAATCACCATCACTCGTATACTTGCATACATCACACACTTACTGTGTGATAAATACCGTTATATAGCTAAGAACACAGACCATTTGTGCAAATTCATTCTAAAATAAAGTCACATCTACATGTTTACTCCTTTATACATGGGCACAAACACTTACAGATTAGCTAATGTAAATGTTTTTAAAGTTTAACTGTATACAATGATTTATGTATATCTAGTATAGGATTGCGTGGCTCAATTGAAAATGAAATGATTTTTTTTTCTGCTGTTTGTATATGTGTTTTAAATATATCGACTTGTTTAATTTTTAAATATTTTTACATTAAAATTCTGTCGCGTTTTTTAACTAGTCGGATTTTTTTAATTAGTCGGATTTTTTTAGCTGCAAAATAATCACACCCACAATTTGATATCATTTTATTAAATCAATTCCGTACTATTAAAATGCACATACAAGTTCTCTTGTAGTCATTTAAAGTAATACTGCTGCTATACAGCTCTCAACTGCTGATTTTTTTATATAGGCAAGAAAAACGACTAGATTTGTTTAATGTGAAAAGATCTGGTAGGCTTATTTTAATTGGTTGTCTTAAGTGTGTGTGTGTGTGGGCATGCTGCGTTGGGTATTATGCAAAATTTCCACGTGTCTTATAATGAGAACTTTGTTTTACTTGTGTGTAACAATATATTGAAAACTAAGTGATGAACTCCCATTTTAACCGGCTTAAAAAAAGAAGGAGCTTATCAATTCTTGTAAATGTTTCTTTTTTAAATGCTTGTGCCCGCAGAATTAAGACATTTATCAACCGATTTTGAATATTTTTTGTAATTTGATAGATTATGCTTACAGATTGGTCCCGTTTTAAAAACAGTTTATAATCTTAAAAACTAAATGGTGTCTCCATACAACATATATATTTTGTACGTGCACTATGAACTGAGAAGTGCATTTCTTTAAAATTTAAAATGGCTGCGTATTACTATAGCTCCCAATTATAAAAAGTAATACAAAAATAAATCTAAAAATTAGAGGGTATCCAAATTGTTAACGTAAATTGACACATATTGGCATATCTTTTGAATGTTTAAAGCCAAACGCTTAAAAATTAGACAGAATGCCGATTACTATGAACGTTAAAGTAACAATTATTAATATTACAAATTATAAATTAAAGGGTGCCCCAATTGTTCATTTAATTTGATTAATATTACCATACTTTTGAACAGTTGTAGACAGACACTTGAAAATTACAACGAACCTGTTGTGCATATTCCGCTATAACAACGAGAATAAAATTTGGATTCGGAAATAAAAGGGTGTGCCAATAGTTGGTGTAGTTTGCTGTATGCTGTGGAACTTTTGAAGCGTTATAGACAGAAAGCTAAAACTTAAAAAGGACCTGTATTGCTTAGCCCGCTATATAAACAAGTTTATAGTTGAAGTTAGAAATTAGAGAGTGTTCCCAAAATTAATGAATTTTAACCTATAAGGCCATATATTTTGGACCGTTATGAACAAACACTTAAAAATTATAAATATTTTAAATTATAAATTAAAGGGTTTTATAATAGGTGATGTAATCTGATGTAATAGGCGAAGCTGTTGAAGCGTTATGTGCAGGCGATTAAAATTTACAAAATAACTTTTTAAAAATGACCGAAAAGTTGGCCAAAGTATCGGATTAATAAATTTAAAAGATATTTTTTAAAAAACTTAAGCAAGGCTTTTAATTTATTACGTGGACCTTAAGCCGAAAAATTAACTATTAATTCATTTACAAAGAACCAGATTGCTAAGTCCAATACTACACCAACTATATAATTTGAATTTGGAAATTAAAGAGTCACTCTATAGTTGCTCTAATTTGATGTATGTATATGACAAACTGTTGAATCGGAATAATGTTTGGAGATGGAATATTAGGTTGTCCTAATATTTAATGTAATTTGATTCATGTGGCCATGCTCTTTTATCATTATAGACCGACAGATGAATTCTGTTTTGAAGTCGGTTTTTTCTAACAAGAATAATTTGTACATAATTATTCTATAATAGTACAAATTCTAATAAGTAAAATGCAATTAGATGATCGCTATTGAAATATCGTTTATCCGATTAAATAAACAAACAGGACCCTGATCAATACAAAGTTTCCTTCGAAAATTAAACAGGAGTTCAAAATCTGCGGTATAAGTTAGAATACGAGTATTGTAGGCAAATGCCAACATATAATTTTTTAATTTTTGTTTTAAAATAGGAGGGTGAAAAGGGTTTAAAGTATTTTTTTTGCATCCGAATCGTTGTAGATAAGGCTGAGCTATGCTGATTATTTAACTTGTAGTATTACTTCTGCTCTAGTCTTGCATCTAAATCTGAATCTGATAGATAGTATTCGCATACTGACTTTCTTCTTAACGCACAAAAAACTACTGTTGGAACCATGCCTCTAAGGATCTCCTCAAAGTTTTGTTTAAATCCATGCAGTAGTTTTAACGTGATGCGAACACAGATAGACAGACAGACAAATGGAGAGATTGACAAAAAATTACAAAAATACGTGTTTTGTATTCCATATCGATTACTATCTACACCAACGAAAAAATTTTTAAAAAATATTTCATGTACAGAAATGATCGATTAAATTTTTTCTAGTTCATCTAGTGCCCTGGCAAAGTTGATGTCAACACGAACGGACGGACAAACGTACAGCGATCAAACGACTTCGCTTTTTCATAAGAATTCACAATATATACACTTTATGGGGCCGGAAATGGATATTGTAGAAATTACAAACGATATGAAAAACTTTTTTTGTATTTATCCCACCTGTGGTAAAGGTTATAAAAAAAGATTTTTCAATGTGCATTTTGCTTTATTCAACTTAACCACTTAAAAAACAAAAGTATATTTTTTTCACATATTAAACATTTTTTATTTGACTTATCAATTGTTTTCATGCTGTGAATAAAAATAACTGGCGGCAATCTAATGCAACCAGCAAATGGGGGTATTTTTTTTTGCTATCCTTTAAGTATAAACATGAGCACGTTAAACAAGTGACACAGTACTCAGATAACCAACTAAAGTGTAATAAGTATGAAATAAGTGAAAGGGTAGATACAATATGGAAAAGAGCTCGTAAATTGTGAACGGTAAACGGGAGAAAAGAAATGTGTGGTTACTTAACAATTACACGCTTCCATACATACAAGCACTTCCACCTACATACACAAACGCACATAAATACTTTAGAATAGCTATTGACAATCATGTATGTTTGCAAAAAAAGAAAAAGCACACACACATACACATACACATTGTTCTGTAGATAAAAGTGTGCAACATTATTTGACCCACTTAACAAATTAAGTGAAAAAACCTCTTAAATAGACACAAGCGTAAAAAACTGACAAACATTAAGTGTGGTGAAGAAACACGATGGCTGGCCTGAGATGGGCGGCTGATCTGGGCTGGGCATGAATGGAAAACAGGAAACTTGTAGATAAAGAATAAAGCTAAAATTAAATGCATTCAACTGAGATGAACAGCCCGCTTGAACAATGAAAAATGATGCAAGGAAATTGGTCTACTTTGCTTTTTTCCAGTAGTTTGACTTTGTTCTATTAATTGAATTGAATTAAATGAACGACATATAGGGGTGATATTACTCGTATTGAAAATTTATTTAAAAACTTTAAAAGGCTGAGAAAAAAAAATGGTTTTATTATCCGACCACGCCGATATTTATTGTTCTTTGTTTAAACTTTATACATTTTAGATAGGGGAGCAAACTTTGTACTACCAGAAATGTGTTTATATTAACAGCCTGTTTATGGAGACGAATACGTAATAATTAGCGTCCGTGTTTTTCGTATAAATAAATATTGTGTCAAAGCGAAGTATTGCCAATGTATTAATTATTGCTTTTTATTTACTTTTTTTCATATACATTTTTTGTTTTTGCCCTAAATAATGGTCACCCTGCTTTGGTGCTTTTTGTTCGTCTAAACTGCAAATTGTTTTCAGTAAACTGGTTGTAAGATACATTTAAAAATGAGTTATTTTATGACATTAAGATTAAAAAGATTCGAGTTGCCTTAAACCATCTAGGATCACCTTTGGTCATTTCTATTTTATTAGCTATTAATAATTGAACCTAAAAACCTGAGATGGATAAAGTAAACAGGGAATTGTTCAATTTGACAAATGCAGCTTCAGCCGATGTTGCACTGATGCAACTGACGGTGTAGTTTTTATGATTCATGAAGGACTTGCGATTTTTCTCTTTACTTTTTATTTGCTTTCGTTCTTTTTATCATTAGTTTGAAATGTAAAATGATATGTCATCCAAATGTGACGCCTAGATGTCAGCACTATATAATTTTTACACGTGACATCTTTTCAAATGACATAAGCCATTTTGTTTTATTAGAAGGTAGTACAGTTTTAACCATGGACAGGTACACATTGCAACAACAACAATAATTTTGCTAGTTGGATTATTGAACAACGAACAACAGATCCATTGTTTTCAAGCAAAATTTTGTTTAGTGACGCAGCTCATTTCAGAATGGATGGATTCGTCAATAAGCAAAATTGTCGTATCTGGGGTGATGAAAATCCTCGTGTTATTCATGAAAAATCTCTACACCCACAAAAAGTTACTGTTTGGTGTGCAGTTTGGACAAATGGAATCATTGGGACATTTTTCTTTGAAGATGATGCTGGAAATGCTGTTACTGTGAATGCTGAGCGATACCAATCAATGTTGAGAGAATTTTTATGGACACAGTTGAATCATATTGATGTGTCTGACGTCTATTTCCAGCAAGACGGTGCTACATGTCACACAACTCGAGAAAACATTACGCTTTTGCGATCAAAATTTCCTCAACGTGTAATTTCACGAAATGCAGATTTCAATTGACCTCTAAGGTCATGTGATCTAACACTATTAGACTTTTTTTTTGTGGGGTTTTTTGAAAAGTCAAGTGTATGCTAAGAAGCCACAAACAATTAATGATCTAAAGAACAACATTCAAGTTGCAATTCGTGAAATAACAACAGCAACATGTCGGAAAGTCATTGAAAATTTTGATATTCGGATTGATGTCTGCAGACGCAGTCATGGTGGACATTTGAATGATATTCTATTCCACTTATAATTGTAATGGATCATACTTTTAGTAAAAAAACAGCTTAAAAAAATTCCAAATAGTTTGTGTTTTATTTCAAAGAAACAAATAGGCGCGTTTTTCGGTTGACCCTTTACTATTGACATATCACTAGTTACAGTAGCAAGCAAATGAACAGTTACTTAGGATAAGTTTTTGTCTGCTGTCGACTTTTATGTTGCGAGACTTTTTCTCTGGCAGTAAAAATTGATAAAGATGCTAGTCACCGAATTAAAATTTGCGAGATCTCAAACCTGGGCGGTAGCAAAGCAAATGACTTCAAGTCTCTGTAAGATGTTCATAAATTTACTCTGCTAATTTCCGACAAGGCGTATTGCAAATTAATGATATCTAAGACCACAATACTTGGAGAACTATCATGTTAGTACTTCGAAATCATTATTATTAGGAGTTAGTTTAAATGCACCCTGCGTTAGCTTGATGAAACTCCCAACTGGTTAAGAATTGGTCAAATATTTCTAAAAATAATATTAAGTAAGATTTAATAAAATTTTATTAAGCAAAAAATAAATAAATCCACCAAGTGTTTGTTGTTAAAGTATCTTATCTTACTGCTTAAAAGAAAAGAAAATTTACATCAAAAACACATTACTATCGGAATACCCTTCAAACATTACCCTTGTTTGTACTTATTATAGCAGTCATAGCAATACAAACTCTGTGCAAATGTCAAGCATCTACCAATAGCGGTTTAAAAGATAAGGTCATATTCGTCAAAATTATGGCCCTTATGGAAACACCCTTTAATTTTGTAAGCATATTGTTTAAACTTATTTTTATAGCGGATATATTTATGCCGACTACCGATACGAAGCAAAACATCAATTGTCGTTACTATAAGAATACCTTTTATTTTTATTTTTAGTTTTTTTTTCAGTTTTATTTTTTGTACTTTTTATTATAGCGAACACAAAACTATTTAAACTTAAGTGTATTTCTATTGCGGTTGAAAAAGGTAGGTGAAAATTACTTCACTATTGAGACAACCTTTTAAGATTTATTTTTTATATTTGTTGCTATAGAGGATCTGGTTTTTCATAAGTTGTGCAAATTTAACGCGTTTGCTTATCAGAGTTTAAAAATTAACAATATTTTTGTAAATATCTTTGTTAATTTTGAAACACCCTTTAATTTATTTATGGCAGAACTTTTACCCATCCACAGATAGAGTTCTGTGTCAGATGGTAAACGGATAGATTTTATAACAAAAACAGTATCATTAAATTCTAAACTTTTGGTACAGAATCACGATAAATAAAAAAACCTAACTTAACCAAGTTAGAGTTCTATATTCGTCTATGCCGAATCTTATATACCCTTCACCATCTATGTGAATCTAGAATCGGCACATCGGAGGTTAAGCATTTTTAAACAATTTGAGTATTTCCTTAAAGATCTCTTTAAAAGCTTTCAAAAGTTATCCCTACCGATATCAGAAGTTCAGAGACCCATAACAATGAAATTATGGGCGAGCTCCAATTTTTTCACTTGTTTTTGTTCTTATGTTTTTTTTCCTTATTTTTTCATTCTCTATCGCTCCATATATTTGTTTTTTTTATTGGAGTTACTTCATTGTTTCAAATGATATGGAAACATTAGAGGCGTGGAGAACATGGACCGATCTTTCTTATTTTTAAAAGCAAGTCTTTCGAAACCATGTCTGCTCGATACTTAAATTTTCTTTAGCTGATCGATTTTAACACTAACACGGACGGACAGTCGCTCAGTCGACTTCGCTATGTATAAGAATTCAGAATGTACATCCTTTATGGGATCGAAAACGGATATTGTAGAAATTACAAACGTAATGACAAATTCAGATATAACCTTTTTCCACTTTTTGTGGTGAACGGTAAAAACAAGTTTTGGGGTGACAGGGAATTAAAAAAAATTATGGACTAAATCTAATTTATATAAAATGTCACAGGTTCTTAATGGTTTAAGAACTTTTAAGTAATTTTAGTATTTCCTTACAGATCTCTTCAAAAGCTTTAAAATGATATCGTACTTTTTTATGAGAAGTTCTAAGGACTATAACAAGGAAAATATAGGCGAGCGCATACGAGTATTTTTCCACTTGATGTTTTTTTCTTATGTTTTAATACTTTATCGCCACATATATTTGCTGTATTTTATTTGATTGGAAATATTTCACTAAACTAGATTTGTTTCAAATGTGGAAAAATTAGAGGTATGCATGGTGTTTTGCCTGTAACTTCGAAAGACATGGACCGGTCTTGCTGATTTTCAAACAATGTCTAATCGATTGACATATTTAAGTTTTCTCTAGCTCATCAAGTACCTTTGCAAAGTTGATTTCAACTCTCATATGGACGGACAGGCGGATATTGATCAATCGACTTCGCTCTGCATAAGAACTCAGAACATACATAATTCATGGGATCGAAAATGGATATTGTAAGAATTAAATATGGAATAAAAAGGTATATCTACCTTTTGTTCACCTGTGGTGAAGTGTATAACAAAAACAACTTTACTTAAGAGGCTTAGTAAATGAAGTAATAATAACTATGCCAGAATCAACAACTATACACAATCTCTTTAAAAAGAAAAAGAGCCTTTATCCAATAATCTATTTAAGAAGCATTAACCCAAAGCTTATGAACATATTTGTAACAGTTATTTATTTTTGAATTTAAAGATGCGAGATGTATTTAAGAATACAAAAATGAATATATGTAGTTTAGCTAACCACAAATGTGTTTTCTTGTGTCCCTTTGATAAATCCTCTACCTTAATCACACAAAATCCCATTGTGATATGTGTATGGAAATTTGTTCATTTTGTGTGTTTTATAAAACACTGGTTGTTGCTACTTACTGATTGCAGAGGCTATTAAAACTTAAATCGTTTTAACTTTATTGTTTTTTTATCTTTATTTCATTGACACACATGTTGTGTCTTCTCTAAACCTATTTTTATCATTTTACAGAAGAATAAATATTGTAGTTAGATGTGTTTATGCAAAATGTTTTTGTCACAGAATTCTGTTTTCGAAAAACAACAAATAAATTTTCTATTTAATTAAGCTTTGGGTCCTTATTTTTTTGGTTAATTAATTTTGTTTTTTTGATTCAATATCAATATTAATTTTGTTTCCTGAAGAAGGTACGCAGAAAGTACCGAAATATTGAAATAAAATATTAATAAAAAATATAAGGACCCAAAGCTTAATTAAATAGAAAATAATTTATTAAAAAAAAGGGTCAAATAATCATTATTAAACTAAAAACAATAAATTGTTTCTTAGTTGTTTCATATGAATGCATCTTCTAAAGTTATTCCATCTGTTTTACTGTTTATTTAATTCGGAGAAATTGAAAACCTAGTGAGTTGTCAGTGCCTGCTCATCACGAGAAATTTGTAACATAATAGAGAAAGTAATCACATACCTCTCTCATGTCCCAAATTTTGAAAGTGCAAAATTTTCTATCTAATTTTTCCGAAACATTTCAAAACTCCACCAGGATTGCATTTGTATTCTTCTAAATCTATTCCAAAATCTTTTTTAATCAAAGCAATGTCATTTGTACTTCACATACATTCTTTTTAATAAAACCGTTATAATGTAGTACGAATGTGTTGTATTTAAAAATGATGTTTAACAAAAAGGTAGCATTAAACTTTCTAATATATTGTTACGAAAATAAGATCTGGCAACCTCTGTTGTTGTTGTAGGTATGTGCGTGGTGAATGCTGTGATGAATAAGTGTGTCTATAGAATAATACGACAATAAGATAAAAAATGTTGAGCAACCTCAAATTGAAAAGCAACAGTACAAACCTCCCGAAAGGAAAAAGACATTTATTGTGTGAAGCCATGGCATGATTGTATATTGTACGATTGCATATTGTACGAGTAGCAGTGAAAACTGAAGAGGCGCCCTTAATAATAAAAGCAAGAACGCTAGCGTTTAGCACAGCGAAGTAACAGCATAACAACAGTGTAGGGTAGATGTGTGGCTTGGATAAAGGCGTAGTGCCGTGGCCTGTATACGGTTAAGGTTACTAAGCAAGGCATCGAGTAGTATATGTCTCGCCGGCTGATATAGCACTGTAGCGCGGAGGATGGCTGCTATTATAATAACGCATGTTAATTGAGTACGAGACCGTAGCATCAACAAATATGGCCAGATAGCGCCACAGAGTAGGAAATCGAGAATTTATGATATGCCACAGTGGTAAGTGCAATCAAAAGAATCCGTACGTTTATCCAACAAGGTAAGATTATTAAAGTATACGTATATTAATCATACGTTCACTTGGTTTGTGCAAACTACTACTTACCCATGGATTTTGTTTTTAAGTAAATTTTGTAATTGTGTAAGTATTATTTTATTGTAAATTTTTAGGCATTTATGCACTTATTTTTTGTTTTTATTTAGTTCTAGTAACGATATACCTGTTAAATTTGAAATTAATTTATTTAATACTTTCCTTTTTTCTTAAAGGGCATAAATGAAATCTAAATCGTTAGTCGTTTGTAAGAGTGTTTTAAAAATTCTAGTGATGTAAAATCGTGTAAGAGGTTGTGTTTACCTGTTCGTAAATAATGTCTCCGTTAAACGTTCGCGTTTTGTAGATTTCCGTGTTTTCAAGAATGTCTAGTCTTCGTCCTTTTTTACTTGGGTTTAATACTGTCATACATTCATCTATTTCCCTTGGTTCGTGTCCATGTGTGTTAAGGTGTGTTGCGAAGTCGGAGTCTTCCCTTTTCCATTTGTATGATCGTGTGTGTTCTGTAAACTTTGTTTTTAATGTTCGACCAGTTTGTCCCATGTATGTATGGTTGCAGGTGCAAGTTAGTCTGTATACTCCGCTGGTACTAAATTTATCGGTTGTTTCTGTTGATGTTTTGAGATTGTTGCGTATAGTGTTGCTCGTTTTTAGTATTGTCTGTAAACCTTCTTTATAAAAAAGTTTATTTAATATATACATTTCTCGTCCTGTTCAAGAAAATATTTGTCGTCGTGTTATATCGATTAAAAAATAAAAGCAGTTTTGTTTATCGCAAGATTATTTAAATTATTAAATTAAAATTATAGAATGTGTCGATTACAAAATTCAATCTTCTTATAAACATGTTATTGCTTATTTAAGCAACCACTTGCAGCTATTTCTAGTGCAGGTTTATAATTTAGAAAAGTTATTTCATTTTCCATATTAAGATATTTCTTTATTTTATTCTAATATCTTTATATTGCATGGAATTTATTTAACACCCTTTTGAAACCAAACTGCGGAAGAGGAAATATGTCGCTTTTACAAACAAATGTGGCTAATTTGTCTTTTATTATACTTATTAATTTAGTGTCCATTAAAATTTTCATTTATATAAAATAAAATCTCTAACACTCTTAAACCACACACTTGTACATTAACATGTGCTATTACACATACCAGAGTTCAGTGTCACCCGTACATGAGTCAAAAATAGAAAACTATTTATTTCCCCTGCTCCTTCTTTTTTTTTGTTTCGTTTTGCTTTTATTAGATTTAACACTCTGTTAAGTGGAATTTTATTGCATGACAACATCAGTGTGAATTTAGCACTTATATTGTATTTTGACACCCACCCTTTATATCCTTGTGTTTTATAATAACCATCCCCCAAAATATGTCTGCAGGCCATGTATAGTTTTGCAATTTGCTACTTTAGGTCTTACATGCTTGAATTTTTACATTTTTTGCACTTTTATGTAAAGTTTGTTTGATAAATTAAAACACTGAAATATTTTTGCACCATTTAGCTGGGGCGGGGCGTTGAAAAACAGGCAAATTTAGGGTGCAAAAAAAGAAGGGGAGGAAAAAGTTTGAGTCTGTTTAAGATTCTATTCTCACTAGCATTTAGTTAGTTATAATGTTTATTTATTGTTACTTTTTGGATAAAAGTTTAAGTGTGTTTATATGGTAACAGATATTAATTTAGCTCTTATACCATGACCCCTCTACTCTTGGTAAATATGCTGATTATGTTTGATGTTGCAGACAATGGTATTTTAATTTAATGGTTTTACTATACTTTCTGTCAGTTAGAAATTAAGTTTATTTTTGTGTATTTAATTGGCATATGTTTTATTTTTTATGGGTATTACTACAATTTTGTCACTTCTTTGGAAACACATGTGTGAAGGTGTTGCTGATGTTGAAATTGGCTTTTGGTTTGGATCCTGAGTATAAGTTAGAAACATTTACCATAACAAGTCTCTTAATAAATTTTCTTTCTTGAGGAATTTTAAATTGATACTGTCATTCATAAGAAAAACCGAAGCAATGATCACTGAGGAAAATGTAGAAGAAAAAAAAAATACGTGAGCGAATCATTTACTTAAGAAAGAGTGGCGTTAGACAAGTGCCAACGATTGTGTTTACTACAAAAACATCACGCTGTCATATGTTTTGAATTACGGTTGACAGTTTACTGACAAGCGTACACAAATCGACAACTTTAGGTTGTCAAAATATAAGAGTACGATTACAGTTTAAATATTCCATAACGCACGTTAACAAGTTGTCAAAAAACCTTTGAAGTGTACGTGATGTTATCAAATTATATGCTATTTTCTATTTAGTGTGTGAGTTAAATACTAATCAAGGACCATAAATGTTATTACATATATTCAAAAATTTTACAAGTTTTGAATTTTAAAGAAAAAAGGCAAAATAGAATGCAATATTTTCTAAATCGTTACAACTGACATTGGTGTTCTTCGCCTCTAGCTACCTTCTCTACATCATCTATTTGGCAAACTAGAATTTGAGAAATATTTACAATCACTGAATATTAATTTGGTAAGAGGAAGTCAATGCTAAATTAAAAGTTTTTTTCATTGTTCTCTTTATTAATCGTCACATATATTTGTTATTGGTAACTTAAGCCGAATTAAAAATACTCATTTGGTTAGTATACAATTTTACTCTCAATTTAAATTTTTTACAAATCAAACTCATTTTTTTAGTAAATATAATTTTATTCCAAATAAATTAAATAATTTTCAACTCAAGTACAATTTTTTCATTTTGAAATATATTTTTTTTTTCATTTTTAATTCAATTTTTTTCTTTTCAAATAGAATATTTTTAACTTAAAGTTTTATTTTCTTTAATTTAAGGGAAAATACACAATAATTAAATTTCCTTTCCATACAATTAAATTTATACAAAGTTTCCATCACTTGATGTATAAAATATTCAGTTTAACGGTTCTCCAAATGCTTTGGGCTCCCTGAAAAAGCAATTTTATATATCACCAATTGAGTTTTGTGTATCTCTGCATCGTCAAGCTCAACCTTCCTGTGATATTGGATTCAACTAATTTGTTAAATAGTTTTTCAAGGAAAGATGTGAAAATATTGATATTAACCGTCAAATGGGCAAATACTCTTTTATGTAAAATTCCATGAATGTTTATAGCTGCATTGAGGAACACATCTCGGCCTCGAAGAGTAGGAACAATAACATATGCTGCGGTATTTGTGCATTGGTACTGGAATACTGGAAATTATTATCCAGTACAATAAGAAAAGGAAATTTATAACTGCTAAAGGAGAAAAGATATTTCTTAAATATTTCTTCGTAAAATTAAAAGATAATTGAATTTAAATTTTAAAATATTGAATTTAAGAAGACAAAAACTGTCTTAGTTTCCCAAGAGACGAGGTTGTTCACAACCCTTAATTGTGGAACTTATAATGGAAACTTTAAAAAGTCGGATTAAAAAAATAAAAAAAAATTAATTTGAGTTCATATTAATTTTATTTATTGGGAATAAAATATAATTTGCTTTGAAAAAAATTGTGTTTTATATGTAAAAAAATTAATTTGAGAGTAAAAACCTATAAAAAACTTTAAAACATAGTTTGTTTAATAATTCATTTCAAAGCTTGAAAATATTAAGTTCAAATAACGAAGATGCGCTTTACTTTGTAGTAGTATTCTTAATATGTGTATATTACCACATTAGTGTCAGAAAAAGTTTGTGTGTTTATAAACAGCAATGACGGACACATGTGTATGGATTCTTTAATTTCCGTTTGTTTTTAGATACATTTATTTCATTACAATAATTAAAATATATAAACAATTTTCTGCGAGATTGTGTGAAGAGTTTGTAGAAAAGATTTAGTTTTCCGATGGAGAAATGTTATTTTAGATTTGAAAAAAAGAAAAAAATATATATATAGAAAAAATAAATAAATTTTTATTATTATTATATTATTAGTACTTATAAAAGATGAAGAATAACATATGAATTAATTAATTCGGCTTAAGCCCATTTTTATTTTAATTTGTAATTTTTTTTTGTAGGAAAGAAATATTAATGTTTTTTTGATCTTTATAATTTAGTTTTTTGAAGAAACCTAAACTAAATATTTTTGTTTTCTGTTTCTATTGATGCCACCAAAGGTGCGGCGAAATATTGAAAAAATAATAAACTATATTTTTATTTTAAAACTGCTTAATAAATTAAAAAAAGAAAATTTAGAAAAGAAGAATAATTGGCAGAAAAAAATACATATGATTATAAAGCAGCATTTTCTGCATCGCCACAGCCGTTATCCGTGTTATTCGTATCTTTCTGCTTTAGATTGTGTACATTATAAACATTATCTATTTAATTTTGTTACTAAGAATACAAGGAATATTCACAATTTATTTGCATAGATAAAGTCTACACACAACCCCAAGCTTTTCTTTGCCATAAATGAACTTATGTTTCGTTTCAAATATTGTTTAGTAAAAATATTAAAAAAATGATATATTTCTCTGATGAAAAATAAAATAAAAATTCAGCCGTATACAGTCTATGAAGAAAAATAAAATCATTATTGATAATTGTTGTTTTTGCTTAAACTTTGATTTTTGTCTTTACTTTATTGTGTGGACAGAAATCTTTAGTTTATTTAAAATGTTTGTGAGAAGTTTCCTGAAGAGTTTAGTAAGCGGTAGCGACATGGCCATCGAAACTTTCAACTTTAATAATCAATATCGGTAGTTTTTTAATTTGCTCGTGATATTTTTACGATATTTTTAAAGTTTAACTGTTATATTTTTCATTTGATGCTTATATAAATATAGTACTCTGTTCATCATTTCACACGAAGTGTTGTCAAAAGTCCATATAAAAAAATTACAGCGAAACAAATAAGAAATAATGTTGCTGAATTAGTACTCTATATATGAAAAAGTCGCGAAATGTTTCTCGCAGCATGTTTTACTACTAAGAAATTTTCTTAGCAACATTTTTTTCAACTGCGAAATAACATAAGTAGCACCTTTTTCGTACGGAATCGCACTGGTAGTTAATTGTTAATTTTTTCAAGGGAAATAATACATGTTGCTCAACATTTTTAGCAATATCAAACAGGCTTTATTCTTTAAATTTTTTTTAACATGAATACTCGCCTTTCTCTTAGTGTTTTATATTTGAAATATGCTGACCAAAAGTCTTAGGTATTTTACATCATGAGGGTTATTTAAGTAGCAAGCTGCTTTACAACATTTAACGAAGTAGCAAAGCAAACGGAAATAAGGATTTTATTTTCTTTCAAAGTTCAGCGTCTCTAATATTTTACAAATATTTTTTTTTCTCTCTCTAAAAGTGTCGACATTAAACATCTGCTGCAGACTCTACTGGTCCTTGTATTACTACAACATACTGTTGAAAGCATTGTGGCATACAACTTGTGTTATTGCCTTTTTGCTTTCGCATTACTTAAGTCACTCATGTATGTATATTAACACATGTATGTGTGTATTGCATAAATAAGTAAATGCCAGTGTAAATATTTATGTAAATGTATGTGTGGATATTTTATTTATGCGTTTCTAGTTGATTTGCAATTCAATAAGCTGTGGCCCAAGTGAACATACACAATAACCTGCATACATTATCTCACAGCGTATTAAACTTTGTTTTACAAATACTCGTACAAAAGTAAGTGTAAACAGTGGTGGTAAAAATAATGTTTTAAATACTAGATTCTTTATAGTTTTCAATGATGTTAAAAGGTACGAAATAAAAAATAAAAATAAAACACAGGAATATTGAATTAATTATTTTCTATCCCTACCAAATTATTAAATCAATTGTCAACTATAAATTTGAAAATTGAAGGGTATTTCCCAAGGAACGTGAATTTTACAAATATGGCCTTACTACCATCCCCAAATTAGCGCGTAAGACGCAAAGCAATGTAATTCATAGCTTTTGCGCTGTAATGTCATCTCTAAATAACAGCGTCAACTTTGTGTCGTTAACAATAATGTTAACTCATATTATTTAATAAAACCCGCTGTATAAGAATAAAGAAGAGATAAAGGCGCTACATTGCCTTGAAAATAACTAAATTGTCATTACTATTTAACCATAACAAAACAGAACAAACCAACAAGCAGCCAAGTTCACTTCCAAACGCGCTGTCAAAATTGGATTTTTCAATTGCTAAGCGTTGACGCTGTGCTATTTAGGGATGCTTCATATATTTTGTATGTACATGAGAAATTTTGACAGTTATCTTGCGCTTTACGCGCTAATTTAGGAATGGCAGTTACCTTTTAAAACGTTATAGGCATATGTATAAAATTGGTATAGAGTATGTACTGCTATATCTGCTATTAGAATAAGAAAAAAATATGAAATGAAGGGTATTCAATAGTAAAGTAATTTTCGCTTGTATGGTTTTTTTTCAAACGTAGAGTGCTAAGAGTAAACGTCAGTCGTAAAGTAGACACGTGGCAAATTTATAATGGAAAAATATTCGATAAACCAACGTGTTTGAATCCTTGAAATATTTTATCAAAATCAATCATCGATTATTGTGAGGCTGAAAAAGCTACGTGAAATTTTTGGAAGAAAAAAAGTGCTAACAAAACGCAATTTTTTCATGAAAAAATCAAACTGAGTGACGAGGCATATTTTCATTTGGATAGATATGTGAATCAACAGAATAGTGGGTTCTGAATAATAGAAAACCCTCAAATTATTCATCAGTCACCTTTGCATCCATTAAAAGCGATAGTCTGCTGTACATTTTGGTCAGAAGGAATCATTGGACCATACTTCTTTAAAAATGAAAACGGCATACCGGTAACTGTGAATGGAAAGCGATATCGTGATATGATTGAAAACTTTTTAACAGTACAACTAAATAATTTGGGCTTGATTAATATGTGGTATCCAAAAAGACGGTGCCGCATCGTATACTCCCAGGAAAGCAATGAAATTGCTGCGGGACCTATTTTCACAACAAGTTATTTCAAGAAATGGATTGTTGATTTGCCTCTAAGGTCACCTGATTTAACTGATCCGGACTTCTTTTTGTGGGGATATCTAAAGAGCAAGGATTATTAAAATAAATCAGAAACGTTTGAGCAACTCAAATAAAATACTTGTGATGAAATTAATGATATACCGCGTGAAATGCGTGAGAATGTAATAAAAAATGTGCTCAAAATGCCTCGCATTTGTGGAACTAACAAAGGATGACATTTATCAAATATTATATTCCATACATAATTGCCGACATTATATGAAACATTTGTCAACATGAGATTCATTCTCTTTTCCGGCGGACGCCACACTGTGATCAATATTTTGAGATAGCGGCCAAAACTCCTTTTGGTTTTGTTCTCCGATTTTAAAGTTATTAGACTCATATGAAAGTAGACAGTAGTAAACCTCGGGAGCCAAAAAATTAGAACTCTATTTCAACTATTTCACTGAAAACAGGGTGGTCCAAAATGGGCTTGTTCAGAATTTAGTAAATTTATGATATTTTTAGTTAATTTTTAAAGTTTAAATGATCATAACTTTTTTGTTTTTCAAGAATTTTGGACGAAATAAATTTTGTGTTGTAACTTAACTTATTTCCTAAAGTAAAGAAAATTGAAGCTCTATTGTTTTCAGAACAATTTAAATATTTTTTTTAAAAAAGGTCAAATTTCTCGGAAATTTCTTACTTCATAGAGCACAACTTCTGTGAGTCAAGCTGATTCAAAACACAAATTTACTATTTTGTAGTCCTAACTCTTCCCTACATTCCTATGTACATGTCCATGCATCGGGACTGCACTTTTTGAGCTACAGCAATTTTTCTGACCCAAGGTAAGATATTCGGTACAAATGCACGTCATATTTTTTGAGAAGTTATTTGTATGTGAAAGTGGCTATAGTCCACATAGAAGGGTGTATCAAAATTTTGACAAAAATGACAATAGAACTCTCAAATTATGTGGTATCTGGCAATTCATTTGGAAAAGGTAAAATATGATTTTATTTCCATCTAATATTACATAATAAATAATAAATAAAAAATAATAAAAATATTCTTGGAGACATATGCCAACCACAGTTCACAAAATTTTGTTCCATGGGGAACAAATAATTCAGCACAATATGCTTCCAATTGGAGATCTCTCAGAAGAAGCGCAAGAAAAAACGAACAAAAACTACAGATTCTTTCGCGAGCACAATACAAGAAAAATTTCAAGATATTGTACTAATGAAGATCTTATTAATATTTTGTTGTGCACATCAGACCCATATATGTCCAGTGTTCGACAGAATTAGAAATCAACCTCATTAGAGTTAGATGAAGAAGCTAAAGAACTACAGCAAAATGAAAATCAAAGCTATTTAGAAGAAATTTTTACTAATATTGTTTAATTAATACTAGTTTAAAGATTATAATTTGTTTTTAATTTTAGTATAAATTTTTATTAATACAATTAAATAAAATATATGTGCACTTTAAATCAATAAAAGTTTACTTAAAATTTTATCGATGTTGTGTTCTGTATATAATATATCCAAATGGTATTGATATTGTTGGGAATTTCAGTTTATTTTTCAGTTTAATTCTCACAAGAATTAGCTTTCTTCCAAAAAAAAACCAACCTTTGGCCACTGTGAATATTGAGACTAAATAAATGTCAGTGGCCAAATGTTGGCATTTTCTGACTAAAATTAAGTTTAGTTATTATAAATAAGTATTGGTTGTAAAATACGATTGAAGAAGAAATTATAAAAAAAAATACTTATTTAAAATGTCAAAATATTCAACTTTTACATGGAAACTCAACAAAAAATTAAAATGCATTTTTAACTCCACATTACTGACGTTCCTATCAGTCGATTTTTACGTTTGAAAACGCAAATTGAAGCTTAAAGTTTCTCCTATTAAACAAAATAAATTGCGTAAAAAAATACATATCCGGTTAACAGTTATAGAGTTTTGACCGCTATCTCGCGAAATTGACCACTGTGCGCCATGTATTAAAAATAAAAGGTGCGCTAATGTTTACGTGATTTTCAAAGGCCTTTTGTAATAAATTTATCCAAAGTTTGTTTTACTATGTCTACCGTAACGTGTTTAAAAAGAAAATAAAAAAATTTAAGGTTATTCCATACTTTTTACGGAATCCTTCGTCTGTGACAAACTCTTGCTTGGCAGATTAAGTTTATTCTAGTACGATACAATTGTCACTGCTGCTAGTGAGATAAGAAATTCCACATCAGTGATACCTGGACATTTCAGTAATAGGTGATTGTGTAAATGTTTAACTTGCTCCGATACAGGTGAAACGTTTGTATACTTTATATTTCCTAAAGATCTTTTACTAATACCGAAGCCAGTTGTCGCACACAAAAAACAGTCGCTGGCTTAACTTTTATTTTCTCGCCAAAACGTGGATGTTCTTGTTTTAATTTCAAATATATTTTATGTGTCTTTAGACCATCTAGGAATATACGAATTGTGTTACATGTATTTTATATATTTAAATATTACAAATATCTCTACCTTTACTTTAACATTAATACGCATCAGCACAATGCTTACGAACATAAATTTTTTTGTCCACCACTGTTTGAATACTCTCAAACATATTTGTTTTCAAAAAGATATTAAACAGGAAATAGAATATCACTACCACTATAGTACACACAGCCAAACACACACACACAAACATTCATTTATACTCATACATAAAATCATGTGCAAGTTGAATAAAACTAGAAGTTTACTAAGAGTATAATTTTACAAAATATCAAAGCAAAGCCAGTCACGATGGCTTTTTCCGTATTCTTCTACAATAATATTTTTTGTTCTTTTCAATTTTTATGATTTTTTTGTTGCTCCTTACAGTGTTTTTCTTGGTCAATACTGTTTATATTATGATTAGAGATTTTAAGAGTTTATGTATATTAAGTCGGCTTTTGTGCTGTTTTAACATTTCAAATTGGATTCTGTTTTTTTTTCTTTCTTAGTAGCTTTACTTTATTTAATAAATTGTTAGCAAATTTACAATCTCTGTTTTTTCATCCTCATTTTCCTATGGTGTTGTGTGAGTTTATTGTTATTAGTTTTTTTTTTTTTTGTTTTGCTAATCTTAAAACATGTACGTATGTGTGTTGTTATATCATCATGTGTTTAAGTTTATTTTTAAACTTCTATTTTATTGCTAAGTTTTATTTGTTTGTAAATCAATGTGTTTGTTTGTAAACGTGGCATTTGGCATAAGTATATTTTACTATAAGTATACTTGTATCAAATTATATGTGTGCGTGTGTGTTTGTGAGTGGATGAATGTCTATTTGTCAGAGTCTTATTATTTACTTTGTGTCAACACCATTTAGCACTTGTAATACCAACTTCTTGATAGAAGCAACGTGAAATTTGCATTTTATGTTTGTATTTAAACGTAGAGGTGTAGAATGTGGAAAGAACTAGGAGCTTTCATATGATTACTTGTACAATACTATGTCAGTGTACGTAATCCTTGTTAGGTTTATAAAGGCCAAATAGGATTATTTGCTTCCAGCAATTTTTATAAGTTTAAACAAAAAATTAAAATTATTTTTTTTTTCGTATAGTATATATATATTAATTTATATTATTTTATTTAACAGCCTGCTAAGTAGGAGAGAAAGAAATGTAAGAAAAATAAAGTCTCTGTTGATTAAACTTTTTTGTATGTTCTTTAGATGGAAGAGAACCGATACGAACTGCTCGCTTAACATGAAGATAAGCTGCCACTTTAACATGGCGTTATTAGAGGTAATCGCAACAGTTCTGAGATGAAACTTGTAACGTGGATTTTGTCGTCGGCTGAGGTAGATCAGGATTGTCCAGGGCTTACTTACGGATCCACAAAAACCTTAAGTTATAACTCGATTAAATTATTATTATTATTTACTTCGGTAACGCTACTAATAGCTAAGGCGTTACGTTGATCAGTCAGGAGTACTCGGCTTATAGTAGTTAGTTTAATCAGTCGATAGCATTCGGCTTATATTCCTGACAGCTCGGATGATACTAAAGCCAGTCGGTAGTATTCGGGTTTATGCTCGCAATCCATCGGGAGTTTTCGGCTTAATATGGATAGCAGCATCGGTGATACTGAATTTCGTCACGGGAAATCCTCGTCGAATACTTTCGCCTTCTCGATGTACTAAACTAAGTCGGAGTAGGAGCAGTTGATGGTCATCTTTATGATCGCCAAAGACTTGTAAATTACAATATTTACAAAATTACTTACAATGCTAACTTAACTATAAATACCAGTCAGCCGAAGCCGCTGTGGAAAACAGTCAGCCGAATCCGCTGTGGAAAACAGTCAGCCGAAACCACTGTGGAAAACAGTCAGCCGAAGCCGCTGTGGAAAATAGACAGCCGAAGCCGCTGTGGAAAACAGTCTGCCGAAGCCGCTGTGGAAAACAGTCATTCGAAACCGCTGTGGAAAACAGTCAGCCGAAGCCGCTGTGGAAAACAGTCAGTCGAAACCGATGTGGAAAACAGTCAGCCGAAGCCGCTGTGGAAAACAGTCAGTCGAAACCGCTGTGGAAAACAGTCAGCCGAAGCCGCTGTGACCGAAACAGTCAGCTGAAGCGATAAGGTAAAGCCGCTGTGCAAGGCGGTATAAAATACCCAAAGCACACTAAACACACTTCACATTCACACTTAATTATGGCAGATTCCTGTCTACTTTGAATCGCCCCGAGACCTTCCAAACCTAGCATACTTATTCAACTAAAATACCTACTGATTGAGAATTATTAGTGATACAATGAATGAGCAACTAAATCTTACAGCGTATATCTACATACAAATAAATAAAGTGTGGCCAGATCGATAGAATAAAACTATCGATTAATAACCGGCAGTAAAAATATATGTGCGTAATATACGTCACAAACTATAACGATCTTAATTTATGCGGGATATAAAGACTTTTGAGAAATTTAACATTTTAAAGACCAAAATCTAAGAACATACAATTTTTTAATAAGGACGGATACAAATATTGCATAAAATTTTTAATAACGTAATTTGTCTTATTTTCACCGGTCAACATTCTCTCTCTCTCTCTTTTGAACATGTCATGGTACAAGTAAGAGAAATTGTCCCAAATTTCCCGCTGGATTAATTTAATTTTAAAACTTAAAGGCAGCTTTATCTTAGCTAAGAGGAGGTTAAGGATTTCCTGTTAAGTTGGGCCATATTTACAATGAACACAAGAAAAAGCTTGATCGTCAATAATAAATTGTAGTAAGCTAACTTTGTTGTTGTTGCAGCATTAGTTGGATTAGCTCATACCCACACGTACTTATATGAGTACAAGTATTATAGCAACAACTAGAAAAAAGCTGCCAGATCTTTTCATTATATAAAAATTTTACCGTTTTAACTCGCCTATAATTCTTAATCGCAGTTGCATTTGTTATAACAGTAATAAGGAAAACATTGGAAGTCTGCGTAAATTACCAATATTATATGGAGCTGAGGCAAACATTGATATCTTAGCAAATAATTGAAAACGTTTTTTAAATCGCAATGAAAAGAACTTAACGGTCAGATGAACTGTAGACATTATTTTTTTAATAACAGCAGTTATAAAAATACGACACTAAAATCTACAAAACCTTAAAAAACTTTCACAATAAAAATAATTAATTTTCTCCAATATCTCAATGAATTTAATTTACACTTTCTAATACGGTTGGTATTTCTAAATAAGAGAACAGTCCTCAAAATCGAATCACACTAATTCTAATCTATATCCATAAACATAATGAATAAATGTATATGTTGTCAACTATTAAATGTATGACAAAATTTATCTGTCTCTTTTTATACCATTTACCACAAAAAGTGGAATTTCTGCCCCTATTTTTTCCATAACGATTGGAACAATGAAGTAATTCCAATCAAAATACAGGTATAAGGGGAGATAGAGAATTAAAAAAATAAGAAAAAAAATCATCAATTTAAAAAATTGGCGCTTGCCCTTATTTCCGAATTATGGGCCTCTGAGATGTGCGATTGTGACCATATTTTTTATTTTATCAATATGGGTATCATTTAAAAGCTTTTAAAGAGATCTTTAAGGAAATACAAAAATTTTCAAGAGCCGATGAAATTTTTATGTTAAATTATATATATGTAGCACTTCATTTTTTTTCTTATATTTTAATTATCAGTCACCCCAATATCTGTTTTGATTGGAGTTACTTCACTAAACTAGATTTACGTGTGAGTGTAAGCTTCGGTATAGCCGAATATAGCACTCTTACTTGTTTTCTTATAAAAAAACATACAAAAGTTTTAAGGTTATGAAAAGAGTTCGTTCATTCAAGCATTTAAAAAAAACAAAATGTATAAACTTATAATTTGATTATTTGTGATTTATTAATTTACTGACTTTGTCGTAGTAACTGTTATACTACAACAAATATTTTTTTTAGAGCATCAATATACATTTTATTTAATTATTTTTACTTTTTTACATTTTCACTTCAGTTGTTTGTTTGTTTATAATTCGTCTCTAAATGAACTAAGACATGCAATTAATATAATTACATTTTACAGTACTTGAAAAGAGAAAAAGAAAGTGAAGCAAAAAATTCTTGTTTCAAAGCCTTTTGCAGAAACAGAAAAATCACAAAATATTTAATTATATTCTGCTAAACTTGTGACAGTGACAGTAAGTAGAATGAAAGAAAGAAAAAAACAAAATAGTATAAAGGAAAAGAATTTCTAAAGTAAAATATAGTTGTTGGATGTCTGTCAGTGATAAATGTATTAATGAATATTTAGTTTAATATTGAAAATTGCATTTTGTACAAAAGCTGAGTGGGGCTGTGTCCGTCTAAGCAAATCTTGCTTGATAGCTTAACGGCACAGATTACTTTTGGGAAATTTTTGGAAAAATTTAATATTTGGTGAATCTTCTTCTTAAGTATAAAATATTTATTGTTATGTTAATTTCGATAAAAAAAAAAAAACATACACATATAAAGATTGGCAGATAATTACTAAAATGTACCTTTTTCATGCTTATCGTCTCTCAACTTATTATAGTTTCTAATATTTTTTTTATAAGAGGGTCTGTAGGCGATAGGTCCAAGCATAGACCCACAACGTACTGCAATATCGGCTGAAAACGTAACTGCTACTCAAGAAAGTGTTCAAAACAATCCATCAACATCAATTCTATGCCGTGCTCAGGAACTTGATCTTTAAAGAACAATTTTGAACTAGGATGTGCACATGTTTCCATTTAAGATTAAGTTGACACAACAGCTCATGCCACAAGACCATTTACGCCGCCACACATATCCCGATTTTCGTGAAAAAAGTCATAATGAGGAACGAGGCACATTTTTAATGATTATTGAATAAAAATATTAGTGGGTTCTGGGCAATGTAAACCCCTCAAATTATTCATCTGTCACATTTGCATCCATTAAAAGTGACAGTGTGGTGTGCAATTTTGTCAAGAGGAATCATCATCCAGGTATAAGTCCCAGTTTATTGGTAACATTGTTTATTTAATTTAAAATATAAAGTTAAGAAATTTTTCTTTGTTATCGTCTGGGGTTTATTTTTCTACTAACTTGTTGGGCTTTAAAAGCATCAAAATAAGTTCTAAGAAAAGCATAAAAATAGCACAATAATTAATTGTAAAGAAATTTAAGAATGAATTTCTTTAAAGAATTTTTAACTTTTCTTAAGCTTTGAAGTTGAAGGATACCACATTGCATTAAATAAGATTTTCTCAAGTATATAAAGATTTCAATTTATACGTACTTTTTTCTAAGGAGCTCAAAAAAGTTAAATTTACTTTATCTCTTGTCAATTTCTTAAATAAGATTGTCTTATCTATCTTTCAAGCGTTATCATTACAATTGGATAAACTTTTTATTTTTAATTGATTAAAGACTTAACAAAAAAGTAACGAGAAAAATTTAATAAAAAAAGAAATATGTTTTTTTGGGAATTTATATGAATGTACATTTACAGTTGTGTACAATTATTAAAACAACGTATGTTACTGCTATAATGTTACTGCTTATATATTTTATTACATTTTAATGAATCAGAATTCTATTAAAAAAATCGATGAAATGTAAAGAATATTAAGTACATTTAACAAGTACATGGCATTAGAGTTTATTGGACTAGTTAATCTTGCAAGGGATTCAATGGGACTTTTCAAAACTTTCATACAAATTGAAGACAGGGACAAAGAATAAATGATGACTGATTTAAGATAATAAATGGGCTCATATTTTTCACAATTTAAGTTATTTTTTAAATCAACTTCATTTTCATATTTTTTACCTTTTGTTTGTCATTAAGTATATCAGTTTTTTTAATTATTTTTATGCATGTTCTCCTTCGGAAATTAAAACTGAAATTGAAAAGCTCAATAACGCTAAATCTCTTGGATACGACAGAATAGATTCCAAAGTTGCCAAGAACTTATCTACCAAAGCTGTACTTTATTTGACACAAATATTCAATACGATCCTAAGACTGTCTCATTATCCTACGCAATAAAAATGCGCGGAAATTACAATGATCCTAAAACCAAATAAAGCGGAAAATAAACCTTCTTCATACAGGCCAATAAGATTGCTGTTTCAAGTCATCTGGTTCCTCTTCTTGGGAGGCAGAGCATAGTTCCGTATTATCAATTTGTTATATTGCTCAGCAGTGTTTCTTGATGTCAAACAAGCTTTTGACAGAGTCTGGCACAAAGGTTTACTTTTTAAACTCAAAAAACTTTTACCAGCTCCAATTTATTTATTGTTAAGATCGTACTTGGAAAAAATATCGTTTCACGTAAGAGTGAGTGATGAAACTTCAAATATAAGATTTATATACGCCGGTGCCCACTTATGAAAAAGCAACAATAGCAACGTACGCTGTTGATACAGCAATAATAGCTTATCATGAATCTTCTGCTACAGCCTCATTATATGTACAAAATCAGCTTAATCTACTACAAGACTGGCTTACAAAATGGAAAATTGCTATCAATACTGATAAGTCCAATCATGTTTCGTTTACCATGAGAAGAAATAATTGCCCACCAGTTTTTCTTTATAATAAACAAATTCCTAAATCAGAGAAAGTCATACATCTAGGTATGCATCTTGACAAAAGATTAACTTGGAAGTATCATGTTAAAGCAAAAAGGGATCACCTTAACGTATTGACTAAGAAAATGTATTGCTTATTAGGACGTAGATCTACATTAAATCTTAGAAATACATTATTAATTTACAAAGCTTCTTTAAAACCTGTATGGACTTACGGTATTTAGTTGTCGGGGAAAACAGGTAACTCCAACATAGAAATACTACAACGATACCAATCTAAAACTTTAAGACTTATAGTTAATGCTCCTAACAATAGAAGTCATTAAGATCTTCATATACCATTTATTTTAGATGAAATAAAAAGATTCTGTTCTCGTTATCTTGGTAGATTGAGTAATCACTGCAATACCCTAGCCATATCCTTACTAGATGAAACTGAAGAGATTAAAAGATTAAAAAGATTCCATATTCTTGATCCTCCTTTCAGAAAATAATGTAAATAATTGTAAAAATGTACATATGTAAATAGCGTTTTTTTATATACATGCATACATAAAACTGTAAATAGTATTGTATAGAACCATTATTAAGCTATAACATAGCATCTTAAGTTTTAGTGTTATGTTGTAAATTTATTGATATCATTTACTTAATATATTTTTTTAAAATAGATTGTAAATAAAAGAATACTGTATTTGTATGCCTGATATTTTGTTCCATTTTTATGTAAATAATGTGCCTTTGCTATTATTTTATATTCAAATGGATATATGTGGCAATATTGTTAGGTTAGTGAGGGACTAAAGTTGAGAGAGTAATAAAAACCAGCAAGATAATAAAATAAGTTTTAAATCAACGGCATTGTCGTTGAATGATAACTTATGTCAAACTTGTATGAAAATATCGTTACCGTCGTGTGTTGCGTTCCTCCACTAATGCGTTACAAAAAAAAAAAAGATATGACAATAACACGGCGAATGCTATCCCCTAAGCGTTCAATATTTCCTGGCTTATCGACCTAGACTAATGACTTCACATATCCTAGCAAAAATCTAGCAGCGTCGTTAAATCGCACGATCTTGGGGAGTAATTCACAGGTCCGAACCCTGAAACTATGCGGTTTCCAAGTGATTCCTCTAGTTATCAATTTTGGTACGAGCTGTGTGACATGTTGTGCTGTTGTGTTTAGTTTACAGCTCTTTATATAATGGCTTTTAATGAAGTACGGACCAATGATTCCACTAGAATGTGGCGTGTTATTGGCGTGTCCATTCAACTAAAAGATCTTTTCATCGGTAAACAGGATCAACGGTAATCTTGTTTTGGACCCATTCACCGATTTTACGCCTTGCTGGGTGATGGTGTGGCTTCGATTATTGCACGAGTTAAATTTGGTTAGCACGCAAGAAAATATGATTATATCCAATTCCTGTGTACGAAGGCGAATAAACTGATTCGAGTCTTCTTCAAAGCTGCGCTTTATAGCAGAAATGACTTCTTCTATACGCGCTGTACAACATATCTGTGCTTGCGTGTTATCATTTAGAAAAAAACGTGGTGCGCAAATGTTCCATAGTTCACTAAATCAATTGCTCTAATGGACGATTATGTTGACCTTAAAATAAACGTAAAGCACGATGTAAATTAAGAACGAAACCATGACTTTTTAAAATAAATTTGCACAATTTGGAAGCTTTGTATAAACGTTGCTTTTTCAATTAAATGCCTCACCAAACTTAATATAAATCACTGGAATGTTGATAAAATAGCCGCCAGTTAGGCAAGTGCTAAAAACTTTAAGTTCTAAGGTACTGTCACCTATTTAACCTATTGCATTATTTTTGCTTTGATGGTCATTCATCTAAAAATGCATTTCGTCGCTAAAGAAGCACTTATTTAGATGAGCAACTGGTTTTTGATTTGCCTTAAATGACTATTATTTATTATTATAGGTTTAAAAAAAAAATGAAACTTTTGTGTTTTACATATCAAGTTGCTTACTAACCACTTGCTATATTTATAGTTATAATTATTCAAGCACTTAAACAAATACTTAGCAAAAAAAAAAGAAAAAAAAAGAAAATTTTCATAAATTACATACATTGATAACTTTTTCATCCTATAATATATTTTTCATAAAAAGTTTGTTAGTAAATAACATAAATTAATTTAACACGAGTAATTAATTTTAATGTCAAATCATATATATTTGATTAATAACACATTTAAATTATTTAATGCTAAATTGTATTGTATTGTAACACATTTACACAATCACAAACCAATTATTTCTATTCATTCTATATTCTTCTCTTTTAGCAAAACTTTGTTTTTCAGAAACCTAAACATACCCATTAACTTTTGGTCATAAATTATTAGAAATCCAATTGTTTTTTGGTCAACAAACAACATGTTAAGAGAAACTTAAGGACCAACAGGCATATGAATATTACTGGTAGTGTTTTTGGCATTCGTATGATTTATAAAAAAAAAAAAAATCGTAAGACATTAAAAGAAATTAGGATATTTAATAGTTAATCAGTTAATCGATTAAATATTGTATAAGTTGATTTATTTCAATTTAACTTTTACTGATTAAAAAGACATTAAAGGCCTCGTTATGCGAAGGTTGATGTAAGAAAAACTTGACGTATTTTAACGTACAGTCGTTTATGTACTTATAGAAACTTTACTAATGTGACGCATGTCAATAAAATAAACAAAATTAATTTTGTTTGTAATTTTAATTTCAAAAACCCGAAAAGAAATAAGTACAATTGTTTTGCAAAGAAATAAACTATAAAAGCTAAAATATTAAATTACAAAACCTAAAACAATTTTCAATTTGCTGCAGCTGTTCAGAACAGTGTTGAGATTTGTGGCATAGTTGCGGGCACTGACTGTTTCGTACATGTAAATTTGGAAAAAGTACTAAATTAGCTTCGAAAGATATTTTACATTGCAATATGTGCAATGTATTGACTAATTTAATTATCTATTTTAAAAAATATTATTATGTATTTAATATAACTATTTATTTATTATACTTTTATTAAGCAAAATCATAAAAACTGATGAATGATATAATTATTATCAACTTCAAAAGTACCTAAAACGGGCAAATGTGCCGCAATGGTACTTAATACATAGAATTCCAGTACAGTCTTACGAATGTCACGTAATAATGCCGTCAAAACCTATTTTATACTGGTTGAAGCGTTCCGGAAACGTGACAGTTAATTTCGGTAAGCGTTTGCATTGTTTTAGTATATTTAAAAACAAACGGCCGTTAGGTTAGCTTAAGTGGACGTTCGCATAATTGTACCTTTAGACATTTCAGAACTTTTTAATAAGTCAAACGAAAATATTAAAATTTTGAAAGTTTTTAACAGGAGACTTTAGAGACTTTAAATGCAATATTATTATGTTGGTTTTTGTAAAAAAAAAAAAAATAAAAATTGCTTAGCTACTTTTTACAGAAGAAGGAGATTTATTGTACATTGCTCGAAATTTGACTAAAGTGCCTGAAGATGTTTTCAGCAGGATGGTGCAATTACAAAGTCAGCGGTAGTCAGTCCAAGATTTATTTTTTAAATCATATTAAAATAAAATATAAAAGTAGTAATTCAAATAAAAATATAATATAATATAATATATAGGGTGTTTTTTATAGACGTATAGAACTTCGAATTGAAATAAAACACAAGAAAATCGTTTTAATGTCCATCAATTTGGCTTTATTGGAAGTATAATTTTATGCCATTAATGTTTAAATATGATTTCGGGCATGTGGCCGCCGCGGCTGGCTCGAATAAAGTCAATTCTACAGGTCCAATTTTCAACCACTTTTTTGAGCATGTGGGGCCGTATGTTGGCAATAACGCCACGAATGTTGGCTTCCAAGTCCCCTAACGTTTCTGGTTTGTTGGCGTAGACGAGCGACTTCACATATCCCCAAAGAAAATAATCCAATGGTGTCAAATCGCACGATCTTGGTGGCCAATTGACAGGTCCATTCCGCGAAATTATGCGCTCATCGAATGTTTCCTTCAATAAATCGATTGTAACGTGCGCTGTGTGGCATGTAGCGCCGTCTTGTTGGAACCACAACTCATGCACATTCATGCCATCCAATTGGGGAACAAAATAGTCGGTTATCATGGCTCTATACCGGTCTCCATTAACGGTAACTGACTCTCCAGCATTATTTCGGAAGAAGTATGGCCCAATGACTCCACCAGCCCATAGAGCACACCAAACAGTCAGTTTTTGTGCATGTAATGGCGTTTCAAGGGTCTCATGTGGATTCCCTTCACTCCAAATGCGGCAATTTTGCTTGTTGACGTAGCCATTCAACCAAAAATGAGCTTCATCACTGAACAAAATTTTGCTATGAAAATCAGCATCGAGATCAATCTCATTTTCGGCCCATACACCAAAATCACGACGCATTGCATGGTCTCGCGGCTTTAATTCTTGCACAAGCTGGATCTTGTAAGGTCGCAAGCCAAGATCTTTGCGCAAAATCTTCCATAAAGTTGATGGACAAAGCTCTAATTGCTGTGCACGGTGGCGAATCGATTCATTCGGGTCCTCTTCAACACTTCGCTCTACAGCGGCAATTGTTTCTTCGGTGCGCACTGTTCGACGTCTCTGCGGATGCGTATTATCACATAGAGTAAACGTAGTGCGAAAACGATCCATGGTTAACCGAATTAATTGCTCTGATGGCCGATTATGTCGACCATAAAATGGACGGAGCTTGCGGTAAACTTCGCGAACTGAACCATTATTTTCGAAATAAATTTGCACGATTTGCAAGCGTTGTTCTTTTGTCAACCTATTCATGATGAAATGGCAAACCAAACTAAATATTAATCACTTGACAGCTGACAAAATGGCCGCCAGTTAAAAAAGTGATGCCAACTTAAAGTTCTATACGTCTATAAAAAACACCCTTTATAACATTGATTTTGTTCAAATGTCTATAAGCATTATGCAGAGCCCTATTATTCAAAATGGCAAAAAATTATCTGCTTGTAAAGTAAAAGGGTGCATCATGCTTAAGACGTTTTTGATCTTTGTTGAAAAAAAAACGTCAGAAAGTATTAGTAAAATCTTAAAGCTATTGAAAATCGCTGAATAAATTACACATGCTATGAAATATTAATTTGAAGAATTGAAAAATATATCTGTACAGTAATACTTTTTATTTTACATACGCTACTAGAAGTAAATCGCCCGCCAATCTTGAAATCGAGCCCTATTCGAAATTTCAAAATGTTTGGGAGACATTAAAAACTTGTTGATTTTTATAATTTTGAACCGACTTCAAAGAATGAAGGAGGTTAATAATTCGTCTGAATGTTGCTTTTTGATGTTTTTGCTTCAAATAAAATATAACCAAGGAAATTCTAAAAAAATAAAATATTCATTGCTGATTTTTTGTAAATATTATAACATTACATTTAAGGAATTTTTCAACTTTAAACAGAAACAATTTCATCTACAAGAACATAACGAACCCACTTATTGGTATTATTTAGTTTGTTTTACCGTTTTTGCCCAAATATCCGATTAAAACAATTATTTAGTTAATTTAATATTCAAACAAGTAGGCGTACATATTTGCACATACAAGTATATTTCTAAATTTTTTGTTGTGTTACTATTCTCCCACTAACAGAACACACAAAAAAAATGGTTATATACAAAATACAAGAGAAAGTTATAATTAATGATATATAAATGTTTTTTTGACCTTTTTAAATAGTTTTTCTTTTCTAATTTATTAAGCACTAGGTCAGTTTTATAAATAATAAAAATTTTTATTTATATTTTCAATATTTCGCCACACCTTTGGGTGGCATCATCAGGAAACAGGAAACAAAAAATTAGATTTTCTTTTTTTTTAAAATAACAAAATTAAAATCAAATTATTTTTTTTGTTTGAAAAAGAAAATCTAATTTTTTGTTTCCTGTTTCCTAATGATGCTACCCAAAGGTGTGGCGAAATATTGAAAATATAAATAAAAATTTTTATTATTTATAAAACTGACCTAGTGCTTAATAAATTAGAAAAGAAAAAGTTATAATTAATGATTAAACAAGTAAGAATGCTATATGTAAAACTAGTTTAGTGAAGTAACTCCAGTTTAGTGAAGTAGTTGCTCAACAACTCATTATTATATTAATTATTATATTAATAAATTCTTTCACGAAATTAATTGTTTGGAATCAATGTTTAATATTATGTATATTAAAATTATTTCCTTTGAAAGAAAACATTTGTATAATTCTTAAAATATCCATCCATATATTTAAAAAATATAAAAACACATCAGACGGATTACACGAGGCTTTTTCTTTAAGAAAAAGTTAATAATTTTATAAATTTACTTAAAAAGGTTAAAAATCGACTTAAAAACTGGAAAGTACTTTTTGACAAAAATTTCACCTTTTTATGAAATTTCAAATTAAAAAAAATGTTACCACTAAAATAAGGAAGTCAAAGAAAAAAGTTTTTCTACAAGTTATTTCTTATAGTATTAGCTTTCTAAATATGTTTTTAAATAGTTCTATCCTGTATTAAAAAAAATCTACAGGTAAAAAACTAAAAAATTTCAATGTAAGAGTTTTGTATTTTAAATTTAAAATTCGAATTTCTCTAAAAGTATAAAAAAAAAACATGAAAATTTCAAGGACGTTTTTTCTTTATCTATCTATGTACATTACTGAAAATAAAAAAAATTTAAGCTCTAAACCATTTTTCAAATTCTAGGTTACCTACTTTGACGCTCTGAGGTACTACCCTGTGCATTTTGTTTCATGAAAATCGGCCAAGTTGTTTAGAAGTTCCAGACTTTTATTTATTATTTCTCGCCACTGTGCATCGCTAGAATATCTGCAGCAAGATGCAAGAAGAAGGGTATCCGTAAGGCCATTTTGCTACGGTTTACAAAGTTCATTAGTAGTTTTTATATTAGAAATAAAACTACTAAAATTGGGTTTATAATTTTGTGTGCTCTCGCATGTAGTATAAAAAAATATTATTTTGAAAAATTTCGCAGAAAAAAGAATAGCAAAATTAAATATGCAAATTCAATTTTAATTGAAAATTACTTTAAAATACCAAATCAATTATAAAATAGTTTTTCTTGCATCTAAGTCTTCTTTATATTTTAACAAAATATTTATAATATTTTATCTTTAGCTTAAATTCAATAAAAGGAACTGTTTTCTTAAGAAACCACATGCATAGAATTAAATTGCTATATTTGCAAAATTATAACATGAAGATGGTTATCTCAACAAAGGTAAGTCAGTTTTCATTTTCAAATTACATTCTATTTAAAATGTTTCTTGTAATAAATATTTAGTAAAATTATATGCAAAATTTTAACTGAAGAATACTTGTAATCATTAATGATATGAGTTTAAACAGCAAGAAATTCATTACGTAATCCTATCTCCACTTGCAATGTTAATTATTTATTTACTTTAGAAATAAATCAATTTATTTTCTGTATTTATTTAAGAATATATTTAGGTGCAGTAATTACACTAAATAATATGGGAATATTTATTTACATATGAGATAATCATATGTATTTCAACATAATTTCCTTAAGTTTGAATTTAAGGAATATATTAAAATATTGTGTATTCAATTCGTGTGGCACCAAAAATAAATTTATTTTAAGTCAGATTTCTTTAACCTATCGAAAAAAGATTGTTTGTGCCCATTAAATCGGTATTTAATTTTAAATTCTATGTCTATATTTCCGCCACTGAAAAGTGACGAAGGATTTCCAAATTTATGAAAATAAAAACGAAGAAAAGCTTTGTAGTAAATAAGAAAAAAAAAAAGACAAGCTTTAGTTAATCACTTGAATTTTGAATTAGTTCGTCTCTAATTTTCTTCACCATCTACGGACAAAATAAAAAGAAAATTATGGTGAAAGTCGACAAAACAGTTCCAGAAAGACAATCAAAATTTAACTCACTTGTACTAAAGTTTATTGCTAAAACTGGTTTCCTGTGTTAGTTGTGAAGTCAAATTCCTTTAAGTTATTGATGCATTTTGCAAATCCGACGTTAAAAAATATGTCTAGGCCCACCGCAATGAAGCAATGAATAAATTGATACAACTATTGCCACCTTTAAGGCTAAAATGAAGAAAACATTAAGAAGCGAAAGTTTCTTTTCTACCAGGGCAAACAGTTGGTCAACAGAGCATTGAATGTTCGTGGGTAACAAAATTTCATAAATTATTAAGAGATATTAAATATTAAAGTGAAATAAGTAGTACTTGAAAAAAACAAATTCCAAACACCAAGTTTACTTCAATTGAATGCATTCATTTTTGATTTGATAAATATGAATTACAAGTTACTTTTGTAATTCATTTGAATTAATTTTTCTAACTATATTTTAATTAAAAAATGATAAATAAATTAAATTATAATTAAGTAAAAAGGTAAAATAAAAAACTATACTAATTTTTCTAACTTTTTTCAAAATCAATTCAATTCAAATAAATTGGAAATGAGTAACAAAATTAATTTTTCGCGTTAATTTAAATTAATTCACATGAATTGGAAATTAATTGCAATTCATTTTTCTAACTCATTTGTATTAATCCAAAATCAATTTAAATGAATTAAAAATGAATTGCAATTCATTTTACCAATTCATTTTTGCCAATTTATTTGAATTAATACAAATTTCATTTAAATTTTTTTTTTTTGTTGAAAAGAATTAATTCAAAATTAAGCCTTCTCCTCTATGATACAACCAACACCGGCTTCATTACAAAAGATTTTCTGCAAGTCAGTTTATAAAAACGTTGCATCATTCTTAAAGAGACTACCATTAAATATACCTAATCAAAGACTATCTGACTCTACGTTGATGGACCTTATGTCGCATCGTAGTGTGACTTAATGTCCATGCACCTTATGACAGTTTTTTGTCCTTGGTTATAATGGCATGCCACCCTTTAACTTTATCTTTATATTTATCTTAATGTTTATCTTTATCATTATCATTATCTTTGTATTTGTGCTTATTATTATTTTTATCTGTATCTCAACCTTCGTCTGCGCCTTCGCCATCGTCTTTATCTTTATTTTTTTCCTCAACTTTACTTTATCTGTATTTTTGTCTACAATTTTAACCTTATCTTTATTTTTATCTCTATGTCTATCTTTATCCTTATCAGTATCTTTGTATATGTGTTTATTTTAATCATTATAATAATCATCATCTTTATCTTTGTTTTTATACCCTTTACCACAAATAATTTTTACAATATCTATTTCCGAGCCCATAAAGTACATATATTCTTAGTTCTAATGTAGAACGAAGTCTATCAAGCGATGTCCGTGTGTCCGTCTATCCGTCTGTCCGTCCGTGTTAGTGTTGAAATCAAGTTTTTCAAGGCAAAAGATCAGCTAGAACAAATGTAAACACCCTAATCTATCAGACATAGTTTCGAAGAGGTGGTATGTCCGTCGTGGCAGCGGCAAAACATCACGGCTGCCTCTAATTTTTCCATATGATTTTAACAATGAAGTAACTCTAATCAAAAAAGCAAATATATGGGGTTATAGGGAATTAAAAAATAAGAAAAAAAAACGTCACGTAAAAAATTGGCGTTCGCCAACTTAATAATTTTTTAACTATCCATATGGGTATCATTTAAAAGCTTTTGATGAGATCTTTAAGTAAATGTTAAATTCTTTTTAAAATGCTTAACCCATTAAGAGGTGAAGGGGATATAAGATTCGGCGTAGCAATATTTTTTTTTATCTCTATCTCTATTTGTCTCTATCTTTATTCTATATAAATGTTCTATGAAGAAATTTGATAATTCTAATTCTTATTAAGTCGACTTGACAGACTCACATGAAGTCGTAGGAAAGTTGTGAAAAGAAAAAGCATCAGCAATCAGAGAACAGTTATTTATTTTTGGAAAACCTTCTTATAAAAAGACATAATGGATAAGTCTCTTTTTTTTCATAAAATTAAACTTAACGTGCAATAAAACACTAAACACTTATTCATGAATTTATAAAAAATCAATGTTGACTGTTAACATTGTCTTGCTTGTGGCAAAAACAATATGGGACTTTAACTGAATTTGTAATTAAAATTTTGTTGACTTCCCATTCTGATCGAAAGTTAAATGTTAATTAATTTGATACTGTTTTCGTGTTGTTTGCATGCGTACTGATAAAATCTTTATAAATAAAAGTTGTGTGTTTGCATACGCACGTAAATACACAGCGGTAAAATTATAAAGGCCATCTCAGTTGAAATCTTGTTGGAGGCCGAGTTTTTCGTTTCTTTCTGTCAAAACAAAGGCAACGTGAAATTATTATGAAAAAAATATAAAAGCAAATTAAACACAAAACTTACACATAAAATAAGATTATCTAACGACATAACTTTTCGTCCACTCATAATTTTTTGAGATGTTGAAAAAGTCTGACAGGATTAATTTACACAGGTCGAAAGCACATGTTTAGCAGTTTATTTGTTTGAATGACTCTGGAATATTACAGTAATTATCTCTTACAATACAACCAAGAGGGAAGAAATCAGTATCAATGAGAACAGATTTTATATTTTCCTGAATAATTGCAGTTGCATTTTTTTTATTTCTAAAGTTGACTCACAATTAAATGATGATTATGAATGTTAAGTTTTCTAATTTGTCTTTATAGGAAATTCGTTAATATGTGTTTATTAGATACATCAATTAAAAAGGGCGTTTTCTAGATCATTGATTGAAAGCCTCAAAGAGTCTATGCCAAACACACACAATGATTTAGGAATGATAATGTTATGGGACTTGTAACCCTGATTTTTGTTATTGAAGGCTTGAAAAGGCCTTTAAAAAATTCACCATACTTCGTTGCATTACATACGCATAAATTACAAACACACACGTACAAACAAAAACAATAAAAAAATAAACAATGACAGCATATTGCGCTTAAATGTGTGTAATTAATATACAAAGTTTATTTTGTGAAGATACATGAAAACTTCAACACTTTCCACAACAACAAACTAACAGCAATTGTTTGGTTTAATTACACTACATCTCAGCCTTTAATGTAACTTTGATTTAAGTATCACAAAGTTGTATGCTTTATTTTTCTAATTATTAAATGTTTTGTATCATGGAAACCTACACATAAAACTAAAATGTATTTCAAAATTAACGTAAGTGTTAAATTTGCCAATGTTTGTGATACAAAAACATGGTCGGACTTTTAACTTTACTTTACAGCTGTAAAATTAACTTTTGATATGATATAGACGAGCAATATGTACCTTGGTTTGTAGAAGTTCTAGTAGAGCTTTATGCAAGAAATGCAAATTTTAGGTACTACCCAGTAAAAATTTTAGAAAAGGTAATCGAGTGTGGAATTACCAACCTAATGATTTTAATAAGGCATAAGACTTTTGTGATCAATTAAGAAAATATTGCAGTCACAAAAGTAAGTCATAAGACAGATGCGAGTATCTAATTCTACTATAAAATATATCAAAAATAAGAATAAGAAAAAACAAAACAACATGGAGTTGCAAGTCGCTAGTTGGTTGGCTGCTGAGCGAGAGAAAAGTTCTGTGCGTTTTTGGCACTACCGCTCACGGAAATACGATTGCACGTTCATTGACTCCAAAGTTACAAGGATGGCCTGAGCTTGTTTTTAAGATACCAACGATTGCACCACCAGAAATCGTGAACAATATTGGCCTCTGGCTAAATTTATAAACCCGAAATGAAGTCAAAGATACCGATTTCCCTTCTAAAAGAAAATATGCAGTCTTGTCTATCGAAACTGATCTTGTTAATCTTTCAACATGTTTTGCTTTTTAGAAACCTGCTTTTCTAATCCACAGACAAATTGCATTTTGATTTTTTTATGGGATATTCGCATAATATAATAAATAATATTGTAAAAATTCCAAAAATAATTTAAAAATTTTTTTATTATTTATTTAATAACTTTTGTACCACCCTAAATACGCAACATGAAGGAAAACTTATTGGTGTATAAAAAAAGGACACATTCAAAACAAACGTATACAGTTTTACCAGAATATTTACATAAGGACATGTATGAATGAACAACACTAACTTGAATAAGTAAACTTACACTACCAATTTGGTATGATGAATATCGTGTACCGAATACGAATTTGTTTATTTTTGTGTCATCATAAACCACTAAATAAACAACTAAAGCTAATATCTGATGTACAACTCTACACGTAGATGTATGCATGTGTGTATGTGTGTAGTTATTGTTGAGTATTAATTTCTTAAAATTTAAGATAAATTATATGAATTTACTATTTTTAAGCCCTCTGGTGAATTATAAAGTTGCCTTGTACTTTCTTATTTTAATTTATTATCTCTAATCTGATCGAGTTCTGTTTTTAAGAGCTTAAAATTTAAAAATTTCAGAGCCCCGTAACTCGGAAAATTTGGGTCAGTGCTATTTTTTTCACTTGATGTTGTTTTTTCTTATCTTTTGATTCTCTATTGTCCTATATATTTATTTTTTTTGATTGGAGTTACTTTATTATTACAAATGACATGAAAAAATTAGAGGTAGGTGTGGTGTTTTGCCTACTGCCTCGAAGGACATGGACCGATCATACTGATTTCCAATAGAACCTCTTTCGAAACTATATCTGATCGATTGACATATTTATTCTTTTTTGCTCGGACATCGCTCAATTGACTTCGCTATACATAAGAAGTCAGAGTATATATACTTAATGGTGTCGAAATGGATATTGTAGAAATTACACACGGAACGAAAAACTTAGATATACCTTTTTTCTACTTTTTGTGGTGAAGGGTATTAAAAGGTTTTTACTCCGAATATTTCAACTGTCCTAACTGAGTTATCAATGTTGAACCAGCAATCTCCGTCTGAAAAGGCATTTGCTGATTGTAACTGAAGGAAAGCCCTGGTATTTGCATGTTCAGTAACAAAATACCTATGAGTACTACCCTGCGAACTTAAATTTCTTATTGGTCACTGTAATATTAAAACCAGAAAAGGGCGCTCAAAGGATAAATCATATAGCGAATTAACCTTTGAAATAAATAAAAATATTATGCTAAAATTTTTCTTCGATGTTTCGCAAGCACTTAGCAAGTTAAAGCAAAAAAACTGGATTTATCATTATTAGATTTAAGATTTGAAAACTTATTTTAAATTCAACAAGTATCAGTGCTATATTCGGCTGTGCCGAATCTTATATATCATGCACAAAATATCGCACCTGTTCAACTTAAGGGCTTGAACTCAAAATTTTCAATTTTTCAGTAGAAAAAACAAACAAACAAAAAATTATGGCCTCGTAAAAAAAATTTGTTAACTTTAATATAACACTCGATTTCACATTGTTTTGTTAAAACATGTAAGTACAACTAAAAATATGTCTGTTTTGTCGATACAAAAGTAAGTACTCGGAAGACATGGTGAGCGACATAACGGTTTTTTTTAAAGAAAGAGTAGTCAAAAGAATGGGAAAAATTTACAGTGGTTAGAGTTGATCAATATATATCGTTTTTTAGTTGAACAGGTGCGATATGTATAACCACATGTACATATAAATTGGCATAAGAAATACTTTCCTACCATTAAGTTTTTCTGTTAAAAAAAAGCGATGAAAATTTAATTTTTTCTTGTATTCGAAAAAAAATTATGGAAAAATTAGACGCAAGCGTGGTGTTTTGCCCGCTTTCTCGATAAACATGAATCGATCTTTCTGACTTCCAATAGGAAAATCTTCGAAACTACTTCTGATTACTAGTGCCTTAGTAAAGTTAATTTTTACACGAACACGGAGGAACATCGCTCAATCGACTTCGTGTAGTCGGTAATGGATATTGTAGAAATTACAAACAGAATGACAAAGAAAAAAAAAAGACATATGAAGAAGCATCCCTTAACTACACATGGAAAAGGGTATATCTAAGCTTTTCCATGTGTAGTTAAGGGATGCTTCTTCATATGTCTTTTTTTTTTCTTTGTACAAATTAATAATCTTCTAGAATTTACTGCCGATTTCACTATATACAAACACTTTTGTCGCATAATTATACTTTGTATTTGATTTTTTTTGAAGTATTGAAAAAAGAAGTGTTCGTTCGTATTTTGAGAAATTAGCGCAAAATTTGGAATTTGCCAATTTCCTGTTAAGCAGCTATGCGCTTTTAATCCCCAGAGACACATCTAGACCGCACTTCTGGTTCTTTCAACTAAATATGCCTCGTTTGTCTCACACTGTTTTTATGTTGTTTCTTTTCTCGCTAAGTAAGAGTTCGTTTAACTTCATCATTGGCGCCTTGACCAGCTCATCTGTTGTTCTAATAAACATGCGACTTCGTTAACTCATATACCGAAGCTATATAAGAAATATGTTGCCAGATGCTATTTCCGTAATTATAGACTCCTTAACAATTTCTTCTGATACTCTAATATACTGGGGCCTTGACCGTTTTATCTATCGCGACTAGCAGGATGTAGTCGTTTTTCTGGTCTTATCTAGACTACGGAAGATTTTTTTGTACTGGTGCTTTTCATATATTTGCCTTCTTAAGCAACTAATCTAATCGTACATAGCCTTTTCTGTTTTTATGCCGCTGACGAGATTTAACTCATGCACGCAAAAAAACATAGTTGAGGTAACAATAATCTAAGAGCAACATAATATGGTTGGATTATATAGTTGCTAACAAAACATAGTCTTGTTGCAGTCGCAACCATATTGTTGCCTAGCAAAACACTAAGATGCTAAAGTATAAACATAATTATATTCAAATATAAACATTAATTTTTTAAATTAAAATATCATAATATGGCTGAAAATGTCATGTTATATAACTGAATTATATCGTATGTGCAAGATTTTTCTAATGTAAAAGGCTTAGTTTTTCATTACCGATTTGTCATAAAAATTATTTAAAAGCATAAATTTAAATAAAAGTCAATTATTTGCTTATAATAACGTTTAGATCATATGCTACAATGATCTGTTTATACAAATGTAGTTTATAAGCCCAAATAAATGATTTCACAATTGTGCTTCAAATACAAAAATGAAGATTTATATGCTTACATACAACTATTTTTTAAATGTGTTGGTTTCCTTTTTATTTATTTTTTTATATTTTGCATATCATTTTTAATTATTTATTTTGTACAAAAGTTTTAGTTTTTTTTCACTTTCTCTAACAATAAACAACTTTTGCTACCAGAAAAATTACTAAACTGTCAACAACCAGAACAAAATATTTTTTAGCGCAAACATTATTATATTGCTTTTCACCATACCATGATAATAATAATATATTATGGTTAGATATTTTATATTATTTTTAATAAGTTATAAAAGTTTGATTGTGGTTGAAATTTTTTTAAGTTAAAACCAACCATGTTGTATTTTTTGTGCACAGTAACCGTTAAAAGTTAACAAAAAATTTTTAACGTGACTAAAGTTTAGGTGAAAGCAACTATAATTTGATCTCCGGAACTATACATTGTTACAAGGAACATAATATGGTTTTTGTGGCCATATCACAACCATGTTTTTGCTCTGCGTATGATCTTTTGTATAATAATATTCTAATTTTTCGCCAAAAACTAAAAATTTCAAGCAGATTTCGTAATTTTCTTATATCGTGTGTTAAATTTTGTGTATTTACAGTTATACGATTTTAGCCCACCATAATTTGTTTTAATAAATATTTTTTTATTTTCTTTACCCTACTGATTAGATTTGCTTTAAGCCATATTGTATTTAAAATTTTTATAAGAAGATAGTCATGATTTCTTTAAATTTTTTTAAATTGTAGTTGCCGTTTTTAACAGGTTGGAAATTTAATTCCAAACATATTTTTTCATTTCAATTAAATATTATCAGCGGAACCAGGAAGCAATTTATTTTTTTATACTTATTAAAATATTAGCCGTAGATAACAAATCTGTTAATTACATTTTATTTCTTAGCCTGCACTTAAGTTTCAAAATACGCCTGAGCTGGTGCTAATATTTTAATTTTACGAAAACCTAAGGTTTGCTTTTTCTTACACTCTTAATAGAGAAATAAATATAATTAAAATTTATTACTCTTCCCAACAGAGTAGAAATAACATCTGTTGAATTGAATTTTCCTAAAATGCGAAGATGTTTGACTTAAAATTATTAGCAACAAAATTTACAAGAAAATACTTTAGTTGTATAACTTGTAAATTAAACAAAATGTATATATGCTACGTTTAAAAGCTTTTCGTATATTAAGCTTTTACATCAACTTTTCCCAGCATAACTACGAGTTTGGCTAAAAATCAAAGAATCCACAAACGTGAAGTAGTAAAAAAAGGTATATTATTCTAAAGTCATAATGAGCAGCGTGTAGTTCGTTGTTATACTAGTTACCACACATGCAAACTTGGGCAACCTACACGTTCGCAAACATGTTTTTATATAAAAGTGAAACAATACACTTCCATGTGGGAATGCAAAACCTAAAAATGAAGTTTATAAAGCAATTTTTTGTAGTCTACTTTCGTTAGAAAAAAAGCAGGATGATGGATTGTATTAATTAGTTTGCTTTAACCCTACAATTTTTTTTTAGAAATTGTGTTCTGTCTAAAACTTCGTCTGCTTTGTCAATCAAAGCATACTTTGATTTCGTTTTTAGTCATTATGGGTACTGAATACAGTTGTATCGCATTTTTTCATTAAAATAGATTAGGCCATTCAGGCGTGATTATTTACGTCCATCATGAACTATATATTTTTTAAGCCCAATGAAATTTAAAATTGTAAAGTCTATAAAAAAATCTTCAAAATCCAACATTGTTTTACTTGGTGAATCGCATTCTAGACGTTCAATTTTGGGTCACGTTTTGAGGACTTAAGCCAAATGCTACGAATAACACAAACAACTTTGGGCCACAAGACATCAATTGTTGCTCATTAATCAGCATGAACTAGTTAGTTCATGTATTCCTTCAGAAATGATCGGCCAGCATAAAATCGTAAGACTCTGGAGGCCAATTTATCAAAATAAACTGGTTCCAAAATTTGAATTTTAATAAGTCGATGGTTACGGTCGTCATATGGCACATAGTAGTGTTGAAAATATATTTCAGACAGATCATATGTTTAAATGTATTATATGGGCGGCAACAATCTCTCTTGATCGTAATCTGAGACCCGCTTCATTTTTAAAGAAATAAAATCAAATGATGCATAAAAATTGCACTAAATCGTATTTTTCTTGATATAATGGAATTTTTAGGATTTGTTAAAGATAACTTTTATAGTTCGACAGATAGTTTGGTTAGATGGGCGATTATGTGAGCAAATAAATCACTGAATTTTAAAACAAATTTGAACAATTTGGTAGCCTTATGCAAATGGCAATCTATTCATGATTTTTTGCCAGACTACACTGATCATAAATGTCAAAAAGTGAGCGCAGTATGATAAAACCAAAAATTAACTAGTTTATCGCTTTAAATGTTAAAAATTTCAAGATTTAAACGAATAAAACTTAAGGCGCCTAAACAGCTAAAAGAGAATATGAATGTGTTAAAGTAAGGAAAATACTTTTTGATGTTAATGTAAGAAATAGGATAAACTTTTGCGTAATTTTCAAAAAAAAAAGTAAAACAAATGTAAAATATTATCAATATGAAAAATGTTTAAAACGTTTTTGAGTTTTTATTGTCTTTTTGCTTTGTTGATTCAATAGGTCTGTTTTTTTTACTCTACTTACAATTTGCACGAAAATTGTTTTCTTACATCAAAATTGGGTAAATGAGAGCGGTTTTGAGAGAAAAAATTCTTCTTCTTCTTACACGAAACAACCCAAACTTTTTCTTCGTGCAAGTTATTTAAACTTGTGCAACAGCCTTAAAACATAAACAAAATACAAAATAAATTATAATTTTATTTTGTTGATTTATTGAAATTATTTTTTTTACTAAAACAGTCAAAATACTTTGAGTTTTTATTTTGTGTTTAAAATTTAGATTTTATGTTCCCGTACTTTTATATAATTTTGTCTTTTTATGAGAGAAACAATGCTTGCGTTCATTTTCACGAACTTTAGCCAAAAAGTAAAGAAACACACCTAATGTAGTCCTCATTTAATCAACTTGGCTTTTGATATAAAATTTTAGGTTTTCTATACAAAAATTTGGGAGAATACGCTGTGAGTAATACATTCCATGCATGATATATTAATATTTTATGGAATCAAGTACGATTAAAGTAAATTAACATAATATATTATCAAAATTTAACATAATAGTAGAATACAGATATTTGTATTATCTGATAAGTTAATTTGAAAACTTGTTTGAAATGGTAATGGTTTTTACAATTAACTTTTACAATCAAACTGTATGTGTTTTTTTTTCTACAGAAGTCTACATAAAATTTTATTTTGATGAGAGTTCAAATGGAGTTAAATGGGTGGCAATCTAGAGTCATTGTTTTTTTAGTTGTAAAACTAATTGTAATGTTTAAAAAACACAAAAAATATTGTTAGACTTATTGTTGAATGTATGCGTTAAAAGTTGTATTACAACACGTGTGTCTACAGAGGGAGTTCTTAAAATTATGTAACAAATATAGTTTTAAACTTTTACCAAAAGTATTCTATAAGATGGGGGGGGGGGGGGGGGGGGGGGGGAGATTTATTCTATCTGACAGGGCTTTCTGCAAGAGAATTTAGTCTGTTTATTAATAAAATAAATTGCATGTCTTCTATGATTATGTGAATTAGTTAATACTCAACAATAAACTCAACAATACTCGTAAAAGCGGAAAACGTTTTTTTTTTGCTGTCAAAAGTTCTTATGCCTGTACATTTCAGGTGTAGCAAACCGAAATAATAATGAGGTGGCAACGCTTTACAATTGGAAATCCAATTTTGTCAAAAAATTTATTTTCTTTTTTTTTATTATAAATTTTGGACTTACACAACAAAAATACCAGAAATATTATTCTTGTCAAAATGATCAAGGAAGTTATATTTATTTTGGGACAAATCTAGTTTACGGACGCAGTTCCAAAATGAAAATAAAAAAAACCAGTTATATGAGTGAAAATTTTGGTGCTAACCCTTAGTTTCGGAGCTACGGACATTTAAAGGTTGTATGTATAAAATGGCATAAATCGTCATTGGAAAGGTAATAATTTTTCCATTTTTGAGCTGCGTTCGTAAACTAGTTTAAACGTTTATTTTTGTTAATAACCCTGTTTTTTTCATTTTGAAATAGCACTGGCGCTTTTGTTTACGTACGGAATTTCAATGTTAAAGATATGCAGAAAAATGCCTTCCGCCTTTATTGATGTATGGCTGTTGGCTCATGTTCACAACAAAAACTGAAAAAAAGGGTTTGTCATTCCGTTTCTAATTTGTACGAGGGCTGCTATATATATTTCTGGCTAGTTTGTCATTTTTAAGCATAATCGTACTCAAAACGTTTTGACGTACGACCATTATTTGTGTTGTTTACAGTGATTTGAAAAAATCAATACAGAAAAAAATTGACATTTTCGTGCCATCATTTTTCACAACTTTCGACAAGAGTGCACTCACGACAAGAGTGCATTGATGAACTTAAATCTTTGTATGGCGATGAAGCACCATCCTATAGCACTGTGAAAAATTATTATAATGAATTTAATCGTGGCGGAAGCACGCTCAAAGACGAATTTCGTGAAGCTCGTCCAAAAACGGCTGTTGTGCCAGAGAACATTGAAGCCGTGCGTGAACTCATAAATCAAGATCGACATGCAACATACCGAGAGAGAGAGACATCCTTGGACATTTCTTCCACCAGCATACATTCGATACTGCATGAACACCTGGCCGTAAAAAAGGTTTGTTCTCGTTGGATCCCGCACAATTTGAAAGTCGCTCAAAAAAAGGCTCGTGTCGATTGGTGCAAAGAAATGTTGCAAAAATACGATTGCGGTACTTCAAAAGACGTTTATAAGATCGTTACAGGTGACGAATCATGGATCTATGCGTATGAGCCCGAAACGGAACAACAATCGACCGTGTGAGTCTTCAAAGACGAGCAAAATCCAACGAAAGTTGATCGTGGAAGAAGCACTTCGAAGCAAATGGTCGCCTGTTTCTTCGGCAAAACTGGTCATGTGGCGATTGTTCCGCTTGAGCACCGTAGGACGGTCACTTCTGAGTGGTACATTACAATTTGTTTGCCTGAAGTTATCGGAGAAATTCAAAAAACCAACAAGAGGAGACGAATCATTGTTCACCATGACAATGCGAGACACATCGGCTCAAACCAGACCGTTTTTGACCGGCCAAAACTTCGAATTAATGGGTCATCCGCCGTACAGCCCTGACTTGGCACCTAATGACTTCTTGTTTCCACACATCAAGAAAAAATGCGTGGTCAACGATTTTCGTCGACAGAAGAAGCTGTTGAAGTGTTCAAAAACCATGTTTTAGAGGTGTCTCAATCGGAGTGGAAAAAGTGCTTCGACAACTGGTTTGAGCGCATGCAAAAGTGTATAAATCATGCTGGAGAATACTTTGAAAAACAATAAAACCATTTTTGATTATAAAATATTCGCATTTTCACTATTAGGCCAGAAATATATAGAGCAGCCCTCGTACAATATCCATTTCCGGTCCCATAAAATACATATATACATATATTCCGAGTTCTGTGTCGATTGAGCGATGTCCGTCTGTTCGTCCATGTGACGCGAATACTATGAGCTTAATTACAACAAGTACAAATATTTAAAATTAAAAATTAATGGGTGCCCGATAGTTCAATTTATTTGATGTATTTGGCTATACTCCGCTATAACAAGTATTAAGTTTCGATTTGGAAATTCAAGAGTGGCCCAATAGATGATGTAATTAGATGTATTTGGCCAAACTTTTTAACCCTTATAGACAGACAGCTGAAAACTACAAGGGACCTGTATTTGCTAAACCCGCTGTATAAAATAAAAAATACACAATATTTTTATTTTAAAAACTGGCCTGGTGCTTTAAAATTTAGAAAGAAAGATTACTGTTATAAAAACAAGTATATGTATTCAAAATTATAAATTACAGGGTGCCCCCATAAGTTCATTTTTATCGATTTTGATTTGTCTGTTTTAAAGTCAGTTTATTTTCAAGATGATGTTATGTTATTAGTAAGAAAGCGCCTTTTACTAAGTTGAAAAATCTATGGCTCCCTTGCTTTAGATGAAATTTTGCTCAATACCTAATACAAACCATTGTTTTGTTCACGAATTTTTTACTAGCAACAACTACTGTATTTTTTTCTTATCACTTTACTGCATAAATGATGGCAATTGTGTTAAATAACAAATTACAAAAATTTACGGCACATCAGCTTCTATACGAAAATGTAAGTATATTTAGCTTTTGTGTGCCAAAAGTCTTTATTTCCTTTATTTTCCAATTTTTAAAACATTAATCAATGCACCACTTAATTAAAATGTTTCTTTATTAAATTCATCAGGGCTAAAGGGTATTAAATTGATTCCCTTGTTAATTGCCTGCTCTATTAAAGTCTAATACCAAGACATGCATGATATTGTTTACAATTAAATCAGTCCACCATTGAAAAAGGTCCTTGGTATTATTAACAAAAACACTTGAAAGGTTTTTAAACTCACACATATACAAAAATGATTCATTTATCTGCAACAAATTGACCCTTACCTTGAACGAAGAGGATACATGTGTATATCGATTTAGAGCACTAATAAATTGTTTTTCGTACACACATACACACATGACTAAATGTACAAAGAGACCATGACATTAAGAATATGACACAGAATTTGAGGCTATTATTCGTATCTTTTTATGCTAAAACTCATTTTTAACCAACACACAAAATTATACTAGAAAACTGTTACACTTTTAATATTGTTAGTTGGATGTTGTGTGTGATCAGTACAAAATGTCTATTTATTGCGTTAGTAGTGATACTGTGGTGCATAGCAGCTCTTAAATTGCTTAATGCTTAAATGACAAGTGTTCTTCTCATGCAACGTATATTTACTGGCAACTTGCAAAATTGCTATTTGAAGTGGAATACAGATTGAAAAATTTTAAGATGGGCTTTTAAAGCACTTTACCTGGTTTATGAAAAGCACTTTGAAGTAAGTGACTAAGTAAAAAGAAAATAAAAAGTTTACCCAAAGTTTTTTACAAAAAATATTAAAATTTTCAAAATTCTTTGGTTTTTTATTTACGAAATTCTTATAAAAAGCTCTCGCCGTATTGTGTATCGTTTATTAAAATAAACTTTTTCATATTATTTTATGGCTGTACACAATCAATTTTATTTTATAAGTTGTCAATTAACAATATAAAATTGAAGCAGGCATGGGAACTTTCAATTGATGAGAACGTTAAAGTAATTTACTTAATATTTTATAAACTTATAGAAAAACTGCGCGATAACTATACATAATGTCGAATAAAATTAAAATGTGATGCTGACAAAAAATTCAACTCGTTATACAGGTGAAGCTTTTCAGTTACTGAGATAAGATAGGAAGTCCCAGGTATGTTATCGATACAATATTCAGTATTTAATGTGACAATTTTACGTCATTTTGACGATTTTTTTCCATGAATATTACATATTGGCGTCTGACGATTTTTGTTTTTAAAGTTCTTATATCATGACGATTATCTTCTACACTTATTAGTATTAACAAGCAAGAGTGCTATATTCGGCACTGCCGAATCTTATATGCCGTTCATGATATATGTTAATATAGTTTAGTGAAACAACTCCAACAAAAAAAAAAAAAGGCAAATATTCGGGTGACAGAGAATTGAAAATTAAGAAAAATAAAATTAAGCACTACTGTAATTTTACATGAAAATGACATCGGCTCTTAATAGGTTAAGCATTTTTAAAAAAATTTAAAGATCTCTTTAGGGGCTTTTAAATGATACTCACATTGATGTTTTAAAAAATTTGAAAATTTCAGGGCCCTGCAACTCGGAAAATATGGGCGAGCGCCAATTTTTTCATTTGCTGCTTTTTTTTCTTTTTTAATTCTCTATTGCCCAATTTATTTATTTTTTTGATTGGAGTTACTTTATTGTTCCAAATGACTTAAAAATTTAAATGTAGGCGTGGAGTTTTGACTACTGCCTCGAAGGATATGGACCGATCATGCTGATTTTTATAGCACCTTTTTCGAGACTATATTTGATCGATGACATTTTTTTTTTTTGAGAAATCAATTTTGCCTCGGCAATACTAACACGGACGGACAGACGGACATCGCTCGATCGATTTTGCTATGTTTAAGAAGTCAGAATGTATATACTTTATGGGGTCGGAAATGGATATTGTAGATATAACACACGGAATGACAAACTTATATATACCCTTTTTCCACTTTTTGTGGTGAAGGGTATAATAATGTTGCTGAAGTTTATGTCAACATTTTTTCCCAACTGTGATTTTGTACGAAAAATTAAGTATTCTGTTTAGACTTGCAAACATTATTAACAACTTTATTTATTCTTGAAAAAATTGACAACTTGCTAGTGGTATCACACATACACCTGGATTAAGAAGAGAGTTGTCCTTTAATTTCCTTGAAGAAGTGCCGGATAATATAACAAAAAAATTGTCAATAATTTTGTTTTGAAGTTTTAAGTAAATAATTCTTAAATATGTCTTTAATAACGGTATTTTTTTAAATTATCAAAGTAGTAAATTCTATCGAAGTCAATCTTTCAAAGAAAAAATTCAAATGGTTTTATAAAAAAAATCTCACTGTAACTAATTTTATTAAATGGCAACAGCATGCAATTTTCCATCCCGGAATATTAGTATTGAGTCCTGATTTAATTTTTTTTTTTTGGTTTTTTTTGTTGGTTTTTTTTTTGTTCAGTAAATAAATTTGTTGCCTTCTTAGTCTCTCTGGAATATGAAATAAAACATTTTACTATATTTTATATAAATTACATTAAATTACTCGTACAATTTATTTAAGAATAATTTCAAAATTTTACTTTTAATGAAAAAATGTAAATTTTTTGAAGGAAAAGTGTAACTTTTTTCGGTCTATCCCTGGCAACACTGATTATTTAATTAACAAAAAAAAAAAAAAACGGAACAAATCAAAAGGCTGATAATATAATCATATAATCATATATTTTAATCTGTGACGACAATTGCTAAGCCCTTTAATGATTATGACGATTTTTTCTTTCTAATGACAATGTTTTTAAACAACATAAAGCAAGATTTTGTTAATATAGTTTTTTATTTGACCTTTTAATTAATCATATTTTAATTTATTTGAAAAGAACAAGGTCTTTTTATCTTTTAATTTTATTTTTTCAATATCTCGCTACTCCTTTGTAGGATAAAGATAAAGACCTTGTGCTTGTTAAATAAATTAAAATGTAAGATTTTTTTATAGCAAATTTTTCAACGCAAATTATTAACAATATATACGAGGGCTGCTATATATATTTCTGGCCTGGCAACACTGAGTGCTGCCAAGTGCAATCTGACATTTCCGTTGGAAAGTATGTCATTTTTAAGCATAACCGTACTCAAAAAGTTTTGACGTACGACCATTATTTGTGTTGTTTACAGTGACTTGAAAAACTTAATATAGAAAAAAATGGAATTAACTCGTGAACATTTTCGTGCCATCATTTTTCACAACTTTCGACATGGATTATCACGACAAGAGTGCATTGATAAACTTAAATCTTTGTATGGCGATGAAGCACCATCCTATAGCACTGTGAAAAATTGGTATAATGAATTTAATCGTGGCCGAAGCTCGCTCAAAGATGAATTCCGGGAAGGTCGTCCAAAAACGGCTGTTGTGCCAGAGAACATTGATGCCGTTCGTGAACTCATAATGCAAGATCGACATGCGACATACCGAGAGATAGAGACATCCTTGGACATTTCTTTCACCAGCATACATTCGATACTGCATGAACACCTGGCCGTAAAAAAGGTTTGTTCTCGTTGGATCCCGCACAACTTGAAAGTCGCTCAAAGAAAGGCTCATGTCGATTGGTGCATAGAAATGTTACAAGAATACGATTGCGGTGCGTCAAAAGACGTTTATAAGATCGTCACAGGTGACGAATCATAGATCTATGAGTATGAGCCCAAAACGAAACAACAATCGACCGTGTGGGTCTTCAAAAACGAGCAAAATCCAACGAAAGTTGTTCGTGGAAGAAGCACTTCGAAGCAAATGGTCGCCTGTTTCTTCGGCAAAACTGGTCATGTGGCGACTGTTCCGCTTGAGCAACGTAGGACGGTTACTTCTGAGTGGTACACTACAATTTGTTTGCCTGAAGTCATCGGAGCAATTCGAAAAACCAACAAAAGAAGACGAATCATTGTTCACCATGACAATACGAGCTCTCACACATCGGCTCAAACCAGAGCGTTTTTGACCGGCCAAAACGTCGAATTAATGGGTCATCCGCCGTACAGCCCTGACTTGGCACCTAATGACTTCTTCTTGTTTCCGCACATCAACGTGGTCAACGATTTTCGTCGCCAGAAGAAGCTGTTGAAGTGTTCAAAAACCATGTTTTAGTGGTGTCTCAATCGGAATGGAAAAAGTGCTTCGACAACTGGTTTCAGCTCATGCAAAAGTGTATAAATCATGCTGGAGAATACTTTGAAAAACAATAAAAACATTTTTGATTATAAAATATTCGCATTTTCAATATTAGGCCAGAAATATATAAGGCAGCCCTCGTATATATAAATGATAGTAAAACAAATTTAAGATAAAAAATGTTTTTGTGAATTGTGTAATTAAAATTTGAATAGGAAGTTTGAATATAACAAAGCCTTTAAAATATATTATTTAACCGTTTTTCAACTGCTTTCTGATGTTAAATTAACTTTTTAATAAATATAACAATTAAAATAATTTATTTTAAAAATTTATTATTTTATATTTTCCATTAAATTGAAGAGTATTTTTGTTGTTATTTTGTTAATGACAAGCCACTAGCAGAAATAAATGAAGCATATAAATAACTAGCGTTTTGTACCTAACGTTGCGTGGGTTTATTTTTTGAGCCTTTCTAACCACTGCGAGCACGTGGAGAAATTGATAAATTTTGTTTGGGTCTTATAGATCAGTATATATCTATATTTTTATATTTTTACAATCTGATTTTTTTGACTTATCTGGGTTTTAAATTTCATTAAAAGCGATTAGCCGAGACTTTGTTAAAATCGATTCTAATGCATAAAAGTGTCTACTTCACCTTTTACTCCCCTCTTAGTCTGCTATTTAAAAATATAACAACCCTACCCGTGTTTAAAATTTAATTAAAATTGGTTCAGTCGTTTAGACGTGATTGATGCACGCACAAACAGACCATCAGAACACGTCGACCGATTTCGTGCAAACTTTAGATAACCATCTACACGACCATACGAACAAACCCTAAAAATTTAATCGAATTCAGTTTGACCGTTCGTGAGTTATAAAGTCACAACACACTTGCAACAATTTTTTTAGATATAGATGTATAAATAAATTGACTTAATTGACATACTTTGACGTGATGGGTGCTTGGCAACATTGTTGCTGGACGACTTGAAAATGCTTTAAATGATTTAAGAAATTCAAAATACTCTTGTTATTCTTCGAAAAAATGTGTGTGATTTTTTAATTAACTTTATATACAATCTTGAAGCTGTAATATGAATGTATAGATTTATCAGCTGTTCTTTATTCCCATTTTGAAATAATTTTCATTATTGCTTTTTATACTATCAATAGGTTTCAAATTAAGTCTAATAGTATTACGCTCATTTAATTTAATTAGAAGTTTTAAATTTTAATACCATTTCCTTTTCTCCTTGGAATAAATGTAATTCTAATTAAAAAAAAATTTTAACAATGCAAATACCCTTTTCACATTGCACTATTTAGAAGATGGTCCTAGAAACTTTGATTGTTTGGTTTTGCAATTAAGTACAGAATAATTTCTTGCAAATCGTTTTTTTGTTATTTCATTATTTAGGTTTCTTATGTTGGAAAACAAAAATGTTATTTCCTTTTTGTCTCGTCGTTACCCAAAATAAGGTAAAGAGAACTAAACTTTTTTAGGTCTTTCGTAAACGAAAAACTAATTTTGAACATTGTTTTTAATGTCATTGCTGGCAGCTGTTTATGTGTATGGGTAATACAGCAAAAGGGTCAGTTGATTTTTATTTTTCTAACATTTTTATGAATCGTTAGTTTTTAGGTAATAGCTAATGTAATTAAAATAACAAATTTCTTTGTACATATATGTTATACGTGCGTTATTTTCTTTAAAAGCAAATTTCTTTATAATTAAGGACATCCTTGATAGTGTTGGTTTCGTATTAATGATAACCTTATTATACCTTACGGGGCGAATTTTTAATGGGTGAGCTACATCAAAAAGAAAATTGTAACATCTAGAGAAGGTGAATTCTAAGGTGGTGGCTTTTTTGGACATATTCCACTCGCTTCCGGTATATCTAATGGCAAAGAGTCTGACGGCTAGAACTTCGTTCAGATTAAGCGTCATGGCAAGTTTCAGACCTCCTGGCTGAAGCACTTCTTTATGAGAAGCCTACATTTTTTGGTTTGAGAGTTGGCTCGAGGAACTGTCCTGAATAAATGCAAAAGTTTCATAAACAACGCTGACTATAGGGCTGACGTAAGTTTTTAATATCAGGATACTGCATTTTTTGCACCAAATGCAACAAGGCATCTTAAGAGAAGAGGCGATACAAAATTTCTTATTCTTTGAAACGCTGCCTCAACAGCATAAAAGATTCTTGGAAGACCGAAGTTTTGCCAACCTTTCTGAGGTTTGGCAAAGGAACCATGGCGGGATACAGCTAGGCTGCGGACTGTTTTCCAATTTACCGGGACTCTCCGGCGATTAGTTGCAGATTGCCCATTTCTCATTCTCATTCTCCTTTCTCGGTTTCTTTTTTCTTGCTTAAACTTTTTTCACCTTTCTGCAGGTAATCGCAAGGCAGACTTAAGTGATGCGGTCAACATAATCTGACTCACGATACCACCTGCGTTACTTTCCTCTTTACCTAAGATTTCTTTGAGGTTTGAACTATTGTTACCTTGTTTTACAGTAAAGTTGCTTTAATCATTTAATTTGCTATTTTAACGAACGCACGCCAACTATTTGCCTTTATTTATTGTCTATTTATTTGTCATTAAAACGACTCATCCCCACTGTCTGCTCACAAAGAAAAAAGTTTTGGCACCCATTAAAGGTTTTAATTGTTCTGAGAATAATATTTTATAAACTCAAAATCCTTTCAACAATATTTTTAATTGAAAAATAAATACAAAATTTTCTTATTAATTGATTCATTGTACGTAGTTATCAACTATATATTTTATTAAAAATAAAACAAAATCTAATCGGATATGCTGAATCTTATATACTCTGCACCATATATGCAAATCTAATTTAGTGAAGTAACTACAATCGAAAAAAACAAATATTGGGGTCACAGAGAATTAAAAAATAAGAAAAACAGTAAGTACTACATATATATTATTTTACACAAAAATTGTTTATTTCCTCAAAGATCTCATCAAAGGCTTTAAAATGAAACCATATTGATGTTTTAAAAAAATATGGCGCACAATCCTACTTTTCAAAAGCCCATAACTCAGAAAATTTGGGCTGACGCCAATTTTTTTCACTGGATGTTTTTTTCTTATTTTCTAAATTCTCTGTCGTCCCATATATTAGTTTTTTTGTTGGACTTACTTCACTAAACTAGATTTGTTCTAAATGAACAAATGAGGCAGGCGTCGTGTTTGGCCCGTTGACTCGAAGCACATGTACCGATCTAGCTGATTTTCAGTAGCACCTCTTTCGACACTATTTCTGATCGATTGGAGTATTTATGTCTTCTCAAACTTATTCAGTGCCTTGGCAAACGTGCTGTCAATACTAACACGAACGGGCAGACGGACAGACTACGTCTTTCATCAACTTCGCTATGCATAACAACTCAGAATAAACATACTTTAAGGGATCGAAAATGGATATTGCAGAAATTACAAACGGAATGACAAACTGAGATATATTCCTTTTCCAATTTGTGGTGAAATACGTGAATCGATCAGGTAGCATTACAGGTGCAGTGGGCAAAATACCACGCGATAGAGAAATAACAAATAAGAAAAAACATTAAGTGAAAAAATTAGCGATCGCCTATATTTTCCGAGTTACGGGCCTCTGAAATTTTCAAATTTTTTAAAATATCAATATGGGTATTTTTTAAAATCATTCGAAAAAATCTTTAAGAAAATACTATAATTTAAAAAAATGCTTAACCCATTAAAAACTCATAGAATTTCTATGCAAAATTATAGTAATTATTTTCTTATTTTTAATCCTCTGTCACCACAATATTCTCTTTTTACTAAAGTTTTTTCACTAAACTAGACTTACATATATGATAAAGGGTACATAATAATCGGCCTAGCCGAATATAGCAGTCTTACTGGTTTTAAGTTTAAATTGCTTTTCTGTCAAACAATCTGTTTTTCTTTATTATTTCTGCATTTGATTTGAATTAACATGCAAAAGTTAAAATTAAAAATTGTATTTAAATTTATTTTATTACAAAAATACTTTAATAAATTTATGTTTCTGATAGTTTCTTCACCCGAAGCATTTGCTTAATTTAAAAATAAATTAAAAATTTTCTTTAAATATAAAGCAAATCAGTTTTATGGATTGTTATCTTTTTTGAAATATCTTGTAAACAAATGATTTTTATTACTGAAATTATTTTTAAAAGCCCTTAATAGCTTTAATCTTTTTTATATAACAAATTATTGTCTTGTTTTAATCTGAGTTGTTATACACGTCCTTATACTTAGATGCGCTTGTTTATCCTGCAGCAAATTTCTTAGTTTTTTTCTGCTTCCGACTCTGTAATGGCCAGTGTTGTTGTAACATGTAATATTCAATTTTTCACTGCATTATTTTTGTTGTAATTTTTAATTATTTTCTATTAGATTATTTCAAGTAGCTTAACATTTCTCTATTCTTGTTAGCTTTAATACATCATATTATTTTGTTATGTTACCTGTACTTTTAAATAACTCTTCTTTTTTTGTTCTTAATGCTTTTAGCAATTATTATTAATCCGAAGTACTTTAAGCTTTATTTTGTTTAATTTGTATGAAGTATGAAAGTAATACAAAATGTTCTATTTATCACATGATAAATTTATTTTTTATTTTTTATTTTTATTCGAAATTTCATTTTGTTTCTTTCATTAGGAATAATAATTGATTACCATAAATATTTTATAACGATTCATTGCCTTTATAGATTAACAGGGTATTTAAAATACTGTACGATAGATGAGATAATCAAATTTTTTTTACAAATACTTAAAAGGGTGTTTTGAAAGTAATGTGATTTTCAGTAAAATATTGTTTATTTTTAAACTGTAAAAGTTTATATAAAACTATATCCGCTTTAGCATCAGGTACAAAAAAAAAAATAACATTAAATTAAAGCTTGACCGACGTTATGTTCATGTACGTGGTCTCGTTTTTATACCGCAATAGACAGACACTTGAAGTTTTAGCATTTTATATAAAACTTGCTTCGCTACCTCAATGAAAATATTCGTACCACCACCACTCTTCCAAGTAAGTTTTTTATTAGATTAATATGGAAGTCATAACAGATTTCGTTCTGCCTATTAACCTTTCAGGACTTTCATAATTTATCTATCTTTCAAATATTTTTTAAATTTGTTTTTTTTTTTTTCGTTAAAATCGATTTTAAGCATTTTTCCTCTTCCCCACTTACCCGTCCAGTTCCTTTTTTTTTTGCAATAGGCATACCCTCTTTAATTTTTTTGTAATTGATGCAGCCGTAAATACCTGTTTTAGTTATAACTAACAAACTCGTCGACCCAATTCGTGCAAATTAAAATCAAACTATCTACACGACCATACGAACAAACCCTAAAAATTTAATTGAATTTCGTTTGACCGTTCGTGTGCTATAAAGTTACAACACACTTTCCACAATTTGAAGATTATAGGGTGTGTCCGTAAACGAATATGGCCGATAATTTAAATTTGCTTTGCGATAATGCACTTGGAGGATTTCTGTTGGTATATGGAGTTCCAACTGAGTTTTTAAACTTCTGGATTTTAAGTGGCCGGAGATACTCTTAAAAATATCTCAAAATATTTCTTATCTGAGAGCAAATATAGATGGAATGCCGCTTGCTAATTTTGGAGTAGTAAGACTAAATATTGACATATTAAAGGGGAACTTGTTGATTGAATTCTAAGAAAAGTATGTTCTATTATTATTATATTATATATACTATCTTACTTACATTAATTCACATGAGCCAGTATAGCAAATTAGTCTTATAATTAGGTATCCGATAGCATTCATTAGCCACTGCTGGATATTCACAGACAATGTAGGTCACCATCTCAGCATCTTCCAGGCACAATTTACAGGCATTTTCTTCTTCAATTTATATTTATAACGGTGCACAGAAGGGTATTTTGCTACTCTAGCCGGACATTCGGCCAAATATTAGTTTTGAGAAATGTAAAAAAATTTAAGTGCGCAGCTGGGTAGACAGCAAAATTCTTCATAGTAAAGTGAATTTTCAAGGCTTTTGCTTGACATTTGTCGTTTTGAAACACTGTTAAAATATGGAAAGTGGATAAATCGCAGCCGTTTTTATTCACTTTAAACGATTTTGAAAAGCTTGCGATATATTTTTTATGGCTAAGCGATTATAGATTTCCTGTTAAAGGCTGTATTTTCCGCTAATTATATTAATTTTTAGAAAATTTTGTTTAAAATTTTTATAATAAAAAATTGTCTTCGTTTTTGTGTGCGATCTCCATCATTATTAAATTTGCGATCTCTACTTTTATGCTGTAGAAAAAACGTTGCACGTTTTTGGGCCTAACCCACTATTTACTAATAAAAGACCCACACCAAAAAAAGTTATTACCTTTCTTTCATGCATCTACCTGTACTTAACGCTGAAAAGGATTCATATTCGGAAGAGGTCTTTGAAGAATTCGATGAAGGAGGAGCATTGCACTCATTATCATCTTAGTGCAAAGAAGAAGTTCTTTTAAATAAATCAATTGTAACGATTGAAAAAAATTTTAATTTACAATCATAAATAAGTTACATTATGAATAAATTATTTATTAGAAATTATTTTGGCTTAAGTTCATTTATTTTTAATTTCTAAAAATCTTTTTTAGAAAGAAAATTTATTTTACAAAAGTATGCGGACGTTTTCCAAAGAAAACAAGAAAAATTAGACGCAAGCAGAATGATAGATGCGAAGAATGCTGATAAAGGTCGTAGCGGTCCAGAAAGTGGAGCATTTCATTCTGCTAGCGTCTAGTTTTTCTTGTTTTCTTTGGAAAACGTCCGCATACTTTTGTAAAATAAATTTTCTTTCTAAAAAAGATTTTTAGAAATTAAAAATAAATGAACCTAAGCCAAAATAATTTCTATTCATTTATAATATTCACAGTTCAAATAATAATTCAATAAAAATTAAATTAATTATTTATGATAAATAAAATACTATAAAGTAACAAATTATAAAAGTATCGTTTTAATAATATTTTTGGGAGGCGGGGATTGGTACGGCATTGGAAAGATTAATAATAATTATTTTATATAAATGTTTTTTTTTTACCTTTTTAAATAGTTTTTCTTTTCTAATTTATTAAGCACTAGGTCAGTTTTTGGGTGGCCACCCAGGTGTGGCGAAATATTGAAAATATAAATAAAAATTTTTATTATTTATAAAACTGACTTAGTGCTTAATAAATTAGAAAAGAAAAAATAAGTATTTTAAGGAAATTGACAAAGAAATTAAAAAAATTTTTTTCTCAAGGCCGCTTGTGGGGCTGGGATTGGAAGGATACCGCATCCTGCCCATTTAAATTCATTTCTATAGTTTTAAGGCGATTGTAGTCCGTTTTATTTAATAATTACATTCTTTTTTAACCGACTTCAAAAAAGAAGGAGGTTTTACAAGTCGGCTGAATGTTGCTTTCTTTATATTTGTGCCTCCAGAACTCAGTCATTTCTGATCCGATTTTGAAAATTTTTGGTAATATGATAGATTATGCTTACAAATTGGTCCCGTTTTAAAAACAGTTCATAATCTTAAAAATTATAGGGTGTCCCCATACAACATACATATTTTTAAAGTGTAGTATGAACTGTAAAGGGCACTTCTGTAAAATTTAAAATGACGACTTATTACTATAGCTCCCAATAACAAAAAGTTATACAAAAATAAATCTAAAAATTAAAGGGTGTCCCCATAACTGATGTAAACTTACTTATGTGGGCCTATCTTTTGAACCCTTATAGAAAAACCCTTGAAAATTGGACAGAATGCCGTTTGCTATGGCAGTTATAGTAACAATTAAAAATTGTAAATTAAAGGGTGCCCCAATAATCAATTTAAATTTATGTTTATGCCCATACTTTTTAGCAGTTGTATACAGACGCTTGAAATTTACAACGAACCTGTATGGCTAAGTCCGATTTAACAAGAAGTATAAAATTTGGATTTGGAAGTTAAAGGGTTCCCCAATAGTTGATGTAATTTCATGTATGCGGCCGAACTTTTGGACCGTTATAGACAGAACGCTGAAACTTAAAAGGGGGTGAGTTTATAATTTTAATTTAGAAATTAAAGAGTGTCCCATAATTGATGTAGATTAACTTATATGAGCCTATATTTTGAACCGTTGTAAACAAACGCTTGCAAATTAGACAGAATGTCGATTGCTTTAGCTGTTATAGTAACAAAAATTAATATTTAAAATTATAAATAAAAGGGTGCCTCAATGGTTCATTTAATTTGATGTATATGGCCATAATTTTAAATAGTTGTAGACAGACCAGACCAAAGTACCCGTATTACTAACTCCGCTATAACAACAAGTATTAAATTTGATTTTGAAATAAACAGGTGTCCCAATAGTTGATGTAATTTGGTGTATATGGCCGAACTTTTGAACCGCGACAAAACTCTGAAATTTACAAGGGATCTGTTTTGCTAAGTGCGCCATAACAAGAAGGAACTAAATGGTGTTCTCAAAAATTAATATAATTTGTTTCATATGGGCGTATTTTTTGAATCGTTAGATGCAAACATCTGAATTTTTTACAAAATGTCCACTACTTTGTTTGGTATAATGAGAAGTATAAAAATTTTAAATTCTAAATTAAAGGGTTTTACAATAGTTGATATAATCTGATGTATATGGGGAAACTGTTGAGTCGTTATAGACAGACGGTTGAAATTTACAACGAACTTGATTGCTTAGTCTACTACAACAGCAAGTATATAATTTGAATTTGGAAATTAAAGAGTGACCCTATAGTTGCTGCAATTTGATGAATATTTCCAAACTATTGAACAGTTGACAAAGTATAAAGTTTGGAGGTGATTCAGTGAGCAATCCTGTTCATCAACATGGAAATTAGTAATAGAGATTTAAATAAGCCTAGATGCATTCTACTGGAAAGAGGAACAAACATAGAAGGCATACATAAATATAAAATGAAAGCAAAAATTATTTTGTTGCTTAATTTCCTATAGCAAAAATCTGAAATTAATTTTTAAAGCTAATAGACAATATTTTTAGCTAAAATTATTTTTATCCCTGTAACAAATTCATGGAACTCGAAATTACTGATAAATGTTATTTATAGAAAACTTTATGTTTGCGTTTACAAACAATTATTCTTCTAATTAAAAATAATTATTTGTATCACATATGACGTGAAAGAATCTCTTAATATTTTATACAAATAATAATAGCAATTAATTTATTATACTCAAATGCCCAGAAGTGGATTATTTGGCAAATTATTTCGTTTTGGCACAAGTTTTAATTAATTTCGATTATAAATAATATCAATAAATTAATTCTCTTTAATGGTTTAGTTATTTTTAATATCACGTAACTGCCACATGATATCTTTCGTGATAATGTGTTGAGATTTCATGCAAGCAAACATACAGAACGTATTCCTTAAAGTTTTTGTTTTCTTATTTTTGCATTGACTTATCAACAACATAAAATGTTTGTAAATGTATAACATTCCTTTGAGTATTGAATTGAAAGCCGTTATATTAAGAATGAAACTAACGTGTAAAAGAAGACTTCTTTTTTATTTGTATATTATTCTGATTATTGCAATATAAAATCGTGCTGAATATAAAGAAAAAAATAAAAGCGAGTTCTAGACAGAAAATGAAAAAAAAAAAATGTACAAAACAATAGAACAAAATAACTTCATTAAAAACATTTTCTTTTATTTGCACTGCACAGTGGCTTCACGCAATCGTAAAACTAATAGTTATATTTAAAAGCATAGTCATATTTTAACTCAGTTTTGGCAAGTATTTTTTTTTAACATGCAACAAAACATGGTTGAAGTAACCATAATCTGAAAATTTTTTGGTTGCATCATATGGTTGGTTGATGATTTGTAGAATCGTATATTGTCAAACGCAAAAGTAATAAAAAAATTATGTGGTATAACCATATTATGAGACATTATAATCACAACATGGTCCTTCTTCTTGAGAACTACAGAGTACGTACATTTATGAAAATAAATGTTTGCATTTGTAGTCAAAAGAACTTTTACCCCAACAAAAAACTTTTGAGAAGGTAATCGAGTGTGGAATTAAGTATTTTTAGAGAAAGTACTTTCTAACTAGATTGCCAACTTAATGATTTTAACAATGCATCAGACTTTTATAATCAATTCCTGAGAATCGATTACATTAATTATTGTCGGCAATAATGAAAACCAATAGTACGTATTTTAATGTATTCTCTTATAATTTAAAGAACTAGTTCAATTACTACTTGCTTCTTTTGCGAAGTAATGTAATGTGTTTTGTAAGCGAGTAACGAAATATGGTAATCACAAAAGCAAGTTATTATATGGCAAATACTTTTAAAGGTAATGTCTAATTTTTTTCTGGGACGTATAAGAAGAAGAAACGCATAACAATAATATTGTTAATTTCATATCCAGATAGTTTTTTTTAACTATTTTTTAAAATTTTGAATGTGTCTTTTTATTTTTAAACTTTTATTATTGTGTGTAGTAGGGTAAACTACGAGTACCACCATTCAATATATACCCAGTATTTTAATTTTTTTAAGTTACGTGTAGGGTCCCTTTGCAAATTTAAAACGTCTGCCTGTAATGGCTTCAAAGATAAGATGGGATGTCTCTTAAGCACTTATTTAGTTTATGCGATTTTTTAATCGCCATTTTTGCTCTGTCGATCAGATTAAGCCTCTTAAATTTGTAGTCTAAAATCGAAGATTTTTTATATCTGTGTGGAAACTTCTATTACGTTGACTTAAGCTTATATACTATTTTCGACCTTTGTGTTTGGAACGAAAATTATAAACGTGTTTGTTAAATATTGATATTCTATGTACTAAATAAAATAATAAATGAATTGATTTGATTGATTTTTTATAAAAAAGTTATTTTACAAATGTATGCGGACGTTTTCCAAAGAAAACAAGAAAAATTGGACGCCAGCAGAATATAATGCTGCAGTTTCTGGACAGCCACAACCTTCACCAGCATTCTTCGCATCTATCTACCCTAGGTTGTGTACATTGTAAACATCATCTATTTAATCGACTAACTTTGTAAATAAGAATACGAGAAGTATTCGTATCAATATTAATTTGGTAAGACGAAATCCACACATATGCATAACAGTTCGGGCCTGCGCATTGACTATAAAAAGAACATGGTTGGATTTGCAACAGATGGAGCTGCTGTCATCATATGTAAAATCTTTCCGTTGCCCAAATTTTAAAAAGTAAAACATCAGATTTATTTATTATAAAATGCATATGCCACTCATTGGTATTATATTCTCCTTCTTCTTTTATCTGCTGTGGAGACGATACCTAGAGGTGTATACAATTATATTTCGAATAGTCCAAAACATCATAATCAATTTTATAAAAATACAAAGTTTATTATATATTAAACCCAAAATGATTTTACACCCATCCAAACGCGTTGGCTTTCCATAGAGTCGGTTGTAAATCGCTTGTTAAAAAAATTAAATTAAATTAAAAATTTGTTTTCCATTTGCTGTTAATATCTATCAAATCGACAATGTAAAATTCATATCAAATAACATTAAGGATACTTATAAAATATATTTATCTTTCTAAAGGACACTCATGGTATTATTAATAATTTTAAAATGTTTCAAAGCGACAGAGAATCGCATTTTATATAATTAGATGAGAAAGCTTTTAACAATTGTAATAAGTAACTTTTTTAAACAACATTTAGTAAAAACTATTCATATTTTTGCTGTAGATTTTAAGAGCCCTTCAAATTTTCTTAATTATAAAAAATATACCTAGACATTCATGCAGCTAAAATAACTTTAACATAATTTATTCATTCTGTAATCACAGGCAAGGTTATAAGGATTCCCGACCGATTTCCCGAGCATTTCCGACTAAATTTAGTGTCATCCATGCTGCTATCTGTATTTAGCCGAATGCATTCGATGGATTGCGAGCAGTGTAGCCATAAAAGGGGATTTATCTCCAAATTTGGTATTTCAACATCAGTTTGGAAACGGAAATTTGTGGAGAGGAATTTGGGGACTATTCATTCTTAACTTACTTATTAATAGCACTTTGATTGATATTTTTAATTTTATATTTTAAATGTTTTTTCTACATGTACTATTGTTTTAAATATTTTTCTACGTTTTAGGTGTTTAAGTCCTATTAATTTAACTGCCATTGGAACAAACAGTGTATTGCACATATAAGGTAAATTAGTTTAATGAGTTCGTCATTCACTAACCTTATGCAGCTCGAAAGCAGCAAAATCAATCCCCAACTCTGTCGAGAAACTGTATACCTATTTCCTGCACTCGAAACAGTAAAGTTTAAACAAGTATTTGATTTAATAAATTAAGGTGTAGATTCAAATAAATTTTTAAAACTTGTGCAAATATCAAATATTACATCAGAGTCGGAATGCCTTTTAAGTTTTAGTACAGCCGCTATTGTAATACAACTTCTGTGAAAAATAGTACGAGTCTACCTTAACGGTTTTACAGGTAGGTGACCGACGGACAGGCGTTGAAGCGAAAGCAAGAGAGTTTTAGTTTTCCTTTTATATCTTCACTGGCAGAATCTGAGTATGTAAAATAAGAAAAAAAAAATCTATTGTTGTGTATTAAATTTACCAAGTGCGAAAATTTGCTAAATTAAGACTATTAAAACGTTAAGAAAATTGTGAGTTTTCTTTACGAACATATCCACTGTGCACTGGCACAAGAAGAAATAGACGCGCTTTCAAATAATAAGTAACAAAAACGAGAAAAAAAATAAAATATAAATAATACAAAATAAACACGTCTCTCAACTCTGCGGTTTAATTTTTCTACTTGTGGATTTGTATGATTGTATTTGAGCGTATATGAACCACAGATTTTAAGTTGGAGGATCTGTTTGTTTAGCTTCATTTGTACTTTCGCTCACATTTTTGTGGTAAATCTTGCAAAGCAAAGTTGAATAAAATTTAATAAACGGAAATGCATACAAAATTGTAGAAATAAAAAATAAAGTTTATTTAAATAAATAAAAAATACAATGACAATGCACAAATATTATACGATAAGAAAGAGCTGATGTCTTAAGTAGTCTGAAATAAACAGAAGCTTTCTTAGCACAGTGGTTTGATAGCGAAATTTTTTGACAAAAGTTTTAGTAAAGTTGATGAAATTTTTAGTAGATAAAATTAGAAAATGATAGCTAGCAGATGGATACAAAAATCATTCTGGATTTTTATTCAAACAAAAGCTAAAAGTAATTATCAATTGTATGATTACAGGTCTCTGATATACACTAGGCCTGTTATGGTAACCATTTGTTTGTTTGCCGGTTTTTGTATTTGGGTAACTTAAGTTAAAAAAAAATAAATAAATGAGAATATCATGAAATATTTATACTTGAAAGAATCAAACACATTTAAAGTAAATTAATATATAACAGTTCCAAATAATAAATTATCATATAAATACATTATTGTTTATTTTTTCTAATTGAATTGTTATATTTTCCATAAACTTTTTATTTACTTTTAAGAATACATTTCCGATTGTGTATTTACTAAAAGAAAATAAGCAAAAACAGATCAAAAAGATTTAAACTAATGGGTTAAGTAATTGAATACAACTTTTATAAAATAAATTGTGTATTGATTTTACCAAATCTGTTTCAGCAAACAAATACAGAAGAAAAAACAAGTAAGAGTGCTATATTTGGCTATGCCGAATCGTATATACCCTTCACCATCTATATAAATATAGTTTAGTGAAGTAACTCCAATCAAAAAAGCACATATTGGGTTATAGAGAATTTTAAAATAAAAAAATGCCATCGTCTGTTGATGGGTTAAGCAGTTAAAAAATTTTTAGATTTCTTCAAATGACACCCATATTGATATTTACAAAAAATCTGAAAATTTCAGAGTCCCGTAACTCGGATAATATGGGCGTGAGCCAATTTTTTATCTTGAAACATTTTTTCTTAGTTTTTAATTCTCTATCACCCCATATATTAAAATTTTTAATTAGAGTTACTTAATTGTTCTAAATGTCATGAAATAATTAGAATTGGGCGTGGTGTTTTGCCAGCTGACTCGAAGGACATGGACCGATGATGCTGATTTCCAATTGAACCTCTTTTAACTCTATATCTGATCGATTGACATATTTACTTTTTTTGTGTAACACGGACGGACATACGGACATCGCTTAATTAACTTCGCTATGCATAAAAAGTCAGAATGGATACACTTTATGGGGTCGGAAATGGATATTGTAGAAATTACACATTGAATGACAAACTTATATGTAACTTTTTTCCACTTTTTATGGTGAAGGGTATAACAAGAATATTTGAAATTATGAATTTAGTAATTAAGGAAAAATTGTTATTATGCCTGTGTAACGAAAACGAAAAGATGCTTTTGGGATTAGCATGGAACCACTGTATTGTTTTGTAGCGTTTAAAATTTTCCCTACACAAGAGATCCGAATATAGCTGCAAACAGGGTTTAAAATTCACACCAACAAACATTTTTTTTACTTGAGACTGAACAGAAAATGGTTTCAAAATAGTCAACTTCCGAATTCAGTTTACTATTTTTTCACTGTGTACAAATACTTAATAAAACTATTCAGTCATATTATCCAGTCCTATCTTCATATTTGCTACGTTCCTAAAAATGGTGACGAACTGGCTTTTCAGTTGCGTACTGTTAATTTACAAACTGAAAAGATGTTCTTTGTGTGTTCGTTTTGCTGATGAAAAATAGTAAACTAAATTTTTGGTGTATTTAGATAACGTGTACAAGTCGTGTGTTGGTTTTTTATTTAGAGCACGTTCCATTTTAATATGTTAAGCAATATGACAATAGGTGCTTTCAGTGATACTAACTTTCACTTCTATTCAAAATATTTTTTCAATAAAATTTGGATTTGGAGAGAAAAATTAGGAATTTTTCAGCCCTTTTTTTAAAAGGTGTATTAGAATTTAGTATTTAGATTTTTACCTTTTATTGAATTTTTTGATCAAATAATACAATAGCGCCGAGTTGGTCCATGGTAAAAAACGAGTTGAAATCTGAATTATTGCTATTCTTCTTATAATTCATCTTTTTTTATAGTGTACTACAAAAATCATGTTCGCAATTTTTTTGTTACGACGAGTATTTAAAAATTAATATTAAGTACTTGTATATCGTAAAAGAAAAATAATAATGGTGACATTTTTAATCTAAAATTAATGAAGATTTGGAAATAATTAGATTTTATGTGTGTGTGTAATAATCATATATTTTGGGTTTAATTTTGTTCAAATTTTGCCAGCAGCTTTTGTTTTTTTTAAAGATAAACACGTGTGTGCCTCTTAAGTAATTATCGTTAAGAAATATTGAAAACCTGACATCAATCTTTTAAGTATTTATATTTTCTTTTCTACAACATTAGTTTATCTGATATGTACAAAGCATATGCAAATGTGAATGTGATAACCATAAACCGTATGTTAAACATAGATTTTGATATACACGCGAAATTGCATATGGATAGCAATTAAATTTTTTTACATGTAGTCTAAACACAACTTTAAATTATTTTCGGTTGGCATAACCTTTAAAAACTGATTTCAGTCATTTATTTTCAGCATGCGTTAAAAATAGCAAGATTAACTGTTTAGTTGAACGTGACTGCTATTAGACGTTTTTTGAAACCCTGGCTGCAAGCATATGTAACATTTTGCTTCTTTGCGACTAAGGAATTGAATTGAATTGTAACGTATATTTATGCAAATAAGAAAATAAATACAAGAAGTTTACTTTTTGTATGATTGTTTCGCTATGTTTTTTATTTAGTAATTGGCAAAATGCAATAGTAAAAAATCCCCTGCTTGCAACTGTTTTAGTTAAAGTGACAAAATAATATTTGCATGCTTTCAACCAGATGTAGAGTCGCGAAAACAATTTTATAAATATTAACTTAGTTTTTGCAACTTTATTCATTCAATGAAAATACATGTGAGAGAATGAGTTTTACTTAAAGTGTAAGTGTACGTGCTTAAGTATAAAAATATTTAAGTATGTTGTGGCAAGAGATTTAAAAATATCTGCCTTAAAATCTTAAAATTAAGAAATATTGTAATGCGTTTAAAGGTGATTTGCATTTAATGTAGCTGTTTAAGAATGAATAACTATTTTTTTCTTTTATATCAGGGTTTCGTTAGTGTTGACTTGTGAATCACTTAACTTCAAACATGTGATGCAATCAGAAATTTTAAAGTAGAAATGCTTTAGTAAATAATAGAATTAGAAACAGAATCCTTAAATACCATTAGGAAATGGTTTATAATTTTTAATAGTAATTTTTAGCTCATGCGTTTTCTTTTGTTAAAAAAATGTTGCATAAAAAAGAGTGTAAATTGACAGCATGTTTCTTTGGAAATCACGGTTATTCCAAACGATATTTTGTTAATATTACCATTTATCGATGACTGGCAATATGAATTTGGTATTTTATAAAGAAATGTGAAGTTGATATTGCCTCGAATTGCCGTTGATATTATCGTCTACAAATAAAAAAATTAAATAAATTATAAAAAAATCCATCGCTTGCCAAACGTTTTCGAAGAGGCACTGTTCCTTCTAATGTAAAGAAACAGTAAGAAAGTATTAATTTTCGGAAATCTTTTTTTTCGTGCTATTTTCCCGATTTATTATTTAAATCACCGATATTGATTATTGAGGGTCAAAGCACGTCTCGATGGCCATTTCCTTATCGCTTACTTAAATCTTCAGGAAACTTCTGACAAACATTTTAAATAAACTAAAGATTTTTGTCCAAACAATAAAGCAAAGACAAAAATCAAAGTTTAAGCAAAAACAACAATAACCAATAGCAATTCTATTTTTCTTTCTCCGCTGTATACGGCTGAATTTTTTTCGGCTCTTTTATACAGTTGAAAGAGGATAAAAAATAATTCATTTTATGCACGGGCACTTTGCAAATATTAAATTATATTAAACAACGGGAATTTTTTTAATTATAATTATTAATTTTCGAAAGTATTGTTACTGTTCTAAATGCATTCGGCCCACCAAATACAACAAGAGACGGATGGCAAAACGTATTGTATGATGTGATCTACAAAATCATATTTGGCAAAATTCTGTTTAGATTTAAAATTTAAAGTAAAAAATATGGTTACAAATAAAATAGAATGTAAAGCTATTGGAGGCAGTATATTTAAGTAGCTGGCATTAAACCCCATGGTAGACACTTTGGCAAACTGCTCCAGTTTCCAAAGCAAGTCAACCCTAAGGGTATGGTTCAGGGAATTCCAAGTAAATGGGAACTTCCTGAAGTCATAGACAATGCCTTTTTCTGCTTGCTTAAGTAATTTAAAATGCTAAGCCTCAAGAACCTTTAATGAACTCTAAATGAAGTAACAAAGCATTAGCTTGAAATGAGTAACCTTGAATTTATTACTTACTTTTCATCTGTTAACTGAATGATTCTTGATTTCTGTCTTAGAAGTCTTCTTTGCACTATTAATTTTTTCTTGCTTTCTTCATCACTGGCTAGAGAAAATTTAAATACCCCAATCTATCAGATGCAGTTTCGAAAATCAGCAATGTCGGTCCAAGTCCTTTAACTTCTGTTCCGTAGGTGGTTGTGTTTATAATAAAAAGTTAATGAAGCAGATAAGAAAATAAAGTAAGATTTCACCTAATATAGAAATCTTTTTCTTTACTGAAGTGGGAGAGCAATCCTAAGCAAAACTTAAATTTTTTTTAATGTAAAAAAGAATTTCTTAATGCCATTTTACTTAAAACTATTTAATGGATTATCTGTATAGTATAGTACATGTAGTATCACATGTGTGTAATGAAGGTATTCGGTATTGATATGTGTTGATATGCATGGGAAGTGAAAAAAGGCAATAGCAGTTTTTGTTCTTTTGTGGCTAAAGTATGTGTAGAAATTTTTTCAGAATTAAGGCAACATGCAGAAAATATATTTAGTGATTGTTGGGAAATATTTATGTTCAGAAAAGAAAATGCTATAAGTTAATTCTCCTACAATTTCTGCAAGGCAAAAATTGTTCGAAATAAATCTTTCGATAAACCATTTACTTCTCAAGTAAGCAATCACCTATAGGAAATATTTTTGAAAATATTATAAATAATAAATTATCATAAACCCGAGGGCCAATTTTGCTTTTATCGTAAACAGAATGCAGTACAATCGTTGATTTGTGCTAGAAGCCTGGTAGCAAAAATGTGAGGAAAAATGGGGTTACTGGACGACAATGTCTCTTTTTATGCTGTATGAATGAAGGCATTATTATTATCAAAGTAGACCCCTTCCTTCATGAGTCTCTTTTCGATCCTCTTCTATCCTTAATAATTATGGACCATCGATATTTACGGCAAACTTTAGTCATTTCAAAGTCTCAGGAATTTTTTCATTATTATCCCTAGTAATTGCTAGAATTAATCTAAGGCTTAGATCTCCCATGGCTTCTTCATACAACAACTTTTTGCCGCAGACTATGTGCGGAATCATCTCGGCTTCTTTCAAGCACCATCTACAAGCATTATCTCCTTTAAACTTCATTCTAGCCAGATGCTATTTCAATTTTTAATGATCTATTACTAACACACAAATATTTAGCTTCAGCTACTACTATAAAATCTGTGTACTTTATCGGCCTTCCTGCCAAGGGACCTTGTGAGCACCATTTGATCCTGTCTGCATATAGTAGCGTTTTGCTGCCTTTTCTTTTCGCCCATAATATATAAGATTAGTAATTTTAATGTTCTCACTTTTATAATTAAAATAAAAAATTTCTTTTCGTCTATTCCTCCAAAGTTTATTTTGGATCTTTACGTACTACAAGTTTTAATACAACTGCAGATTGACATAAACTTTCCACAGCCTATATTTCCATTGTCTGTATTTGCTGATTATAAAGTACGAAAACATCTAAAAAATTGATCAAAGTATTTTAATAAATGTAAATAACACTAAATGCTAATAAGCCCCAAGCGATTTACTTTATTAGAGAAATAAATTTTTATTTAGGTTCGCAACGTAACAATATTTTTTTAAACACAAAACTTAAATGGAAACTAACCTTGGAGTTAATGTCGACGTAGGCGACGGCGTCAAATGTCAAAAAAAGTTGAATCGTATGAAATTGTATGAGATTAGTTAATCTCAACGCGTTGCAACGCCGTAAAAGTTCAATCTGTTTCAACTTTTTCGGCGTTGAAATGCCGTCAACGACGTCGACATTACCTCCAGGGTAAAAATTAATTTTTAGGAGCAGCACTTGATTCCAAAATGTAGTTCATATACCGTATGCAATATAAAATAAACAAATTCAATATTCTAATTGATGTAAAATAACATTTTTTTCTCAATAGGAATTCGGTCCGAATCACGATAAAAAAAAAATTGTATTAAAAGTTGGTCAAAAATTTAACTACTACTTAAAATAACTTCAAATCGCCAAATACAAATTATTAAACTCAAATACAAACTTTCTTATTATAATTATAATAATATTCAAAAAGTCGTTTGTTTCAATTTTCACCTCCAATAAAATTATTATACATGGGCATACAGCATTATTTAAATAACGCAGTAAGATTTTGGATTTTACTGCTTACTGAAAAAACTTTCAGTAACCAGTAAAAGTTTACTGCAGTAACCAGTAAAACTTTGATGGCAACTGCAATTTTTTTCAATAAGCAGTACAATTTTACTTAAATCCAGTGCTATTTAAATTTTGTAAATTTTATTGTACTTAAATATTAAGAATTTTGGTATCGGCATGTTTTTGAATTAATTTACCGTTTGGTCAACTGGAAAGTGACTATTAATTGATATTAAAAAATACCGTTGTAGGCCGCATTCCATTGACAAAAAGTTTCCCTTTATAAGTATATTTTGTTTTATTACAATTCGCTTAATACTGATTAGTGATGTTATAAATTTCATATGTGTTAATATCCTTTTTTCGAAAATAATATTTATATATTAAATTTTTTTAATTTCGTAACTTAGCTAAAATTAATTTTTTTTAGAAATCCAGTAAACTTTAACAACATTTAAAAAACAGTAACCATAACAGTTTAACTGATTACTGAAAATGTAACCAGTCAAATTTTACTGGTTAATGAAATTTTTTTCATAATTGATTTGCTATACATTATTCATTAAAAATATACTGCAGTATGCCCAAGTATGAAAATTATATTTTTCCATCCATTATTTCATATTAAAAATATGCATGGGAATAATTAATTAATATAGACTAATTAATTTATAATTTCATTAGCTTTGAAGGATAAGTAATGCTATTGGGTTTTTTTATTATTTTTCATAAACTATTAAGTGGTTTCAAAATTATATTATTACTAATAAACGTCACTCCTTCCTTGTTTTGTACAAAAAAAAGGTACAGCAGAGCATTATTTTAAAATATTATTTTTCACAAAAATATAGTGACTTTAGATCTCAGACATAAAATTGCTGATTATCAAAATATTGAAATATAAATCCATTTACAAAAGGGATAACATTTATTTATATTATGCGCAGTAGAATCTTCTGCTATCCTAAATTTGCTTTTTATCAAAACAATTATTTTTTTCCATTAGTTATAAGTAATTAAATGCTTTATCAAAATTTCGCCACTAATACTAAAAACAATTATAAGTAAAATAAAATCCTTAGCATTAAATGGTAGTTAAATATTTTTTATTGTCATTATTTTAAGCAATGCCAATGAAAATGTTAATGGTAATAAAAAATCCTAAACTTTAACAGTCTTATTCACAAAAATTTCTTATTGTAAGCTTAATGTATACTTTAGTTATTAAACACTTTTTGTTTTATTAACCATTAATAACAATTTTTATTTACAAACGTTTAATAACGTAAAATTAACTATTAAACGGTTTTTATAGTATTGTAGTTTTATGTTGGCAACATCATGTCATATTATATGTTAATTTACGTTTAGTGATGCGTACAACAATTAACCAAATACCTGAATAATTTTTTTTTTATAATTAAAAAAGAATAATGAAATCAGCAATAATATTATTTGTCATAACTTAAATTATCATTATTTTATTATTATTTATTGTTTTATATCAGAAAAAATTTTAAAGTAATAAAAAAATGGTTTTTAACCTTTTTTTATAGAATGATTCACTGAACGAGTACAAAAAAGTATCCAAATACCGAGCTTGGCATTACTGTTTGAACATCACTATATTATTTTTTTTATATATGATACAAATTTGCAAATTTTTTATTTATAATTTTTATTTTCAAATCAATAAAATACAATGTTTTAATTATGAAAGAGCAATTAATTAAATTATGATATTTTTTCTATTATAAACACATTTTCCACAAATATTAATAGTAAATTTGGTATTTATTACCTGGAAACGTATCGTTTTCTTTAATTGCAGAACAGATAAAGTTATTACTAAATTTTTGCATTTGAAAAACCAATTGTAAGTCCATCTAATTAACTACGAAAATGCTACTTCAAAACCCCAAAATAATTTGGGAGTTATTGTGTTTGATTTCATTTGCATTTTGTGGTCTTAAATGGTGTAAATAAACACATATGGTTGTAATTTATATTTAAGTATGTTTTAAACACCTATTGTAGAAACTAAATTTATTATATTCGTTATATTTTTTTTAATAGTTTTTCACACTTTTACAGTAAAAAATTTTACGGGAAAAATGCTTTTCAAAACTTATTAGAGATTTAAAGAAGGGTAACTGCTACATTAAATATTTGAAATTTATAAATGATTAATAACAGCGAAATAGTGCTATTAAGCGTTTGTGAATACTACTTTAGCGATTTTTTCTTATTAACCTCTTATTAAGCAGTTTAAAATTTTTGTGAATAAGACTGTAAAACTTTAAATATTAAAATAAATTTCGTTAATATTAGTTTATATATATATTTTTTTTTTAATTTTTCTCTAACATTTAATTTAGCAATTAAAATCATACACATTTGCTTGCTGGTAATGTTGTAAGTATATTTTGTTGAATTTAGTTTTAAATTTAATTTAGGTTACAACTTAAAGAAAAAGTCTTTTAAGGATGAAGGAGTTTCGTTAGAACTGGATGTTATTTGATACGAAAAGCACCGTTAAATAAACAATTATTTTTAGAAATTTTGCTTTTCTAAGTTAATTTAATTCTTTATATATTTAAATGAATAATATTCTTGGTTTATTTTTGAAATTCTAAAATATAAAACGAATGTATATTTAAGCATAAAGAAAACTCAAAGTTGTTCAGCATAATTCTAGAAGAAAGAATTTAAGATTTATTTTTATTGCAATATTCAGTGGAAGGTAACACAAAAAAAACACATTTTCCATTTACTTTATTTATATTTTCATTCAAAGCAGTTTGTAAAATAAAGTAAATGAAAATAGTAGACGTAGAAAACTTGGACAATGAAACTATAAACCTCTACTTTAACAAAAATTTAAGTAAATTGCTGCTGAGAAACTAGAAATATAACAAAAGATTTTGTAGTACTAAAAACCAACAGTAGCTTGTATAAAGTAAAATTGTAAAAATAAAAGAGAAAAAAGAAAACCTTTTAAATTTAAATATTCATGCATTTGATAACCTAATAATGAATGAAAAAGAGAAATGTATTAAAACAAAAACAAAAAAAAAACTGCAACTAAAAACCCTTAAATTGAAATTTACTAAATAAATTTTATGTCGAACGCACAGGTTTTTCTTTTTGTTTCCACTTATAAAATCATACTCTCATACCTTGTTGGTTTTTTTGTGTGTGTGTTTTTTTTATTAAATGACACTTGAGTACCTTGTTACCTAGTTCCGAATATTCGGTATCCGTTTACGTGCAAAGTGCATTCTTGTCTAGATTTTTTTCTTTTCGTTGCTTAACTGTATGACGATGATGTTGTCGGCAAAGATGATGTTACTGCTGCTAAGTTAAAAAAAAAAACGTAAAAGACGAAAACGTAAAATTGACAAGTCTTACAGAGCGTCAGTAATAATTTCCAATTATCATCTTGTACCAGTTTGCTTAAAAGCTTTTTAACAACATGGTTAATTGAATTTCGGAGGACAGTAAGTCAAACGATGAACAATGCATTTATGATTTTTGTTTATAAAATGTTGGGAAAAATATGTCAGCAAAATTTTAAAAAGAAGACTTTGTTCTTATATAAAAGTACATAAATTTATATAAAAAAACAATAGCTTTTATATGAATATGATTACTAAGGTGCAATTCTGTTGTATAGTTGTTAATATTTAACGAGGCAATGAATACAACACATTTAGTCACAATCAGTACGTGACCATCAACGCAAACTACGAAAATATATCAAGTTTTAAATTCTGACGTACTTTGAATACTTTGTCAGCTATCTATTACTTCTTTTTCTTTGTTTTCTTTTAACTCTTGCTGCGTTTCACTTGTACTCTGTGGAATTAATAAAATAATAAAACACAAATTAAATTAAATGAATAAAAAAAACAAATTTAATTTAAAAGTAAATAAAAATAAAGATCAAATTTTGTTTTAATAACCGTCAGCAAAACACTCATTGTGCCAACTTCATCCGTCGTTACTTTGACTTCATTTGACTACGTCAAAGTTTAACGTATGACGGACTCTATGGCCTTAAGTTTAAAATTTTTCCACCCGATATCACATACATAAATTAAAATATAATGAAAAATCTGGAGCTAAAATATTTTTTTGTTTCGATCTCATAAATAGCGCCACTTGCTGTATGACTATTGACTGGGTGTTATATCCTGTTTTTCTTTATTTGATCTCAATGTGTATGTTAATTACGAAACAATTAAGCCGTAATTTAAGACTAAACTTTTCGCATTTTTATAGCTAATATTTAATAAGAATTTGTCGCCACACATTCGCGTCTCTTTAACATTTTTTTCTTTGAAAAACTGTCATAATGCTGACAAAATTTGACATCATTAGAATGACAAATTTCTCCATTTTGCCCCATGATAATCATTTCGTTATCGACCTTTGTTTGGTTGTTTCTAAAGCTCGTAACGATTTAGAATTAAATTTAACCAAAATAAGAAAATATAAAATATGCTTAATCTAAAGAAAAATGTTATTTCAAACCACTGTGCCTAAATAAAAACGGTTTATGCTCTCATAAAGCAAAAATATTAAAAAAAAACAACAACAAAAAATTACTCAATTATAATACGACGGTTGCTATATATATTTCTGGCCTGGCAACACTGAGTGCTGCCAAGTGCAATCTGACATTTCCATTGGAAAGTTTGTAATTTTTAAGCATAATCGTACTCAAAACGTTTTGACATACGACCATTATTTGTGTTGTTAACAGTCACTTGAAAAAATTAATATAGAAAAAAATGGAATTAACTCGTGAACATTTTCGTGCCATCATTTTTCACAACTTTCGAAGTGGATTATCACGACAAGAGTGCATTGATTAACTTAAATCTTTGTATGGCGATGAAGCACCATCCTATAGCACTGTGAAAAATTGGTATAATGAATTTAATCACGGCCGAAGCTCGCTCAAAGACGAATTCCGTGAAGGTCGTCAAAAACGGCTGTTGTTCCAGAGAACATTGATGCCGTGCGTGAACTCATAATGCAAGATCGACATGCGACATACCGAGAGATAGAGACATCCTTGGACATTTCTTCCACCAGCATACATTCGATACTGCATGAACAACTGGCCGTAAAAAAGGTTTGTTCTCGTTGGATCCCGCACAATTTGAAAGTCGTTCAAAAAAAGGCTCGTGTCGATTGGTGCAAAGAAATGTTGCAAAAATACGATTACGGTGCTTCAAAAGATGTTTATAAGATCGTCACAGGTGACGAATCATGGATTTATGCGTATGAGCCCGAAACTAAACAACAATCGACCGTGTGGCTCTGCAGAGACGAGCAAAATCCAACGAAAGTTGTTCGTGGAAGAAGCACTTCGAAGCAAATGGTCGCCTGTTTCTTCGGCAAAACTGGTCATGTGGCGACTTTTCCGCTTGAGCAAAGTAGGACGGTCACTTCTGAGTGGTGCACTACAATTTGTTTGCCTGAAGTCATCGGAGAAATTCGAAAAACCAACAAGAGAAGACGAATCATTGTTCACCATGACAATGCGAGCTCTCACACATCAGCTCAAACCAGAGCATTTTTGACGGGCCAAAACGTCGAATTAATGGGTCATCCGCCGTACAGCCCTGACTTGGTATCTTATGACTTCTTCTTGTTTCCGCACATCAAGAAAAAAATGCGTGGTCAACGATTTTCGTCGCCAGAAGAAGCTGTTGAAGTGTTCAAAAACCATGTTTTAGAGGTGTCTCAATCGGAGTGGAAAAAGCGCTTCGACAACTGGTTTGAGCGCATGCAAAAATGTATAAATCATGCTGGAGAATACTTTGCAAAACAATAAAACCATTTTTGATTATAAATATTCGCATTTTCACTATTAGGCCAGAAATATATAGAGCATCCCTCGTAAATAAATGTAAATTTATTGATGAAGTCTTTCATTGGATTGGTGTCAGTTTTCGTCATCCTGATGAAATATATATTATAAAAGTGATGTCAGAAATCTTACAATAAGGGGTGATCATTACAATGATAATATTTTCTGTATGTAGAATTATTTAAAAGAATAAAAAAAAATTATCAAAAAGAACATCATTTCGTATTTATTAATAGTGTTGCTTTACGACGGCTTTAGTGGAAAAGATGTCAAAAAGCTTTCTAGCTGACAGCATGGGCTGATTTCATTTAGGTAGCCAAAGCCCTCCTTAAAAAATAGGTTGTCATTAACGATGACAAATTTGTTTCACTTCTTACCTTTTTTTTGTTGCAGAAATGTGAGTTGTATTTCCTAACACTATAACTTTTTGCTCCTTATATTGTGTGTAGAGGTTAGCACTCTTTAAAAAATCCATTTCTTTGCAGAAGTAATATTTACATTAAATAAATACGTGGTCTCTTCATCCTCAGTCTCGAATGTCCATCCATCCAATATAATTACATTAACTATTGGGACACACTTATATTCCATCTGTAAACTTTATACGTGTTATAGCGGACCTATAACTACAGTTCCTTTTTAATTTCAACCGTCTGTCTATAACTGTTTTGTCATATATATCGAACTACATCAACAGTTGACCTACCCTTTAATTTGTAATATAAAATATTTATATGTCTTACTATACCAAACAAAGTAGTGGGCATTCTGTCTGATTTTAAGCTGTTTGTATAGAACGGTTCATAAGATACAGCCATATAGGTCAAATTACATTAATTCCGGGCACACCCTTTAATTTATAAATTCAAATCACAAATATGTTATTATGGCGGACTTAACGATGCAGGTCTCTTGTAAATTTCAAGTGTCTGTCTACAACTGTTCATAAGTACGGCAGTATACATCAAATTAAATGAACTAGTGGGGTACCCTTTAGTTTATAATTTTGAATAACAATACTTGTTACTAAAACGGTCATAGCTGTCGACATCTTGTCCAATTTGTATGCGTTTGTCCATATAGGTAAATTTACATCAATTATTGAATACCCTTTGATTTCCAAAATCAAATTATAAACTTATAGTAGGCATAGAAACGCAGGCCTCTTAGATAGTTTAAGCTGTCTGTCTATAACGGTTTGGCCGTATACATCAATTTACGTTTACTATTAGGACTCCCTTCAAATTCCAAATCCAATTGTTATAGCGGGGTTAACAATACAGCTTCTCTATAAATTTCGAGCGTCTGTCTACAACTTTTTTAAAGTATGGGCATATATGTACAACAAATTAAATGAAGTAGTGGGGCACCCGTTACTTTATAATTTTGAATATTAATAGTTGTCACTATAACAGTCTTATCTTTCGACATTTTGTTTTTAATTTACAAGCATTTGTATATAACGGTTCGAAAGATTGGCCCATATAGGTCAATTTGTGTCACCTGTGGGGACACCCTTTAATTTGTAGATTTATTTTTCTATTCATTTTTGCTATTGGGAGCTATAGTGATAATTTTTGATGAGTTTTTTTAAATTTTAGCATGGTGCCCTAATACTCTTAAAAAACAAGTATGGGGCCACCCTTTAATTTTTCACGTTATGAACTGTATTTAAAATGGAACCAACCTGCAAGTAGCACCTTTCAAATAAAGAAAAAAAAACTTCGAAATCGATGCAGAAATGACTGAGTAATGCGAGTGCAAACATAAAAAGCAACATTCCGTCAAATTGATAACCTCCTTCTTTTTTTGAAGTCGATTAAAAATTACACTTTAACAGTTTCATATTTTACTACTTTATTTTGTTGAATTTTCATTTGAAATTTTTTATTTTTTATTTCATAACAAATAATCCTTTGTGGTATTATATTGAAACATTTTTTCTTTTATTAATAACTCAAATAAGAGAAAAACATTTGGTTGGTTTTGTCAGCGCCGAACATGGGGGATAGATGGACATGCTGATAATGGTGGGAATTTATTGACTGTTACTGACAACATTATCCTTCTGTTTTGCATGTTACAATTTCTGTGTTGTAATCATGCGGCTGTCATTGCATTGATGACATAATCTTTTTAGATCCGCTGACAATAAATTCAGTGTAAGAAATAAAAATTAATACGTTGAAAATTTAATTTATGTTTTTATATTGTCTTTAATATTTTATTTCTATTAACTGCAGATAATAAAATTACGCAAAATTGTAGTATAAATGGACTTTTTAAAATAAGATAAGATAAAATGGCTTAATTTTATCAATTAATTTAAATATTATAGATAAGTGTTGATTATACGCTAAGGTGTTTAATTTTTTTTTAAGTGAATTTTGTTGTTCCAGGATAACTAATTGATCTAACAGGAAAATTTGTTGGTACCACACATATTCCTCTTAAAAAATGTGCTGATCAATTTATGTTTTCTAATTTTTTATTTCGATTTTCAATGCTATTAATTTTAAAAAGTAATTCTAATCATTCATTTCGATTTTAATTTATCTCAACTTATAAGACTAAAACAAACAACGAGGTCTCATAGAATATACGAAATTGCTTCTTCAATATTAATTTTCCATTGTTAAGGGAAGATTTTTATTTAGAATTGTGGATGAAGATCAGAAACTTTAGAAACTGAAACTTTTTAAATTAGCGAAGCATCTGATGCCGTTATATCGTATTTGTAGTTGATACAACGATTACTTACGAACTTCAAAGTAGTGATATACAAACATTGTAAGTTTTTATTTAATTTTCAAAAAAAAAAAAAATTGTTGTGCACGTGTTTTTAATTTAATAATTTGAAAATTGCCGTGCGTAAGAATAAATTATCGTAGTGTTTTTGATATTTTATTTTTCATCCTGTTTTAACTGTATAAAAGAGCCGAAAAAATGTCAGCCGTATACAGGGGAAAAAGAAAAAATAGAATTACTGTTGCTTATTGTTGTTTATGCTTAAACTTTGATTTTTGTCTTTGCGTTATTGTTTGGACGAAAATCTTTAGTTTATTTAAATTTTTGTTAAAAGTTTCCTGACGAGCTAAGAAGGAGGTAGCGAAATGGACATCGAGACGTGCTTTCACCCACAATAATCAATTTCGGTGATTTATAATTTAAATTGGGATAATATAAAAAATAGAACAATTTTTTTTTGAAAATTAATTAATTTAATAATTGTTTCCCTTGTTTTTAATTTTATATAAATAAACGTTAAGTTTTATTTTTATATTCTCTGTTAACATTTTAACTATACATAGAATGGGTTTTGATGGAAAATTTGGTGAAAATTCTGCCTTACATCATCGAGGCTACAAAAGCTATTAGCAAGGTCACTGCTGCGAAACTATTGCAGAGACTTATTAACGAGTCCAAGAAACATGAGCCTGAGCTGTAATTCTACTAAAGAAGAAGTCGAGAAATACCCTAGGTCTCCTAATATATAAAGAGATTTAGATACGTTTCTGGCCGCCTTATACCTAACTTAAAAAATGATGGCACACCAGAATTTTTGTAGCATTTGAGAGATTATTTTGGCTGGTTCTGTTTGAACAGATCTTTCTTCCCAAAATTTAAGAAGAATTTTCTTCTTGCACATCTTAGTAATATTGAATGTAAATATTTTATAATAATGAATTATTAATTAATTTATTTTGCATTAATTATAATAGCGGGCTGTAATGCTTATGTTTTGTTTAAAATTATTTTTATGCAAAATGTTTTTAAAATTTGCATTTCTTAACAAAGGAATTGAGTTCGTTTTGACTTAAGTTCAATTTCATTTTGTTTCTAAAAATTTTTAAAAAAGAAAAATTATTAACACTGCATGCGGACGTAAAATAGGAGAAGTTAGAAAATTAAGGAGTTTCAATATTTATTTATCTTATATTTAGCTTACTTGGATCTTTTTTACCTTAAAGTTTTATTGGCATTGTATGAAATATTGACAGTGAAAAAAAAATTAGTTACCATGCTAAAGGTTTTTTTTAATAAAATTATTTTAACAAGTGGCAATGAAATTTTAATTATTCATTACAAGTAAATAAAATTAATTGTTAATATTTAATTTTAACTGATATAAGTTTAAAAATTAATATCTGAAATATAAGGTCACCCTACACCCCAGCTAGCAGAAAATATTACTTACACTAACACATGAAGATGTTCCTACGAGTATAATTTATAAAATTTTCTAAAAGTTTTAAATCATATTTATTTCAAAAAATTTTTCATATTAAAATGCAATTATAAATAATACTCTACTATATTTTGTTACTCAATAATATGACTTTGTTTTTTATTAATTATAAATTAACCTTTTTATTCAAAAGCATTAGATAAAAAATGGCAATGCTAAACAAATAATTAGCAATTCACTACTCCCATCTATGATATATGGTTCATAATTGAAAATATTATCAAATCAAAATTATTTAATTAAATCTAAATCTGGCAAAGGCAATATTTGAACTTGGCATAGCAGTATCATACAATCTTACTGCATTTAAAAAAGTTTCCTTTCTAAATTAAAGGAAAATATAAAGTTAATAACGAATCGGAAATATAAATACAAATGTTTTTATATTGAAATTTAATAAATTCGTTAATTGATACAATGTTTTATTTAATTAGATAAATTATTTCTTGTCTTTTTAAAAACTTTGTATTTATTTTTAATTAAATTAAATAAATTTCAATTAATTAAATAATTGCGTTAATTACAAATTTAATCAAATTTTAAAGCATAAGAAACCTTTATTGGTTGCAAACTATTTTTTCTGAGCAAAAATGCTTTATCAATGAAAAAATCTCATATATATTTTTTATTTTTAAATAAAAACAACAAAATTTTGCAAACTGTTTACCTATTTATGTACATGTGCTACTGAATACTCTTTGTAATTATATGCACCACAGCAGAACTTACTGGCTTTTCAAGAGTATTGCGTAAATAATACAGCTCAGCTTTCACACAAAAATTCCCATTGCAAAAAAAAAAAAAAAAATTACGCATTAGAGATATTAGTTACAACAATGATTTTGTAGTCTTTACAAAAAACAAAACGTTAAAAATACAAAACTACTTAATACAAAATTTTTAATTATTTTTTATCTCTCGGCTTGCAAAGTTATACGTATCTGCAAAACAAAAAGTAAAAAATAATAATGTTTTAAATTCATGTGTTTGTATGTACTTTTTTGCAAAAATGTGAGTATGGAGACTCTGGATGCAATCATGTTTGTACATGTGTATGCTTATGTAAAATGCATATGAAATTTTTCGTCTTTTTGTTAAAAGAGGATATGAGTATTAACGGTTGTTTGTAATGTTTCTATAGAAAAGACACTTGAACATTTGAATTGCAATTCAACTTGCCCAAGGTTTTTGCTTTTTTAATGTTTTTAATATTTTTCATTAACAAATATATGAATTCTTCTGAGAAAATAAACATTTCTATGAAATTGATATGGAAAGTGGAATATGATCATGTTACAGTGAGGGGAGGTGAGTTATTCCAGAGAAATCAACTACTATTTGGTGTCAGTTTTCAACAGCTTATTAATTTCTAGCTATAAGCTGTTGATATTTGATCTCCGAAATGATCAAGAAATCAATTATTGATTTTTGGTTATCGTCTGGTAAAATTTGGCTTTATTTCTTATTAATATAGATTAGGATATTTAAAATTAACACTTCTGTATACCAGGACGACCCGTTGTAACGCCTGAGAGGAAAGCCTTTTGCCAACCACTTAGACACTAGATCTTTCAAACGCAGACTCCCACAAAAACCGGCTCTCAATGGAGGGTGATGAACAATAACAAAGATAATTAAAGACACGGGAATATTTTTTTAAATTTCATTTTCATAAAAAACTTCGTGCTATTTTTATTTAATTATCCCGATTAAATTAATTACCGATATTGATTATTTTGATTAATTTAATCGGGATAATTAAATAAAAATAGCACGAAGTTTTTTATTTTTCATCCTCATTCAACTATATAAAAGAGTCGAAAAAAAGTCGACCGTATACAGTAGAGAAAGAAAAATAGAATTACTGTTGGTTATTGTTGTTTTTGCTTAAACTTTGATTTTTGTCTTTGCTTTATTGTTTGGACAAAAATCTATAGTTTATTTAAAATGTTTGTCAGAAGTTTCCTGAAAAGTTATGTAAGCGGTAACGAAATGGACATCGAGACGTGCTTTGACCCTCAATAATCAATATCGGTAATTAATTTAATCGGGATAATTAAATAAAAATAGCACGAAGTTTTTTGTGAAAAATAACAAAGTGTTTTTCTAGTTCATCTTCCTCATGGTGCTAACTGCTGTAGGAAACGTAATGTGGAAGACTTAAACTTCTGGCTGTCACACAAAGTACATATGCAAAGACCTCTGTATCGTACATGTAGTTGATCTGCATGGTTCCTTGTTACATTTGCTTAAAGATCGCCTTCAAGCAACTTTGTTTTAATAAAAAATACCTTCTTCACTTTTAAGTGATCTAAAGAGTAAATGTCTTCTTCTTCTTATTAAACTTGTAGAGTTAAACAAATCATTTTCCTACCATTTGTTTCTCAAGTGTACTTCTAGGTTTAAGTATACAGTAACGCAAATTTGTTGCTTCTATTCCAAAGTCATTCTGTTTTCAATTCATCATGAGTTCATTCATGAATAAGCAGCGCCTCTTAGTTATGCAAACTTACTTTGAAAATAAGTTATCAATGCACGCAACTTATGGATGACTTTGTTATTTTTGTGGTACGCATTATTGTTCAAGTGAGCAAGTCAGACATCGATCTGAGTATAAATTTAAAATAACAGCAACACTTTGAAGGAATGTGCGCACTGAAAAGAATATTGTCCCTATTAACGAGGTTGTGGAATTCAAATTTATCGCTTCGTTGTCAGTCTTAGGAATTAAGGGTTCTTGTCAACTACAAGATTTTTTTTCGCAATGTTTTGGTCTACACACGTGTAAGATCGCGATGGTATGCTTTTTTATGTTTCGCTTAGAGCAGCTGGAAACCAATTTATTCTATCGAAAAATCGTGTTTAGTTATTAAGCTTATTTTTTTGGTTTAAAAATTTGTTAATTAATAAAATTTGCGCAAGTGGAGCAAAACCAAGCCGCAGTAGACGCTATAGGTACCTTCATATGAATATGTGGTGCGGTTTGTACTCTAGTGGTATTATTGAACCTCTGTTTTTCACATATAAGACCATCAGTGAATTTTAGTTTAAAAAAAATATGGTTATTGGAACTAGGCAACATGTAACTTCAACAGGATGGCTAGACTGCAATCATCGACATATTGAAATCAAATTTGAGTTGGTCTCCTACATCATGAAATTTGACACCTTCAGCTATTTTCTGTGGGACAATGTACATCAGCAATAACAGACTCCTTGGAGATGGGGTTTGTAAGTCTCTCTACACAACACACCAATTTTTAACATTTGTTTTTTATTAACTGCAAAATTAATAAACATTTTTTGCTCTCCTTCTCTTAAGTAACAAAAGTCTTTCAACGAGACAAGAAGGAAATGATATTTTTGTTTAGAAACTTATAAAATGAAATAACAAAAAAAAAAAAACCACACAATCGAGGATTCTAAGACCATCTTTTAAATTGTACAATGTCAAAAGTGTATTTGTATTGTTAAAACTTTTTTAATTAGAATTATATTGTTTGAAAAGTGCAAAGGAATTTAGTGAAATGTAATGCTATAATTAGATTTAATTTGAAACATACAGAGAGCATAAATGGAAATTATAATATTTGAAATTTTGTCCAAAATACGTTTGAAAATCTGAAGGTATGTGTATGTGTGCGTGTGTGTGTGTCGATGATCTAATCTGCCACTGATCTGACTTTAATGATATGTTGTGTATGAAAATCTTTATTTATTAGCAAGTTTTAAACCAAAAAAGATTAAAATAAATTTGTAGTTACTTGACTTTCAAATTAAAGCTTCAAATGGTTTGATTGTTTGCTTTTTGTATATTACTTCTAGTATTTTTATATTATTATGAGCTTACGCCCTGATTATTATAAATACTTATTAAAAACTATTCGTATCGACAATCGTACGAAAAAAATTACGTGATACGTTAATCGTGTGAACTAAATGGCATTATGACATACGATTGTAAACGGATCTTAATCTTTTGATTAATTCACATTAGTTTTCAAGTTAAAAAATTTAAGAGCAAAAGAAAGAGTATAAAAAAAAAATCCCGTTGTTTAAAATGTTTAATATTTGCAAAGTGCCTGTGCATAAAATAAATTATCGTAGTGTTTTGTGATATTTTATTTTTCATCCTCTTTCAACTGTATAAAAGAGCAGAAAAAAACTCTGCCTTATACAGCAGAGAAAGAAAAATAGGAGTATTCAGGCTGGTCAGTTTTTAAAAATTTTTTGTTTCCAAAGGTCAAAACCGATTTTTTGCCTATAGCGTTTGATGAAAGGACTGCTGGTTCAACTAACACTTCTTCACTTGGCACCAGCAGCTTTTGTTCAAAAAGGCCCACTTCATTCTGGTTTTTCAATTTAAAAAAAAAAAGTTTTTTCTTCGATTGATACCTACTTTTGGTCAGCCATAAGCACAAAATTATACATATAAATTATTTTCTTGCACAAAATATAAATTGCGAATAACCTTTTGTAAAATCTTTACATCATTAACTTGTGGTACTAGTGCGTTCATACGCTTAGAAAGCTTATCATACAGTCTGTTAGCAGTAGAGTTTCCTTATGCTCAAATAGGAAGAATGTTTTTTTTTGCCAAATTTTTGTATTCATTCATGAATCTTAGATTTAACTTATTAAAATAATAACTTTATCATAAACTAAAATTACATTTTTTTAATTCGCATTTTTCTTAGTGAACTTATTGCATTTTTCATCTTATTCGAACTAAGTTTCGTTAACGTACGACAGTTCATTTATAAGATAACGTATGTTTTAATCTGCGTTATTGTGAGTTATCCTCCGTTAACGTGTGTCATAATCCGAAAAACGTATTTTAACGGTACGTGTTGTACGTACACGGATGTAACAATTCCACCCCTGAACTTATTTTACGATTCTCTGTATAAATTCTTTTTACTTATCTTTCTTATGTAAAAGTTAGAATATAAATTCTTCTTCTTATTGCAACAATTATATTCCAATCTATTTTCTTATTTTATTAATTCACTCCAACACAATATCAATACTTATTTGGTATTCCCTGACGACGTTGTCTGTTTATCGACCTCTGTAGATCTAGTTAAGTGAAGTAACTCCAATCAAAAAAGTAAATATTGGGGTGACAGAGAATTAAGAAATAAAAAAATTGGCACTACATATATATATATATATATATATATATATATATATATATATATATATCTATATCTATTACATAAAAATGACATCGGCTCCTAATGGGTAAAGCATTTTTAAAAAATTTTAGTATTTTCTTAAAGATCTTTTCAAAAGATTTAAAATGATACCCATATTAATTTATATATAAAAATTTCAAATCCCCGTAGTTTGGAAAATATGGGCGAGAGCCAATTTTTTCATCTAAACTTTTTTTAGTTTTGTGATTGAAGTTACTTTATTGTTCCAAATGACTTAAAAATATTTGAGGTGGGCGTGGTGTTTAGCCTGCTGCCTCGGAGGACTTGGACCAATCATACTGATTTTCAATAGTACCTTTTTCGATACTATATCTGATCGATTAACATATTTTTTTTTTTTGTAAAATCAAGTTTTCCTCGGCAAAAAAGTTTTAACTGTTAAAATGCGCTCAAACTCTGGCAAATTATCGCGAATAGATTGACGCTTGAACAATGTTACCAAATAATCTAGATTTACTTTGAAAACCACTAGTATAATCAGTCATCAATCAATTGTTGAGCAATGAGGCTTAGCTTTGGCTATATGGACTTGTTAATAAATAAAACTGTCGCATACGGATTAAAATCAATCTGCAACAGAACCTACAAACTCTATTAACATGCTAATGACATCAGTGAACTTTATTTATTCAAATATGAAGCCGAAACTCGCGCTATATTCGATAGAGATCATTATTGTAATATGTGGATGACATTCATTCAGGCGAAATGTGGTTTTAACAGGATAACGCAACCGTCTTCTTAATGAAAGCAAAATTTGACGAGCAGTTGATTTCGAGCAAGGACGCGCAATTCGCACTATAAGATCGTGCCATTTGACACTATCGATTACTTTTTGTGGGGCCATGTTTAATGCTGATAATTCAGCAACAACTGACGCCTTAGGAGTCAACAATATTCGTGTTATTCGTAACATACGGTCAGCAGAGATGGAGAACTGGCTTATAATTCGGAATACGTTACGTCAAGAATAGCCGCGATGGCCATATATAAATGAGCCGGTTTTTCTAAAAGTGGTATAAGTCCACTTTTGCAAAAAAACTTAGTTAAAGCTAAATTTAATGAGCTATAGGATCCTTCTCTCTTAATTTTAATAAAGTTCAACCTTGAGATAAAATAAACAAAAATAAATTTTCTATACAATGCTATTGCATTGCATTGGAATACGTCTACTCCTAAAACAATGTTACAATTTTCTTTCAAACGACAAACATTTTGCAATTGTTGAAACAGCATTAAAGAAAAAGACCAACTATACACTGCTCAAGACTATTGTAATATAATAAAGGCTTGCCGAAAAAACACCGTCATTATCATTTGGTAGGAAATGAAAAGAGAAGACTTAGCCTTAACTAAATCTCTACAAGAGGCAATATTCAACAAAAAAAAAAAAAAAAAAACAAAGAACAGAGAACAGAAAAATTTTAAACTGCCTTAAAATATGTTGGATGCGGTTTAAAAAGAATGAAATGAATGAAAGAAAATGCTCCATTCAAAACAATTTTTTTGTTTGGAAAAAAGAGAAGACCAAAAAAAAAAAAATTATATGTTATCACTACGTAAAACTTCGTAGAGCACAGCATGAGAGAAATATAACGATATGATAAGCTTATTACCTTATATACTGACTATTCACCATAAATACTTCAGTATGCTAATGTTTAAGAAAATTAAGTATAAAATAATTTTTCCTTATTTAAAGACAAAGCAATCAATATGTAATATTTTGTATTGTTATTCTTATTGTTTTTAAGATTCTAAGGGTCTTTTTATAAGTTGTTACTAACTGAGATGAAGTAAATGCAATCGGTAATTATCAAGTAAACCAAGTTTAAAGGTAAGTCAGAAGACTACGAGCAATAGTAAAGGCGCGAAATCGAAAAACTATAAGCACTTTAAAGGAATATCGTGTAAAAAGATATGCATAAAATGTAGCATATGGGACACTACAAAAAAAACTCCTCTTTGCTCTAAAATAGTATACTGCTTTATATTTTTATTTTTGTAGCGCTATGTGTTTAAACTTGTAGATTACTCACAAGGAGTTGTTTATGTAATCTTACATATCAAATATTATTATAGATTTGTATCTAAACCATAGCCAGTGTGTTCATCCCGTAGACAAAAACACTTTTATTTTAAAAATAATTTTTACAATAAAGTTCATAGAGAAAATATTTTTTATATCAAATTATTATCTTTAATACAAATCAATTTAATTTCAAGCCCTTAACAGTTGAAGTACAATACAACTTCTTCACTTCTCATAAATATTTCTTACAACTCATGCCAACAACAGATGAGTAACAAATAATTTCAATTTATTATAATTGAAAGATTGAAAGACATGGACACATAAACAATTTCTACAATCACTGAACTGATTACAACGATGCATGTCATTAACAATTCATGTGGCAAACACAACTCATTGTAAAACTTCAAACTCTCTTAACAAACAAGCAAACAAACAAAGGCAATGGCAATGGCAAACAGAGCTTGTTACAAGCAGGCAACACAAACAAAAAGATGTTGCAAATACGAGTAGTAGTAATAAAACAACTACAAAGACAAAAGGGAAAATAATATCAGCAACAAAAACCGGAAAGTATACACCAGCATTATTACATTTTCATGTACCACACGATAATAACTGAAAGTACCAGTATAAATAGTCCTTTGAATGATTTCAGTAAAAAGTAAAACAATTTTTTTTTATTATAATTATGTTTCTTGTACTTTTCATTTTCCTTTTGTATTTTAAAAGGACATTTTTATACAAAAAAAAAAAAAAAAAAAATAAAATACAAATAAAACTACAACACAAGTAAAGAGCATAATGAAATATTTATTAAAATAAACTGCAATGATAATAATAAAAAACCATCTGTTAAAACGGCAAAAAGATGATGAAGATGCAGAACGGTAAAAAACATTATATTAATTTTCCATATGGAATATGAATAAAGCAAACAATGGCATACAGCCATACATACATACATACATGCATACATATATATTGGAATACCAAACTAAACAACTGATTGGGGTTGTTGTATTTATTAAAATTTTGTTATTTAATGAAATAAAGTTTTTTATTTTCTTTTTTAATTTAACTGTGAAAAACTAAGGAATTAAGAGTTATAAACAGTTTTTGTAAATAAACCGCACATGTGATTGGAAATAAATTAGAAACACTAAAACTATATATGGATTTGATAAAAAAAAACTGACTAGAAAGAAGAAGAAGTTATTATTATTATTATCTCTCTTTTTTACTTAATTCCCATCTGGTCGAAGGTTTTTCCATACAAACTTTTTCTTTAAACATGATTTACAATATAAAAAGTTATAAAAATCGTTTGGTTGTTAATAGCATTAAACGTTAGAATGAAAAAGCTATAAAATTAAATTAAATTAGTTTATATATAATGAATTGAAATTGATTTTGGCTTAAGTTCTTTTTATAATTTCTAAAAACCTTTTTTTTATAAATTAAAAACATTACTTAAGCCAAAATCAATTTCAATTCATTTTTGTATCCGCAGTTTAACTTATAATTTAATAAAAAGTTTTAATAAATTTATATTTTCTTATGACTGTGCCACAGCCGGTATTTAAATACAAGATTCTTTTGTGATTATTTTTGGTAATGCAAGTTTGCTTAAGTAATTTTTCGTGGTGGTATTCTCTAAAGTAACATTTTAACTGCTTTTATTATTTTTTGCCTATAGAACTTAAATGTTGATTTTTGAAATTTAAAATTAAATGTTTTATTACAAAAAAAAAAAAAAAAAAAAAAAAACAATGCTAATAATGCTTGTTATGTTACAAATTTTGTTGTGAATTATTTCAGTAAATTTGATGACTGCTCAACACATCTACGAAATTTTGCTTACAGTTTTAATGAGCATAATAGCTAAAGATGCCTTAATGTTTTGATATTTTTGACCAAACCAGCATTTGGATAAAGGAACATTAGAAATAATAGTAGAAATGACCATCAGAACTATCAAATGTAAATAAATTTAATAATGTATGTTATATACATTAGGCCTTTAAGTTCAATAATTGTTTAGTTTTAATATAATAATAAATAAATAAGAGTGCTATGTTCGGCTATGCCGAATCTTATATACCCTTCTCCATCTGTGTAAATCTACTTTAGTAAAGTAACTTCAATCAAAAAAGCAAATATTGGGGTGACAGAGAATTTAAAAATACAAAAATGAGTACTTTATTTAATATTACATAAAAATGCCATCGGCTCTTAATGGGTTAAGCATTAAAAAAAATAGTATTTTCTTAAAGAACTCTTCAAAAGCTTTAAAATGATAGCCATATTAATATTTAAAAAGAAACGAACATTTCAGAGCCCCGCAACTCGAAAAATATGGGCGAGCGCCAATTTTTCCACTTGATGTTTTTTTTCTCTTAATTTTTAGTTCTTTATCGCCCCATATATTTATTGTTTTTTTTTGATTGCAGTAACTTGATTGTTCGAAATTATTTAAAAAAATTAAGGGTAGGCGTGGTGTTATGCCCGCTGCCTCGAAGGAAATGGACCGATCACGCTGATTTTCAATAGCACCTCTTTTGAGGTTGACATATTTTTTTTTTGTGTAATCAAGTTTGTCTCGGCAACGCTAACAGGGACGGACAAACGGTCTTTGCTCAATCAGAAGTCAGAATATATATTTTATGGGGTCGGACATGGATATTATAGAAATTTCACACGGAATAACAAACAAGATTTACCCTTTTTCCAATTTTTGAATGGAAGGGTATAAAAAATAAAAAAATTAAGTACATATACAATTTTACACAAAAATGTCATCGGCTCTTAATAGGTTAAGCTTTTTGAAAAAATTTAATTATTTCCTTACAGATCTCTTCAAAAGCTTTTAGATGATACCCATAATGATATCTTCAAAAAATGGCACACAATCGTACATTTCAACGAAAAGTTCGTAGTCCCATAACTGGGAAAATATGGGTGAACTGCAATTTTTTTCTTATTGTTTTATTCTCTCGCCCCTTGTATTTGTTTTTTTCTTTTTTTTTTGTTTGATTGGAGTTACTTCACTAAACTAGATTTATTCCAAATGATATGGAAAATTAGGAGGCAGGCGTGGTGCTAAGCCCGCTACCTCGAAGAACAAAGGCCGATCTTGACCACGTCTAATCGATTGGCGTATGAAAATTTTCTGTAGTCCTTCTACAGCCTTGTCAAAGTTGATTTAAACCCGAACAAGGACAGACAGAGGGACATCGTTCAATCGACTTCGTTATGCATAATAACTCAGAAAATATAATCTTTATGGGGTCGGAAATGAATATTGAATATTGTATTAATTGTAGTTGCGGCTACAGTTATGGCTATGGCATTATTGCATGTTATTAATAAATAAATGCATTTTTACTTATAAGATTGATTTGAACAGCTGTTGTATGTGGTGACGGTTATGCCACGTCTAATATAACCTTTAGTGAATTGACATGAAATTAACATAATTTGGAATTTTTGAAATACAGAAAAACACTTTCGTAAATAGATAAATTGTATAAAATAAAGGAAGTGTTTGAATTTTAATTTTTTGAACTTAAGAAAAATTAATAACTTTAAAGAATAAGATTATTAATGTTTTTTTTTTGTTTTTTATTAATACAATATCAATATGAAAATTTATTATTCGGAATCTTTTTTATTTTAATTTACTTTATTTGTGCTTGATTCCTTCACATATTAATATTTAATAATATTCTCATGAAATATTTTTTATTATAAACTACAAATTGAATGCATTACAGCGGGGAAAGCAAATCCATATGGCCATTTCACTACTGCTCAAATAGCTCTTCAGTGTATTTTATCCAAATTTTGTATAGAAAACTAGAAAGTCTTATATCAAAAGCCAAATTGATTAAATGAGAACTCCATTGTAGTGAGAACTCAATTTGTAGTTTTATTTATAAGAATATTTAACTAAACTATAACAATCTGCTTGACATCACTTGTGATTTCTCTAAATCCTAATTGCTTAAATGGTTAGGCTATCAAAGTGGGGATGTACTTCATCCCTTTGGATGATTGTAGTGGAAAAACTAACACCTAAACTTTAATTTTTTTCGGGCTATTTAATGTTCCCTTCTTGCTAATCCCAAACTCTCAGCTATAAAATTATTTTTTAATATTCCTCCATTTCTATTAAATTTCAATTATGCTACCATTTTCACCTTTCAGCAAGTGTTAAATAATAATATTAAAAACAAACTTGCAGTAAGCATATAATAGGTACTTTCATGTACAATATCTACATAAATTGTTTGCTTAAACGTTTCAATGCTTGTTTTTGTTAAATAAATGTACACAAGTGCTTGTAGGGTCATTTATTAAACAAATTCGCTAAGTGGGTGCAAATTATATATACATATATATATTTTTTGCTTCTATGTATTTATATTATATTATTTTCCTTCTAGTTTAGAACTTTGTGCTGATAAAGCATTTTATACGTTTCCTTTTAATATCATTGTGTTAGTAGTCACTAATAATTTTATTCTAAAAATAAAATCACACAAGACAAATATTGGAGAAATGAAGTGCTATTTTTGCAGTTTTGCAAGGAATAAAGAAAAAATTCACAACAATAAAAAATATACTTTTTGATACAGTCTTTAATGTTACAACTCTATAAGATTTTGTTAAATAAACCACTTATTGGGGTTACGTTTATTTTGCTAAATATTCAATTTGTCTGGTTTTTACTTTAGTTTTACATATGCTTATAAATATACATATGTGTGTGTGTGTGTGTGAATAGTTAAGTTAATATGGTAACTGTTCTTTTGAAAGCATATGAAAATAATGTAACGGCAACCAAATGCAAAAAATGATACCCTGCTACAAAAACAAAAGAAATAAAAGTAAATTTGAAGGGTATCCTTCCGAGTCGTTAAGCTTGCATACCTTATTTTACTGCCTCACTAGATGATGAAAATGAAGCTGTTGGTTTGTTTAGTTCATTGGTTAGTTGCATGGCTCAGTGGCAGTTGGCTGACTGGGAGTATGGCTCACTGGCCTGACTGTCTGATTATTGCTGCATTTAGTAACATGGTTTTACTTAATTTTAAAATTTATTTTTTTTTCTATATTCTAGTTGTGTCCACCGTTTTTGTTGCCTTTTATTTGTACTTTGTCTCTATGTTTTCCATGTTCGCTTAGTTAGTGGCATGTTTTTGTTCGTGTACATGTTCATGTTTCTGGGAAAAATTCATTGTAGCGAATTGTTGTTGTCAGGAAGTTGTGCAACAACACATTTGGGGTCAATGGATATGTCTGTTTCTTTAGAGGTGTGTGTTTGTGTATTTTTATGTAGAAGGAAGTTGCTGCAGGATATGTTATTATCGCCAGCATCATCATTGTCACTAGCGCCAGCATCAACAGCACAAGCATCATCATCATAATCAGTGTCATCGCTACTGTTCCTGTTAAAGATGTTTGTGGGCTCTAGAGTATATAATGTCATTGTAGAGTTTTTTTACATGCCAGTATTATGAAAAAAATCTTATTTAGTAAAAGAAAATTAAATTTTATATAACTTGTTTCAAATGAAATCAAATTAAAGACAAAAAAAATAGTTAAAAATTTCTTTATAAAAAATGCCAGCGTAACTAAATTATAACTAACAAACAGTTAGTAATTAAGAATTTTTTTGTTCTCTTTTTTTATAAAAGTTGATAGAAAAATAATTAAAATTTAATTTACTTTGCAAATAAGAAAAAACCTTTGGTCAAAAGAAAAATGTATAGCAAATCTTTTTTTAAAAGCTAAAGTAAATCAAAAAGTAGAATTCGGTAAATATGGGCGTGCGACAACTTTTACCAATAGCGAGAGAGAGAGAGAGAGAGAGAAAAGAAATATTTGGAATAACAGATGCTGATATAAAATATTTTTATGTTTTTCGGTTTTTCAGAAGTTGGAGATATTTATATTCAAGGTATTTTTGGGATTTGAACTTATGACCCATTATCTACTGTGGCTGCTGTTCATACATACCACACTTTTAAGTTGTGGAGATAACAATTTAGTTAGGTTTTCTTTGTATCTAAAACTCCACTTAACAGTTTTTAGGGATGATAAATATTTTACATTTTATTTTTAGAGATGAATTAATTAATTAATTTTGCTTAGACCTCAAACGTTTATTGTTGATGAAGTTTCTGTACTTGAAGAAGAATGTCTTTTGTTATACCCTTTTGTGTTATACCGTGTGCAATTTTTACAATATCCGTTTCCGACTTCCATTCTGACTTTTTATTCATAGCGAAGTCGATTGAGCGATTACCGTCTGTCCGTCCGTGTTAGTGTAAAAGTCAAGTTTGCCTTAAGTTTGATTTCAACTGATCAATAAATCAGATCAGATATAATGTTGAAAGAGATGCTATGGATAATCAACATGATCGCTCGCCTACCACGCCTACCTCTAATTTTTTTTAAGGTCATTTGGAACAATAAAGTAACTCCAATAAAAAATAAATACATAGAGCAATGGAGAATTAAAAAATAGGAAAAAAAATATCAAGTGAAAACATTGGCGCTCATCCATATTTTCCGAGATTTGGCGCCCTGAAATTTTCAAATTTTTGTAATTATCAATATAGGTATATTAGAGCTTTTGAAGAGATCTTTAAGGAAATACTACTACGCCGATGTCGTTTTTATGTAGAATAATATATATGCAGTACCAAATATTTTATATTTTTTAATTCCCTGTCACCCTAATATTTGCTTTTTTGATTGGAGTTACTTCACTAGACTAGATTTACATAGATGGTGAAGAGTATATAAAATCCGGCATAGCCGAATATAGCACTCTTACTGTTTTTTTTTTTAATTTGATGATTTGATCTAAAATACGTTTCTCCAGGTTCTTCAACGAGGGCGTAAATTACCATGTTTTATGTTATTGCTTATTATTATTGTTAGCAAAATTTATTATTTATTATTATTTATTTATCTTAAAGAATATTTTTCAGACGGATTAAGAACTGAAAGTTATGATCAATTATTAAACGATCTACATATAATTCTAGAGTTCGAAATCTACTATCAAAATACCTATTTGTAATGAATATAAAAGTTAAACTTAAAATACAATTGTGATATGAAAATCGAGGGCAGTGTAAATTTTAAATGATAAAATTTAGTTCAAATAACATAATTAAAGTTAAGAAGATTTAGGATTGCATTGTTCGTAATGCAATTCCAGCCAGCATTTTCTTTTAATATGTTATAGGTCTATTTTGGAGTGGATGAAATGATACCAGTCCCATCACATTTGAAATATTTAACGACAAAATATAACTTAACTGGCATTACCTGAATTGATATTTTAAATATTAAGTGATGAATAAGATAATATCCGAATCACACAACAATAGTAATAATGATATAAAAAGAACCAAAATTTTTTTAAAGTTTTAAGTGAAAATTGCTGCTTTTACGTAGTGACGTTATTGGAGCGTAGTGTAGATTTTTGCACTACCACTCAATTTAGGTACAGTGCAAGAAAATAACCCTATCACTAGACTTTATATTGGTAGTAAAACATGTCCCAAACTCGGCCACGAACAATTTAAAATCCTTAGATTTTTCTAATATATATTAAAGTATGCCGCAATACTCTACAGAAAATCGTCGGGTAATTAAAAAGTAAATAAAATAACTGTACAATTGTATTGTACAAGTACAGTGTTGTATGAAATTAAGTTTTTTTAAAATGTTGGGTACAATTTACAGCAAATTTGTTTTTGAATTTTTTAGCTGTACAAATTAAAATATTTTTACGATTATATCCTTTCTAATTTAAAACCTACACAATTTTTAAAATTCCTAAATTATTGCATATTTGTATATTTTACCTTAAAAAGAGCCGTTTTTTTTTTATACAAAAATTGTTTCTTAAGGAATATTGAAAATTTTATGACTTAAATTTAAGTCAAATTTCGTGTGGAGTTTATTATCCTTGCAGAATATGGAGATCCTTCAATTTGACCTATTTTACATCGAAATTTTGAATTTAGTCTATATGTTCTAACATCCCAAAGCTAAGATCAGAAAAGGAAGACCGCTGCAATAAAGCTATACATGTATATTTGGGATGGATGCTGAAAATATCACATGAGCCACATATGTGGAGCAAAAAGTTCCAATTCTTTTTTTTTGGGAGTTGTGGGATTTACTTTACCTTAATGTGCCATTTTTGCCATTTTATATTAGTTGACCAACTAAACATGAACAGAAAATTTTATTTGATTTGCTTAATTTATAAAATTTTATTGCATATTTTTTTTACTTTTTCCAAAAAACCGGTTTTAGCATAATTTTTCGAATTTTTCGGAGATCAATAATAAATATTAAAATTTTGTTCTTTTATTTTATTTCTTGTTGAATAAAGACGACGCAATTTCCTATCAAACAAATAAGAATCACCTTAAAATTATTCTTTCAGTTCAGCGATAATAGAGATACTAGTTATGTGCTTTCATGTTTACTATTTAAAATTTGTGTCTAGATGTTATTACTTATCAACATTAGATTTCGTTTTATTGAGTTTTATTATTAGGCCTCTATTCCTCCCTAGCAATTTCCTGGTTGTGTGTCTAAAAAAGAAATTCATGTAGGTAATTTGTTAAATTTAATTTCCTGATCATTTACAGTTATATTCTAAAATTTTATTAAATTTTTTCTTTTAAAGCAAATTTTCGTTTTTTGCATGATATGTTTCAATATTACCTCCATTCATTTCTAGGAAATGAGTAATGCGATCAAAATCAGCTTATTTTTGCAAAATTTTATAAAAAAAAAAATAAATATTTTTTGTAGTTGCATAGAGTGTTATTGGTCAAACTCTAGCAGAAATAAATAAGCTCTAAACCCAACAAAGAAAAAATAAATAAATAAATAATTCTGATAAAACAAATTTTGAAAAAAATAAAATAAAATAAATAAAATCCTTTAGGAATTGACATAATACCAAATAAGTCCCTTCAATTAAGTGGAATTTGTGTACAATAAACAACGAGAAATGAATACGCAACCAAGCAACTGAATGCAACACAACATGAAAATCAACAGCAGCGGCAAAAACACAATACAACTCGAATGAAAGAACCGTTTAAATTAGAGGAATAGGAAAATAAAATACATAAAATGAAAATAAGCTTCTCTCAAGTAAAAGCGCTTTAAAATATTGTCAGCGAAAGAAAAAAGTTTAATTAAATAGAAAATATTTTTAGAGCTTGAGTGCTAAATAATGTTTGTGACATATTTCTGTATTATTTGCCAAAATGGAATAAATTTGTTTTAATGTTTTAAAAAAAACTCTTCTAATTGAATTATCATTTTTAGGGTAAAATAAAACTTAAAACTGTTCTTTACTGACGATACAAACTTGATTTCACAAAAAAGAAAAACAAATATGTTAATCGTTCAGATATAGTGTCAAAAAGGGTTCTGGTGTAAATCAGCATGATCGGTCCATCTCCTTCGAGGCAGCAGCTAAAAGACCACTCCTATATTTTTTTTTTATATCATTTGGAACAATAAATAATTCCAATAAAAAAAATATCAAATCCAATCAAAAAAATAATTTCAAAAATTAAAAAAATAAAATAACATTAAGTGAAAATATTGGCGCTCGCCTATATTTTCTGAGTTACGGGGCTCTGGAATTTAAAAATCATCATACTTGGGATTTGTTCATTACCATTGAAATTTCATTAGCATTGTTTGAAATAATGACAATGAAAAAAAATTTAACTACCATGTAATGCTTATGAATTTATTTAAATTATAATTGTTTTTAATAATGGTAAAGAAGTTTCAATGAAACCTTTTCATTACTAATTATAATTGAAGCAAAAATAATTGTTTCTATGAAACACAAATTTTTGATCTTAACACTCTTTTACATAGATCTGCAATTAAAATTTTTAATAATTTATCAGTTTGAAATTTGCTAGGTGTAAAACTTGATGTCAGAGATCTAAAGTCGCCTAAAACCACAACTAGAGCTCTTATAATTTACACGAAAACAAAAATAGGTTCCAAAAATGTCTCATTTTTCCTCAGAAAGTTAAAGTATAAATATTTCACCAACATTTTCTGATCTAAATGCCATTTTAAAATATTGCTCTGCTATACTTTAAGGCGTATATTTAGTGTACAAAGACGAGAAACATCTTCATTAATGATAATGATTTTAAACCATTTAATCATTAGTCAATGGTAATGATTTTGTTCTTTTACTTAATTATCAATGAAAACTTTTCATTAAAAAGTATTACCATTAGTAAAAATAATGATAATGTTAAAAAAATAATTAACATTATTTATCATTTAATGCCAATGAAATCGTCAATTATTTACACTCATGTATGATATCAATACGGGAAACATATTAAAGCTTTTTAAGAGATCTTTAAGGAAATACTAAAGTTTTTTAAAAATGTAAAAATATTAATATGCAACACCATTTTTTTATTTCTTAACTCTCTGTCAGCTTGCTTTTATGATTGGAGTTACTTCACTAAACTAGATTTACATAGATGGTGAAGGGTATACAAGATTCGACATAGCTGAATATAGAACTCTTACTGAAAAAAGTTTCAAAACTATTCATACAATTTATCAAACTTGAATAATGAATTAAGAAAAATATATAATTTTAGTGAAATATCTATAATAACGTTAAAATATCTTTGCACTTTTTTTTTATAATAAAGCACAAAAATAATAATTGAGTCTAAACGTTGGTCAAATACTTATTCGATAGGTAACGAAGTAAAAAAATGGCTACAAGTTTCGTTTTCCCAACGGAAGATCATTTGAAGTCCGATTTATAAGCGAAAAGAAGTCAGCCTTAGTAGCTACCAAGTAGCGTTTATTGTCTTTAATAAAATATGACAATTGACAAACGATGAAAACATACTGTTTTAGTTCATCAATTCTCGTATGCCTTGGTTTAAAATAAAATATTTACGCCTTCAAACTACCAAACAGATAAATGCGAAGAATACTAATGATGAATGTTGTACCACAGAATATTATTTTAAATGTTTTCTTGGAAAAATTAATACTTTATTTTTTTTTTTTTTTTGGAAAATTTGTTATAAAAAAATATGAACTTGAAATAAGCCTGACAACAGTGTTGTCAGATTAGGGGATTTATCCCCAAATCGGGGATTTTATTTTAAAGATGGGGATGAAAATTTCAGTGTGGGGATTGAGGAACTGTTTGAGGATATATTTTTCGCTTTGGGGTTTTTGAGAGGTTTTTTGGGGTTTTTTAAAATTATGTTTTTACTTATTGTAATTTTACTATTATTAAATAAATTTTTTTGATACGTATAAATTTCCTAGTATGGTAACAAACAACATTGTTAAATACTATTTCCAGATTTACACTATGCAATTTTTTCAGTCATTTTTTCTCAATTTTCTATTTAAGTTCAGCAATATCATATTACTTACTCCTCCTGCTTCACAAGCAAACAAAAATTTTATGCTAGTTTTATGAAAAATTGCACAGTGTAAATGCCGTATATGAAGAGTAAGTCTCTCCTTTTCGTAAATTAAAAAATAAATTCTTCTCGACTCTTTATTGAGAATTAATACACTTTTTTTAATAATACAAATTGCTGTGCTTAACTCTAAAAATATATGTATACCAAAAAATTTCTTTACACAACGATATAGAACATTATGTTTCAGAACTTTCTGCTTTTGTTACCCAATTCAACTCAATATATATATATATATATATATATATATATATATATATATATATATATTTTTGTAAATTTTGTTGTATATAGTATATGTATGTATATGTATACAGTAAACGATATTGAACACAAAACACCTATTTTTGGAATTTGTTTATTTGTCCATCTGTCTGGCTGTGTTCGCGTCACGTTAAAACTGCTGGAACGAATGTTAGTACTTAAATTGAATTTAAAAATAAATAGTATTATTTGTATTGGGGATTTTTGGGGATAGTTTAAATTGGTTTTTAGGGAACTAAGTTTAAAATTTTCTAATGGGGGGTACGACTCAAAAAAAATCTACAAACCCTGCCTGAAAAAAATATTTATTTAATTAAAAAGCTATTTCCTTTGATACACTGCGATCTCAAGGCTCTTCGAATTAATAAATGAGCCAGAATGACACTGTCGTTCGGCCGTAGATGATTCAGAATAAAATTATTGAAAACAAAAATTGCTGTGAAAATAGTCAGCTCAAAAGCGTAGTGGATTAGTAAAAAAGAACCAATTTTGCTGCGAAAACTATATGAGCAAATTTTTTTTTTTTTGGTGACGTCAGAAGTTCCGTTGTGAAGTCAATGTTGTAAATAGCGTATTTATAAGGGTTTTAAAGGGAGAACATTTGATTCTCCTAAACATTTGCTAAAAGACACTTATTTCTTAACAGATATTTTTCCATTGCAGATTATTCCCGACAATAACAAAGTATTTTCAGGAATTTGAGACGGTTAACTCCCCAAACTTAAACCTTAAAGTAACTGGATTTCGGAGTAACTTCTTAACCTTTGTTCTTAAGAAACTTCCGCTAACAAATAACTAGGATATCAGGGTATTTTGCTCGGTTTTGCTGTCGATTAAAACTGATACTTAACTGTCCTTTTTAAAATTAACAGCTACGACAACAATATGCCAGGCAAAATGATATAATTGTCCAAAACACTGTAGTAGCAAAAAAAAAAATAGCCTTTCTCAGTATTTTATACTTGCTTTACCGATTATATTTTTATAATTTGTTATAAAAATCAAATAATATATTTTTGCAACTTTTGTTTCATGATTGTGCCCTTCTCCGCTGTTCACACGTAATTTCCAACAACAAATTTTGTTTTTTTGAGTTAACTTTATGTATTTACCTTTTTAATTTTAGCGCAATGAATATAACGACAAAAAGTTCAAGATAAACGTTAACAAAAACTTTAAAAAGTGAATCTTAATTTAATTGTATCATGTCGTGATGATGAGTTTATAGAAGCAAAATAAAATTGTAGTGGCAACACGCCATCATCACCTTCATTGTACTCACAATCTTCATTTACTTGACTGTTCTATATCGTCATTGACATTGTCATCATCGTTATTACTAAAGTGTACAAATTATAAAAAGCAAAAGAGTAAAGATGCTTTGGAAACAATCACTAAACGAAAAATTTCCTAAATTGTATAAAAGTTTGTTAATTACTGTCAAAAACTTTGAGATGTCTTTTGCAAATGAACGAAATTTTGTATTCAATGCACCCGTTGCATTCTCTTGTTTAAGTAATTGTGGCCTTTTGTAGATGTGTTTGTATGTCTGTTGGTATGTATGTATGTATTTATATATGTATGTATGTATGTATGTACTATATACATAAAGTGAAATGGAACAAATATATTTCTTTAAATTCTTAGATTTGACTTTTGTTTACGAAGTTCTAAAATGAAAAAAAGCATGCATTTGAATAACAAATTCTTTAAAAACTTTTGCCACCACATTGTTTAAGAAGTTAGGCTCTAGATGAGAATACTAAAATATAAAGATTATTTTTAATGTGATTTAATTTTATAACAGAATTTCACAAAATATTTTGATTACATTTGAAGATTGTTAATTTTCTATTTGTTATCCCTTTGAGTTATCGTAAATAGTTAAAAACAATATATAACAATATGAAATACTACTATAAAGGCAGAACTTCCTCCATTTTTGTTTCTTGTAATTTTCTGAAACTTTTAATTTGTCTTTCCTCGTTAAGGTTTCTTTTTTATACTGCACACCTGATCGCTTTGTCATATAAAAAGAAGAGACTTTTTCTTGCGCTTTTAAATTTTTCTACAGTTAGGCGAATAATCTGCAAATATATCAAAAGGAAAAACTGAGAAAATTTTTACATTCGCCTGCGGAAAAGCAAGCAACTTCAGTATGGACTGAACGTAGTTCATAAACTTTCATGACTTAGTCATCCATTCAACTTTGTGACCGGTAAGAAATAAGGAATAATATTCTTTCGGTTCGATCAAGCAAATTTAACTATTTTGTTATATATGCTATCAATCGAATGTTAAACCATTAAAGGCCTTTTATTTTTCATAGAATATACTTTTGCTGAGAAATATAAGTTTGAATTTTTAGACAAAATGTAGCTGATCACAAATTAAGCGTATTTTCTCAAATCTTCCTTCAATAACTGGAATATAAAAGTTTTAAGTTAAGTTTTTACAACATGTTTCAAAAAAAAAAAAAAAAAAAAAAAAAAATATTTGCTCTGCAATTTAATTAAATTTTTAATTAATTATAACATTAAATGTCTCTAATTACATAATTAATTGAATCCTTATATTTATTTCATTAAATGAGAAGAAAAAAGTATTCTAATTAAAAAAATAATTGAATTAATTAAAACTTTAATATAATTTCAATCTAAAAACAATTAAAATCTTTAATAGGTTCATGAATACAAATAAATATTTTTTTCTCAATTTTTTTTTTAAATTTCGCTTCGCAAATTTGGAAAACGTAACTCTGTTGTTTTCTGCACAATGTGTGGCCGATTGTCACGTTCCTCTACCTCTGGAACGGCAATAGGTAGAATCTTAAAATTGCCACAGAATTTTACGAAAATGGTCTTACGTTTTAAACCGTTACGCTTGGCAGATTTATTTACAGTTACTAAGATACAAGCGTTTAAAGATTGATTATCATATAAAAATTTATATTAAATAAAAAAAAAAAATAAATAAATAAAAATAAAAAGTTCCTATTTTAGGTTTACAATAGTTATTTAATAGATTTCGTTTTATAAACCATTTTTAAAAATATGTTTTTAAATTTTTTTAAACACATAATAATCTCTAAGCAATGTAACGTTTTTACCTTGCAACTCACATTTTCATTTAAGACTTACTGCTGATAAAATGACAAGTATTCGAATAACGAGTTCTTTAACCAGCTCTACATGTTTTTGATGCTTCAGTATTTAAGTAAAGTTGTTTCATTTTATTTTTTTTCTCTGATGAAAAAAATCTAACTGGGCTAGTTGATGCAAGTGAAATAAAAAGTTGCGGAGTTACGGACTCCTAAAGTTTTTATATAAAATTTTCAACATTTCAAGTATTTTAAGGGGGAATGAGAAAATATGGGTATCATACGAAAGGTTTTTCAATAAACTATCAAGATTCTTACAGCAATACGTTGAAACAATTTTAGCCTAAAGCAAACCAGTTAAACGTTATATAAATTTTATTAATTTTGGGAACATTTTTTCTTGTTAAACAATATTTGCTGCTTTTTGTATCAAAAACATTTTGTTATTTGTATCCCGAGGTAGTTGCCAAGATTAGATTTAAGGGCTAGTTTTTCATTTTTAATGCTTTAGAGTTTTATAAGTTTATAATGGGTTAACAATTTGATTGCGATATGTACTGCGCTTGAAAAGAATTTTGATAAGATCTTCTATTATATCTATATTGTCCCTTTCCGCAAAAAAGTGTTTGAGATGTCACAAAATATATATAACCGGTTCAGCAATACGTAACATTGCAAATATGGGCTACTCATGACTTTGTCATTTTACATTTTCTTCTTACAATTACTTTTTCTACACGAGGCCAAGCTTTTTTCTTTAAAACAAAATATTTTAATAACAAAATTAATTTTATTACTGGTTTAAATTGAAGTAGAGGCTACAATAAAAAACTGATATTTAGTAAAGGTTTATAAAGTGTTTAATAGGCTATTAAATGTTTATGAATACTCTTTTGTCGACTTTTGCTTATTAAAGGATTTTAAACTCTTAACAGCCATACCTAAAGAAAGTGGTTATTAAAAACATTAAGGCTTAAGTGTAGTTAACGGACGCACCTCAAAAATGAAATAAAGTTGTCTACGGGGTGTAAATGAAAATCTAAGCAAAAATTACCTTTCCTATGATTACCATATTGTCCCATTCCGCCATAAAATATTTAATATGTGCCATATTATACATAAAAACGTTGGAGGTCAGTAACTCCGAAACTAAAGGTCAGCCCTAAAAACCTTTACTTAAAATTTTACACCCCGGACATAATTTTTTTTCATTTCTGAACTAGATGAAAAAAAATATATATAACTTCCCTTAATATTTTAAAAAGAACAACAATTCTGGTGTTGGTGTTGTTTAAATTGAAATATTACAAAAAAAAAAAAAAAAAAAAAAAAAAAAAAAAAAAAAAATTTGTTTAAAAACTCTAGTGATTGTTCTCTAGAAGATCGGTCAACTCTTCATAACCTTATATTTGCTACCATATACATTCTCAGAGTAACACTCAAACACTGTAGATTTTATTGCCAATTTCATTATTTATCATTTTTTCTGTTATGTGAAAGAAATGGTGGCAGAGACTTTAAGCATTTAAGATTTCTCTAAGATATAACAAATTGATAAATTAAAAACCACTTTTGTTTTGCATTACTTCAATTGTTTAAATGTCACCTTCTGTTTTTAGAAGAATATTAATTTGTTTAACACTACTGAATAATTCTTGTCTTACTCGCTTGCATAAGCATAAAATTAAATTCAATTATTGTTTCAAATCTTCAATTATAAAGATTAATCAGGCGTTAAGAACATGTCGTCGTTTACAGTCGTCATGTTAAGTCTTGTTAATGTAATTTATTATATTTTGAGTGGATGCTGATGCTGATGGTGGTGTGGCTAATATATCATATACCATATATTAAGGAAACAACATACACAATTATAACGAGCATAATTTCTAAACTTCAGTTCAATTAGAAATGTACATTGTACACTCGTATGTAAGCTCATGTCAAGAGTTGTAATCTCATTTACCAAGAATCTTCTTGCAATTTAATTATCACCACTAATCTGCGCAAGTACACTAGAATGTTATCAATAAGATTTTTTCTGAAGGTTACAAATACAACCAAGTGAATGGAAATGCAGTTGCAAGTGCATAATCAAAAGTCAAAATTCTTAAAGAATCTGCATAGAATTTTTTATTAAAATATTATGATGATGATCACTAACATTTTAATACAAGGAAATAAATTTATTTTTTATGTTATTCATTGATTGCTCATAACTAAATGTCATGAGAATACATCTACACATAAGTTTTTGGAAAAGCCAAAGCAATTTTTAGATAAATATATAATAAAACTCTGTCAGTTGTAGTTAATTTACTTTTTTTGTTTTCAAAATTAGTTATTGTATTTCCTAAAGTATTGAAAAAGCAATAATTATTTAAATATGTGTATTTTATTAAGTCCAGCCAGTGCTAAACTAAATAATGTTTATTCATAGTTGCTACAAACTCTTGGATTCATTTCTTTAGTTTTCAATGAGGAAAGTAATGTCTCTTCTTTTTAGTCAAGTGTATCCGCGATCGCTTAATATATATGGTTGGAGTGTGTTTTAAACATATTCTTATGCGTTCTTGAATGTTGTACGATTGTAGCTTTAGCCAATGTAATGTGTAGAAATTAATGAAGGTTTAAAGTTTTTATGTATATTCGCATAATTTTTATTTTTTTGACGCCCTTAAATATTTTTTAGGTTTGAAATGGAGACACTGCACTATAACTGTATTATTATTAAGTAAAAATTTGCAACCCAGCTTGAGTGTAGAGCTTCTAAAAATTAGCTAGGTCATTTGTATGGATTTTGACTTCATTTGCGTCAGCATTAAAATTTCTGCTATAAGGCTTTAAAAGTTATACGCCTGTCCGGATGAATGTTGGAGGTATTTATTCGAACAGAGGAACGTGATTCTACGCACAGAGTAAATTTTATATTCATAAATTTTACTCAGTTTCTATAATCATTTTTCCAACAGATGAAACTTTATGATGACTTTCGTGAATACTAAAAAAATTTATATCGGCTGCAAAAACCAATATGGGGACATATCTCAGTTTACTATTTTGTGGAACTCAAGCTTCAATGGACTGTAGCAAACTTAGAAAATCTTCTCTGTGTTGTCATCTTCTAAATACAAATTGATGATTAGGAATATATCCCTCTTTATTTAGAATATGATCCAGCTTAATCATTAATATTTTGTTAAATAATTTTGACATATTTGGTAAAAGACTCATTGGTCTATATAACTCTACCTCTATATAATTTTTTTCTGGCTTTGGGATCATAGCAATCAATGCAATATTTCATTCTGTAGAGGAGTGCTCAAGGTAAAGTACGGTTTTAAAACTAAATCAAACAAATTTGACTGTAGCTTTAGGTAGCTCTGTAAGTATCCTTTCGGTCATATTGTGTTTTTTTTTTTGTGGAAAAAAATTGTAAATATGAAAATATGATTGTATAAGAAAAATACCAAATCCCTTTTATTCAAATACACATTAAACATGGCTTGTGCTGCAGAGATGGTCCTCTCATTTGTTTTTGTTTTTGTTTTAAGACTAAGCATTTTTCTTTTCAAATTTAAAAACAAAAGATTAAAAACTAAAGTCCAAATAATTTATAAACATCGAGTTTAAAGTGTAAGCTTTTGTAAGAGTTTAGTCGTTATTATGTAAACATCAACAAATTTAAGAAGGTAGAACACGAGGTATAATCTATAATGAATTTTTATGTATTTGGTTGGGCGAAGCCCATACGCAATTCAAAACTATTTTTCTTGTTTTCTTTATTCTTGCTTTCTGCTAAACAGAAATAGTTACTTTTAGATTCAGTTTTGGGTATAGGATATAGACGTGAGCTTAATTATTTTAGTGGGCAGTAAAATAGATTCATAAACGGTAATTGTTGTCTTTTTCCGAATACGCAAAAATTTAATTTTTAAAATAGTTAAGATAATTGAAAAGTCATCTTCTATTCGAAAGCATATACTTTGTACATTGACTAACAATAGAACATTAGGGCATATCACATACATACATATCATTGTAAGTATCTCACTCCAAGCACATGCCTTAAGATAAACTTAAATTGTTTCTTACGAATTCCCCATAGTATGTGCGTATTTTGAAAAATAACAAAATTAAATTATGCAGTAGTACTTAGCTAATTAAGACATTGCATTAGTGATATACGAAACAATTTCTGTTACTTGCAAGTAGATAACAGCTGATTATCAGAAAAAAATTTGCATTTTTAGTATTTTCAAAATTGCAATTTTTTTTGCATTTGTACTTCACAAGACCATATGAATGAATTCAAACCTGAAGATTGAAAAGGTAAAACAACATCTTTAAATATTAAACGTGAATAATAAATAATCATTGTCCGCTGATAGAATATTTTTAAAAAAGTTGGTAAAAAAATGGCAGAAGTATGTTTTGCCATAATAAATCTTTTTTTTTTTTTTGTTTTGTTCCAGAGTACATATGTGTGGATTTTTTTATTAGTTTATGGCTTAAGGGTTGGTAAAAGTTCAGTTTCTTTCCATATTTAAATGCTTTTAAATATTTTATTTATCATGATGATGAGGTCTTAAATTTTTCTTGTTTATTTTTCTAAAAATAATTCAAAAATTGGTGGACAAAAATTCGTTATTTTATTTTTAATTATTTTTGCAGTAAAATGTTAGGAAAGTAAAAATAAAAAGATTTTGAAACCACTTAAAATTTTTTCTTTAGTGACTTAAGTTTCTTTTTTTAATGCAAAAATGGCGATCTTGGTGGTGCAACAATACACATAATATTGCAGTGTGAAACGGTGGTAATTGGTAAATTAAATGATATTAGCATGTGAGTGCTATGTGACTTCAGCAACTTAAAATTGCTTAATGAATAAGGGATTCCCTTCCCCTGCATGGAGTCCCCTGTAGTAAAATGCCTTGAAAAACAAACCCGCAACCATGCGTGCCTTGAAGAAAGAAAAATCAATACTAATGAAAAATGGTACAAGAAATTTAAAATCTTCCATACATTTTGTAACACCATTTATTTTAAATTTTTTTTATCCAAATTATTTTTCCTTAGGAGTTTAGGGTTTAAGGATTTCTTGTAAGTATTTTACATTATATAACACACGCGCCAGAAATACCCTTTTTTAAAATTATTGTTAAACAAAGTTTGCTTAAAGATTTTCGTATAAGATTTGCCAAAAATTTAATTTTATTCTGTTGCTATAATAGCATTTTGTGAAAAAGTTTAAGATGCTTAATTTAATCATACTAAAGTTGTATTCGTATAAGAAACTTTACAAAACAACTCACACACACAGGCATAAATTTCTTTTCAGCAGTGAAATTCCTTTTTGTAGATCCTGCTGTTGATAGTCACACGTGTTGGCATGTTAAATCTTTTAAAAGATTTAGGATTTTTCTCAACTGCTGTTGTTGGAAATTAAAACATTTTAAAATAAAAATTTATTATGCTTTAATGATTAAATAAAATGCCAAAAAAAAATCTATTTAGCTAAAAATCTAAAAAATCTATTTAACGATTTTTGGCTACACATGCAATTCTGTAATTTTTTTTTTATAAATTTGCAGCGTTTGTTCTAATTCTATATTTTCTACTTCAAGTAATATTTTGTGGTGCTAAACTGAAAATAAAACAAATATGCTTTTTTATTTCTGGTTAATTGTGTAAATTTTATTTATTTTAGAAAAAAACAAAATTGAAAAATCAACCAAACGGGTTACAAAGGACCAGAAAGGCATAGAGAATTTGCCCATGATAGGTATGAAACCTTATTTTACTGAAATCAAATAGAAAAAAGAGTTATTTTTCAAATTTGTAAATTCCATCGGACTTAAAAATCTTGGTGAGCAATGGGACGCTTAAGCGCTAAAACTTTGGAAAAGTACATGGACAGACATACATGCGGTAAATTGTACATAATTTATTTACATGATAAATTAAAAACATGTTCTCAAATCATGTGCCTACGATTCCAACGCTTGATTGTTTCATGTTTAACTTATAAATTGTTTATTAAAATACAAGTCTATGTAAAGTCTGGACGTTGCAATAACTTTTGCAAAAAAAAAAAACGACTCCAAAACTAATTTAAGCTGTTTAAAAATTTGACAAATGCATCAAGTAACGTTAACTATTGGGACATCTTTTAATTTCCAATTCCAAATATTATTATTTTAGCGGACTAAGCAATACAGCTCCTTTTTAATTTAAAACGTTTCTCTACAACTATTCAACAGTTTCGTCATACACATAATTTCTAACCGCATGGTTAAAACTGTTCACAAGTATGGCCAATACATCAAACTAAATATACGTCAATTTGCTTCACCTTTATGGACACCCTTTAGATATTAGATTTATTTTTCTATTACTTTTTGCTGTTGGGACCTATAATGATACTCAGTTTTTTTAATTTTAAAGTGGTGTCCTTGATGAATCGTAATACACTTAAAAAATGTATGTTGTGTGGGGACATCCTTTAATTTTTAAAATTATGTAATGTGTTTTTAGCATGGATAGTTAGCACGTTACCTCTTAAGTCCTCTTACGCACATTCAAATTTTGTTTCTGTACTTTCGCCCTCAATTGCTTAAGTTTTAGTTTGGCTTTAACTACGAAGGACAAAACACAAGGTAATCGCAAGTGTTTCTGTTTCTATTTGTGTCTCTCATCCACAAACTGAAGAGTTGCTCAGCAAAAGTTGCAAGGCCTAGAACATCATAAATTTTTCTTAGATGTATAAAGGGTGCTCTTTATATCAGAGCTAGGTGAACTCCTCAGCATTAATTAAATCACAGAAAGTCGTGAGCTTGATGTCAAACCCAATTGGGTATAACAAAAAACTTATTAATTAATTTTCAAAAAATCGTGCTATTTTCCCGATTAATTTTTTAAATCACCGATATTGATTATTGAGGGTCAAAGCACGTTTCGATGGCCATTTCGTTATCGCTTACTTAACTCTTCAGGAAACTTCGGACAAACATTTTAAATAAACTAAAGAATTTTGTCCAAACAATAAAGCGTTGATTTAAATAATTAACCGTGAAAATAGCACGAAAAAAGATTTTTTGAAAGATTAATTAATATTATTAAAAAAATTCCCGTGGTTTAATATAATTTAAAAAAACTTATTGTTGAGTAGCTGCAATAGATCTGTTGTTAAAAAGGCGAATAAGTGGCAAACAGCCACAAACAAAACAAAAGTAAAATAGTTGTTGTTAAGCCGCAGTACATGAGTTGGGGAGGGCGCCCGTTAAGTTAAAACAAGGTAATCGTTGCCTCAGCCTCACAATAATGCACGGCAGATTTTTAGTTCGAATCTTACTGAGGCCACTAGGATTAATGAGCTGTTTAAAGGCGCATGTTTGTTAAACCAGATATCCAGCAGAATGTACTCGCTGAAGTAGTTTCGATGCCTTATTAAATCACATGTTGATTTATGTAATAACAGCTTGAGTTTTACAAAAGAAAAACAATAATACAGTAAAAAAGTAAAAAAATTAAATATTACAATATTATTAAATCCGCCAAGTGAGAGATGGACTTGCACATGAAAAGTTACGTACAATGTATGAGCCACCTTTTAATTTTATCTTTTATTTATTGTTACACATTTTACATGTCTGCTTCTTATTTAAAAGAGAAGAAAATTTGCATAAAAATTACGTTGTTATAGGATACCCTTTATTTAGTTAACTTTTCATTATTTTGTACTCTTACTTAGAGCAGACTTGGCAGAGCGTTTGCCATATCTATCAAAACTTCTGACTCTATGTGTTTCCATCTTTAATTTCTAAATTTATTCTTTGAACTTATTTTAATTGTGGACATTTTAGACTCTCTATAAAATATTAATGTCTATTCATCACTGCTAAAAACTAAATTCCTGTCACTTATATTTTAATATTTTTTCTTGTTCTTATAGCAGAAATAAAAATACTTAAACCTATAGTATCTACCAAGTTCGCAAAGTTTATGTCATTATTGGTACACTCTTTAATATGAAGTTTTTTTTCTACTTGACATTGCGATTGGCAGACATTTCAATTCAAAAAAAAAAACAATATTCTCCGAACACCCTGTATAGTAACACACTTTATAAACCATTGTGTGAAAATTTCAAGAGTCTAGCTTTGGCGGTTCCAAGAATAGAGGGCTGTGACCAGCGTTGCCGCTTTGGTCCAATCGGACCAAACTTGGTAGTTTTTCGTTTTTAAAAAACAGTTTGGTAGTTTGGTTGGTTTGTTGCATTTTTTTAAATTTTTGGTAGGTTTTCCTCCTGTAGCAATTTTTTAGCAATAGTAAATTTTTCACCTTAAAAATTCAGAACAAAAAATAAAAAAAATGTAACTTTGAATTAAATAAACAATAACTTTGAATAGTGTTACCACTGTTTTCAAAAACTGTTTTAGGTGTAATAAAAAACATCTCTACTTTTTTGCATAGAGATGATTAAAAATGTAACCATTAACAATATTTTTTAACATTAACAATATTTTTTATTTTCAAGTATATGTATTAAAAAAATTAACAGACAAAATGGAAAAGTAAGTAAGCTTTTTTAATTGTTAATATGTACCTATTAATTAAATAAATATTTACTAATATTGCATGTATATTTTTTCAGATTTTTATCTAAAACTTCAAAATTAAATGAAGATAATATAATTTCAGAAGACGACATTCCATCAACCAAGTAGAACCACTCTTAAAATTTTTGTTTTAAAACATTTTTCAATAATATAATACTTTTAGTGAACATTGTAAAGAAACAGTCAATAGAAAATTTAGAACCGAATGGTTGAGCGAATTTGATTGGCTCCAAGAAAGGGATGGGTGTTCATTCTGCATAGTATGCTCTTAAACTATTTTAAATCATAACACCCATCTTAAAAATCACCAAAATACAAAACTTCCATCTCAACAATTAAGGGAAAAAAACCAAGTGTAACAGGGCTTATGTGCAAGAAATGCATTTTTTAATTTTTGGTAGGCTGTGAACGATTTTGGTAGGATTTTTGAAAATTATTGGTAGGAAGTCAGTTTCTTGTGTGGCAACGCTGGCTGTGACCGACGGACAGTTATTTAAGAGTAAACGGCTTCACTGCATTTCTTGAAATTTTATGTGTGACAAGAGTCAGGTAAGAATTATCATGAAAAAATAATGTTTTCAAATGTTTTTATTTTTTAAATGTTTCTACAATATCGGAACGTAGAATCGATCAAATTATTTCAAAAATTAATTAATTCTTTACTAATGATGAGCAACAAATTTTTGTTCAAGAATTCGCTTCGCAAGTGTTATAGGTTTCTGTAATAATACAGCCAGAAGAATTCTTAATCCCTCTTAGTTACTAAATTTAAAGTTTGGTTACTAAATGCTGAGATAATAAATACATTTTATTATTTTTAAATTTTAACTTCATTTCTTATTTTGAATTGCCAAAGAGTAAAGTTTTTATTTTGAAGTAGAGTTTGCAGTTGAAAACAACTTTATTCATTTTGAAAAGGGTTAAAATCCCTATAAAATTTTAAAAAAGCTCAAACACTTTTGTTAATAAAATTCGTTGTACATAAAAAATCTACGTTGACATAATTAATAATTTAAAAGGGTCAACAAGTTTTATATGCCTGCTCTATTTTGTTATTTTAAAGAAGGTCCCTTTTCATAAAATGATTATTTTAATTTACAATGAAATTTTAATTATCAAAAGTTTTTTTTTATTCCAAACATACTTACGTTTATACATATGTTTACATTTAGATATGTACATATACATAACAAAACAAATTGATAGTTTTGTGTTATTAATTAATAATAAATTTATTGAAATTTAAAAAGTTTTTTAATTTTTATTTACAAAAAGTTTTCTCTTTATTTATCCTAAAATGGTAAAATGTTATTACAATAATTTATTTGATTTTTGTTTATAGAATATGTAGAATATTTATAGAATATTTTGTACAATGAATTTAAAACAATATGGTATATTTTTTTATATTTATTTTAATTTTATACAATTTTTTTATTTATCAAATATTCATATTATATTTAAAATTAAAAAAAAATCTTTTTGTGAATTTGATCTCTGCTCGTATGGGCATATAAATGCATTACAAAATGATAAGGTAGCATGTCATATTCACTGGCGTTAGGCTTGCCAGATCCCAAAAGCCTGAAAACTGAAAAAACGTAAAATTTGCGCCTAGATTTTAGAAAAAAAACTGTACCTGATCAAAATGCACTTGTTGTTCCAAAAAGTAAAATTTTATTAAAAATTAAAAAAAAAAACACGTTAACATAATTTAATTCTTACGTTGTTTTAAGTACATATTTATGCATAGGTACATAGTATATGTCTTTTGCCAAATATATATTGAATTTTTTTTACAGAATTTACTAACTTTTTGCTTTATTAGTATGCAAAAAAGTTTGAAAATTTTTGCAACTTTCATGAAAGTTTAATCTTATTAAAATTTCAGCCTTTATTTAGTCGAAAGACATTCTATGTCTCTCCTGTGAGTATAGATTGTTTAAAATACTAAAAGTCCTTTCGGAAAAAGCACTGCTTATTGGAATAGAAAGAACGAATTAGACCAATTTATACAGATTTTGTACTTTATTTTTATCACATTTTTGAAAAAAGACGGACCATATCTTATCCATTGGATTATTTTTTGGCAAATTATCAAATATCCCTCGCAGGCAGCAGAAGTAAAATGTTACTAATTGGAGTAAGAAAAACTTAAAATCTAAACATTTGCAAATATAGTTGTAATTTTATTGTATTTAGAATGCAATTTTCTGTACAAAATATTAAAAGAATATAAAATATGAAAAAACTGGACTGATTGCATTTTTCCTGAAAACTGGACCAGACATAAAAAACTGGAAAATTCAGGCGAATCCAGACCATCTGGCAAGTCTAACTGGCGTGCACACGTCTATGACAGGTATGGTAGCTGCCATACCAAACAAATCATCGGCGCCTTCAAAAAAAAAAAAAATATATATATATATATATATATATATATATATATATATATATATTTGCCCGACGTTATTTATGGAGAAGAAAAACTAATCCAATCCAAAGCTAACGATGATGATGACTAAAGGATTGTTTCAAAGCAGTTCAGGGTCGACTTTTTAGAGCTAAAGGCAGAGATTAATCTTCTTCAGTTCAGTAACGAAAAATAATAACCACCTAATTACATTCACAAATGGCTAATACATATTGTTGAAAAACTTAGACTGATAAACCACGTATCCCAATTTTTTTTAAGTAGTAGTAGTAGTAATCTTCTTATATATATGCGTAAAAAAAATATTAACTATTATTCTTATTTAATTATTATTATTAATTTGGCGCCCCACGAAAATTCTTCCATACCAAAGAGAAGCCCTGTGCACTCTACTGGTCATAATATTCATGCACTTTGTGGAAAAGCTAAAAGTATTAGAAGCAGTGTGTCCAGATCCAAAAAAAATAAAAAATTGGAGCTAAATTGGCACCCAAAAAGTGCTAAAAAATTTTTAAGTGCTAAAACATGGTGCTTCTGCTGACTATTGTCAATTAATTTGAATACGTTTGCTGTGGCTTAAGCAATCAATTTTTCTTTATTTTTAATTTTGTTTTTGCTTAACTCTTTACTATGAAGTTATGGGTGACTACGATTGGTTTTTCTTGCTGTAACACGCTGCGTTTCATCCCTTTTAACATTGGAAACGCAGTTATGTATTTATTACTTACAATACTTGAGAAAATACATTTTAACAACGTAGTTTTTATTACACCATTAAATGGTGTTTTTTTAAGCAAAGGCAAACATTTTCAAATAAATGCTTTGCTGCAGAAAGAAACACATAGTCAGCTTAAGCATATGCGTTTCATTCTCTTTTTTTGCATTTGCTTTTTACTGTTGCTTCGCTTATAATAAAATGTTTTGTTAATGCTGAGACATTTAGTTTTAAGCAAGCAATTTAAACCCTGACATAAGCGTATATTACGTCCTTAGGCAAACTTATTTTAGGTATCCGTAGCAAGATTTAAATTTACATCTTTTTGTTTCAGACATATCAAAAAGTGCTTAAAGAGTTAAAACTAAATTATTAAATTATGTTGCCAGACTTACGTTTCTATTATTGCAATTGTTACATGCGAAAAGTAGTGTTTTGCAGAAAAGTTCATTAAATTTTTTTTTAAACAGTTTATAAATTATTTTAATTAAAAGTGCTAAGAAATGCTAATTGAAGAACTGGAAAGTGCTAAATCGGTAATTTTGCAGCTAAATCAACAAAAAAAGTGCTAAATCTAGCACCGAAAGTGCTAAATTGGGCACGCTGATTACAATCAATGTCGCAAATTTTTTTCTCACAATTTCTGTCAAATTATAATTAAATAAATTATTAAGAAATAATAAGAATAAATATTTACTTTTTAAAAAAATTAATTGAAATATAGAAGTTAATTTGTGCTGGTACTGCCAATTGCCTATCTGTGTGTAAATCAAACTTATTGGTTACAAGACATAATTCAGAGACGCATTTTTTGATAGAACTACCTTATCATTTTGCTCATTTTGCTCATTTTGCTCGTCTTATGCAAGTGATTGCATATGTTTTATAAATACATATATTGAATAACAATTTTAGGCCTTTCAAATGGCTTCTTTGCATACATTTTTTTATGTAATTTATTTTAAGAGGGATTAAAGTTATGCTGCAGTTAAATAAAAATATAAATTATATTTAAAAAAATATTCATCATCAGTAATATCTATTATTAGTATGTTGTTTATAATTGCACAATGAACATGATTTTAATTATATTTGTTTTTTCTGCTTATTCGTGAAATAATTGTCAATATTGTTATCAATTTTTAGTGTTTGGCTTTGGATGAGCATTAGTTAACACGCAAGTTGTATGAATGCTCAATTGTTTTTATCTGCTCTAATTTTTTATTTTTATATATTATTGTGATTTAAATGATGATTATTGCATTTGAAAATAAAAATAAATTAATTTTTTGTTTTTTAATTTTTTTTATTATGTATTTATTATTATTTTGATAACAAACTGAACATTTACAGCTACAATATACTTTAACAGTTTTAATAAAAGCAAAAATTTATTATTTATGTTTTTTTTTAATTTAAATTAATTTTTTTTTGCTTTTAGTTTATACTAAAAGTTTATAAAATTTTAATATATATTTTTCAATAGTAAAAAATATCCATAATATTTTCTTCAGTCTATATTTTTTTTAAATTTTTAAATATACATTTTTTTGAATCGGAGTATAGTTTAAAAATAAAATGTATTAAAGTATACAAGCAATATATATTTATTTTGTTTTCTTATATATTTCGTTAAATTTTTTATTTTTTCAGTTTGGATTTGGAATAATCTATTTATTTTAGCTTTTATTTTATACATATTTATTTATATCAATTTGTTTTAATTCTAAAAATATCCCACCAACAGCTAAAACAGAAGGATATAAGTGCTTAACTTGTTTATGTCTGCTGTTAAAAAATTATTGTAGTAGGCGAGCTAGATAAATGAAAAATATATATATTAAGACTGCGAGTCGTAATATATATATACTCGTATGCTAGCGCCTATGCGTATTTTTTATAATTTTCAAAAAAAAATTTTTGAAAATGTGTTTTTAAATAAGTATTTACTTTAGACTTCTGCAAACAGTGTCAAAATTTTCCATCTACAAAACTAAAATGTACGGACAATTGTTTTAGAGCCACTGTAAAGGTAATAATTCTTGCAAAAAAAACCGACTTCAAAAGAGATTTCATCTGTCTGTCTATAACGGTTCAAGGGTATAGCATCATAAAGTAGATTACATTAACTATTGGGACATCCTTATATCTCCAAACTTTATACTTGAGAAACTGTTCAATAGTTTGGCAATATACATCAAATTACAGCAACTATAGCATCACCCTTTATTTTCCAAATTCAAATTATATACTTGCTGTTGTAGTAGATTTAGCAATTGGGTTCTGTGAAAATTTTAACCGTCTGTCTATAACGGTTCAACGGGTTGACCATACTCGTCATCATATACCAAACAAAGTAGTGAACATTCTCTCTAAAATTCAGGTGTTTGTAAATAACGGGTCAAAAAATAGGGCATGTAAATTTCAGCTGTCTGTCTATAACAATCAAAATTTCGGCCATATTTGCAATTATATCAACTATTGGGACACCCCTTAACTTCCAAATCCAAATTTTAAACCTGTGGTTATATACCTCAAATTAAATGAATTATTGGCGTTCCCTTTAATTTAATTTTTTTAATATTACTAATTGTTACTATAACGGCCATAGCAATCGACATTCTATCCAATCTGCAAGCATTTGTCTGTAACGATTCAAAGTATAGGCCTATATAAGTAAATCTACATCAATTATGGGGCACCCTTTAACTTCTAAGTTCAAATTATAAACTCGTTGATATAGCGAGCTTAGCGACACAGATCCCTTTTAATTTTCAACATTCTATATACAACGGTTCAAAAGTTTTGTAACATACTAAAAGTTACATTAACTATTGGGACACCCTTTAACTTCCAAAGTCAAATTTTATACTTGTTATAGCGGACTTAGCATTACAGATTCGTTGTAAATTTCAAGCGTCTGTCTACAACTATTAAAGAGTATGGCCATATACATCAAATTAAATGAACTATTGGCGCACCCTTTAATATACAGTTTTTAATATTAATGCTTGTTACTATAACGGCCAAAGCGATCGATATTCTGTTCAATTTGCAAGCGATTGTCTGTCACGGTTCAAAATATAGTACTATATAAGTAAATTAACATCAATTATGGGGGCACCCTTTAGTTTTTAGATTGATTTTTGTATAACTTTTTGTTACTGGTAGCTATAGTAAATTAAAATTTTTACAGAAATGTCCATTACAGTTCATTATATACGTAAAAAATATGTATGTTGCATGGGTACACCCTCTAATTTTTAAGATTATGAATTGTTTTTAAAACGGGACTAACTGTAGGAATAATCTATCATATTACCAAAAATTTCAAAATCGGTTCAGAAATGACTAGGTTCTGCTGGCACAAACATAAAAAAGCAACATTCAGCCGAATTGTATAACCTCCTTCTTTTTATAAAGTCGGTAAAAAATGGGTGCTTTTACATTTTTCTCTACGAAGTGAATTATTTTTACGAAAAAAAGTATTCCATATTTGAACCGAGGTTTTAGGGGACATTCTCACAAAATGTTATTTGAATCCATTTAGTAGTTTTTACGTGATTAAAGCACAGGCTGGCAGACTGACAAGAATTTCAAAAGTAATTACACCAACAAAAAAATTTCTAGAGAATATTTCATTTACAGAAATAAACCCGTTACAGTTTTATAATATGTATACATAAATTGACTAATTCAAATTCCACAATTCTCATATATGTTTTTTTTTCAGTTTTTTCTGCATTTGCCATACAACAAACTAAGGGTAAGATTACTATATTATGGTAAGAAAGGACATATTATACAATATTTTATATAAAAATAGAATAATGAAGAGCACCTTTTTCGCTAACAAATTACAAAAAATCGACTTTTAAATTTATATTCATAAAGCTATTGAATAAGAAATGATGTATTAACAATTTTTTCTCTAAATAGTAAAAATATGGCTGCCACTCCACAAAAAAAACAAAAGGAATTAAGCCCCCTTAAAACAAAAAAAAAAAAAAGGAAAAAAACAAATAGACAACAAAATTAAATTTTTAAATTCTTAAAATTTGAACAACTATTAATTTATAAAAGATTCTGCATACGTTTTACAACATTCTTTAAAACTTGACAAGAGCTATCGCCACAATTTAAAAGTAGAATATAAATACGGCCCTTTACTACAAAAAATGGTAAAAGGGTATAAGTAAATTTGTCATTCTGTTTGTAATTTCTACAATATCCATTTCCGTCCCCATAAGGTTTATATATTCTGTGTTCTTATGCATAGCGAAGTCGATAGAGCGATGTCCATCTGCCCATCCGTGTTAAATTTAAATACGCCAATTTACCAGACAAAATGTCGTAGAAGTGCTATTGAAAATCAGCAAGATCGGTCCATGTCCTTCGAGGCAGGAAGCAAAACACCACGCCTACCTCTATTTTTCAAAAAAAGAAGGAGGTTATACAATTCGGCTGAATGTTGCTTTTTATATATTTTTACATCCAGAACTCAGTCATAGATTATGCTTACAGATTGGTCCCGTTTTAAAAACAGTTCATAATCTTAAAAATTAAAGGGTGTCCCCATACAACATACATATTTTTTACGTGTATTATGAACTCTGAAGGGCGATTCTATAAAATTAAAAATGACTGCGTATTACCATAGCTCCCAAAAACAAAAAATTATACAAAAATAAATCTAAAAATTAAAGGGTATCCCATAATTGATGAAGATTTACTTATATGAGCCTATCTTTTGAACCGTTATAGACAAACGCTTGCAAATTTGACAGAATGTCGATTGCTATGGCCGTTATAGGAACATGTATTAATATTACAAATTTTAAATTAAAGGGTGCGCCAATAGTTCGTTAAATTTGAATCATACGGCAATACTTTTGAACAGTTGTAGACAGACGCTTGAAATTTACAACGAGCCTGTATTGCTAAGTCCGCTATAACAAAAAATATAAAATTTGGATTTGGAAGTTAAAGGGTGTTCCAATAGTTAATGTAGTTTTGTGTATGTGACCAAACTTTTGAATCGTTATAGACAGAACGCTGAAACTTTAAGGGTACCTGTATTGTTAAATCCGCTATATCAAAAAGTTTATACTTTGAATTAAGAAATTAAAGAGTATCCCATAATTACTGTAGATTTACTTATATAGGCCTATCTTTTGAACCGTTATAGACAAGCGCTTGTAAATTTGACGCAATATCGATTGCTATATCCGTTATAGTAACAGCTGATAATATTTAAAATTATAAATTAAAGGGTGCACCAATAGCTCATTTAATTTGGTATATGGCCATACTTTTAAACTGTTGTAGACAGACAATTGAAATTTACAAAGAACCTGTATTAGTAACTCCTCTATACCAAAATTTGGATTTGGAAATAAACGGGTGTCCCAATAGTTGATATAATATGGTGTATGTGGCCGGACTTTTGAACCATTATAGACAGACAGCTGAAATTTATAAGGGACATGTCTTGCCAAGTCCGCTATAACAAGAAGCTTATAATTTGAATTTCGAAAGTAAAGGGTGTTCTCAAAATTAATGTAATTTGTTCTGTATGGCCGTATTTTTTGAACCGTTGTGTACAAACACCTTAATTTTAGACAGAATGTCCACTACTTTATTTGGTATAATAAGAAGTATAAAAATGTTATATTATAAATTAAAAAGTTGATATAATCTGATGTATATGGGCAAACTGTTGAACCGTTATAGACAGATGGTTGAAATTTATATAGAACCTGATTGCTAAATCTACTACAACAGCAAGCATATAATTTTAATTTGGAAATTAAAGAGTGTTCCTATAGTTTCTGCAATTTGATATATATTGCCAAACTATTGAACAGTTGAAAAATTATAAAGTTTAGAGATATAAGTGTGTCTCAGTAGTTAATGTAACCTAATTTATGTAGCCATACACTTGAGCTGTTACAGGCAAACAGATGAAATCTGTTTCGAAGTCGGTTTTTTTTTCGCAAGAATTATTTTATGTCATTTGGAACAATGAAGTAACTCTAATCAAAAAAACAAATATATGAGGCGATAGAGAATCAAAAAATAAGACAACAACATCAAGTGAAAAAATTGGCGCTCTCCCATATTTTCCGAATTACGGACCTCTGAAATTTTCAACTTTTTTAAGATACCAATATGGGTATCATTTTAAAGGTTCTGATGAGATCTTTAAGAAAATACTAAAAAAAATTAATTGCACAACCCATTAAGAACCGATGAAATTTTTATGTAAAATTTAGTATATGTAGTACTTATTTTTTTCTTATTTTTTTAATCTCTGTCACCCCAATATTTGCATTTTTGATTGGAGTTACTTCAGTTAATTAGATTTACAAAGATGGTGAAGGGTATGTAAAATTCGGCATAGCTGAATGTGCTGTATTACTTGTTCTTACTTGTTTTTAGTTTCATTTTTATATAATTGTTATTAAGAACATGTTTGTCGCATAGAGTAAAAGACAATATTTATTTTATTTTAATATTATTAGTATTTCTTTATTAAAATATTTCTTTATAACTATTTTTATTAAATCAGTTTTATTACGCCCATATATTTGGACATTTCATTTGCTACATGCAAGAGATAAATATTTATAACTTTTTATATATAGTATGTTTTTATTTTTATTAATTTTTTAACACTATATAATGTCAAGTTTCTTACATATATATATTTAAATATTTTTATATATGTAAATTTAAAGAAAATTTTAATTTCATTTTGCTTTAAATATTTTATATTTATTTAGTTTTACTAAAAACTAATGTCGTTGTTTATTGAAGTTCCATTGGAAAAAATACGAGTACATGATTTTATACTTATCTTTTTCTGTGATTTCAGCTATATAATTATTTATTTATTTTTTTTTGTATATATTTAATTTTGTTAGATTAATAAACTCGAACTCACATTTGTTATATAATTGTAAATATACAGTTTTAAAATTAAAACTAAATTTAAATCTTAATATAAATTCATAAATATTGCAATTTTTAACTAAATTAAGTGTACATTTTTTTATTTTTCAATTGCATAAATAATTTTTTATAAGTGGGTTTTACATAATAATTTTCATTTTTTTTAAGAAAGGCAACTTATTTTATTTTGGATAAGTTGTTATGATTTCATTGATAAAGTAAAATTATAAAATTCTTAATGCGGAAGGAATGAGGTATAAACATATACGTTTTTAGTTCAAAGAGCTGTGAATAATCGAAAAAAAACGTTTACCGTTACTTAAAAATTTACAGAAAAAATAACTTCAACTTTGATTAATATTACTTCAAAGAAGCCACTAATAAAAAAGGTGCTAAGTGAAGCTATGATAAACTACTAACATGTTATGATGCTTAATAACACTGCATCAAGTTATATCTTTCAACTTTTTCTGATATATTTTGTAAAAATAAGGATTGATATGATAAAAATAAATTGATAAATGACAATTGCTAATCTTTAAAAATGGATGAACGTAACTGATATAAACACAATATTGCAGCAACGCTAATGAAGCATGTGTTTGCTTCAAGCTTCAACACAAATTTAACAAAAATACAAAATAAGAGCAGTAGAGTAGCAGCACTGCAGGCACAACCTTTTTAGTTATTTTCGTAACCGTGCTACATTCTTTAGGAGAGGGATAGATGAGTGATAAGACAGATGGTGAATGGAGAAAGATAGATATAGTCATTTTATTAGATATTTTACTTCGCCGGCAAAATTGCTATGCAGAAGTACCGACGAAGGAGGCTGCATGTTCAATGTTAATTCTAAATATGTATTTATACCATTAAACAGAAAAAACATTTTTATGTTTTTAACCCTGGCCAACCAGGTTTTTAGTCGGCGTGCTTACCGCTTTTTGCTGCAGTTATTAAATGATAAAAATGTTTCTGTATTTATTTTGTGCTAACCCTCCGTATCGTACTATAGACCGTAGGCAACATACCATTCTGGCGACCTAAAAATAATAGAAATAATTGTTTTAACACAATCGTGCACTGTATTACTGTTTCAAAAAAACAAAAAGTTACAAAAAGCGCCGCTTGACTGCCATTTTAAAAAATAATGAGAAATTGTTCTTTTGGTGTTTTATGTTTTAACTTGACTAATTAAAGAAGTAAGTGTCTAAACCTTACTGTGCGCGTAGGCTTCCCCCCCTCGGGGGTATAGGGATAACCAGTCCCCCGGTGTGCAGGCACTGAAGCTGGGTAGGCAGATGGGTCCTGTCGAAGGATTTTACCAGTTTCCTTAATGATAATAACGTATGATTAATAATAGCCAAAATAAACTGGCACCTCGGGAACCGGTAGCCCATACAGAGAACCGCCCATCTCTGTAGCCGGTTATTGGTGAGGTACCTTCGGGGTACACGTGGTGGTTGTGGTTAGTTTGTTTATCTTTGCGGGTCTGGCGTGGAATAGACTGAAGTGTGCTGTTGCACCCTCAACAGAGGAGTTTAAAGATAGGCTCCGACCCTATAGCAAGGAGTAGATTCATAGTCCTGCAAGCCATGGTCTTAAAATTGCACAGTATTAGTGTTTTGACCACCGTCTGGTAAGGGCTTAATGCCAGGTACAGACGTTAATCTAATCACGTATCCTGTGCCCGTAGGCTACATCAAACAAAAAGGTTTAAGCACAGGCACAAAGTTAATTGATTTTATTTCGCAGTAATTGATAAACTGTCGTCGTATCTGTTAACAAGCTACGTTGCAAAAATAGTGGTGGTTTCAGGTGTTCATTTGGGTGGTGTCTTTGCTTTCACAAAGAATTTACCAGCGAATAGGTAAATACAACCTGAGATATAAGTAGCTCTAACAGTGAGATTGAGGCCAAAAAGCACAAAGGGCCTGTACAGCACGTACCTCCGAAAGAAGTTCGACAAGACCAGATTGGGCACTGGCACAATGTTCTAAAAAGAAAATCAAATGCAAGTTTTTAAATTGTCTTGGATTTACCCATATACTGAATGTGAAAAATGCAATGTAGCCTTATGCTACACGAAGGCCAGTAATTGCCTTAGAAACTTTCATCTTTCATAACATGTACAGGTTTAAACATTTTGCTCACAGTGTTGCCTAAAAGCAACATACCCAATTTTTCTAAATTTTTCTTTTAAATATTAACATTTTCAAAAATCCAAAAAATACGTATATTTATTTTTCTAATAACAACCTGAGTGATTGAGAGTTAAGAAAGAAATAGAAATAGAAATTTTGTTCTACGCAAAAACCGGTATTACTGGCAGTGTAATGAAGAAAACTATGTTTTAACAATTTTTGCTATAAACATGTTGCTCATAATAAATATACAACCAGAAACATTTCGTGTATAAACAAAATGACAAAATGAATAGAGCGGAACATCAGCAATATTATTATACTCTTCTCTACAAAAAGTGGAAAAAGGGCATAACAAAGTTTTTCATTTCATGTGTAATATCTACAATATTCACTTCCGACCCCATAAAGTATTTATATTCTGACTTCTAATGCATAGCGAAGTCAATTGAGCGATGTCCGTCTGTCCAATTTAGTGTTGAAATCAAGTTTTTCTCGGCAAATAAGTATGTCAATCGATCAAATATAGTATCGAAAGAGGTGCTATTGGAAATCAGCATGATCGGCCCATGTTGTTCGAGGCAGTAGGCAAAACACCACGCCTACCTCTAATTTTTTCATGTCATTTGAACCAATAAAGTAACTCCAATAAAAAAAAAAAAAAAAAAAAAATAAATATATGGGGCGGTAGAGAATTAAAAAATAAAAAATAAACATTAAGTGAAACAATTGGCGCTCGCCCATATTGTCCCAGTTACGGGGCTCTGAAATTTTCAAATTTTTTCAAATATTAACATGGGTATCATTTTAAAGCTTTTGAAGAGATCTTTAAGAAAATAATAAAATTTAAAAAAAAAATCCTCAACCCACTAAAGCTCATGACATTTTGTATAAAATCATATGTATTCAGTACCAACTTTTTCTTTGTTTTTTAATTCTCTGTCACCCCAATATTTGCTTCTTTGATTGGAGTTACTTTTCTAAACTAGCTTTGCATAGATTTGGCATAGCCGAATATAGCACTATATAGCACTCTTACTTATTTTTAATTTGTTTCGAACAATTTTTTTTATATCGGCTTTTGACAAAATTTTGCAAGTGATGCCGTAAATAATAACATGGCTTTTTTACACTATATATTGTAGAATTTTAGCTTTTTTATAATTGATTAAACCAAATTCAGGCACAGTAATTGTTTATATCATTAAATATTTATATTTTATTGCATATGAAATACTTGTAGGCTCCTCGAAGGAAAAATTTATGATAAATGGGAAAGAAAAAATTAAGATTAAAATGATCAAACTTTTAAGCGTTAATGACCTCGTTGTTAGTTATAACAAGCAAATCATAGAAATCATCAATCAAAGAAATCATATCAACTTAAATTTATATTTTAGTGAAAACAGATTTCCAGATTTTTTTTTCATTTAATATATATTTATTTTTTTTTTGTTTGTTTAAGATTGCTTAATTCAATAAATTAAATGATAAAAATATTATTTTAATTACACTTAATTATCATAATTACAATTAATATGCGTTCTATTTTTTTATTTAATTTTCTTTTTTAATATTTTATTAAACAGCGCCAATCAGTTTTATTATTCAGCTTTTTTTTTAATTTATGAATTATTTTTTGTATATTTTGCCTTCAGAAATGACTATTGTATTATTTTGCAGATTTTTCTATTGGTGAATTTTGAAACCGTAATCAAAATATTGCGTTTATACGTCCATATAAATATATTCCCCTATTACGGTTTACAACTCAATTCAGTTTGGTCATCTAAAAGACAACTCAACTTTTTTGCTTGCAATTGTTACAATTGCTACCGATGAGTTGTAATTTTTTGATACTTTTTCAACTTAAAAAATTTTTTTGGCAGGTCGAGTTGTAATTGATAATACCAAATTTTAAAATTTCAACTAAGGTAGAGTTGAGTTGTAAACCGTAATAGAGGCATAAATTGCCAAATCAGAAAATAATTTTAATAACTATAAAATAATATTTCTTTTCAATTTTAAAATAAATTTTTAAAGGAACAATTTTTGAATGCATCACTTAAACGCCTTTTTACTTTGGCTGCAAATAAATATGAAAAAATAATTAAATATATTTTTTTTCATTGTTTGAAAATAGTGCAATTTTGTAAAAAAAAAAAAATAAATAAATGACAATAATGTATCAAATCATCAACAAAATGTGTATTTATATAAATTTCAAATGAAAGTCTGTATATATTTAGTGTTTGTTAGTAATTGATTTTTACAATAGTTACTGCTATTGAAATCTACACACATCTAATAACGTGCCTTTCAAAATGCTTTAAGCATATAAATTATTATTTTGTTTAACATAATAATGCATTTTTTAAAACTTAAGGTTCCATTTTAAAACGCCTTGCCCTATAAACATTTTTATTCTTTAAATATATTTAGTTATCAAACTTATCTACATTAAAAGAACTAGAAATACATGTGAAGCCTAAAATGGTTTTAAATTAATTTTCTATTAATTTACTGCGAGAAAATAAAAAAAAAAAAAATGATTTTTTCCATTAAAAAATTATGTCAAACATTCGGACATAATTGCATTGTGTAACATTTATTTTCTGTATTTCAGTTTTCTTATTAGCAGACACATGGTTTTTTGGGGATTTTAAATATATTTGACGGTGGGGTGTTACAAAGCTATAAAACATACAGCCATAATTTTGATATTTGATTTGGCTTTAAGTCTTATATCAATTTAGTGAAATGGGACATAAAGCCATTATGGTTATATGTCCCATTTGATGTTTTGCGTTACAAATGCTTTATTTCACTAAATGTGATTTAAAAAAATAATGATTTAGAAAAATTCGAAATTTCTAGGCTCCAGAAATTACAGCTGCAGACATTTTGTGAAAGGAAATATCCTTAGTTATCATTGGAAAATATATTTTTTTTTATTCTTGTGACGCGCGTAGGAAAACTTTATTCAGCGAAGCCACCTGCCGCGTCCTACTGGAGGAAAAAATCCACGCAGAAAAACTTTAGTACACGAAGCCAGATTTCAATACTTAACTATAGTGTCTCAGGAACTGAAATGACAGATAAAGCCGCTTTCTAATATTGCTAATGTGAGCTAAGGCCATGATGGCTTTATCTCTCATTCAAATGAAAAAAAAAAAAAAAATACAAAATTGGCCTTATCTACCATGGTATTATTCTTTTCTTTTTTCGATTTATTTCTAAATTCGCTACGATCAAAGCAGTATGATGTGATAACATGAGAAGATTTTTTGTTCACAACTGGTACATTTGACCAATATTAATAAATGCTTACAGCCTGTCCTACGGATCTTTGTAGGCTAAGAAATAGACCAGTCATTGGGAGCACTACCGGATGCAGTGATTGGAGGGGTGGGGAGGGGTAAAAGCGGTTGAAATTGCACCCACCAGAAGAAATAAATCTACTAACTGCCAGAGCCAGAGAGAGATAAAAATCTGTGATAGTAGTAACCCGAACTACCGAAACTTCTTATTCAATATTTTTTTAAGTTTTAAAAAATTATCTTCGCATACATTTTTTATAATTATTTCTCTAAAGCAGGCTCTTCAGATACTCCAATTTTATTTTTAATTATTTAGCAAAAACTTATACAAGGATATTTCATTGTTTCAATTTTCAATTAATTTAATAGTTATGAAATCATAAACTGCAAAGAAGATATCGGTTATCGAATATAATTTTTACATAGACTGAAACTATTAAGACAAGATTTAAATGCGATCGAAAGAAAAAATAAACCGAGACTAAGACATGGATATGAGTATATTTTCTTAATTTGAACTTGGATTTTAGCTGTTCAATGCTTACAGGAGTATTAGCTTAAAATTGGCTTAAATACTTTTAACTTATTTTACCCTAAAAAAATTGTTTCCGAAGCATTGAACGAAAATATTTAAGAAGAGCATTAAACGCTCGATTCTTTACCAGTGTAGACTGCACATCAAACTTATATAATATATTTATACCGATGTGTGCAAATTAAAAAAAATCAACTTATTTTTGAAGCCATAATATAAACGAAGTATTGTGCCTCGTGACACTCCTGAAAAATTTTTATTATTGTCGTCGTGCGGTTATTTAAACAGATGTAAGTTTGCAAATTAAAAACGGACAACCCTCGCAAAAGTAATAATATGTAATAAGACAATAAAAAAACAAATAAAATAATTTTAGCTGATATAGAACTTAAAGCTCAGGCAATTACCGACAAATCAAACCTTAAGATGATGAGAATATACTCACATAAATGTTTTATGGAATGTAGGAGCTAAATGTTGTGTCCGAGCAACGTTTTAAAAGTTTCGTTTAAAGAAAGAGCTGGCATATCACGAAAGAAGTTAAGTTAAGATTACAATAAAGAGAAATTAAGGACTTAGCCTAAGTTTACATACTTGACACACAATGGTAGCCCAAAATCTCTCAAAAGCAATATAGAGCAAAATTTGAAGCAAAATTTTGTGAAGCAGTGAATTGATCTTGACATTAACTTCATATAACAACATGTGTTATATTATACATCGAAGATCTACGATCACTTGATAAAGAGTCGGCAGTTGCACGTAAGCTATAAACGAACATAGATTTCAAGTAGGCTCTATAATGTGTTCTAAAGTTTAGAATCTAAACCTCAGTCAATATTTAGGTGAAAGTCTTGCTGAAACTACATTTTGTTTTATAAATAAAATACGAAATAAATCGTAGTTTTCTTTATTTACTTAAAATATTGTATTTCTTTATTTTATCGTAATTTTTTTTAGTATTTAAAAATAAAATTATTTCTACGATCACTTGATAAACAGTCGGCGGTTAAACGAAAGCTATAAATGAACAAAGATTTTAAGTAGGCTCTATAATATGTTCTAAGCCTGAAACAATGTTTAGGTGAAAGTCTTGCTGAAACTATATTTTCTTTTATAAATAATATACGACTTTCAATAATCAATATCGGTGATTTAAATAATAAATCGGGAGAATAGCATGAAAAAAATAATTTTTTTTTTTTTTTAAATTTGAGAAATAAATCGTAGTTTTCTTTATTTACTTAAAATATGGTATTTCTTTATTTTATCGTAAATATTATTTTTTTAAGTATTTAAAAATAAAATTATTTGTAAAAATTAATTTTCTACACACATACATACCCTTGCTACGCACACATAAGACGAGTATTTCTTTAAAAATTTATTTACAAATCTTCCATATCCAACCACAACCACCTGAAATTACATGGGCAACATATAGAAAAAAAAAAGAAAAAAATATATATTTAAACTTACCGTAATAAAAATTAAACCATTTAATGAAAACAACATTGTGTTTATGTTTAATGTAGACATTAACAAATTTATGTTTACGTAGATAACTAAATAAGAGCTCTATACACGCACACAAATATACATACACCCATCATAATCATATAAAAAGATAGTGATAAATATTAGTATCTTTTCAGGTTTTTATGTGTACGTGTAATTGTAGATATTAAAATTGTTGACAACAGTTACAAAGAGTGTAAAGTGATAGTGAGAGAAATATAAAGAAAATATAAAATCCTTTACTAGACCAATTTTGGCACTGAAATCATTTAAATATTAAAAAGTGTTGAGGTTTCAAATTACGAGTCAAATAAACTTTTTATCGTCAAAAATCCCCATGTATTCTTTACTCACCACCATAAACTTGTTTTTGGAATTGCAAAACGCTAATTTGATTCAAACTTGTGACTGAAGATATTCTCTGTGCAAAGCGGATGAAAAACACTCAAAGAATTGTAACAAATTCACAAAGTTTTACATGTTGAGTGTCAAAATGTATGCCAAATAGCAAATTTTTTTTCAAAGTGCCATGTTTGTCTAAATAAAGCTTAGTACTCTGTCCAAATATGGTAAAATTTTTTTTGCAATTTTTCCTATCCTGATTGAAAAATTTGACAACCAGCTTATTCTCGCAATATGTACTACAATTTAGAAAAAAAAAACGGTTTTATTGCCCTTTGGATGGAATATTGTTTGTTTTTGGTGACAATTCCAATAGAATCAGGTTGAAAAAAATGCAGTTATCAAACGTGCTGCCATTTACGTTAAGTCACTGCTTAAAAAATGATCAGTTTAAAAAATGATCAAAATAAAAAGTTGAAAGAAAGAGACAGTTATACAGCAACATGATTCAAATTAATAATAATTTAACTTTGTTTTATAAAGTCTTTAAAAGATTTAACCCAACATTTGCACGCAGGTTTAAATAATGCAAGAGAATGTAAAATATAAAAATTTAATGAGTTCCCTTCCGTTAAAATAAGCAGCCACTCAGTGTCCTATTTTTATTGCACACTGACTTTTGAAGACAAAGATGACTTGTTTGCCTTAGTGTTGCCAGGGAAACACATGCAAATGTTAGGCAATTTCTTTAAAAAAGTTACATTTTTTATAAAGTTTTTTATTTGACCTTTTTAATTAATTATATTTTATTTAATTTTTAAGCAATAGGTCTTTTTATTTTTTATATATATTTTCGATATTTCGCTACTCCATTGCGTAGCATCATCAGGAAAACAAATATTTATTTAATTGAATAAATATTTGAATATTTGAATTAAATAAATATTTGTTTTCTGATGATGCTACACAATGGAGTAGCGAAATATCGAAAATATATATAATAAATAAGAAGTTACATTTTTTCAATTAAAGTTACATTTTCAAGTTTTTGTCAAATACATATATCATAGAGATTCTTGCCTTAAATAATGAGAGAAGTACTTTTTCAGTAATATTACATTATTTTTTGTCTGTATCAAAATTTACGATAATTTAGTCGAATGTTAGTTGAGCTTCTAAAAGTTACATAAAATGTAAAAAAATATAACCAAATGGCATCACTGGTTTCCGTATTAATGTGTTTGTTATAGTTTGCGAAAGAAAGTAACTGTACGTCATCTAAAGTTGTAAGCTTTCAAGGTCATAAGCGTTTAAAGTTAGTAATATATGTAAAATTTTTTTTAATTACATGTATTAATAAATGTTAATGTAATTGTTTCTGCAGATGTTTAGACATAAACACACATATATACACATATAAAAAGGATGAGTTTGAGAGAAGAACAGAAAAGAGAATAAGAAGAGAACTTCCTTAAATTTTTTGTTTTGTTTACGGTTTAGTCTTTGCTGTTATCATGTTGGTGATTATAGTATTTCTATAAACCTATATTTGTTTATGCTAAATAACAAGAGCAAGAGAAGGAAATATGTAGACTTTTGACAAAACAAAATTACAAACAGACAAATTAATTAACTTGAAGTTATTTTTCAATCAAAATCATAACACAGAATAAATTTATTTTAATTGTTAATAAATATTTTGAAAAAAAAACTTAAATTCCTTATTGACCCAATTACTCAAGCGAATAAAAAAATGACTTAACAAGAAAATTTGTCTTAAAAATATTAACAAATAACTTAAAAATTAAAAAAAAGTTTATAATATTTCCTTAGTAAGACAATTTTGGTTTTGCTCAATATATCTATGAATATATTTTTTTTCATAATATTAATGAGAAATAAAATGATTTTACAATTTTGTTGGTACATCTATCACAATCAGCTATCAGTTGTTGTCTATGTTTAAATTTATATAAGTTAATGAAAATATTAATAATTTTTTTTTTTTAGTTGAATTTAATCAGGATATGGTTATAAACAAAACGAACCGTTTTCCTTTGCATTGGTTTGTTCTTTATAGTGCGTTAAACTAAAAAGAAACAATGTGTAGAATCGTGTATATTAAATTGAACGAGAAAAAACGTTTGATAAACGTTTACTGATTGATCTGCTCGTTATAGTAGAAAATGCATTAGCGTTTGAAAATAAATATTTATGTCTAAGCAAACTACACAGTTCCATTGTGATATTTCATTAGTTTATCAAAGCTAATGGCTTTGTTTGCCAGTCAATACGTGCTTTTTTAGTTTTGCTCATATACAAAAAATTGAACATTTCTAAGAATCTTACGCATTTGCATGAAACGTTTGCGGAACGTTTTGTTTATTTTCCTACCCTGGTTTGGGTTAATCAATTGTAAGATGTTTTTGCCAAAAAGTCCACAAAGTTGCACGAAAGAATTGAGAGATTGTATTAAAAGTTTAATGTAGAACTTTAAAAAAAAGCACTCAAAATAAAAAACATTGATTTATATTTACTTTATATAATAATTTTTTATTGAATTTATTTTTTATTTCAATTTTTTTTTAATTTTCAAAGTAACAATAATTATTCAACATTATAATTTTTTAATTATTTTTGTATATAACTTTTACATAAACATAATTATTTTTTATTTGTTTGTTTGTATTGTTTTATGTTTTTTTTTTTTTAATAAATGTTTAAATGTTATTTTTTTTTTAATATATTTATTTCAATTTGTTTGTTGTATTATTAAATCCCTATACTTTGTTTTGTTAATAAATGTATATATAATTTTTCTCTTCTCTCTAAAGTTGGTATTGTTTTTTCTGATTCCAATAAAATATATATGTATATATTTGAAAATAAATTTAAACAAATATAAATAATTAATTCAAAACATATTTTTTTAAATAATTTTTTTCATTCTATACAAAATGAATACATTTTATCCTTTCGTTTTTTAGAACTCGGGTTGCTTTTTTTTTATAATGTATATACTTTTAAATATAATAATTATTACTAAGATTCTTTATTTTTTAATAACAGATAACAAAGTACTGAACTTTGATTTTAGAAGAAAGTAAAAATTACGTTTTTACTATAAATTTTTAAGTGAGAAAATAAGTTCAAATAACTATATAAGAGAGAGAGAGAGAGAGAGAGAGAAGTAAAAAAAATTGTTGGATTTATTAAATAACAGTTACCAGCTGGCTTGTTAACATTTAGTGGTACAAAGCAGCTTCCTTTTTTTTAAGATTATAAAAGCTTTGCAAGTTTTTTTTTATAACCCTTCGCTATATATACCATTATATTTATTTAAGTTTAGCTAGAAAACTTAATAACTAGAGCCATTTTATTTCCAGAAAGTCAGATACAAGATTAAGAAGAAAAAAAGAACGTTATTTTAGATCAATATTGTATATTGAAAATGATAAGTCCTAGAGCTATATTTTACAATAATTATTGAAACTCTTTTAGGCAGAGCTGCTGTTGTTTGATAGTGCTTAGATTTTCTAAGGCCAATATTTTTCTCAATGAAAAACTTAGTTAGGGCAGTTTTAAACTAAAGTTTAAAAATATCAGATTATTATCAGAAGTAGAGTTAACGATTGGATAGTTAAAAAAGAAAAGAAAACCGGAATTTAAAAGTGGCTTAAGGCTTATAATACACTACCACAAGTTAAAAGTATTTATTTACAAAAAGTTGAAAGAAATTTGAATATAATTTAAAAACATTTACACAACGCTTTTAGTATGATCGTCATTAGTTAAGCATTAACTTAATATGGCTTTAGCTATTTAATTTTTTTTTATACATATAAAAAAATTTACTACTTAAAGCAAACTAACAACCAATGTTTGTTTTTGTTTGTTTTTTCTTCTATTTCTTAACAAAAATTTTTTTTAACTGAATTAATAATATGTAATAAAAAAAATCCTAAAGTAAAAGCTGCTAAATCGTGTTCACCACTTAACGACAGAAGAATTAAATTCTTTTTTAAATAATTATAATTTATACATTTTTATAAAAAATATGTAGCAGAATTTCAATAAAATATTTAATAAAGACAAAACTAACAAAACTAAAACTTAAAAGGGTGTAGATTTAAAAATACTTAAAAGAATAAATCATTTGCAGAAAACTGAGAGCGTCAGTTAAATTGGTACACTGTAACAAAATCAGCTGATGTTTTAAAGTTTTGATGTTTGTTTGGCGTTTTTATGTATGTTGTAAATTCGTATTTGGAGTAGTAACAGTAGATTTAGATATAATGCACACATACATACACACACATCAATAGAGTTTACAGTTAAAGTTTTTAAGAGAAAAAGAAAGAGAAAGAGAAAGAAGATATAATTTATATATATATTAAATAGTTTAGTTACTTAAAAAATGAAATAAAATGGTGATATCAAAAATATATTATACATACAACAATTATATTTAGTTTTATTTTATATCAATACATACAATGATATTTTGTAAATTACAAAAAAAAAAAAAACACAAAAATAAAGATTTCTTAAATGAGGAAAATAATCATAATAGTCATGCCCTTGTTTATGCACCAAAAAGTATTATTATTATGGTCTCAGCAAACTAAAGATTATATACTAGACTGCATTCTTAACATTTCAAAGCATTTAATGTAAGGGATTTTAATAATTTACATCATTTTATGGTCCCTTAAAATCAAAGTTTTATTTCAATTAATTGAATTTGCTTGAAAATATAATCTTTAGTTTGCCAGCAATATTTAAATTAAATTATACACTGTATATTATTTCTTTGAGTGCACGATGCTATTCGCATGCTGTATCTAGTTATATATATTTTATATCTGAAGTACTATAGTTATTTTTTCTTTGCTTATAGTTGCTTTATCATATGAAACTTTTTAAAACTATCACAGCATTTAATCTAATACACGCTTTTTTTATCTAATACTTTTACCACACTGCTGTTATTTCTAAAACTATCTGGATTCTTTTCTACAGTTATTTTGATTATTTTTATATTCTTGCTACTTTTTTTTATATCACAAATCAGCTTTAGCTATTTGTTAATATTTCTCATTGACTGAGAATTATAATTATATTGTAATTGTTATTGAAGCAATATTTACAAAATTTAATAAACAATGAAAATTCATTATTATTCTGTAAGACCTTCGATAAGAGTTCTACAAGAGAAAATTATTAGAAGATTCTTTGAAGAAAGATTGAGATTGAAATATTTTTTTTTATAATAGAATTAAGAGAAAAAGGAGAGCATTTAAAACTTTACAACAATTTTACATTTTTCCTAGTCGAATATCAATAAGGTAAAAATATGTTTTACATAGAAAGAATAGCTTTAGAATGGCAAGTTATTGAAAATCTAAAATTAGTTTAGTTGGATGTCATTTTATATAAAAAATGCTTGGAGACGTAAATTTGGAAGAGCTACTAAACCTAAAATAAAACTCTCTCATGTTAAGAGATACTTAGACTTATTGTTAAGTAAAAAAAGTTGCTTTAGCTTGTTTTTGGATTGTATTTTAATCCAAATACTCTAAGAGATGATTTGACGATCCTGTGCAAAAAATAAAAATTAAAAAAATCGATCGATGCTCCACGATTTATATGATTTTTAGTCTTTTGAAAAAATTTTCTGAACTATTATTACATTAATAATGGTAAAAAGTTATCGGTGCAAATAATAAAGGACATTTTTTACCGACAGACAGTTAATTAGAGACCCAGCAAAACGAAAAAAATGTAGTTGCTCATTAATCATGGATATTTTCCCTCTTATCTTGCACTTATTTTCTATAATGCATTTTGAATAAGACCTTTGATTCTAGTTAAATTATTATCTTTATACTCACGAAAGACTCATGAAAGTTCTTAAAAACTCTGCTATTAAAAATTGAGTTTAAAACTAAATAAGATAAAATAAGATGTATTATTTTAATACAAGAATTGAATATTAATAAAAAGTGTTCATGTTTATAATATTAACAAGATACTTGCAGTTACTTAAAGAAATTATAAAAACTTAAAAAGCGTATCCTTAAGGGCGAATTTTCACTGGTGTTAAGCATTCATTTAAATATCAAGCAGTCTTGTTAATGCGAACCCATGCTAATGATAAGCTAATGTGAACCCATGAATAATCTGCTTTTAAAAGAATTTGCTGAGTAAGAAAATGCCAGTAATTTTACAAAAAGTTACGTGGAAAAAAATAATGAACACTAAACTTGAAAATATTCAACAATAAGAACTCAATGAAATTTTACTTTTTTTTTAACTTTGCTCAGACTCTCTGTTTTTAAGATTTTAAAATGCTTGGATTCTGATAGTACTCTTTCGAAAATTGTTTCGGTGATCAGGGTAGATAATTATGGCTGTGAAGGATAATATATTTCACCAGTATTTACAAAGATTTTAAAATTAGACCCCGAATACGGCGGGTACGTATTGCAAAATCACATTTTAAATACGTTTTGTTACGACATTAAAAGCAAGGCTGGTAATATGACTCTTTTTTCCCTATTAACTTTTAAAAAAATGAAAACTTGAACAAATATTTTTTTACTTGAAATTTAGAACGGCCTTCACAATAACCAGTACCTACTGATTTCACATTATCTACTGCCTTAGTCAGAAAATATGTATTTCTTATTCATGAGCCAAAATACACTTGAATATACATATATCGATATTATTTTGGTATTTTTAGTCATTGGTTTCATTATCTGTGATTTTCCAGTTAGCATTTGGAAGATTGTTTTTACAAAAATCACTAAAGTGAGCCTTTTAAGACTACCCAAGATTGTTTTAAACTGATTAATCAGTTGTTCTCTTAAAAAGAGACTTGAATATAATTCCGGCAAACGCAAAGAAAGCGACTTGTTTAAAAAACAAAAAGTACAGAAAGCAAGTGTTTAAAATACGACTTTAGAATTATTTCAGACACATATGTATTTAGCTCAACTTAAAGATGAAAAAATTATTCAAATACTTTATGTTTATTTTTTATTTTTCATAAAAATATGACATTTCGTAAAGAAAACAGCGAAATTTGAATGATTTTTTTTAAAATTCATTTTTCTAAATTTGAATTTTAAGAAAATTTTAAATAACACGCTAATGAATGTAATAAAAAATAAGCAAAATTTTATTTGCCATGTTTAATTTTGAGAAAATACAATTAGAAATATCCGTATAATATGTTTCAAAGAAGACTCGAATACGGCTAATAATATAATAAAAATTTGACTCGAAAAAGTTTTGTATTCGATTAAAAGTGCGATGAAAAACGGCATCGAAAATGAGTCAAAAATCCGAGTCATAAGAGACTCGTTTAAAAGAGTCGCGGCTAGGCTACCATTTTCTCCCGACAAAACAATAATTGTCGACTCTAAAACGAGCGCATCAACGAATATTATAAACGTGTAGAAGAGTCAAAAACGACTCAATAATTCAAAACAATGCTTACAGGGTTATTCCTTAAAACAATTATCAAAATTACTAATCACTTCGACGTATTTATTTAAAATATTACTGAAGGATTTAACCATAAATAACAGAAACTTATTTTCTCTAAAAAGTATATAAAAGGAAAAAAATTTAGTTTCTGTGTTCTTTTTGTATGAAAATACGCTTGAAAATGATTTAGTGTTACAATCTTAAGTATTTTTAATTTTAATTATTTGCTTCAATCAGTTATCTCATTGCGATTTTGAAAAGTACTTGGATTAGTAAATTTTGATACAGTCCCCCTTTCTAGCTGTTCTAAGTATAAATTATACTTAAATCTTTGAGAGCGATTACAACTAAAATTATGTTCAAATTTATGCAATTTTTTTTTAGAAATATTTACAATATTCTTGATTAATTTAAAGCCCAGAAACATTTTTAACATGTCCGTATTGAGTTACATCGCGATGGTGTAATAGATAATACTAATAATGAAGAGTAGATTTTCGGTTAAGGAATAATTTCTACAGTAGCAATCATCACGAATTGTGCTTTGGTTATAAATATAAAAAGAGCTTTTTATTCTTGAATTCTGTGCCAGAAATATTTGATATAATAAAATATAAGTAAAAAAGAAAGGTTTAAAAGAAGAAGAAGACACTAGATATATCATTAATTTTTTTATAACTTTAATTTAATGTAACAATGTTTGTAAATTTGAGTTATGCAGAGAAGAATTTGTCTCCAAAGCATAGGCACTTTTGACAAAATGACACCTTTGAAATAAATTGCCAAAAATATTTTATTCGATTATTGTAGGTTAATAAATTATCATTAAACTGCTTGGTCTATTAAAATCCTAACTGATTTTATATGATGTAGACGTAGCAGCTTAACAGAAAATTTAAGAGTTATATTTGATTAGAAATTCTATTTTATTTAATCCTTTGTATGTATTTTTTTTTTCTATCTATATCAAAATGTATTAAATTTCTGAAGCGGTTGAGTATAATAACTTTAACGAAATACTACGTTCTTTTTTATTTTCTTCACATCAAATGCTTCTGATTTAAGTAGTTTTTAGCAGAAACTAACTGACATGTTCATAAAAAATATGATTTTGAAAAGTGTCTCGAAACAAAACTTACATACAAAATTACTGTTAAAACACATTTAAAATTAAAACAATTTTTTTTTATACGGCAGCAAATGTGTAATTTTAATAATAAAATAAAATTTGTACCAATTTTCATTAAAAAATCTAAAAAATAATATTTAGGAAATAAACAGAGAGTAATTTGTATAATGCGAGTAAAAATAATAAAACTTTAACAGTAAATAATGTGGTACACAAGTATGTAAACACTAATAAAGCTTCTTTTTAAATACAAATATAGCATTAATGAATTTAAAATTTAAAAAGTTTTTACTTACATTTTCAATAAAATCATCAATACCAAAGATTAAGTTATTCGTTAGAAAAAAAAAAAAAAAATCATGTCTCAGAGTATAAAATCAATAGAAGAGAAAGAGAAAAAAGATTTATTTAATAATTTAATAAATCGTATAGTGACAGAAGGCATTAAATTATAAATATTTAAAGTAATCAACAGATTAGCAGCTGTTTAAATAGGGAAATAAATTATTATCAATACGACTTAGCTATTTTTTTAGTTAAATTTATAATTAATAATACATTTTATTTAAATTTTGTTTTTGTTGTTTTTTTTTTCTTTTGAATATTTTTTAACAGCCTAAGTAATGCTTTGTTTTTTGTTTTACCAAAAATGTTTGTCTGATTTAATAAATTTATTTAATTAATTTTTAAAGGATTTTTTTTTGCTAAATTACTTTAACGTTGTTATTAATAAATGTTTTAGTATTATAATTTTTAATTTTTATTTGTTATATTAAAATTATTTTTTTTTAAATGATTTTCATAAATTTCATCTAAATTTTGTTTTAAAGGCTTGATTTTATTTATTAATTTAATTTTAATTTTTATTTAATTATTTTATTTAAACGCAGTGCTTCTGTTTCATTTAACTAGTTTTCAAAAAATAACGGACAGTTTATAAGTATGATTAAAAAAATATATTGTTTAAAGAGCTTTATTTATTAAAAATTTAAAGAGAGATATAGAGAGAGAAAGAGAGCACATAGTTAAGCAGCAGCTGTTTATCTTTAATAATTTTTTTGGTTTAAAAGATTTTTTTTTCTAGGTATTAAGTAGAGTAGTTGGTTCAAAGTTCCATTTTTAATTTACTATTAGTAAGCAGGTGAGGGATTTGTTAGTTATTGAGAAAGCCAACCAAACTGACCTTTTGTTAAAGTTGTATAATAAAATAAAGAAGAAAAAAATATAGATCTTTTTTGTTATGAAAGAGTTTGTTACTATTTCCGGTTTTTAAGATTTGTATATAGATAAAGTTGTATTTAGTTGTAGTTATATAGTTGTTGTAGTAGTGGTTGGTTGGTTGGTTGGTGGTGGTGGTGGTAGAAGTTGTTTGTAAGATGCATAAGATTTGCCAGCTTTTTGGTTTCGTTTGGTTTTTAAGAGGTTAATTTTAGTTTTGCTAAACGTAGTTTTAATATTTAATTAATTAATTATTAATGCAGTTTTTATAAGTTATTTCTTCATTTTTTAGTTTGTGGTTAGAGGGAAAAGGTTAAATATCCATTTATTAGTATTTTAAGATAAAAGTTGAAATTTTTAATATATATATTTTGTATTGGTTTTCCATTAATAAGTTGTATTGTTGTTGTAGTAGTGCTGTTGCTGTTGTTGTTAATGGATTTTAGTTTATCTGTTTTGTATGTTTATATTTGGAAATATACACATTCATATGCAATATATATATATAGATTTGTTTGTATATATATATATATTTATTTTTTTTTTTTATTAATATTGTGTAGACTATTGTATATGAAAGATATTTTTAATGTTTGTTTATGGTAAGTGTTTAAATTAATTGTTGTGTAAATGTAGATGTAGCCTTAATCAGTTTTTTTATGCATTTCAGCAGTTTTACTTCCATATTTGTTATGTTTGAATATAATCCGTCAGTTATTTTTTTTTGTTTGTTAATTTCTTGTTAAATATTATTGTTTTTGTTGTTTTAAACTAAATTTTGTTATTTATAAATTTCTTTATGTTTGAATATTATTGAATTAATTTTTTTTGTTAATAATTTTTATAATTATATTATATATTCTGTTCTTTTGTCTCTTTACTTTGTTATATTGTTATTATGATTATAAATATAAATTATATATATTTTTTGAATTAAATCATTTCTTTGAAATAAATAAATATTATGTTGACATATCACTGCATGACGCATTTTCCCTCTATTTGGGTTTTTAGCTCATTTACTTGCGTTTCTATTTGATTTTTCAGTTCTGTAAGAAGAAATTGAGTAATGGAAACAGCAATAAATAAGCACATCTTATGATAGTTGTAGTATGTTTAGAATATAATACAAACAATAATAAGAATTATACAAATATATGTATATAGTATTTGGTATATTGTAACATTCACACACACAATCATTATAAAATTGTTGTGCTTTATTACAAATTTTTTTTTATTAAATAAAATATTTTTTAAATTTGGTTTATTAATATTATTAATAATAATGCATATTATTTGTTTAATATTAATATAAATTTTGCTTAAAGAAATTCATTTTATTTAGCATACTTTGCAAAGGCATTATAATTTACCTTTTCTAACAAAAATTTACAAATCAACATTTACTAACAACAAATAGGCAATTTGATAGATGGTTTTTGGTGAGTTTTTTGGTGCTTGTATGATGTGAGAAATTTAAAAATATTTTTTATTTGAGTTTTCTATTATTGCATTAAATCCATTTGTGTCTGCCATTTTAATCATTTTCAAACATTAAACAAACAGGATTTGAATGACAAATTAAAATCGTTTTGTAGCAACCTGAACTGGCGATCCTCTTTATTAAATATAAAAAAAGGGTTGTGATGTTGCACTGAAGTTAAGAATTCAAACACATTAAATTTTTTAACTAGAACTGTTACGTTTTTAAACAACACTTGGAACGTTAATGTCTTTTATATTAAATTGAATTATCAATTTTATTTTAAGCTTTATCGATAAGAACATCATGAAATTACGAATTATTAAATTTTTATTTCAGTTGAAGAGAAAAGTAGAATTTGAAGGTAAATTGAATTTTTAAAGTCTCTTCCTTATTAACTCCAAACCTTGATATATATGCAAGCAAGGTACCGAAGGAATTAAATCAATTGACTAGTCTTGTTAGAGAGAGCAAAGCCGCCATTGGGAAAAATTTGGTATATAATTCCAAATGTTAGGTAACGATTCAACACTCTTTAAAAGTGTGTATATTTTACAGATTTTCTAAATGATGTACAAAATGTATGCAAGATTAGAATTAAATAAGTAAACCATTAGTATCTTTGGAATACGTAATGCAAGTAATAGAACTTCGGTAAATTTGTTGTCACGGCTTTTCTCTCACAATGCTGAAAAATGGCTACTTTGGCTAAACTTTAACTACTTTTTTTCTAATGATTGTGGATATAGACATGTGAATTAAAAATAGGCTTGAATCTTCAGATTCAATAGGATTGAATTTAAACCGAAACATCTTCACCACTTTAGTAATGCAAAAGACAATAGTTGAATGATAACTGTATTCCGAAATCTGAACCAGACGGTAACACGTTGTGTGTGCATTTCCTCTTCGATTTATATGTAAATTTCAATGATCAGGAAAGTCATCAAGATAAAAATGTGTTTCATAGCTTAGAACGATTTTGCTTAGAAAACGAGCATCCACTTATGTTTGTAAAGTAAATTAATTAATATGCATTCCTCCACCGTGTTATGCTCCATTTATAATCTGAAATATGAAGCTGTTTCTTGTCGGGATTACGATGTGAGTGAAAAACTTACCAGAAGTCATAGGGAGCCAAATAATATGAATATGAAACTTGTTTAGTGTTACCAGAATGGTTGGTTTTTTCTTTTTGCAAATTTTTCTAAATCGAGATCTGATGTGTTGCGATAACAAGTTACGAGGAAAAACACGAGATTTATTCGACCAAAATTTTTACCCGACAATTAAATATTAGGTGGCCGCATGCCTACAAAAACATAATTTAATCTTGTAGTGGCACTAAACCACGTTGGTGCTAAAAATAGCTGACTAAACAAAAGGAAGCCGAATTCAATTCATCCTTTCAACGCTTGTTGCTTTAAATGTAGTTGTAACAGGTGTTTTCTTTCTCCTTGTTTTTTTTTTAGCTTTAAAATTTACTTGTATAAAATTAAAATATTCTATTTTTCAAATTACTTCAGAATTTTTTGTGGTGCTTTCATATAAGCGTTGAAAGCATCAGAGATGGGAACACCAACACCGATAACGTAAGGACTTAAATTTAACACATTAAAAATATTTTTATTTATTTCACATTCGCGGCTCACAAATGGATTTAAATATATAGTTTTTTTTATTACCTTTAATAGCAATACAAATATTATATAATATGTTATGTAGCTACAAATTTATTAAAGTGAAAATGTTTTATTATAAAATAAATACATCAAATTGAGCATGATTTTTTACGTCAAAAGTTGTGAATAATTAATATAATTTTAAATAATTTATTTATAAAAACATACATATTTTGATGGGAAATAAAAAATTCTGCCTTGAATTTGAAATAAAAAAATAATATTGCTTGTTTAGCCTAAAAATATTGTTGTAAATGTTTGTTCATTTTTTGTTTAGCAAAATATTTAAATCAAACGAATAGATGCCAATTGTGAAGAGAGAGAGGGAAAAAGCTTGTACGTGTATTTTAAATATTTTTAATTTAATTTTTGTATTCTAAAGTTATAGTTGTTGAGAATTTCCAAAAAAATATTTTGTTAGTGTGTTTTTAAGTTATATTAGCGTTACTTTAAAATTAATGTAACTTATCATGATACTTGATGTACACAAATATTTCTGTAAAACTAAAACGAATAAATAAAAATGTGCTTGGCTTATTAATTATTTTTAAATAATTTGTGCAGTTTGTAAGAATATGTTGCGCAAAAAAAAAACTTAAAAAAAATTAAAAAAAAAATAAAAGCAAATATAATATAAAAAGCCAAATTAAAATAAAAATGTATTTCTTTTGCTTAAAATTTTTAAAGATAATTTAAAACGAAAAGCTGAGTATTTTATTATTTAGTTCGAACATATTCGTGAGTGTAATAGAACTTAATCCACTAAATAGATTTTAAATGAATTCATATTCATTTGATTAAAAATTTAAATTCCACTACCACAATCAGCATTTCCTAAATGACTTAAGGGCGCGAGTATGTCAATACCAATAATCTCAGTAAGAATATAAAATCGATTTTGAGACATAATTATGCTCTACATATTTTTAAGAAAGTTAAAAATATTAAGGAGATATTAATGTAAGAAGTCTTCTCTTATACGACAAAGATCTGTGATTCTATACTCTCTAGAACACGCAACAAATTTTCCTGTGATTAATGAGATAAGTTTTTTTTTAGAAAATTGAAATATCTTTCAAAAATTTTTATGTATAAATAATTAGTGGAAATAGCTCTGCAGGCTTCTTTCATAGTTGGTAAACCTAAGTCGATGCACATCAAACTCCGAGTTTTTATTTCAAAACTGATTGCTCCATAAGCGACTTGAAAAACATTTTACTTGATTCCTTCTTTAATGCAGATTTTTAACGCTACAGATATTTATTAGCAGCCTTTATGTTGGCACAAAACCTGAATTTAAAAAATGTATAGCTTGGCATTAAATATTTTCTTTTTATTAATTATTCTCTTCGTTAATTTCATATATAAGTTCGATATCTGATGTTGAATTTAATTAAATATTTATTTACTTATGCGCGAATATCCACCACAGCGCAATCAATCAAATTGACCTTAAGTCCAAGTGTTTACATTTTAAGACCAATTAATGGTTTTCTATGTAAAAAGAACTCAAAAGAAATTGCAACATTTAATTAAATGTAAATGGCTTATGCAAAGATTTAACTTGTTTTTTTTTTGGAAGCCTTACAAGTCAAAGAAAAAAAATACAAATTTAAATAAAATAAAATTCTTTTTCTTTTTTTATTCTATTTAACGTGGAAAGACATTCTGCATAAATTATTTAATTAGCAATTTGAAAGCAAGCTTTTGACAAAGTTGTGTATGTCTCTTGACACAGAATCTTTTTTAATTTGGCCTCCTTTTTATCATGGTCTGAATTATTTTTGAGAAAATTTTTGATTGAAAAATTTTCTTTTTTCTTTAAAACGTTAATATTCACCTGACCTCGTTTTACTGTGTAATTAATAGGAAATTATTATTCATCTAGCTTTAAGTTAATTGCAAAACTATTCCACGCCTATTTATTGCAGAGTTGTCAGATTAGGTAATTAATTCCCAAATCAAAGATTTTATTTACAAAATGGATATGAAAATTTTAGTTTGGGGTTTGAGGAATTCGTTTGTGTTGTGGGGATTTAAAGTGGTTTTTTGGGAATTTTTTTAAAATTGGGCTTTTGGTTATTGTAACTTAAATAAATTTTACTTTTTGGCTACGTACACAAGTTTCCTAGTATGGTAAAAAGACACTGAACAATGAACTCAATGAAAACCAAAATAAGAAATAAAATTCGACACGAGCTGCTCGATTTTTTAATGAGAATATATGTACATTTTAAAAATAATACAAGTTGTTGTGGCACTTTTGTTAAATTTTCAGAAATGCTTAAAATGTTTAACTCCAAAAATTTGTACCAAAAATATCTTTAGACAACAAGATGAAACAATTTGTTTCAGAACTTTTCGATTTTGTTTACCCACTTAACTAGTTACGAGGGCTGCTATATATATTTCTGGCCTGGCGACACTGAGTGCTGCCAAGTGCAATCTGACATTTCCTTTTGAAAATTTGTCATTTTTAAGCATAATCGTACTCAAAACTTTTTGACGTACGACCATTATTTGTGTTGTTTACAGTGATTTGAAAAAAACAATATAGAAAAAAATGGAATTAACTCGTGAACATTTTCGTGCCATCATTTTTCACAACTTTCGACGTGGATTATCACGACAAGTGTGCATTGATGAACTTATATCTTTGTATGGCGATAAAGCACCATAATGAATTTAATCGTGGCCGAAGCTCGCTCAAAGACGAATTCCGTGAAGGTCGTCCAAAAACGGCTGTTGTGCCAGAGAACATTGATGCCGTGCGTGAACTCATAATGCAAGATCGACATGCGACATACCGAGAGATAGAGACATCCTTGGACATTTCTTCCACCAGCATACATTCGATACTGCATGAACAACTGGCCGTAAAAAAGGTTTGTTCTCGTTAGATCACCCACAATTTGAAAGTCGCTCAAAAAAAGGCTCGTGTCGATTGGTGGAAAGAAATGTTGCAAAAATACGTTTGCGGTGCTTCAAAAGACGTTTATTAGATCGTCACAGGTGACGAACCATGGATCTATGCGTATGAGCTCGAAACGAAACAACAATAGACCGTGTGGGTCTTCAAAGACGAGCAAAATCCAACGAAAGTTGTTCGTGGAAGAAGCACTTCGAAGCAATTGGTCGCCTGTTTCTTCGGCAAAACTGGTCATGTGGCGACTGTTCTGCTTGAGCAACGTAGGACGGTCACTTCTGAGTGGTACACTACAATTTGTTTGCCTGAAGTCGTCGGAGAAATTCGAAAAACCAACAAGAGAAGACGAATCATTGTTCACCATGACAATGCGAGCTCTCACGCATCGGCTCAAACCAGAGCCTTTTTGACCGGTCAAAACGTCGAATTAATGGGTCATCCGCCGTGCAGCCCTGACTTGGCATCTGATGACTTCTTCTTGTTTCCGCACATCAAGAAAAAAATGCGTGATAAACGATTTTTGTCGCCAGAAGAAGCTGTTGAAGTGTTCAAAAACCATGTTTTAGAGGTGTCTCAATCGGAGTGGAAAAAGTGCTTCGACAACTGGTTTGAGCGCATGCAAAAGTGTATAAATCATGCTGGAGAATACTTTGAAAAACAATAAAACCATTTTTGATTATAAATATTCGCATTTTCACTATTAGGCCAGAAATATATAGAGCAGCCCTCGTAAATTGAATTTAATAATAAATACTAGTATTTGTAGTAGGGATTTATGGGGATAGTTCAAATTGTTTTGTGGAAAATTGCGGAGATAAAATTAATCTAATTGGAAATAACACTCGAAAAAACCTCGGTATCCCACAATTGACTTGCCAAAGCAAGCGTTACTACTTTTACAAATTGCCGGTTTTTTTTTGTTTACTAGAGTTATATTTGCAGCCATCTTTGGGGGATATTATTTATATGGCGCAACCAATTACCGTAGTGTTAGCACTTTAAATCGCATATCGAAATGGGAAAAAGTTATTTATTCAAATTAAAGGATTAGAAATTTGTTCACAATTTTTTTTTTTTGAAGTGTGGCACTTGAAGAACCCAGTATCCAAAATATTTTAATAATAAACCTGCAACTTCTAAACGGCTGGATAAAAGCAAGCATGCCAGTCGTCTTTTAAAAAAAGATATTAAAAAAAGTACCCATTAAAATTTTCTATTAATATCAAAGATCATGAAATACTTTTGGAAATAACTAAATGGCTTTTTAAGAAATTTGAGATTTTGCAACATATGAGCTAAATTCGTAATTTCGTGATGAAATATGATGGGTTGGAGTTAGGTTAGGGAATATCAATGTGGCAAACTAGATAAATAAACTTTTAATTCAGAAATCTTTCAGATTTATTTATTAATTTTATTTTTACTTCTTATTTTTGGTACAAAAATAAATATTTTTTCCTGAAGATGACACGCAACAGTGTGGAGAAATTTTTAAAAAATAAAAATATAATAAACAATACTTTTAATTTAAAAACTGACTAGTGTTAAAAAAATGTGAAACTAGAAAATTTATTATTAAGGTCAAATAAACATTGAAACAAAGATACGTAATTTTTATTTAATTTTAAATTTTCTCTTAAATTTTTTTTCATTATTAATTCAATAAATTTCTGCTTTCTCAAGTTGAAGTTACTTGTTTTTGCAAATGGATTATTTGTTAATCTGAAACCAGCAATATTGTGAAAATACGAGTATAATCAAAATTTTTAATTTCAGAACTTTTAGTTTTGTTGAAAAACAGAAGTTTCACTTAACTTTTGTTCCTAAAACGTGTAACTTAATTTCAATCAGGCTAACTATTAGCACACTGCTGATTTATTTCCAATATAGAAAAATAATTCTGACTGAAAGAAGTTCCTGTATCAAGTGACTAATCATATTTAAAATTACTCAATCCAGTCTAAAAGCAACCATCAAGGATATCGTAGATATTAAAACTGGAAAATAAAATTGTATATTGCTTTCGAAAAGAACTAGAATCATCTCAAACTCTTTCACTATTTGCCTGCTTAATCAGATAGTAATGATACATACCTTATAAGTAGCACTATTTAATATTTTCTATTATTTTTATCATAATTATTTTTTTAATTATTTTTAAAAAATGGTCACAATCTTTTGTACTTTAAATATATTGTATAAGAAACTATATTTATTATAATCAAGACAACAATTGAAGTTACCGAACATATTAAAGTGAAATCCATTTTTATAATGTATGTAATATTATTATTTTTCAATTTCAAGTGCGTTCATTATTAAGAGGTCTTTGCACAATTATTTTCTGTCGTTAAATTGGTAATATTCCTGTTTCTGATAGCTTATAGTCCAAGTATTGCAAAGAAAATTAACCGTAAAAAGTAACCGCGAAAAATAATGTTCAACTTTCCAAGCCTTAAATTATATAGAACGAAAAATTGTGAAAAAGAAGAAAATAAAATATAAATAATAATCAAAAATATATGCAATTAAATATTTTTTTTACAAAAATAAAGTCTGTAAATTCGCATTAAATTTGTTAATTTTATAGTTAAGGTCTTATTCGGATTTTCCGCTAATAAAAAATTTTTTCAGTTTATAAATATGTTCACCATTATAAAATAGTATAATGGTTTTAATACAATTAAATATAAATAGTTCAAAACTTTTATGCCACTGTAGTCATATACAACAACGTACATATTCCTGTCTTATCAAGCGGTATTTTTTGGCAAAATGCAAGTTAACAGTTCTTTACTATTTACACACACCTGAGGAGTTTACACTCCTAAATGTCTGCATAGTTTCCATTTTATATTTATTTAAGTGTTCAACAGAACAAAAGTATTTATAAACAAGTGCTACGAGTAAGCGAATATTTTTGTTTGTGTAAAATTTAAATTTAAATGTCTTTCATTTATTATTTACAACCGGCAGCAGCCTGTGACAATAAACATTTATATTCCATTTTGTTCGTAAAGATAATAAAATATCTATTTGAAGTGTTATGTTATTAAACAGAAATTAAATCTAAATAATAATCTTTATTATTGTCAAAATTTTAAACCTTTAGAAATGACAAATAAAGTTTTGCTTTAATTACTCGTATGCGTTAAATATATTTTTGTTAAACTGTTTGCTGGTTTATTATTGATGTTATAATTTTTTAAAGTGTTGCAATTATTTTCAATAATCATTCAATTTTATAGTAAACATTTAAATGTAACAATGCTGTAGTCAAAGTCGTAAGCACGTTGACTACAAAACTGGCTGCCCTGGGTTCAAGTCTTGCGGCAGTAAAAAAATAAAAATGTTTTTTTCTGTATATATACAGATTCAGATCAGAGAACTGCAAGAGTGTCTGTTTTTAATACTCTAAGTATACTCATCTTAAATGCGGTTGCGGTGTGATCGCCACCGCATTTCTTTTGTGCGAGTATTTACTATACCCATTCCATTTGAGTCTAAGTGTCTAGCATACTCAAGTAAAATGTTTGCGATGCTGGCTTTACTTTATTCGTACTCATACTCACAACAAACACCAAGAGAGAGATTTTAACGTGTGTAGTGAGAGGAAAACAGAGTTATCAGATCAGAATTATTAAATCAAACACAATATCAAAAGTCGCCAAAGTCTAAATTAGCTAACATACATACTTCTTTGAAATTATGACAGTTTATTTAATATATAACAAAAAATAAATTTAATAGAACCCGTAAAATTCGCCATAACTTCATTTATTAAAAACACAACAAAAGTTTACTAATAACTCAAGAATAGTTCATTGTTTATTATATTACGTTTTTGTTAGGGTTTTTTTTAAGTCACACAGGAGAGCAATTTAAAAATTCTTTTCGTTAAGCAAATAGATTTTTAAAATTAATAAATAGGTATTAAAGCAATAATTATATTTAACAATATAAAATATGTAAACTAAAAACTTTATTTTATTTATTATTATTTATAAGCTTATGTCTATTCAGTCAATGCAATATTACATCTGCGTATATACAGTTTTGTTAAAACTAAAAAAAATAAGTAATTTTCCTTCTATTCACGGATTTATTTTATCATTTTGTTTTCCTTAATACCGTAAGTAGCACGTTTATGACAACAAGGAGATAAACTGCAAATAATTGTGCATAAAAAACAGCAACAAAATAAGCATACCTGCTTTAAATAGTGTACAAAAGCTGTGCTTTTAAGCGGTTTTTATTGCATTTTATTCCTTAAATATGTGTTGTATTTCATACCTATGAAAACGGTTGTTGCCTGTTTTTCTGCTTACAATGTTTAAGCAATAGAGTTGATCAAATTTTGTTTTTTTTTTTGTTTATAAATAGATCTGCATACAATTCAATATTTCATAAAACGGCAGTAAAAAACTTTAATAGGGTAAAAATGTGGCAACACTGCTTACAAATAATATAAATAAAGAGAATTAAAAAACTCTCGCCTACGAGTATAAAAAATACTTAAAATTCTGATTGTGATATTTTTGATACTCGTTTTTGCAGGAATGGGTAAAATAAACACCGCAACTTTTTATTGCGGTGTTTAAAATACTCGAGTATGAAAAGTATAGAGTAAGTATAAAGTAAGTATGCGGTGTACTCATGGGTTGCGGTGTACTCGTGCAGTTCTCTGATTCAGATCTAACATTAAAACATGCAGCCTCCTTCGTCGGTACTTCTTCATAGCATATTCGCCGAAGTAAAATAATTAATACAATGGCTATATCTATCTCCTTTCACCACCTGTCTTCTCTCTAATCTATCCCTTCTCTAAAAGAATGTAGCTCGGTTAAAAACTAAGTAGGTATTAATGCCTGAAGTGCTACTTCTCTTTAAAAAAAATAAAAAAATAATAAACTTGTTAGCTGTGTAATTGTATGGCCATTATTTTTTTTTTTGCATCTTTGTCAGAAGAAATAAATGTTACTTTTTGAATGTCTTTCAAAATTTAATCTTAAAGCCAATAAATATTATATCTAATGGTTTGTAGATTAATTTCATAGACTAATACGGCATTTACACTATGCAATTTTTCATGAAACTAGCCTGAAATTTTTGTTTCTTTGTGAAGTAGGAGGTGTAAGCAATATGTTATTGCTTGAGTTTTGCTAATGTTTACTTTTAGATAACGCATAACGCCTTAACTTAAATAGAAAATTGAGAAAAAATACCTCAAAAAGTTACATAGTCTAAATCTGGACTAAAATAGCTTAAACAATTATTCTATTGAACTACTTTTTGCAGGTAGTAGTAATACATGTAAAGAAGATATCGATATATATTTCCTTGTGTATTTGGGGAGGGAAGGTGCTAAATCTGGTAGTTTTGTAATGCTAAAGCGACCGCCTAATCAAGAAGGTCGAACAGACAAATGCCATATTTAAAACTAGTACCAATAGAAGTAAGTATAGGAAAAACCATTAGCTGATTAAACGAAACCTAAACTTTGAAACAAAAAAAAAAAAAATAAAATATTGAAGACGATCATCTTATTTGAATATATCAATTTAAATGATATCTTGAATCTTTAAAGACCTAATTGAAATATTAGAAAATTTAACTAGTAACATGTTAGATTTTATTTTTAATAAATTCTTTCCTTCATATATTTTTTATATTAAAAACTAACAAACTTTATTTGTTGCCAACGAGTAGTTGCTACAGCAATTAAGAAAGTTTCCCTGATCGATTAGTGCTTTACTAAAATCTATTCTTTTGTTTGGGAGATACAACGAAACTAACTCAGAACATTACAGCTGGAACGCAAGTTTTGGTAGTTGGAATCACATAAATCGGTTACATTACTTCTTCCGAAAAAGAAAATAAATCGAACATAATAAAAATAAAATTTCATTATAAAAATTTTAATATTATTTTAGTTTGAAAACAAAATGATGTATTCAAGGTCGAGAAAAATTCGCCAGTTTTGTCGAAAGTTTATATATAATTAGGAAAGATATTTGTAAATAACATCATTTAAAAAAATTATTTATTTTTCATTTGCATTTTCGAATGGAAGGTGTGAGGAATTAAGTGGAGGGAAGACTTAGTGGAAAGCCTGCAGTATAAATTTTGTTTAATGAACTTTTTTTTTATTCTTGTATTTTAATCTTTAAATAATTTAAAAAATAAAAACAACTTGACAATTATATTAACATTGATTGTCCTCTTTATAGAATAATTTTCTAAAGCAGTTACGAGTACCGTATTATTTCAATTATGTTCACCGAATTACAAACACTACGCACATCCGACAAAATTCGAGTTGAATCTAGAAGTTGGAAGTTGTATCTAGAAGCTGGAATATGATATCGATTTAAAATCTCTACATATTAGGGCAGAAAATGGGGAAAACTAACAATTTGTGCTAAAAAGTTAGGATTAGCTGTATTCGCCTGTGTTGAACTGCGAAAATTCATAATTAAATCTAATGAACTTTTGTGTCTAACTTCGGCTAAATACTTTTTTTCAGATCTCAATATATGTATATTATATCTTCAAAACTGATCGTCCGATTGGAAATTAAAATTTTGAATTGTTTTTAAAACTTGACAGTTTAAGAATAATTAATTTTAAAGATATTAACTAACATATTTTTAAGTATTTTCAGGACGTTAAAACACAGTGTTTAATAATTTTTTTTAAATTGAATAATGTTACGTGATGTAAGTAAAAAAGAAAAATATCGCTTTAAGGCTTTATGGTCAGTTAATAAGAAAGAGTTCGAACACTTTGATTTTTTAATATTTTTCAGTCTGCAAATGTGGAAAATATATAATAATGTGTTGAATCAGTGAGGTACAATATGGCTTGATCATTAAAAAAAAAATTCTTAGACTTCAGGAACAACATGGATAAAAAACCAATTAAACAATGCGTGACCATCGTAACTAAAACAACAAAAAAACTTACATCTAATTTTTTTCGAATAGAAAATGTTAATAATTAGGCTTGACTCCTTCAAATATAAATATTTCATCATATTCTCATGAGATATTTATTACTTAAGCTTAAAAATGAAATGTATTACTGCGGGGAAAATTATCCATATGGCCAAATATTACGATAAAAATCTAGAAGTCTTAAATCAAAAGCCAAATTGATTAAATGAGAACTCCATTAAAACAATAAAGCAAAAAGACAATAAAAAACTTAAAAAACTTTTTATACAAAAACTCAGTAACCATTTAGTAACTCTGGAGAACTTTGATTGTCAGCCGATTCTGTTTATGCACCTGCTCATTTAAATCGCTACTGTATTCAAGAAAGAAATTACCTCGCAAATGGGTACCACACGCATACAAAAATTAAACATGTATTAAAAACATGAGTGTGTACATAATATAAACAAAGAAAAAAATGTTTAATACTAAATTTGGTCGAATTTTGAAGGAATCAAGGAAAGAATCCAAATTATAAATTTTCATATCACATAAGGCTGATGTCAGAGTGCGCGCTATAAGCGATGTTATAATATCGCACTACAAGCTCTGTTTTCTTACGTCAATGCCCAAAAGATGTCAGACTCAAAGCGACAAAGCAGCTTGTGAAATAATTTATAGCATTGCATCGCTTCGTTATTCTTTTTGTTGTTTGTTTACATTGTAGTTTGATATTTTTCATTTGTTTATTTTATTTGTGCGTTTTTAAATTTTCCATTGATTTTAAAAGATATTTAAAAAATAGTGGATATTGGTATTGAAAAATTTATAACAGAAGTGTTCACACGCCCTGTGTTTTGGGACCAAGCAAATAAAAGTTACCACAGCAGAGTTCTCGTGGAAAATAACTGGAAAAGTATTGACACAATTCCTCTCTTTTTACTAAAAACAAATTATATGTATAATTTGAAATAAAAAGTTCTTCATCTTAATCCATTTTTAACAAAAAAGGTTGACGGAAAAAAAAGTATTTTAAAAACACAACAAGTCGCTTTATTTAATATAGTATCCACTTTGACATCCTGTAGTATAAGTATAGCATGAATATTATAGCTTCCAGCATCGCTTCGCTTATAACGCGCACTCTGACATCAGTCTAAGCTAGAAAGAATATTCTATAACAAAATTAATCCTTGGAATACTCTCTTATTTTAACCACATAAAACTGATCCGCTTTTTAAAACTTTAGCGAAAATTATGTTAAAAATTACTTTCTGAGGGAATTTACAGACCTGAAAACTCTAGGGCCTTCACGCCTACATGAGCATTGATTATTTTCATGAAATTTTAACTTAAAAGATAATAATAAATATTTTTAAAATATTTTTAAATAGAAATAGTCACAATAATATAATATAAAAAATCAATCAAGTTTAAAGCTTTTATGTAACTTTTTAATAAAAGTTTAAAAGCTTTAATAATTTATTAAATAACATCAAAAGGCTTTTAAAAGTATTAAGAAGTTTTTATAAAATTAATAATCTTCAATTTAGTTGACAACTTTCTCAATTTAGTCGTTATGTGTGTGTTATGCCAGAATATAAAAAAATACATTTTTAACATAAGTGATGAAAAACAAATAAAATTTGTTTACAATATTCCTTAAGTAACTTGTTTCAAATAATTGAAAGTTATAAAGTTATTCCCCATTTTTAAAACGTACAAATTTATTTTACTCCTTGTGACATTAAAAATTATACAAAAGCACAAACAAGGTGAAATAAATGAAACGAAAACAATATTAAATAAATAATTAGAGGGTATGAGATAAAAGTTATGAAATAATGTTGAAAAAAAAAGAATATAAAATGATATAAAAACAAAAACGTGCTTAAACGACAAACGTGCGCATTTATGAAATTAAATATTTTAAGATTATAAACAAAATAAAGACAAACACGTTTTTATATTTAAATGAGTTCTTAAATGAAACATTTATATTATTTTATAGATTTTGTTGTTATATATATATAATCTTTAAGAGTTAAACAGAGTTAAACTGTTATTAAAGAGCTTATTATTTGTGTATTTTGCGTAGTTTTGAAAAAAAAAACAGGTAGTTGTTGTAGAAATTAGCAACAAAATAAAAATTATAAATAAGTGGAAAAGAAGTTTATGTTTAAAATATTTAACGACATCGAAAGATGTCTAATTGAATTTAGAGTTGATTGAGTTGATTTTGCAAATTCTTAGGTTTATGATAAATGAAGTTCTAATTAAATTGTAGTTTACTAAAAAAGAAATATTATCCCAAAAGATATATTTGTCTATTCATATGATGGCTATTTACAAACCACTTAGGTATAAGTTCGAAATGCTCGCAATACGGAGAATCAATTTTGAAGCTGACACAGATGGCACTGCTAAGAATTATGGACACTTAGTACATAAAATATGGCAAAGATACAAGTAATTTATTAAGATTTTCATTTTAATTATTATAATTAATGTTCTTCCCTGGCATATTTTAATTTCTGAATTTTAATTGCCAATTTTATGTCTTGAATTAAATACGTATTAATTGTAATATTTTTTGATGATACTATCCAAATAGATAGCGAAATATTCAAATAAAAGGTAAAGTTTGAACATAAACTGTGACTTAAACTCGAAACTCTTTGTGAAAAATTTAAGATTGATTTCTTTGTAGAAAGTATTACAAAAGACGTCAGATACACATACAGTGCAAAGTGGAGAGGACAAAAAAAAACATTTATTAGTCATGTTACCTACTCCTACCACTTCTTCAAACCGGTGTGCTTTGTTTTACGTTGTAGGGCCCATTAATAAATTAATTCCTATGTTATATAAACAAGACATCCTTTTTATTCTACTTAAAGCTGTAACTAATAACATTAGCACAAGTTTTGGAATATGAAAAAATCAGCTGATATCAACTTTACAGGATGGTGTAAAGAATGAAGCTGTTACCACTGCTCTGGTGGCGATTTCTTTGGATTATACATTTTTAAGATTTTTAAGACCATTTCGAAAACTTTGACTTGTGTTAACAGAGAAATACGAGCATTCACAAAGATTTTTAATGCAAAGGTCACTTTATTAAATTACATTTAATTTTTATTTAACTAGCGTTCTTTATAGGATGACATAAGGTAGTCTAATGTTATGCCAGGATTCACTATCATTCACAATCGTACGATTTAATCACATTAAAATCTGACACAATGCTGTTCTAATTTAAAAAACGTTTCAAAATGATGTCGTAGGTGCCAATATATTATACAAAATAGATGTAAAAACATATCGCTCATTTACTGCTACAACGGCATAACTCAAAATTTCAAATTTTAGAGTTAATAATATAGAATTGTTCGCCATTTCATGCTTTATATTGTGTATACATTGCATTTTTATGTGTTTTGTACTTTCCACGTTTTAAGTGAATAAGACGTTATTTCACCACATGTTTGGAAACTTTGTTTGTCGATAAGAACGACACATATTGAGTTGTGGAGTAAACATCATATCGCTTTCCATAACATTGTCACATTTCGTTTTATGACTGTATATATGAAAAATTTATATTTTTAATATGTATGAACTTTTTGCATATGATGTATTTTTTTGAGTTATGTTTGTCTTGATGAAAAATATTGTTTTGTAAAACTCCGTTTTTCTTTTCACAAATAACGACACATTTTAGTTTACGCCACAGTAACGGATACATGTTTACAGCAATAATGTCATAATGCAAACTTTCCACATAGTTTGTACAAGGCCTCCCCTTTAATATATAATTGATGAAAGTTTTCTTAAATGGATTTTTTATTTATGAATTATTTTACTAATAGTAGTGGCAACTTAAGCAGTCCGATATTTTTCTGGATAGTGAGAACGAGTCAAAAACTTTAACTGCGATTATCTCGAAATGAATTTTTTTTAGTTATGTCATTCTAGAAGTAAATGAGCGATATGGTTTTAATATTTTATGTTTTTTATCTCCTTATCAACTCAGATCGCATAGAGAGTACTATTTTCTGAATTATTTCAAAAGAATATAAAATCGTACAGATCTTTCAAAAAGTCTGTTACACATATACGATTTTAATACACGCTTTCATACTTTTTGAGAACATTGCCATTTTTAACAGATCATACGACTGAGTATGATAGTTAATCATGGCCTTTACTTGAGTATTTGTATAAATTGATAAACAAAAAGTTTGGCCATAAATTGATAAACAAAAGTTTGCCTGATAGGAAATATTTATATCATAGATCACTTATTTTTTTTCATAACTGTTAGTGGAACCTAATTTTAGTAAATTTTCCCGACCAAAATTAGCACTCAGTAGTTAGCTTTATTACTACTATTCTAAATTCTTATTCTAAATAAACTAAGTACTAAAAAAAGGGGAGAATATTGGTATTATTAAGAAATCTGCAATTGTGTATTGCTGTGTCCCGAATGTTAAGTAGGCAATATTATTATTAATTTTTCTCTGTTGTGAATTTATTGGGATGGGGCCAGAGAAAGGATACCAAAAAATATATACTTTTCTTAGCGACTGACAATCACAGTTTAGCGTTTAAGGCCCTTATTTACCACACACTTGTAGCAAATGCAAAGAACGTTTTTATTTGCTTCTAAGTTGGGCTAAGCGCAGCTCCTCTATGAATAATTTCAATTATCATTATGGTTTGAATACAGATTTTTAATTTTAACATGTCAAAGGCGTTTGCAAAACGTTTTTCCAGTTCTTTATTGAACCTAAGAATTTGCAAAGTATCATCACAATCGATTCTGTTTCTTTTTGCTTTTGTATAGATTCTAATTAATAAAAATTGTGTATTAATTAATTCCAAAATGTTTTATATCTCTGAAGTAGCGCGTTTCTTTTTTTAAGATTATTTTAGTTACAATATATTATAAACGTTATCATTACTTGTAATAAATTTATGTTAATATTTTAAATTAATTAATACAAGTTCATAAACATTGTAAGTTTTAATGTTGGTCGAAGAAAAAATTCACTGTGTCTATGAAAGCCACATAACCGGAAACATTAGAAAAACCCACAATGTTTAATTTAAAGTATTAATTTTAAAATTTGAATTAATTCTTATATTATTTGTTTTATATTTTATTTTAATAGTTTCAAGCTGTTAAACGTAGTTAGAAGAATAGTTGTAGAATAAAGTGATAGTAGCAGTGATAGAAGAAGAAGAAAATTTTACAGTTGTATGTAAAGTTGTAGAAGAAGTTTTAGTTGTTGTTGTAGCAGAAGTATTAGAAGTTTATAGATTTTATTTATGTTGTTCATATTTATTTAAGAGTTGGTATTGATTATTTCATTTTATGTTGGCTTTTATTTATTTATTTATTATTTGTTTACTTAAACACACACACACATTCATATTTATTAGTTTAAAAAAATACTAGACATCGATACTACATTTATTTACATCGACTATATAAAAAAATATATCATTCTGTGTTCTTCTTGTTTAATTAAACGTGTTTTACAATAAAACATTTATAACAATGTGTACTGTGTAACAGGTGAAAATAGTTGTCATTATAAAATATATAAATAAAACTTTCACGTAGTTTAAGGCAGTTATAGGCTTGAAAAAACAGTTCGTATTAAAATTATTTTAAAAACGTGTTAAAGATATAGATTAGTTAGTAGATAGTTATTAATGTTAGTTAGAATTAAATGTTAGCAAGTAAAAAAACAAGATAGAGATTTATTTGTGATCGATTGTGTTCTGAAAAGAAAAATACCAAAAAGAATAGTTGTAGAAAATCTTGTACTTACTTGTGAAATCATCTAGCTCTTCCTGTTCAGCTTCGGCAGCCAGTTCTTCAGGTGTTTTCTTTCTTCTCATCAAAGGATTTGGTTCCTCTTGCGGCTGCATTTCTACTACCTCTTCTTTCTTCTTGATGTTATACTATAAAAACGGAAAATAATATTTAGGTTTTTAAAAAAGTTTTCAAATGTCATTGATTTGAATAGAAAATTCTTTTATTTTTAACTTTAATAAAAATCGTCTTTTGTAAAGCTGCTTAAATGTATAAAAAACTTCACTTTCAAAAATGCATTTGTTTGCACTAAATAATTTTCATTAAAATTCTGACTATTGCAAAAAAAAGAGCTCTATGTTATAAAATGGTAAATCTTTGATTTAATTTTAAAATTATATATAATGATATTAAATTACAAGTTGTTTATATTTTAAACATTAACTGTATAGTCAATATCATTATTATATTGCACAACAATATGGTTGCAGTAACAACAATGTTATTGTGAAAAATAATATGATTTGAGTACAGCCATGCTTATAGATTAAATTTACCTTAACCTTGTATTTCTTTGTTTATGAACATTATTAAATTAAATTATTAATTTACTTTAATCGAGCTTGATTCCTTCAAATATAAATATTTCATGATATTCTCATAATGTTCTTATGAAAAATTTATTATTATAAACTTCAAAATTAAATATATTACTACGGGTAAAGTATATCCATATGTCCATTTCGCTACTGCTCATATTACTCATCAGTGGATTCTACCCAAACTTTGTAAAGAAAACCTGTGACTCTCATATCAAAAGCCAAATTGATTAAATGAAAAGTTCCATTAAACCAATAAAGCAAAAAGAAAATAAAAACTTAAATATTTTCTATATAAAAATATAGTAACCATTGAGTATCTGTTTTTATTTTTTCTTGCATTTTTCTACACAAGAGCTGCTATGGGAAGCTCTTCATTTGCGCCAACCTATCCGTCTAAATGAGGTTTTGCAAATAAAAGTGACTACAGAAACTCAATTCAAGTTTTGTGTGACTTAAAGTTTTACAATTATATAAACTGGTCAGTAATAACTTGATATCTATTAAGACGTGAATGCGTGGTAACATTAATTCGTTGACATTTACTTTCATAAATATTCATTTACTAATTGCTTAGTTTGCTGACAGCAGTGGAGAACATTAACAAACGTATGTGACTTTTCGGTTTGTTCATCTCACATATAAAGAATTAATTAAAACAGAATGTATTTGAAAAAAAAAAAAAACAAAAGGAACCAGGACAAAGTTATGTGACTTATTTGATCATGTGTTTCTTTATCCTTATTTTAGAGTTAAATTAATAATTATTTGTACAATTTTTTATGATCAACACGTAGGCGTTGTAATTAATTTTCTTAGTTTAAAAAGTTTTACTAAACTTTCTTCAATATTAATATATAAAAGAATGATTGCTTAAACTTATTAAACTATAAAAATAATATCATTTGTTCACTGGATTTACAAACTGCTTAGAGTTTTTTTTACAATAAAAATGCTTATAAAGGCATTATGTGTTATAGCTTCTAAAACTGTGAAAATAATTTTTTATAATATTCTTGAAATTAATTAAAGTAAGATAACTTTTTTTTCCTTGTGAGCAAATGTGTATTACAGAAGTCACGGTTGCGTCACTTTCTAGCAATATTTTAATTATTATTGTTTTCTGTGAATGATTGCTCCACTTTTATGATTAAAAATCGAATCAATCACAAAATTAATTAAAAGCAAGCCTCCAGTCCACTATAGTGATTGGCCTTCTAGCGGTCCAATCGGTATTTTTTGGGGTTGGCCTCTGTGAGCCCACTTAAACATTTCTGTTACCTGTAGTTTACTTTCATACATATCAAACAAGAAAATATATAAAAATAGTTCCCTTACAATTGTTGCAGCCTCTTTTTGTGTGCGTTTTTCAACTTTTGTAATTTACTGGAGTTCACTGACTTTTCTAACTGCTGATTTCATTAAATGTAAACGAAACCTTCTTTAAAGAATTAGTTTTTGTTTTTAATATAAATATGAGAAAGAAGTGTTTGTTCGCATTTATTGAAATCGACAGTTGCCGTCCTCATGAAAATTACGAAATACACATAACTTTCTTTGGAACCTGTTGGTCACCTTAAGAAAATCAAACTCCATCGCCAAGGGGTTTGCAAATTAAATACTATATCAAATTCTTCTCTTTTATTAAAATATATCTGTTACTTTTTAATTTACAAAAATTTAAAATTTAAATAGTTTTTTGTTAAACTGCTTTTAAGTTTTTAAGACAATTGTTTCTATTAAGGAAAATGATATATAAAGACGCCAATTGCAAGTTGGACTCACAAACGAAGGGTTTTGTACCTTATGTGAGCTACGTTTTAATTTTAAATTTTATATTTTTATCTGTTACGAATACTAAGATTTTTCAATAGCTTTCTTTTGTGGTAATACTTGATAGATAAGGAAATATTTCTTAAAATCGCAGTCTGTATTGAAACACCCTTCAATTTTTAAATTTATTTCAGTGGACATTTTTGTACATACTCTGCGTAAATTCTATCTTCCCCCAACGGTCGAAAAAATTAAGCTTTTATATTTTAGTTTAATTTTAAATTTTTAGTACTTGTTTTTCTTGCGGTCATAAAAATACTTTGTGTCTGCCTTTGACAGTTCACAAAAAAAAAAAACAATATTTTTATGAATACATATATTGGAATAATCTTTATCTTTTCTGCTTTATTTATTTTTGCCTGTGACACAGGAAATTAATTTCGGCTATTGAAAAATTCTATACATAATTTTTAAAGCTTAAAAAAGGCTTCAAAGAAAAAATTATTTCGAGATAATCGCAGTTTAAGTTTTTGGCTCGTTCTCACCATCCGGAAAAAAATCCTACTGCTAAAGTACGCACTACATTTAGTAAAATGATTCATAAATAAAAAAATCATTTAATAAAACTTTCATCAATTATTAAAGAGGAGGTCTTGTACAAACTATGTTTGAATTATGACGTTATTGCTGTAAAAAAATATATCCCGTACTGTGTCACAAAATAAGATGAGCGATGTGAGCTTAACGTTATGAAGTTTTTTCTACAACTCAAATATGTCGGTTCTTATGACAAACAAAGTTTCCAAATACGAAATGATATAACGACTTATTTTCTTGAAACGTGGAAAGTATAAAAGACATAAAGATGAAACTTAATCACAATGAAATGGCTTACAATTCTTTATGATTAGCTCTAAATTTTTAGAATTTGTGTTATGACGATGTATTAGCAAAGTGGGTTTTGAAGATGTACATTTTAATGTAAAATCTGCTTTTGCATAGATAAAAAAACATTCAAAGTTTCATCAAAAAATAGACGAACAAATTCATCTTTTTATTTTATTAATTTGAAATTAAACTTTCACGCATTAGAGGGCGTATCGATGATGGCCAGACAAAATATACAAAACTGATCTCAAGTCGTCTCGAAATTGTACAGCCTCTTAAAAATTTTAACAACAGCAATACAATGAACCGATAACTCTAAATTAATTGAATGTATGCTATAATTTTAACCAGGGACGGGTTGATAAATTCCACATACATTACATCATCTACACAGTACATAAAAGGCTTAATACACTTTCCGTGAATAATTTAAGGGTCTTGCTTTTAGGGTTCCAGCGATGAAGCATTGTATCAAAACCGGTACGCTTACCTTTTTACCCTTTTAATTGAGACCACTAAAATAAGAAAAACTTTTATTAATTACAATTTTTAAGATTTCATTTCTCTGAATACTAGTCAAGCTCCTTTTCTATCATGGAATTATGTTCTACAATCCGTTACAAAAGCTTGTGTTTAAGAATTAAAAAAAAATCGAAAGTTATATACATGACGAAATAAAACAAGGTGCTCGCTATGGCAAATTTATTAATTTCGCCGTAAACGCTAAATGTCAAACTCTATATATAAAAAATATTAATAACTTTTTTCGTCATCAAGACCACCTGTATTATTTCGCCATGGACATATATTGTTTTTGTTTAGTTTTGTGTTTAGTGAATTATATAATTTTTATTTTAATTTTTATTTTCACAAAATAATACATTCATTTAAATAATTATAAAAGTATAAATACATTTTTTCAAATTTAATACATATCTATTTTTTTCTCAAGTAAGTTAATTTAATATATCAAACGCATTTATAACACTTTATATTTTATTAATATTAAATGCATTCTAACCAACAACAACACACTTCCTCAAAAAATTCACATAATTTGTTTAAACCACACTTTTATTATTTTCTTATTTTGTTTAATTTTGTTTTTAACACACGCACTTTGCTAAACACTGTTTTGCATTGAAAAAAATGGCATTAGTAACAATTACTGTTGTTATGTTGTTAGTACCCCTGCTAGTAATTCAATCTGACTCCGTTAGGGAGTCGCTCATATAAAAGGACTCCCTACTAGAGTCAATTTGAACTCCTAGTGTTATATTATGCAATTCCATTATTAATTTTATTTAGTTTTTTTTTCGTTTTAACTTATTCCTTTTTTGTTTCATTTAACTCATTATTCACTGTAAGAGTAAAAAAATAATTGCACAATTTTTAATGCACTTGTAATTACACTAATTAAAAAAATAAAAATTTCTTTTACTATTTTCCTTATTTGTAAACAAAAATTTGCACAACTAGGAAGCTTTTTAAATAAAAAACAAATGAATTTAATTAATAGGATTGTTTTAAGAGCAACATAATGTTTTAGGTAAAAAGGATGTGATGTTAACAAAAGGATATTTTTGGGAAATTTTTGTAACAGAGCGGAAGAAGGTATGGAATTATAAATTTTTTTATTTTTCTTCTACAACTAGTAATTAATTTTAGTAGAATATTATTTGCTTTTCGAAGTAGTTCCTAAAATTTTTGTTTCGTTTGATTTAGTGATTGCTCATTAAGCTTTCTTTTTACAGGTTTTTTCTTAGAAAAAAAAAAAATCATTTTCATTTAAATAACATTGAGTGTAATGAAGTTAATTACAAAAATAATGTGGCAAAGTTTAATGTGTTCAGTTGAGAGAGAAGGTAAATGGTTAAAACAGAAACCCTTCAAAGAAGATACTTACCAAAATGTTGAATAAATTATATGATTATTCATACAGTACACAGAGATTTTAATGTGTTTTAATAGTCCCTATAAATTCCATACAATGATGTGAAGGAATATACAAAATGTGAGTAAAATTCATGTGCTCTGTCTCGTTTCATACAAAACAAAGTGGATAATGATTTTACAAGATAAAAGATGAAAAAAGCGCAAAACGAAAATTTATGATTTCTAGGAGATTTTTAAACAATATTCTGATAGAAATACTTTGTAAAAGTGATCTTGCATTTAAGACAAAAAAAAGTAAAGCAAAAGTTTTCTTAATATTTTATAAATAATTCTTGCAAATAACCGAATTCAAAACAGATTTTAGCTATCTGTCTACAATGTTTCAAAAGATAGGCCACATACATCAAATTGCATTAACTATTGCGTCACCCTTTCATTTTCAAGCCCAAATTTTATGATTATTTTTATAGCGAAATTTACAATACAGTTTCTCTGTAAATTTCAGCCGTCTGTCTCCAACTTTTCAATAGTATGACCATATAGATCTAATTAAATGAGCTATTGGGATACCCTTTAACATATAATTTTCAAAATTTAAACTTGTTACTATAACGCTCATAGCAATCGACATTCTGTCCAATTTACAAGCGTTTGTTTTTAACACTTTAAAAGATTGGCCCATATAGATCAATTTACGTTACCTATGGTGACGCCCTTTAATTTAAGATTTACTTTGTATTAACTTAAGCCATCGGGAGCTATGGTGGTACATAGTTTTTTTCAACATTTAAGTGGCGCCCTTAACTGTTCATAATACACTTAAGAATATGTATGCTGTATAGGCACACCCTTTAATTTTTAAGATTAAGATCTGTTTTTAAAACGGAAGGAATCTGTAATGGTAACTTTTCAAATAGTAACAAAATTTTAAAATCGGTTCATAAACGACTGAGTGCTACTGGCACAAAAGAGCATCATTCATAAGAATTTATAAAATCCCTCTTTTTTGAATTCGCTTAAAAAGTGTCATAAACTTTACGTCTGAGTCCAAGCAGAATGCCATGGCCACCAATAAACCCAATTGGCAAAGCAGAGCCACCTAATTTTTAAATTATGTCACAGAATAGATTTTCCATGATATACAATTCGTAAGTTGTTATTATAACATAAGTATCATTGTCAATTTGGATAATAAGAGCTTTAATTTAAAACCGAAAAGAGCAACCTGTTGTCACAAATTGTTGGTGTTACTACAAACATGCTTGTCCTTCGATTGAGAAACTCACTGTTAAGGATTTCAAGGAAACTATTAAAAAGTCTCATGCATTAAATTTACCTTTAAACATTAACTAAAAGTAACTTAATAACATTATCCAAATTCCTTATGAAGTACATATTTCTATTAAGGTCTCTTTATAAAAATAATTTCATATTTCTATTATTCTTACCTTATCACGTATATCCTGTCGCATCTTTTCGCGCTCTTCTTCCATACGACGGTGCTTCTCCTTGCGTCGTTCTTCGGCCTCACGAATGGCCTCCTGACGCTCTCTCTCCTCCTCCTCTGCCTTTTCCTTATCATCGGCATCATCACCGCCATCACCACCTACGGCGCCTGTAATTATGATTTTAATAAAATTTTAGATAACTCAATAAATAAGCTGCAATTTATCTAAAAGTTTTGAGTTTTAGCCTTAAGTATACACCATTTGAGATACATATACTTTTTTAAACCCTAAATCTAGAGATCTTTAACAGTACATAATATATATTTACGTATAATTTAATAACCGTCTTATTGTTCTGATTAAATGTGCAAAATTTTAGATTTTCATAAAAATTAAATTATTAATTTTCGTCAAGTTAAAATACAAAAAATTATATTTTAATATATTTGGCTTTTAAACAAAATACAATCCAAACTATTCCAGTATTGTAACCATATGAAAAATTTTTACTTCAGCCTAAGTTCAGGTATATTTTAAATTCTAAATCTATTAAGAAAGAAGTTTTATTTGTGAATTTTTATGTTAATTTAAAAGAAAAAAAAAAACAGGAAAAATAAGCCACTTACAAAATGTAATGCAGCATTTTCTGGACCGCTATATCCATCGTCAACATTATTAGAGTCTTTTCTTAGGCTGTGTACTTTGTAAATAATATCTATGTAATAAGTCGATTTAAGAAATCAAAATTGAAGGAATAACCCATAATCAATTACTATTAAGTTGCTTACACGAAATCCTTATAAGACCCAAAGTTTTTTGCCTTCCTTTCTTTAAAAATTCTCATACGAATTTAATTCTAATGATTGTCAATATTTTTTCTTAATAATAAACATTAAAAAATTCGTAAACTTACACCGGATCAAAAACCACTCTTTGCTTAGTTTTGGGAAAATTTCATAATCCGTAAAGAGAAAAATTTCGATATGATATCACAATTTAAAATATCACTAAAAATTATACTTCTAATTTAAAAGATGGCCTTGCCGAATAATTAAATTATGTATATCAGTTTCGTTAAAAATATTTTTTGTTTAAAACAAAAATTGTGATTCGTGGCTCGAAAGCGGTACTTCAAAATTGAAAGACGTCAAGAAATGTTAATAATCATACATTTTATAAAATGTTATCTCACATAAGCAAAGAATATAAAATCTAGTATTAAAAAAAAAAAAAATTGCAGGTATAAATTTTTTTTATCAGTTTATATAATTTATATTAAATTTATAATATGAGCTGGTTTTTTTTTGAAAGTGGTATAAGTCCAATTTTGCAAAAAAACTAAGCTAACAGTAATTTTGATGAGATATATACTCCTTCTCTACATATTTATAATAATAATCATAGTTCTAAAAGAGTTCTATATAAACATAAAATAACTAAAAACAGTTTTGCTATACAACTCTATTGCACAAATATTTCTTTTGAAGATGGATTATGTCTATTCCTATTCAGTTTAATTAAAACAACTTTCATTAATTTCTTCTAAACGACAAATATTTAGTAGCAGTGGAAACGGCATTAAAGAAAAAGACCAACTTCCCAAGATTAATCTAATATGATAAAGGCTTGCCAAAAAAAAAAAAAAAACAACTTAATTTTTCATTTTGTAGGAAATAAAAAGAGAAGACTTTGTCTCAACAAGAGCTAATAATTAACAGAGATATTTTAAACTGCCTTAAAATATGTTGGATGGGGTTTAAAAAGAATTAACAAAATTCTTTATAAAATTAGTGTGGAAAAAAATGCTCCATTCAAACTTTTTTTTTGAAAAAAGAGAAACCAGAAATGTGTATGTGTTACCACTTTATAAAACTTCATTGAGCATAACAAGAAGGAAATATAACGATATAATAAGTTATAACCGTATATACCGACCATGCACCATAAATACTTCAATATGCTAATGTTAAAAAAACTAAGCATAAAATATTTTTTTGTTATTTAAAGGCGAAGTAACCTGCATTTTAGCATTATTTAAATAACTGAAATAAACTCAAAATAAATTTGTTTATTTGTGTATGTAAATTTCTTCATTTAAGCTGTTACTTTTGCATAAAAATTGACTTTAATTAAGCTTGTGTCTATAAAAATATGGACTTAAGTTTGATCCTGTTCTTTGTTCTTCTAAAATCTTATTTTTGAAAGGGGTATAAGTCCATGTGGAGCCAAAAATATCGGCTATTTTTTTCTAATTATTTTTAATAATTATTATTTTATAATAAAATTTAAAAGTTGTATAATGTAAAAACATCACTCGAATTCATTAAAGTTGGCCAATATTTTAAAATTGATTCAAACGTAAACCGTTAAATATCTCTATATATATGAGCTCATATATTTGATTTGAATTTTTTTTTAATTTAACATGTCGTTTGTGGTTTGTTTTTGTTTTCCTATTATATTGATTTGGTGGTTTAATGTCATTAGTGTGAAAAATAATTGTGTGGTTTAAATTATTTTTAATTTGGCGGCGAAAGGATTTTTTTCATTTATCCATTTGCTTGTTTAAATAAAATAACAAGCAATATTAAGCTTAATTTTATTATTTTTTTAAGTCGATTAACATATATTTAATTTTTCTATTATTGTTTTATATAATTAATTTTTTATATTGAAAAAATAAAAACGGAGAAATATAATACATAGAGTAAGCGCCTGTATGTAAACATGTAATTTATTGAAAGCTGTATTTTTGTATAAAATATCCTTTTTTTAATTATTAAAAAACTAAAATTTTCCTCTGTGCAATTTTTAGTTGTCAAAAAATTTCAACGACTTTTACTTTTTGAAAGAAAGAAAGTTTTAATTTTCCAAACAATTTAAATCTATTAAAAACAGTCATTTTGTTGGATTTCTCCAATTAATTTAGATAAAACAACACAAGAAAATATACATACAACAAAAAAAGCCCCCTTAAAAGTTTTATTTATTTACATTTTGTTAAGAAAGAAAATCATAAATAAATATTGATTTGCAGAAAAAGTTTTACCACAAAAACAGTTCGTAGATAAAAAGGTCACAACAAATTCAATATTTTTCAGACGCTATTAAAATTGCTCATTTTAAAAGTGAGACGTAAATATTGTTTGTCTTGTACCTAATAATGTTTCAGTAAATGTCGCCTAAATCAATAAGAAAATAATTAGCAAATAAATATTTACAATTACAAAACTGTAGTAGATAACACAGAGTGACTTTAGACTTTGTTATTATTTATTAATTATCTTAAAGTTCTTTTCAAATATAAAATTCAAGACGCAATGAAATGATAGAAGAAGTGTAGATGGTAGAAAAGTTTTTTTTAATAATTTTTAATATTTGACTATATTTTGACGGTTTGTTATTATTTCACAGAAGTAGAAGGACAATACTTATTTTTATTCTATTTTATATATAAGTGAAAAGTGAACTAATATAAAATAATTATTCCCAAAAATCATTCTAAATAAAAAAAATCTTTTTTTTTTTCTTCACAAGTTTAAGACTTAATCACGCATTAGAAATCGACTTTCAGAAGCCAGGGTTTGCCTAAGTTACTTCCAGATATTATGTGGAAACACTTCTTTATTGCTTGCTAGATGTAACTTGAATGACTTGAAGCGCAAGTATTTTGAAGACTTTCAAAAGAAGTCGGATATACGTCGTGTATACGGTTTGTGGTAATATCTTCTGTTTTTAGTTTTGTTTTGTGTTTTTTCTTAGTGCTTTTTGGTAATTGAAAAACAATAATGTTATCCTTAATTATGGGACACGGTCTTGCAATTGTAAATACTCCGATGCGTAGAAGATATATAAGCGAGTGAAAGGAATCGTCTACAAATAATTTTTATACTGTCATTCATAAAAAAGTAAATTCTACTGCAAGCTGTTCTCACATTATGTGGAAATAAGTCTGCAATTGCTTGCAGCAAGTTCGTCGTAATAACAGCAAGTTTAGACTTGCGTGGAAATATTTCAGCAACTTGCGAGTGGACACACGACTTAAGAACTTCAAAGAATTTATTCTAAGTAAATTGATAAGCCCTATTTTATTTTATAATAACGAACAATCGATGGAAATATTATGAAGATCGTGTTGTAAAAAATCTTTTTAAGAAATCATTCCAAAATAATTATAACTGATATATATTACTCAAAAATATGTAATTTCATGGGACTAAGTAAAAACAATTAATTCTTCGAAGTATTTAGAAATTTTAGTAAAATAAAATATTTTAAATCGCTAAATTAATTTTTAACCCAAATATGGTTTTGTAAGAAAAACTATTGTAATTTTTTTTTATTACAAATTTTACAGAAAATAGAAATTAAAACTTTGAAAGGTCATTAAAATTAATTAAGTGAAAAGATTTCTAAAATTTTTATATACTCTTTTCTATTTATTTTCGATTGATCTCAAATGGGGTTAATAGTTACTTTAGGCTAAGATTACCTACATTCGTTCTATATATTTACAAGAAAATCAACTAAAATTCCGAAGACCGTCAGAAAAATTTAGTTAAGGTCTCAAAAGAAAATTTCAACTTACAAGATCTACGATCATAGGACTTGTAGTTTAAGAACTGTTAGTTGAAAAAATTTTTTAAAATCGAACAGAGTTAGCCATACATTTTTTCTAACCCACTATCCTATTTTTAAACACACAATATTTCCGACTGGGACTCATAAAATATCACTTCTTTAACTCTATTGTTTTTCCATATGTGTTTGTACAAGTTTTGCTGTTAATTTTTAAGAACATTTTCTTAAATATTTAAGCAATAGAAACCTAACAGACTCTTGCATACGTTTGAAAAACAATTTGTAAATGTTGTTTTAAAAGCACCAGTACTTCATTGAAAATTCTAAGAATTAAAAAAAAAAGAAATCCAACTTGTTTGCGATTATTTTACAAGGATAATATTTTATTTAAAAAAAATAACATTTTCCTTAGCCCTTTTATTTAAAAGGTTAAGCACAATTTATAAATTAACTGCTGTCTTATTTTAATACATTACTCAATTGAAGGTCGTAAGAAAAAAATTTACGTCAAAAATAAAAAAGAATACCCTTGGAACTCAATAAAAAAGATTTAATCATTAAATTTAAAAACAAACATTCAAATGTTAGCAGGTCTTAATTAAAAAAGTTTTAAAATAACCAGCTTCATAACGTTGAATTAATGTAATTTCCTAATTGGTATGACCCTTTTTCTTACCCATATAATTTATTATTTTAAAGTGTAACAGAAAAAAAAAAATGATTTTTCTTATCAGGAATTATTTACAGATGTCGAATATTTCAAATTATTATCTGTTATACACATGCAGACATACACGATAATTAAGATTACAAATGACTATAGATTATGCGCGCTAATTGAGTTTTGAAACGTCTATGGCAACTGAAAAGGCAAATAAATGAGTGACCAGATTTCAGTTGGACATTTTTTTTTATAAAAAAAAGTGTAAAACAAATTAATTTTAATCTAAAAAGATTTTATTAAACTAAAAATTATTAATTGCCATTATTCTGGCCACTTTTATTTCTTATCAATAACTCAATCATGAATACAATTAAATTTCTGTAAAAATGGGTCAAGATCAAAAAAATTGTTTTCAAATGTTTCCTAAAACGATCCAAACTAAGTTTCTGATTACAAAAAAAAAAAAAAAAAAAATTATGAAATATATCAGGAATGTTTTAAATTTTACACGAAATTATCACTTTGTATTTTCCAAAGTATTGTTGCTATATAATAATTTTTTACAAAAACAATGCCTTAAAAAAAACAAAAACAAACAAAACAAAAATTTCGTGTGGAATTCAGAGCATTCCGGTATATTTAAGAAATAAAATATGTGTAAAACTTTTCTAACGATGTACGCTGTTATGATTTTTAGTTCGTCAATAGTTACATCAGCATTTTCTCGATATAATTGGCGCCTTTAGCAACATTTCAGTTTACATTTGCCTGCTGCATTCATTCGTTAACCATTTAGTTTCCAAAAGCAATGATGATTCTTCACCTTGCATCTGAATCTGCGGCATTCATTGACTCAAGAAAATTAAGTATGATTTTCTAATTAATTTCTGTTTATTTTACCATTTCTTTTTTTTTTTTTGAACAATTGCCTTTTGCAGATGATCAATCAGAATTTTTTTCAATGACAGGCTGCTGTTAAGTTTTAGCAAAAATGTGCAATCGAATGGTTTATTATTGCCCTCAGGGAATTTCTGCATTTCTACAAACATATTTTTGAAAAAATATAAACTGTTGGATTTTCTATTTTTAATGTATTTGGAACTGCTACTATACAAACAACTTGAGGTATTTTTTCAAGTAATTTATTTAACTAATTGAGTATCGATAAGCAGGCACAGTAGAGAATTTATCACTTAGGTTTGACTGATACAATTTTGATATTAAAAAAAAATTAAGCAAATGAATAAAATAGATGTTAATATGTTTAATTTAATTTTAATGCGAACAGACAAACACTTTATTTTTCTGAAAATACAACCGAAAAAACTTACTTTTTCTTATTTGTTATTTTAATAAAAATAATTGACTAATGTCATGACAGGAACGCTTGCTGTCGGAATGATCACCTCTGGAGAATATGGCGTATGGAAAAGTTTAACAGCATAAACGTTTTCAACTTTAGTTTGACCAAACTTACAACATGTGAATGAGTTATATTTTGCTCAAAAACAATTTTGCCATGTTGCAGGGAACAAATTTTTTTTATGAATTATGTATATATTTTAGACTTAGCGTCAATGACGCATTAAAATATCTTATCCCCGCAATTTTTTAGGTTTCTGGTTTTTGACGCTTAAGCTGCTGTTCACAATTAAGAAATGTCATTCTCGTTTATTTAATGAAAATTTAATAGTGTATGCTACTGAATAGTTGTTGGTGTGAAACAAAAATATCTTAATGAATACATTACTAATTTTAACTTACACTTTCCACTTGTCGAACAAATTGGGCGCTTCGCTTGCCAAACTGATTAAATCAATTTTTAATTTCTTAAAAAATTTTACAAAAAATTTTACAAAAAATTTTATAATTTTCAGGATTCTTTTAGAATTTATTTCAAATGTCAATTAATTGTCTATTGTCATTCCAAAATTTGCGAAATTTCCTTTGATAAACAAATGAGAATTGTCGATAGCTCCCGTCACAATATTCGGTAGAGTATTATAAAGTTGCAAGTTCGAGCTATAGCTTAACACAGCCAATGTATTTTGGAGTTTAAAATTGAAAATTTCGTTCTAAACTTAATACGATACAGTATTGACAATTTCCAATTGCCCTATTACATGGCAGAATTTTCAGATATTCCCTAAAAGACTTTGAAGTATTTTGGAAAATTTCTAATTTTCATTGCCTGTAGTTCATTTCTGTAACTAAAATGAGTAATATCTCACATGAAAATATTTTAGTCAAATTGTTTTATTGCCATCATTATTAACTCTTGAATCATAAATTTTATATTATAAAGTAATAAAAAAGATTATGACTAAGTCTAGCTTCTTTGTTAAAAACAATTAAATACAATATTTTCATGTGAGATATTTCCAATTTATTTCTACAGTAACTACGCTTTGTTGTCAAACTGAATGATTGAAATATTGTTGAATTAAATATTAATAACATTGGAAAATCAATCAAATTAATTACGGAGGCGATTACAGTAATTTTAACTTTGACGGACACATTTGTTAATGAATACCAAACATATGTATGTCATTTTGATTGATGAGCATTTAAATTCTATTAAATTACAAAATGAAATATAATTCCCTTTTTTGACCTTAATTTAGTGTTTCATACTATTTCATTTTATTTTCTTAAAAAATTATACAAGAGGGTCAAACTGCAATTGAAGAAAAGCATTTGTCATAATTATAAAGAAAAATAAAACTATTTGAGAAATTGCAGAAGTAGTAAACAGGAACAATGCGCTACAGAGTTTAGTATTTTAAAGGCTAGAGATATGGACTCTTAGAGAGTGCCGAATGCCTTGACATAAAGACAAGTTCGTGTTCTACCACGACAGTGGTCCCGCACATTAATCTTTTAATGCACGAAATTAGCTTTTATATAATTCTCCAAAAGTAATGGGAAGTCCTCCCCAGTCTCTAAATTTGAATGTTATTGAACAAAAAGACTATATAAGCGGAGGCTAAAAATGATTGCCACATTGAAGGAATTATTAACAAAAGAGTGGTATAATACTAAACCCGATTTTTGTAAACATTTGCTAGAAATTATACCGCGACGTCTTTAACCTGTTAACTGATTATGTCGTATATATGCGTCAATTTCAAAAGTTCATTTTTTATTTAATGTCGCATATGTGCGTCATGCTGAAAAAAAAATTGCATTTGCTATGAAATTTAAAGGTAAGCACAAAATAAGAATTTCCCTGTAATTTTGATATTATGAAGTAGCTATTAATACTGAATTTGCTGATTACCGTTATCATAAGCGTGAGTTATTAAGAATTCTAACATTTAACGTCAAGTTGTTAGTATTTCTTATGCAGTGCTGCGGCGTTAACAGTGCAATCAGTGTAGTTTTGGGATTTTTTTTTTTTAATATTTGGTTCAATAGCTAAAATTCAAGGTATTATAAAGAAGAATGAACAATTTAGATGTGAAATTTATTTCTTAACATACTCCCCTTGATGGATGCCATCCAGAATAATGAAAAAAATATTTTGAATACCAGAGAACTAAAGAACTTCCCAATATCTTCTGATGATGAAAGTAGCAGCGATGAGGATGAAGACATATTTTCTCCAAAAAGAAAGCGACAACGTTAATCAATACTCTCCTCATCTTCTGATGATGATATTAGTGAAAATGAAGAAAATTATGAGGAATTTTATAACGTATAGTAACTTACTCTGCTCATGTCGTAAATACGCGTCTTTGCTTGAAATTAATTCAGCACATTAAATCGGGCTTGCAAAGAAAAAGTAATCAGTTAACAAATTGAGCTCTGTTTGTCAGCTAAGGAAAGTCAACCAAGTATTGAACATTTATTTAACAAAATATAAAAATACAAAAACTGCAATGTCTCACTTTAAGTGTTTCAGGAGTAGCAATACAAAATGACAAATATTGCAACATTTTAAATCAATTGACTGAATTTTGTTTTTGTTATAATAAACTAAAGTATAATAAACGTAAATTCTCAAAATTTAAGTAAGGATATTTATTTTGCGTTACAAACATCGCATTAAAATTTTTTCTGTGTGCCCTACTTGAAGTGTGAGTAGCTGTATTTTAACAAAGTCGTTTTTTTTATTTTTAGCTGTATGTTTTTAAAGCTAAAATCAGGGTAACAGTTATTTAAGTTTAACTCATTTTTAACTTTAAAAAAAATTTAAAACTCTATAAAATGAAAGTCCTTTGGAAGTACTTATAAATTACTAAGATGTTAAGGTTACCATCTGTTGTAAAAATTCATTATAATTAACAATAATTTTGTTTTTATTATAATTAAATATTTTTCGTTACTGTTCTGTTACCACCAACGAGTAGCTGACAGTTTTCTATTTTCGATTTTGCTTTCTTCCTCACTGTGTTTTACAAGAGAGTATTACTTTCTACATAATTTTTTCCTTATTGTCTTCTTGTTCTATTTAATGTGAAATCAAATACAAGTATTGTAATAAAAAATAAATATATATTAATATGTTCTATTAAATATAATTGACCTTAACCCTTGCTTATCTCTAACATATTAAAATTTTTTTTTTATATTTTCTTTATTAAGTTGTTATTTTTATTGCTGTTTATTGTGGTTGTTTCAGCAAACTACAGAAGCAATTATACAACAACATGTTTTTGTTTTTATTTTCTAAATTTAAATTCTATGCAGCAGTTTAGATTAAGCTTTGGAAAGAGATTAAAGCAAATTCTTAAAAGACAAACGGGAAAAAATACCAAAAAAAAAAAAAACTGAACTCATTTGAAATTCTTTAAAAAAACCCTTGATAAACTAAACAAAAAAAAATTAAATGTAATGAAGGTGGAATTGTAAACCACAACAAAAAATTCAAATAAAAAATAATAAGAAAAAAGAAGAAGAAGAAGAAGAAAAAACCAGTTCAAAGCTTTTTGTTTTGTCACAAAATTTAATTAAACACAAGGTTGGAAACCGGAAGTGCATAAAATAAAAACAAAAATTACACCAACACATAACAATTAATTCAACAAGAAAAAAAAATGTTTTAATTGAAATACCAAACAGCAAAGGGCAAACAAGAGCTTTAAAATTACATCTATACACACACAAATATACAAATGCAAAAGATAAGACGTCTAAAAAAGGGTGAACAATTTTTTAAAGGGTTGCATATCATAGAGGCTTTGAGTTACAATAGAAACTTTTTACGTTAGTTGAAGTTTTGTTACAACAGTGTTTAGTTATGCTGTCCCAATGTAGGAATTCCTGTTAAACAACAATAAAAAAAATATTTGCACTACAATTTTAAAATATAAATTAAATGGAATACGTGCAACATTGAAAAAGAAACACAAACAGAAAAATATCTGAAATCTATTTCTAACAATACGGACAATAATGCTACTATCACCTTTTGTGTCACTGCTTTGTGTTGCATTATTAGCCAACGGCTGTTTGGTGGCGGCAACACTTGATAAAGTGGCCATAGAACATGATATATTACGTTTTTCATATGAACTTGAATCCTGGTTGGATAACTCGAAAAAACCCTGTGATGATTTTTTTGGCTACGTTTGTTCACGGTCTTTAAATGCTACAAATCAGGCTAAATATGATCGTTTTTGGCAGCAGGAACAATTAAAATTTAATCAATTTTTAGCGAACAGCAATGATGAAGAACTTCTTGACTCTGAACTTAAACTCAAACAATTCTATGATTCTTGTCAAAATGCTCGTTCTATGGAACAATTAAAATCCAGCCTAATGTATCGTTCTGTAGGCGGTTGGCCAGCGATAGATGATGCTCTGGTTATGTTGCGCAAAAGGCGCAATATGACCTGGCTACAGGTTTTGAGTGTATTTCATGAAACTGGCATTCCATATTTCTTTAACACTAAAATTGAATTGATTTCGAATAAACGTGTCATAGAAATACAACCCGACGATACCTTACGTTTTACGTTGCGCAAATTCGAACAACTATCCGGTGAAATAATGCATTTGTGTAATGTGGATGCTGGTCGTGCTCGTTTAATAGCTTTGGAAATTTTAAATTTTGAACGCAATTCTAGAGAAATAATGAAGATCACTATTAGTAATCAGGATAAAGTGCGAGAATATTCTTATGCTGATTTCAAGTTATTGAGTTTTGGTTCTGTCTATCCTTTGGATTGGGATGCCTATTTTCGCAAGGTTATGGGAAAACCCTTGAAATCGACGGACTTGATTATTGTCAAGGAAATGCCCAAACTTATTCAATACTTTGAGCTGTTACAGGGAACAACATTGACGAGATTTTTGAATTGGTTGTGGATTGATTATTTAATGGGTGAGTAATGGAAATGCATTAACGATTAAAATGAGAATTTTATTCTAGCATTTTAGATAAAATTTGAAGGCATAAGAAAAGTAGAACATTAACATGTAATAAAAATAGAAAAACTCTTAAATTAAGAACAAAAAAAATCTTTCAATAGAAATAATTTTTCAATTACGAAAAATGCATTACCAGTATCTGAATTTGTGAACTAGTTTCGTTTTTTTTGAAAGGAAAGTTTCGCATTTAAAAAGATGCAAGTTTCGCATTTAAATATTCAGCCCAATTATGAATATTCTCACGAAATTTTTTTCCCACGGAAAAAATTTTTCTCGAGAAAAGACTCCTCCAGTTACGAATTCCATGCAAATAAAGTTATAAAACAGTGGCATCATCGTAATTTGAAGGCAGTTTTTTTTTGTTTCTGTTCATATAATTTTTATTTTATAATTTATAAAACATACTTTTTTCCCTCGAATTTTTTTCACTTTCCGCAGTCAATCAAAAGGGGAAAAAATTCATAATTGGAGAAAAGGGAAAAGTAAAAAAAAACGCACGGAACTTTTGTTTATAATCGGACTGATTATTTATATTTTGAATGACGTCATTTAATTTTCGTTGCATATGAAAATAAAAAAATCTTTTAATGAATATTCGTATCAAATAAGTTTTATTTATTTAAAAAAATCCCCGAGGTTGATATCTTATTTATTTTTTATTTCTAATTTTTAGTTTTTTTCATTTATATAAAAAATCAAAACTTAATTTCCTACCTCCAGACAAAACTCTTGATGATTGTAAAAAACTCACTGAAACATATTTTTCATCTGTTTACCAACATGTAATCGAACGCTCTGGCATTGATAAAGTTCAAATGGCACACATGTATTCGGTACTGGGACAACAATATGAACAACTCTTAGCCAATACGCCTTGGATAGATGAAATAACACGACAAAATTCCAAACTTTTTCTAGAACGCATAATGCATTTAACACTGAATGGGGATGAGAAGCTCGACAATGACTATCAATCCTTAACGATAACAAAACGTAATTTTTATCGAAATTTAGAAAAGGTGCAACGTTTTAAGGCCCAGCAATTGAAAATAGGAAATAGTGAGAAGAAAACTCCCTCTAACAGTGCCATACATGTGAAACAGAGTGCTAAAGAATTTATGAAAATATTTATTACCATCAATAATTTAATACAACAGCAACAGAATTTGTCTACTCCCTTGAGTTATTTAATATTGGGAGAATATTTTTCGCAAGTAATGATAGGTGGAGTATATGAAACACCAGGAGCCTGGAGAAGTACAGAATCCGATAAACAATTTGAGATATTCGATAAATGTTTACAAATGCAAATGCCTTTGACAGAAAGGAATTTTAATTTAAATAATTTATTATTAAAACTTTTGGCTCAAAAACAAGCCTGGCTAACATTTCAATTATGGCTGCAGCAAGATGAAGAATTTGTACAAAAATTAAATAATTTGTTAAAGGCTGGACGCTTACAGTTATCCATGGATAAATTATATTTTGTAGCCACAAATTTAGTGGAGTGTCATTTGCATCCATCGGAGCAAAGCAGGAAATTTATGCATACGGCTTTAAAACAAAGTAAAGAATTTCAACAGACCTTTCAATGTCACCCACAAGATGTTTTGTTTAATAATAACACTTGTTCGGTTTTAAAAGAGAATTAATATTAGAATTAAATTAATAAAAATTTTATTGATTTTCAAAAATTTTTAAACTTTACCTTTCATTCTTTTTCTAAAATCTCTGTAGAAATCGCAAATTTTGTTAATTTAATTATGAATATTATTTGATAAAAAAATTTATTTTTAACACTAGTCGTAGCCTACAAAAAGCGGCAATGTTATTTGTTATAAATTCTAACTTAAAATAACTAAAAATTACTTTGTTGAATCCTTTTTAAAACATGAAAGTAAATTTTTTTTCAATTTATTTTCAATGAAGGACATTGAGTTCCATTCATTAAAAATTAACTAAGAATTTAAAAATATTTCTGTTAAGAAAGGTAAAGGTAAATAAACTATCAACTACCCACTCAGTTTTTTTAAATCAATTTAACAACGAATAAGAACAACAAATATAATAAAAGAAAATACCTTTAGTTATAACCATTATTTAATAACGATTACTCTACTGCTTGTTTTATCAAAGTTTAAAAATAAAATAATAAAAAATAACTACAATTTAATTAAATTGTGTTTATATCTTTAAGTAACTTTTTTTTTTCATTTGCAATAATTTGCTATAATTCTGTTTCTAATAAAATATTTATTTATCGAAAAATGTTTTAACATGCAATTAAATATTTGCTAACATAAAAGAAAATTTCAAACGCTAACAAATAACAAATATTAAATAATTTTTATGTCTGTAGATTGACCTGATTATACAATAAATAAATACGATTATGTAACCAGCAACAGTATTTTGTTTTATTTAAACACTCTACCCTAAACACCAGTTTTAACAACGAATGAAAAAAACTGTAGTCTTTTTGAATTATAGTTTGACCTTTTTCCTCTCTTTATATACGCCTCTGTCGCATACCTATAATTATTTTATTTTTAATTTAAAAGGTGGATTAGTAATTCAAGGGTATAATTTGAAATTTAAATTGCTGTCAATATTTTTAAATATTACTTTTATGCTGTTTAGTATTTTATTAATAAATTTTTTCCACTGTAGTGGTCAGTTACCCAGGCAACTTATAATTCAACGGGGAATGATAGTGACTTTACAAGAGAAAGAAGAAGATCTATTGAAAAAATGTTAACAATGCTTTAGCTAGCAATATTCCCAACTAGGACAAAAATGCTTTAGGTTGTCATAGCCATCCCCTATAAGTATGCAGCGTTTTTATTAAAGTACTTGTTCAATTAATTTAATATAATTGAAGTAAGAAAAACTATTTTATTTCTTAACAGCAATAACATTTTATTGATTTTCATTTCTTAATGAGGCAACTTTTGCGAAATTATTTTGCATGGAATCAAAATTACATAAACTTTATTAACCAATTGAAATAAACGATAGTTTCAATAGTATGCTTACAAACCATCGATATCATAGTTTTGATAGTTTGCTTAAAAACTATCGATTTTTTTTAAGTGCTAATTCTTGCAGAAATTGATTTCGTTACTCTCAATACTGGAAAAAAAACTATCAATAGTCAGCAAAAAATAAAACTATTGATTATGTTGCAGCTCCAGTTTTCTAGTTGTTAATATTTCCGTTTTATTACAAAAAAAATTGAAGTGGTCTTACACTTAAAAAAGTATTTTGCCTAACTACACGTCAGTTTTTACATCCGAAGTTACTGCTATAGAGTAGGCCTTAAAAACAAAACTGCCCAGGAAAAAATTAGTGCTATTTTCTGACAGTCTATCTTCAATAAGCACACTTAAAAATACTAACTGCGGTGAACCACTAATAGTCAGAGTTCAGCAATTGTAAATAAAACAAAAAATATAAAACTCCTTTAATGAATTGAATGAATTTGTGGATAAGATGGCTAAAGAAACAGTTTTAACCTCGACAATAAGCTATAACAACTACACAAAAAAAGGTTTAAAAAAACACGTAAATAGATAAATTAAACAACAAACACTACAATCAGTTTCACTCTACCCTAATGCATATTTTAAACTGGTCAATCCAAATTACAAAAAAAAATGGAGTATTACAAAAAAAAAAATACCGAAATATCAGCAAAAAATTTTAGCTCGTTTCAGACTTCAACATTGTAAACTAACGCACCAGGATTTACTAAAAAAGGAAAACCAACCTTTATGCCCTAACTGCAGAAATCTTCTCACAATGTCACATCTGGTATCCTTCTTCAACAACAGAGCTGCAGAAATCTTCTCTAAATGTCACATCTGGTATCCTGCTTGAATAACAGAGCTTTTCCTAAGAGTCTGTTAGACAAAATAAAATCACTAGACTTTGATTCTATTAAAAAACATTTACCTTTTAAAATTTTTAAATCCCTGTAAATACTACACTTTTGCTTATAATGAATTATCCTTTTATATAAGTTTTGTATATATATTTTCTTATTTTTGCAATTAAAATTATACTTATGTAAGGACGTAAGCCGCTGCAGCCAGTGTCATAATGTATGAATATTAATATGTAAATTTATTTTCTATTAAAGATAAAAATAATCAAATAATTTATTTATAATCTGTAGTGAAATCTTTGAGAGAAAGCATTGTTGTTTTATTGTCATACCTTTCTATGAAAACTATCGTCGTTGGCTACTTTTTTGATACGTGTTGCGAGCGCTTTCCATGTGAGAACTTCGTTTAAAAGCCACGTTTTGATTTTTTTTTTGCATAAGTAGTGGAGGGCTCAGGTAATTTTGGCCGTTATGGTTATGTCTATTTAAATGGTATTGTACAGGTAAATTGATTTATAATAATATTTAATATTTCCGTCTTTTATTATTAAACCGGTAAGTGTGGCCATCTGTGGTAGGTTTTCGTTTGTAAGAGTTTTTAAATAATTTTAGTGGTGCGAAAATTGTGCCAGAGAGTGTGTTTACCTGTTCCACGTTTTCAACAATTTCCATGTTTTCAAGTAACATGTACTGTCGTACATTCATCTATTTCCATATGTGTTAAGGTGTATTGCAAAGTTGGAGTCGGTCCTTTTTCGTTTGCATGATCGTATGTGTTTTGTGAACCTTGTTTCTAATGCTTGTTCAGTTTGTCCTATGTATGAACAATGGCAACTGCATGTAAGTCTGTATACATACACAAGTGGTACTAAATTTATCAGTTGTTTCTGTTGATGCCTTGAGTTTGTTTCGTAGAGTATTGCTCGTTTTTAGTGTTGTCTGTAAACCTTCTTTCTGGAAATGGTTAGTTAATCTATATATTTCTTGTCCTGTGAACGTAAAGATGTGTCGTCGTGTTGTTGTCTTCTTGTTTTTGGTTGTGTATTTTCTGATTATTATTACTATTATTTTTAGCTATAGTTTAAATTGTATCAAGTTCTTTGTCATATTTATCTAGAGCAAAAGGAACTATCTTAAGTCTGTGAATCATATGTCTAAATGCTGTCAGTTTATGTTGGGTAGGATGGTTTGAGGAACTGTGGATAATTGTGTCTGTCGTGGTTGGTTTTTTTGTGTCAAGATAATGTAAAGTTCTGTCTTGCTCTTTTCCCATTTTGCATGTGATTTTGTTATGTATTGTGTTCAAGTCTGTTAGAACTTGTTTGGTGTTGTCTCATTCTAGGATGCATATTATGTCGTCTGCATATCTGTAGTAATGAGTTATTTGATGTTTTTTTTTATCAGTTTCTAAGGTGTAGATGTTCTAAATGTTACATTAAAATATCTGTGAAAACTGCGGATGTTGGGTTTCGCATGCCAAGTCCATCAAGTATGTCACTTATATCAGTTTTGGAAAGAAAAAACGAAAAAGTTTTAGAAAGCAAAAATGATCTACTAAGCTGTACAAAAAACTAAAGCATTCACCATATTCGCTTACCAGCTACAGTTTTCGCTGAACCAAACAAAAGTGTTTATTTTAAAACTCTCTGTTATATTTCAAATGAAATTTTCAAATTATAAAAAATATAAAAATAATCGAAAACAGAAAATACTTTGTACAACGTAAATTATGTAATTCCCAAAAATATTTTAAAAAATCCATAAGTGTAATTTTTCCATAAAGCGAGAGAACAAGTTGCCTTGACAGCAAATATTTCATAATTATGTTAAGTATTTTTCTTTCAAATATGATTGAATACCACAATTTTTCAGCTTGGAATTTCAATAGTTTATAACCGTAGACTCAGGAAATTATGGTTAAAAAGTTTTTTGCTGAAGCTAAGAAAGTATCGATATTAAAAAACCCTTTACATTTTGGTTAATTTTTTTTTGCAAACTACAAACTAAGGGAAAGCAAAATTTGTATTTTGAAAGTCTAATGACATGGTCTTTAGCCCTCTCTTAGTTTTTGTAGACCTTATGTAAATTATTCTGTTTAAAAAAAATCAAATTCATTTTAAAGTGAGAGACTTGTAGCAGTTATTTTTTTTAACCCATAGGTGATTAACTTTGAGTGCTCTTTTCTCACCGAGTTCGCGTCCAAATTTTAAACTCAAAATTCTTTATGCTTTTTTTTTGGACAGATAGCGTTTAATATAAGTGAAACCCCTGCCACAGATTTTAACAGACGAATTCAGGTTGTCATATCCAAAAAAAAGTTAAGGGCACCTATTCATATAATTTTATATCAGTACATTTCTTTCAAAAATTCCTGGTATTTTTGATATAGCAAACACACCTTAGCGGACCTAATTTTATCTAAGTCATAAACATACATATATTTGCAAGTTCTTAATCTTAATTAATAATGATTTTCTGGGGTATTTTGTAATTAAGAAAGCTGATTTTGTAACCACTGAGTGCCGTTCATACCATCCAAAGACACATAATTTTTTCTAATGTTTTACTTATAAAAGCTTAAATAAGTTAACAAAAAATAAAGAAATATTTTTAATTTAATAAAAAAATAAATGCTATAAAAGTTTCATAAATTTGTGTTTGTGTAAAGTTTAAAAGTCTTTGTCAGAGTCAATTCTATTCATGTAGATAAGTCTTAATCTGAGTGTCAACTTTGTTAAGAAAACTTGTCGTAAAACTGTATTGCACATTGTGATTTTTCATTACAAATGTCTGTTTATTTTCTAATCTTTAAACTCATTGTCAGCTTAATTTCCTGTTGTGTTCTACTGCTATTGCAGATGATAAAAACTGTAAATTTGTCGAAAAGAAATGAGCAAGACAAGACATTGTAGAAAAATATTTTTTTTTTGTATTTTCTTTTATTTATTTTTTCCACCCTTCTTGTTTTCGTTTATTAAAATGTAAGTCAATTTTCTTTACATAAAGAGCCATAACTAATAAAATCTTATTATTATATAAAATAAATCTTGAATTTTTTTCTGTTTGTTGTTATCAGACAAAAAGCTGCACAAATTTCAATATAAGTATTTGTTTTCTTGTTGAAAACAAAATTTGTAGACTTGTAAACTTGCAGACAATTGTTGTTGAACAGTCAAAAATGTAAAGGGGATGTAAAAAATTGAATTTATTTTAGTAAATTAAAGGAAGTTTTTTAAATCTTAGATAAACATTAAAATATTAATTTATTTTTTTTTCTTGGCCAGCCGTGGAAACTATTTAATTTTAGTATCTATTCAAGCTTAGTTTTTAATATTGGAAAACAATAATTTTGTTATGAGATAATACTTTAAATTTTTTCTTGAAGTCATTTAGTTAGCAATAAGCTTTTGAATTCCATATTAAGATGTCTGCAACTTAAGCATCATATTTTGAAAACATTGATTTAAGTTTGATGTTATTAATTTTAATTTTCGATATTGAGTAAATTTAAAATTGTAACGAAAAAAGTTAAATAAAGAATAAGGAACATTTCCACAAGTTTGAAAAGAAATCTGAGGATAAGTAGTAGCATTTATATTGTTTTACTTGTTCATATTGAATATCTCAGATGTAGTTAAAAATAAAAAGGGGGTCCGCCCTTGAATTACTAATTTTATTTTGCAAACTTTTAACAGCGGTTATATGAATTCATACTTCGTGTAAATTTAAAATAATGATTTGTAAAATTTACGTAATTATTAATAAAACTTGTAATTTTACTATTTTATACTTTCTTTCACAACATAATAGAACTATATATCGCTGGTCTTATGTAGAAAAGCCCAAACTTGAATTTTTACGAAGTCGAGTTTTTATTTTTTTTTATTCCAATACCTTTCACACAGATAACCTTTGTCAAAAAATAGTATCAAAAATAACAGTTTTGCAAGCATTTACATTTCAAATGTTACATTGTAATAAATACAGTTCCTTTTGTATTTCTAAATGAGACCAGCGATATGCTTCGCAAATTATCATCCTAGCCTAATAGGATTCAAAAACAAGGTCGGTCATATCTCGAGTCTTTTTTTAAGCCCTATAGACAACATTAAAAAATAACACTAAAAATTAAATGTTGATAAAAAGTGTTTTCTTTTCTTTTCAGTAAACTCTGGCAAATCACTATGAATAGATTCATTCCAAGGCGTCAGTTTGTAACTGATCCGTTGTTTCATCACCAGCGATGAGGCTTATTTTTGGCTTAACGGTATACAAAAAAAAAATGCACCCTTTGGCGTTGTTTACATGCTGGTGGCATTATTAGACCTTAATTCTTCTTAAAAGAAGCCGGATCTCACGTTACGATCAATGGAGATCGTTACCGGACCATGATTTATGGTTTTTTGTTTGAAAATATGGACGACATTGATCCGGACGAAATGCAGTTTTAACAAGATGGCGCTACGTGCCATACGGCGACCGCAACCATCGAGTTACTGAGATCAAAATCTGGCGATAAGTTGATTTCGAGGAGTAGACCTGTCAATTGGTCGTGCGATTTGAAACCTCTGAATTACTTCCTATAGAGCCATGTGAAGTCACTGTTTTATGCTAATAAGCCAGCAACAATTAACGCTTTGGAGGCTAACATTGTTAGTGTTATTCGTAACATACGGCCAGCAGTACTTGACTAAGTAACCCAAAATTGGACGTCCAGAATGCGCTTCGTCATGAGCAGCCGCGAAGGACATATGCTCGAAATCATTTTTTTTTATAAAATTGCCATGTTTTGATCTTTCGTATACAAAAATTCTTCATTACAAGTTAATTATTTGTGTTTTTTTTACAATTTAAAATTTTATCGGGCAGCAGTCATAAAAATATTTACACTTATGTGCGGTTTCGGTATTACAAGCGAGCGGCTCGTCTAAAAAATTTGTGTAAAAGCACTAAATTTTTTGAGTGCTTCCTATACAAATTTTCTAGACGAGACGCTTGCTTGCAATGTAGAAACCGCACATTTAAGTGTCTGCCTATAAGTAACTTTTTATTCTAATTTTGTTATTTTTACTGTAGTGGACATAGTTTTACATTCGTTGTCCAAGCTGAATCGGTCTGTCTACTTTACATCTGCCTTAAAAATTTCAAGATTCTATAAATTACGGTTCCTGAGATAGAGGGCTGACATGGTAGCTAAAACAGAAGATTTTTGTTTTTACGCTTTGGGTATTAAACCATTAAAGTACAAATATAGACATTAAATTTTTTAGTATGGATCTATAAAAATTTTTTTTTAAATTTCCATAAAGAAACATAATATTCTCATTACAGTTTTACTGTCAAAACTATTAAATATGAAATATATTACTGCAGAAAAAACACATCCTTATTAGTATTTCGCCGCTGCTTGTATGATATCAACATTAATTAATTTTATATGAAACTTAAATTAAATGTATATATAATCCCTTCAAATTAATTTATTTAATCCCTAAACTGCTCTATTACAGCTGCTTGGAATTACTTTGAAATCATATGAAATTATATACTTAAACCCCTAAATTTAAACGTAATCCTTTAATAATATTGCACAATGCTAAAGGGTTTATTTTGCATTTATCAACAATTTGTTTAACAAATATCTGCAAACAGTTGCCAGCCATTATTCAAATATATACAAAATTAAAAATAAAATCTCCTTAACATATTTTAATCTATTTAAATCAAATAACATCTATTTAAAATACTAAAAAAAATTACTTACTATAATGGCTGATATGTGAAGAGATATTGGTATATATATATGTATGTATGTTGTGTGTACGGACATTTTTCATAAACACTACTGACACAAAACCTTCTGTGTGTCAACCCCATGGCTTTCGCCTATTGGGTTACAATATTGAATGGCTACATGATGGCGTGGTTAAAGAGTTGCATTTAGTTGATGATGGCTTTTAACTTTATGTTTTCTACTTTGTTTTCTTTTTCTTTTTTTTTTTGTTTTTGTTTTGCTTTTCTATTGAAAGCCAAGAGTCTCAGTTGATTTGGACATTTTCAAATAAAATATTTAAAATAAAAATTTTGTTAACACAAAAATCAAATCCAGATTGAAGGATGTTTACTCCCCCTTCCAGCTTTAAGTTAAATGAACAAATACATTTTTGTTTTCAAACTGTCAATGTATGTTTCCTGTAAGTATTTCGTATAGAAAATAGAATAAAATTTGCTTTAAGTTGTTTGTAAACGATGTAAAGTGTTAACTGAAAGTCATATTCGATTGATATACAAGAGCATGCTGTGCCAAGTACAGACTTACACATATATACATCTATACATATTTATTGACAAGTATGTAATAGCACTCAAGCATGTTGTATTATTCTATGGAAATGTAAATATAAATACAAATAAAACATTTAGTACAGTAATAGTTCTCAAATACGAAAAACAGCTAATACGAACAAAAATACATGTGCATGGGAATGTTGCTGTAGTAGAAGATCAGTTCTATCAAATATAATACAAAATCGATTTAACATACAACCATCAACATCATCATTGGCGTCATTTGCATGCATAAAACATGACAACAATTTTGTTAAACCAAATATACTTTTAGAAATGTGCAAGGATGTATATGTCACATACAATATGTGTAAGTTAAATTTTTGTTTTTACTTACTATTTTCTTCTTCGCTTTATATGTATTAAGCACAAATGTCATGTTTAAACTTGAGTTGTTTCAAAACAAATCAAGAGGGAGCTAAAAAAAGTGTTTTCCATTTTGTTACCGGAGTACAAGAAAAAAAAAAAACTCAAATAAAATTGAACAAATTTATTAAATATTATATAAAAATATTCCATATCTTCAGGGTACTCCATGTGTAAAACAAGCAAGTTAGACAAATATTAAAATCATTGCATATTTTTAGGGTAAAAGATCAAAATAAATTTTTAGCATATTTAACAGCAGGAAAAATAAATAAATAAAAATATAAACAAATAAATTTTATATTATTTAAAATAAGTAAGCGAGCTATTTTCGGCTATGCCGAATCTTATATACCCTTCACCATAAAGGTTTAACTACATGTACCATGCTGGAGACTTCCCGTTGAAAAATTCTAATAAAAATCGGAATAAGAAATTCTTTCCTACTGTAAAGTATTTCTATTTAAAAAAGGGCTTTTTCGAAAATTGTAAGTTTGGCTTAAGGTTGTTGTCCCAGCTTAGTAAATAAAAAATATGCTGTATTTGGCTTGCAGCCGTTAAATAAATTAAATTAACCAATAAACGAATTAACGTTATGCGCCCGATATTATGGCTTTAGTCTCGTATAAGGCGTCATATTGAATAAAATGGGTCTAATGAGTAATTGGGCTATTAGTTAAGAATAGTCAAGGTAAACAGAAGCATAACAAACTGGTGGTTTTTATAGCAAAAAGTAGCTGCCAAGATTCGGACTATGAAATTCTCTTATTTGATAGTACGACTTTCTAGGTATTATCTTGAATTGTTATCTTTCATGGAACTTGATTACATGCGATAAACTAAAAAATTACATTTATTGTGAGTGATCGATTATGTGAAAATCTGATGTGAACCAAAATGTAATAACAATATTTTACATGATAAAAATAGAAGTATATACTACGTGTGCTACCTTTTATAACTTTAACTTGAGAATCTGCTAAAAGAGATAATTCTGGAAATAAACAGTTGAATGAGTTATCCAGTACTGGTTCTGAAAATAATGTCTCAAGACACCTTCTTTAAAAAAAAATAAACAGGTGAGAAATTATGGGAACAATTAGAGTTATATGGCAGTCTTCTAATGTTAATGCAGTGTCCATGACACGATGTTAAAAAGGATATATTTCTCCTTGTTTCTCTCTTGCCTGCTAAGTTAACTCTTTTACAGTCACTGACAATAAAACATGTAAGCATTATAACAATTTTGTTATTACTAAAATAATTTCATAAATCTATTTTATTTATTAACAAATTAAAAATAAATTATAATACTGTATTATTTTTTTAATCCCAAATAAAGTTTTGTAAAAAAAAACTGTTACACAAATTATTAAATTAATTACTTTTTAATGGTTTCTTCAGATCTATGAACGAACAAAAAATAAATAAAATATTTAAATTAAATAATCCTTAAAAACCCTTTAATAAATAGACATTGCTATTACTGTCAGTGTTTAATAAATATTTAATTTGAATTTTCATTTAATTAAAAACTTACTTTTAATCTTCCATTCCACTCCATATGGAATAAAGTAAATGCACTGAATTATAAGCAAAATTAAATGTGCAATCAAAATATTTGAATTAATTTATAAATTGCTATTTTTAATACCATTTATTTTATTACGGATGGAAGATTTGAAAACATTTTTAACTCATATATGTGTATTAATTTAAATCTTAATGTTTAGCAATGTGGAAATAAAATTGTAAATATAATTTTTCCTTCAATTATGTTAATGTAATAATTTTATTAGGTATTAAAATTTTTTTCGGTTAATCGTAAAAATAAATATGGCAGCAAGCAAAAACAAATTTTTCTAGTGAAGAATGCTTTTTAAAAGATAACCTCAGTAAACATATCTTGCACATAAATGAAGAGCGTTTCTTCACACAAGCTGATACTTATGCATCCCAGTCTACGAAATAATTCCTTACAATCTTGTGGTATAGGAGCCAGACAACTGAATAACGATAAGCAAAGTATGAATATACAGTTCCAAATAATTGAACTCAATAGGGAACTACAATTAAAATTATTTTTTTTTTTAAGAGAAGTTGCACTTCAGGCATTACATTTTTGGTTATTTTTCATTACTATGCTACATTCTTTAGGAAAGGTATACGTGAGTGATAAGAAAAGTCATTTTATTACTTATCTTACTTCGCCGGCGGATATGCTGTGAAGAAGTACCGAGAAAAGGCTGCATGTTGTAATGGTAATACTAAATATATATTTATACCATTAAACAGAAAAAAAACATTTTTATTTTTTGATTTCTGCAAGGGTTGAACACTGGCTAACCAGATTTGTAGTTAATGTGCTTACCACCTTGGACGAAATGCTACTACAGCGATTTCATGAGAAATTCGTAACGCCCATAAATGACACATGAACCACATTGGCCCATGTGAAGAGATTAACGCGTTCTGAGCAAGTTTTCTTCAAAAGAACTTTGTAAAACTATGACCCATTTGCTGCAACACTGTCATAACTAAAAAAATATAATTTTTTAGAAAAACTAGAAATGCAGTTTTGAATTTAAATAACACTGTGACTAAAATTAGTCTGATAAGTAATTCAGGTATTCATACCTGTTAGTTTGTAACCGTGCTACATTTTTTAGGAAAGGGATAGATGAGAGAGAAGACAGGTGGTTAAAGGAGATAGATGTAGTCATTTTATTAATTGTTTTACTTCGCCGGCGAATATGCCACGAAGAAGAACCGAAGAAGAAGGCTGCAAGTTGTAGTTGGTAGTTCTAAATTTGTATTTATACCATTAAACAGAAAAAAACATTTGTATTTTTTTTTTTTGTATTGCCGCAAGGATTAAACCCTGGCCAACCAGATTTGTAGTTAACATGCTTACCAACTTGGACGATATACAACTACAGCGATTTCATGCGAAATCCGTAACGCCAATAAATTACACTTGTTGCTTAATATGTTATGCGAATGTGATACTATTCTAAAATTAACCTTATGATGATGTTACTGCTCCGTACAAGCTAGAAATCACCTTACTGTCTTTAAAATTATTTTTAAGGCTATTATGAAATGTGTAAACAATTATTTAACTTATAAAAATCGCTAAAATTGTTCATGTTGCAAATCAAAAATTTTTTTAGTAATTGGATAAACTATTTTACATAAAATTTATACCAAAAATCCTAGTGGAACATCCTTAAGTATTTATATTATCTGGATATATAGTCTTGAATCTGTTCTCTACAAATTCCATTACAACTTGACTGATTTTAAAAATGAAGATTGAAAATTTAAGGGCTCCGCTTTACTGTTGTGTAGGCAATCAAAAAAGTTTTTCAAAATTGGAGTTAGCAATCTCTACAAAATAGAACTAAATTTTTTATAGGAGATGTACGAAAAAATATGCCATGTATATAAGGATTTCTCCATGACAGTTAAGAATTGTATTTTTTGCCGTATCACTTGCTTAAATATTTAAATGATCAGAAGCAAAAATAGGAAACCTTTAAGAGGAACATCACCCATATGAATCTCTGTGTATAAAAAATTGTTGCAAGTGTGTTGTGACTTTATAACTCACGAACCCTCAAACCGAATTCGATTAAATTTTTAGGGTTTATTCGTATGGTCGTGTCGTGTAGATAGTTTATCTTTAGTTTGCTCGAAATTGCTCGCGTTCGTTAGTTATGACTTTTCATGACAACATGTGATTTTGTCCATATAAAAAAATGCAAATCCAAAAGCGTAGGCGCCTATGAGCGTGTGCGGCATGTATACGGTGCTTACTTCATACATACGGTAATTACACGTTGTAGCGCATACCCGCATATACACAGACAGCTTAGCGATTTTAACAAAATAAGATTATGAAGATATTTGAAATATAAATATCTTATGGCTTGTAAGATCCAAATTTATTTGATAGATTTCTCACGTGTGCAAGGTACAGTGCCTAGAAATGCCTTTAAAATAGGCCCCTACAACGCTAGGCACGATAAGGTAGTATGTTATAAAAATAGTAAGATATTTATTTTACCGTATCGAAGTTTGATTATTCTAAAAGCAAAATACCATTTGAAACAAAAGCTTTTCTTATATTCAGACTTCTGAAACCAATTGAGAGCGTTAAGATACGACCTTAACACAACATTAATTTTGTTTTTCGTTTAATATATTGAAGGTAATTCACATAATCTGAAATCATTTTTCTGCCAATTAATATAGCTCTTCTTTCTGTTTTGGGGCTTTATAGCACAGCATGGCTGAAATTTTATTTTTATTTTTTTTAAATCGAAAGCAATCGATTGTGCTTATTAAAACTTAAAGCATATTGCAAAAATTTCCTTGGGATACGGATACGTCTATCGTTCACAACGTTCTGTAAGGGTTTTTTTTGCATGCTAGAGACACCATAGTAGTGTCGAAATTGATTAAAAAAGAGCTTCTTTTCATTAAAATCGACGTAAAAGTTCTTCTCAGTATAAAGAAAGAATTATGAAAAACATTCTTTTAAATAAATTTAAGGCAATGTGAAAATTCATTGTCGACCAGTTATCTTTAGCTTATAGCTGGTTTAAAGAAATGAAATGGAGAACTTTGACTAACTCTATAAAAATAAGAAAAAAGCTAAATTTTATTTATACTTTGCATGTGTTTGTATTCAAAAACAGCAAATTTAACCCAATTTCATTTCTGATGAAAAAAAAGCCAACAACTGTATTTTATGTCCGTGACAATAAGAGCTAAAAAAAATATAAAAACTCAATTCGAAAATTGTTACCAATAGCATTTCTTTATTTGAGCACCATTCATATTTGTCAAATAATTTTATTTGTGTACAAATAAATACGTATTTTAAGTCATACATATGTGCCATAGACACTAAGTGGAAAATGATTTCAATTAAAAACAGTGTCCTCTGTTGCAATTATTCAATTATCGCAACAAAACTACAAACAACAACTGAACTGAACAAAAAATTTCACTACGAATATCGAAACAATATCTGAGCTTCATAATTTTTTTTCTCTTTTAAATTAAATACTTAAAATGAGTTAAGAACTTTTTTAATTAATTAATTTTAAATTGAGAAAAAAATATCAAAAAATTCGAATATTATATTTTGAAATCAAATATGTTTTAAAATGTGAAAAATGCTTTAAGTATATAAAAGTATTATTTTCTTTGCCGTCTAAAATAGAATTTAAACATCGTCAAAATTCCTTCCAAGGCTACTTCGTTCTGGTCCCTCGTAGGAACCTAAAGAACTTTTCCTTCGTTTTTCTGCGTGCAAAGCCATAATCAAGGCAAATTTATTTTACTAGGTAGTGTCGTCCGCCCAGCTGGTTTGTAGTTGGAAATGTCAAAAGTTGTTTGTATTTTCCTTTGTTTGTTTATGAATTTAAAAAAACACTAACAACAAGCGTTTGTGAAACAAAGCAAGCATTTGTATTGAGAGCAATTATCTTTTATTTCTCTTTGTGTTTTTGACGTTTCCAACGCACGTAACAACAATAAAAAGGCATGTTGTTTTTATCAATGTTGTATTTGTTGTAGAGCCGCTACTACCTAGTAAAATGAATGTGCCTTGGCCATAATCCTCTTTTATGAATATTCGAAGTCACAAATATTCGGCCCACTGTTAAGGAAATCTTTCACTTATAAACATTTATTTAATTATTTCGAATATTCTTAATATTCAAATTTAGAAAAATGTGTTTTTAAATAATTAATTTAGATTTCTTTAAACAGTGTTAAAAATTTTGCATTTAAAAAACATGTGTTGACGATTTTCTTAGTACCATTATACCAGTAAAATTGCGAGCTTTAACATTTGTATTCTATACGAATTTGAGCCGAAGATCTTAGGGATCTCCTTACAAAATTTTGTTCAAATCCGTCTAGTAGTTTTTACGTTATGCGAAAAGAGACAGACATATAGAAGAACAGAAATTCCTAAAATAGATGTTTTGTATTTCATAACGATTACTATATACACCAACATTAAAATTTTCAAAAAACGGCTTCACTGCGCGACATCATGGCTAATCGCAATGATTACAATTTGTCAAAGATTCTGATTAATATCTAAAAAAAAGGGAAGCTGTTTGTAGTAAGCCTTTTGCCATTCAGGTTTTTAATTCAAATATTTGCTTTTATTTATTTGTAAACTCGAATTTATTGTGGTATTTGACATTGTGGTCTAACAATCAATTGTATCGGTTGTATTATTATTGTATTGCCATACAATAGTGTAAATCTGTCGTTGATGATTTAATGCAGCACGTAATACAACTATACATTTTCATTTCAGACATTAATGCATAAATGCTTCAGTCAAGAAGATTAATAAAAATAAACAAATTTATCCAAATTGAAAATAATGTGAAAATTAAAGCAATAAAAATAATTTTTTATTTATATATATAGATACATATTTGGTGTTTGCTTGTTAAGAAACGAATAATGTTTTTAAATACATAACAAGTGACATAAAAAGGGTTGTGAATTGAACAATAGCTTTTCGTTCGTGTTTTTCAAAACACATTTGTCGCAAATTGTTATTTATTTTGTAAAATAAACAAAACTTTATTGGCATCAATAATGGATTTGAATATTTTATGGAGTTCGTGTCATGTCAGTGTTGTTTATACTTATTTAGGTTTTATTTGGCTGAGATTTATATTTTTGTTTTTACAACTGCCTTATGTTTGCTTCCTGTGTTTTTGCTGTATTTGCTTTTATATCAGAGGCAGTTGATCTTATTTGATCAAAAAAAGCTTAAAATTTAACTTATATTTATTAAAAATGTTGGATTTGGATTTGCTTGATTGAAATTACAAGCACTTCGTTTTTTTATCTTCTATTTCTTTGTATGCTAGGAACACAATTGGGACGAACGACAAAGCACGACGAATTTGACTGTAAAAGTTCGCTGCGTAAATTCGCAGTATGACGCACACTTGGGATGAAAGCGTTACAATTGTTATAATCAACAAAATTGTTTGCTGTCTATGACAAAAAAAGTAAACATTTAAAAAAATGAGGCAACCAATATTGAGTTTTGTGAAAATTATTAAAATAATAAACATCATGTTCACTTTAGCATACATCCAAATTTGTTTTGTTTTGCATTTGACAGCTAATAGTGTTATCAAAGAATAAAAAAATAGTTATACCAAAAATTAAACGTTAAGAAGCGGCTAATAGAAGGCAATTTTATTAAAAATATTTGGGGATGTTTAACTTATGGCGTTTTCTTTTCTGACAAAAATGTTGCATATGTTTTATACTTTTTACACCTGTGTGTTCTTTTCTAAAAATATTCGATAGGGTAAATTAAAAGTATGTTCTTTTGAAAATATGTTGCACGAAAAAGTGTAAGATATGTTACATATTTCACTCTCAATTTTATGTAAGGGTAAGTATGCTACACTTTTTTTAGTAGTTTTTACTCTTGATAAGTGATGTTTGCTTTTGTCGCTAAACCCAGTGTTATATTACTTTATGTTTGAAAAGCTAATTAAACATTACTGACATGTAAAGGAAGTTAGAAAAATTCAATAACAGTTTTTGTTCTATTGTGCTATAAAATGTGTAGCAAATTTTCGGAGTTAAGGCAACATGCAAAACATTTTATGTGATTGTTGGGTAACATTTATTTTCAGAAAAGAAAACGCCATTAATGTTGTATATTAAGAAATAAACAATAATTAAGGCAAAAAAAAAACATTATTTACTAATATAATTTAAAAACTGAAAAGAGAAACGACAACCCTGTACTAGTTTGTTCGTCGGAGTGTTCGTCACGCACGACGGATTTCGTCGACGGCGGTGTTGTGTTAATTTTATAATATGCACCAATGTGTTTTGTTTCTAACGGCGAATATTCGCAATGAAAAATTCGTCACTCCTCATAACTGAGTCCCCAGCATTACTCTGGAAGTAGGGCGAAAATCAAAACTGCCTTAAAATAGCTTTGCCGTGCAAAGCACTTTACACTTTATTTCTGGCAAAATGATAACTCCAGTTTTGTTAAGCAGGAGTTTAATTATCAAAGCCACAGCTGCTAAATATTGCTATGCTATTACTTTCTTCTGAATGACTTTACATCCCCTGAGGTCTGAACTGCTATTTTTCAGGTATTTAATTAATTTATTTTTAATACTCAAGGATTCCTTGGCATTTGAACGCATAGAAAATTAACTTGTAACCCATATTTACTTATACGTAGATCAAAAAGAGAGATTTATTGCTGATGAAGCCGCCAGTATTGACAAAAAATATGTTTCTTAACGAGTTGCCTTTAGCTGCAATTTGGTCTTATTAACTCCATTAAAAAGTTATTGGTCTTAAGGCTTTATTAATATAACTTTCTAATTATGGCAACTTATCTGGGTGTTAGTTTTTAAAAAAATTCCTTTATTAAATTTTGTTCGCGGATAAAGCGTTTTTTAAGTTAAATGTCTATATTTGTAAGCAATTGAAACATAAAGAGGCCAACAAACTGATAGGAAAGCCAAACAACAAAGAGTTCCTGAGTCCAAATGAGGTTTATATTAAGAGACTTTCAAAATTTATTCTTAATTTGGTTGGATGACATTTGCTTTGCTTATGCACTTAAAACTTTGAGCGCTAAATAATACATACAATTTTTGGAATATCTTCTGTGCAATATAAGTATTATATAATAGATTCTGAATTTAATAGATTTCTTAACCCTGGTCGCAAACATTATTGCGCCTGACAATGCAAGATGTATTTTTAAAAGGTCTCAGAGGTGATTCTCTACTGGTATCAAAGTACCTTTTCAAGTTATTAAGTGAGTAACATCGGGGAGAAATTTTGCGGTGGCACCAAGGAAGCGGTGTTAATATATACATATTTTAGCAGCTCAGTAGGAAGTAAGAGCATGGTCCTTGCATTCATTCTCTCTAAGGCCGCTGGTAGTTGTATCAATTACACTTTGTGTTAGAAGCAACAGAACTTTCGTGAGATATGATCGATCTTAAAGTGATACAAATTGACCTCTACTACAGGCTGCCGATTCGATCACTGACTTAGAGCAAAATGTTTAGAATGGTTTACTTAAATTCAAGTGTTCGCAAAACCATTAATTTTAGTTTAAGATTGCAAAATATTTTAGGACACGTGAGGGACCACATTTTATTTGAAAATCCTTATCTAACATTAATGACATTTTATTAATATTTATTTAGTTATGTTATATTTATTTTTTTCTAGTTTACAAACTTACAATATTTTATTCATTAACCGCAACATACATAACCTTTCTAATACCTTTTCCTAATTTTTTATTTATTTATTAGAAAAAATGCAAATGACTTTTTAAAAAGAATAAACACAATGCTCAAACTCTGCCGCATAGCAGACAGTTCTATTAATTTTTTATCATTTTGGTTATTTTTAAATAAAACAATTTCAGGGTCTTGTTAAGTTTATGGCATTTTTTTTTTGTCTTAAAACATAAAAATTTACACCAACATGAACATAAATTCAATTTAAAAATTTATATCTACAACTAAGTGTGTGAGTAAATTGTATGAGAAGGCATAAGCATTTGACGTATTTGTTTAAAATCGTAGCATATTTTTTGGCAGCTTAAATATACACAAAAAATTGTGTGTTGGTTGGTATACGAAATTCAATGACAATAACATGCATATGAAAAGAATGTTTCATATTTATGCTTAACGCCTTTCAAGAGGTCATACATAAATTATTTAAATGGAACAAGGCTAAATTTCAATGTGTATTTGTACGGCCGCCATATAAATAATGGAAGAAACAAAAAATAAAAATGTGTAAAAATGCAATACAATAATATTATAGCGGGTAGCATACTTTTTGGCATTTAGCCAAATAAACTTGAAACAAAGCAAAGTCAGTAAGAAAAAAAGAGCTGAAACATAATTTTTAGTTGAAATATTTAGAAAGCCTTGAAAGTAAATCTTTTAAACTGAAAATTTATCATGGCTTTGAGTTTTTTTTTCTTTTGCAACAAAACTGATAGACAGGGTTTTGGGTTTTGGTAATATGCCAAATAGAATTTAAAGCATACTTAAAGTCTTAATATTTGAATAGTTTATAACAATTTTTGTGAGCTAAAATTCAATTTAGATTTTTAATATTTATTTTGTAAGAAAAAATTCTATAAATTGATTTAATTTAATGTTGAGGCATTTGAATCTTCTTGTATTGAAGGCTTAAATTTTGTTTTAAATGAGTTGTTCAAAGAAAAATAGCTATGAAAGAGAAAAATCAAATAAACCTTGAACCTTTGGATTTTCTATTCTCTTAACATCATTCTGACGTGTGTGCAGAATTTGCCCGTATATAATCAACGGCCTTACGTTTTGTCTTTAAGCCAATTTTATTTATTTGTTTTTCAATTTATGTGGGTCATTTCATAAAAGTTTTAACAAACAACATTTAAGTTTTTTAATTAAAGTCGCCAAAATTAAATTGTTTAAACTAAAATTGACATAAAAAATTCACACATATTAAGTATATGATTGGTATATGAATGGCGTGTTCTAATCCATAATAAAGCCATCATTTAAAAGTAGCTTTATAAAACCACGAGACAACAGAAAGTCTGTATTTTTCGGTTCAAGTTATTGCTTATTTTTTACATTTCCTTTAAAACACTTTAGAGAAAATCTACCTTTCGTGCAAGTAAAATCTTGTTTTTTTGTGTTCTCATTTGTTTTTTTTTCTATACACATGTCTCACGGAAGAAAAACATAACATAATAATCCTTATTTTAGTCATGATTATTATCATCGTTAACGTCATCATCATTGGCAGCATTACGAAAACAAATCCAGTAGAGCAAACGACAGAAAAAAAAATCGATAAAATCCGGCAAAAAAACTAGCACGTTTTTGTATGAGTAAAGCAAATAAAGAGCAAAAAGCAATCAGAAAACAAAACACACACTTACATATACTTGTATTTTCTGCAAATACACTATCAAGTCACATGGCAATATTATGTGAACTAAGGATAAAAACCACTTTAGTGTAGTTTGTAACAATTTTTCTGAAATTTATTACAGCAAATTTATAATGAAAGTTTTTGAGAAAGAAAATAAAAAAAGAACGTTTTTGTTTTCAGCATAAAGGGTAAAAGAAATAAATATTAACCTAAAATTGTGTGCTATTTTTTAAATTTACTGAAGACTGTTTGCCAACTTTTACCATGAAGCGTGCCTTATTTATGGAAATTAAGTTATAATTTATAACTTAAAACTTATCCAATACAGAAATTAGCTTAATTAGGGCCAAAAGTGTTAATCAAAAAATTTTTGTTTTATATAAAAATTATTTCTATTAATTAAAGAGAAAAAAATTGTATTATAGAAAGTAAACATTTTTAATGGAGTAAAAAAGTTTTTTATTTTTAAATAATAGTTTCAGCAAAGATTAATGAAAATAATGAACATGTTGGAGCATAAGTTTTATATTTAAGCAAAAATACCGTGGAAAATTTAATGGCGAAAATATACAGTTTCTTAAAAAAACACTTTGGGTAATTAATTTTTTCAATATGTTTTTTAACATTAGAAAAATTGTATTTAGAATTTAAGCCTCTCGCGAGTAAAAAAAACGCCAAAAAGAAAAAACGAAAAAGTACGCAGCGCAGGTTTATTGGTCCTAAAAAAATATCAGCCGATTTGCCGGAAGTTGAAGCAAATGGAAAACTATTCTGACAAGATAATTAAAATTATTTATTAACGTAAATAGAGTTGAATGTTTGCTGGTAAAAAAATCAATTTGCACAAGTAAATTAAAAATTAAACTAGAGAAATATGTAATCAAAGTAGAATATTTAAATATACATATTGCATTTTATTGTTAAAAAGGCATTTTTATCATTATAACTGAAAAGCTTTTTATTATAATTTTTCAGTCGTTTTAAATATCATGAGAGTTTTAAATTTTTACTTCAGCTGAAATTATAATGTCAGTTGTAGCTGTTTATTTATAGGACTAAACAAGTTTGAAGCTTTAGTTACTCCATAAAGTACCTAATATACATCTCAACTATTAATAATTTACTTAATTAAAGGGACGAGGTTAAGAAACTAATCTAAATTAAAAAAGAATTAAGGCTAAACCAAACACAATTCAATAATGATACAGAAATTGATTTTGAAATTTGTATACAGATGCCCTATAGCCTGATCTAGCAGATTTTTTTTTTAAATACGAAATAAACTTTATAAGATGACACTGCCATCATAACAACAGGTAAAGTTTCCAACGCTATAGTCAGAAGAATGAAAAAAGGTCTTTTACATGCTCAAAAATATTGTAAAAAATGGAAAATTTAAATAAATGAAAATAAAACTCAAACAATAATATTTCCCTTGAATAAATCACCGAAAAGAATACCCTCAATACCACTATCTGTGGAAGGAGTTGAAATTCCTCTCCTTGATACCATTAAATATCTTGGAATTGAATTAGATAAAAAACTGACTTTCAGATATCTAGAACATGAACCTGTGAAAAGGCAATTAAGTGTGGAAGAGCCCTTTTTTCATTATTATATCGAAAATCAACTTTGAATTATAAAAATAAAATCTTACTGTATAAAATATGCATAGGGCCTATTATGACATATGGGTGTCAAATTTGGTCAAATAGATGTGCCAAACCTCATCTAAAAAAGTTGCAAATAATCCAGAGTAAAAATTTAAAAATCATTTTTAATTTACCCAGAAGATAGACACGGCATCTAAATTTTCAACAAGTATTGCTTAAATCAGTAATATCTAATTTAACACAAAGATTTGAAGTTCGAAATAGAGCTTCAAATTATGATATAATAAGGAATTTGTAATATTAATTTTTTCTTTAACTTCAGCAATGAAGCTGATAGAAGGATTAATTCAAAATTTCTTTAAATCTTTACTAGGTTTTTCCCTATTTTTTTTCCTAACACTGCGTTAATGTAAATACTAAATTATAGATATTTTTACACAAGTTTATATTTGTTGCAATACTTAATTAAGTAAGATCTCGAAAAACGTAATTATTGTAAATATTTTAGATATTTTAAATGTATTGATGAGCTATTTGAGCAGTAGTGAAATGGCCATATGGATATGCTTTCCCCGCAGTAATACATTCAATTTGTAGTTTTAAATAAATATTTCATGAGAATGTCATGAAATATTTATATTTGAAGGAATCAAGCACGAATAAAGTAAATAAAAATGTATTGATGATAATTAAAAAAAAAATAAAAAAAAAGTTTAGAGAGTTTTCTAAAATAATTTGGGTTCGGTTCACAAGGGAGTTAAAGTTAACGTTCATATGGAATTTAAAACGCAGGTCCCCCGTAAATATATTCAAAGAAATATAATAAGGTATTAATATTAATTCTCTATTTATTTATTTATTTCATTAATAATCGAAAAGCCTATTTAGGCCAAATTGATTACTTAGTTTTTGAGTAACAACATTTCGTTGCTTACATTACATTACTAATAATTGTTTCATTCTGCCTTATTATACACAGAAATAACATTAAAAAAAAATTCGCCTTTCACCTATTTTGCACAACAAACACAACTTAAAATAAATGACTTAACAATTACATATAACTAATATTATATATAATCACTTTGGAGAGTAATCGAAAAATTCCTATTAAAAAAATTCCTAAAAAAAACTTGAACTTGGCAAAATGCGATTTAAGTTTTCAAGACATAAGTCCTATGATCTAATTGCCGCAATTGCAATCGTTATAACTTCGGTTCAGCTTGGGATATAAAAGTGATTTTTTTTCAACATGTACAGAAGATCTAAAAGAGTAGTTTTGCTTAAGTAACTACAAGTTTTTGATTTTTTGAGATATAACTATGTTGCAATAAAGGAGCGATATGGGATGACTGTGTTCCATAATCTGCAAACTTTCAGTACATCTGATATATGCATAAAAATGGTATGTAAAAAACTTAGATATAACGGCTTGCCAAATTTTATAATGTTGTAAAAGAACAAGAGCATACGTAGCTTAACAAAGTCATCGAAACTTATGCCAAGAAAGCGAAAAACGTAAAAGTTATTATTAAATTGTTTGTGATTATTTTTCTTCTAAAATATGTACAACTTCCCAGCAAAAAATTAGACATTACCTTAAAAAGTACTTGCCATATAATGACTTACTTTTGTGATTGCCATATTTTTTTACTCGCTTACAAAACACATTATATTAGTTTCCAAAAAAGGAAGTAGTAATGGTACTAGTTCCTTATGTTAAAAGAGACTACCGTACAAATGGTTCTCATTATTTCCTACAATAATTAATGTAATCGATTCTCAATAATTGATTATAAAATTCTCCTGCCTTGTTAACATCATTAAGTTGGCAAGCTAATTGGGAAGTACTTTTGCCACAAATGCTTAACTCCAGACTCGATTACCATTTTTGGCTGGGTTGTGATACAAAATTATTGGTTTTCACGCTTATAAAGTCTTTTATTCAAAAGTACTAAAAAACTGAAAAAATACTTATAAAAAGGACCTTGTTTTTTTTTTCAAAAAAATATATTTTTAATTTCACATTTGTGACGCTGGCATTCTTGTTTTATAGGTTGTTCCAGTTTAGGATTTTTTTAGAAATGTTTTTCAGGATAAATTTCTAGGTAAATTTTGTCATGAGTAATTTTGTAAATTTTTTCAAGTATATATAATTTTTTTAAGGAATATGGCTGTTAATATTCCGAATTTTAAAATTCTAAAATTTTTTTACATTTCGAGAGCAATTAAATGTCTGTCTTTAAATTGGTTTGTTTTAAATAAATCGCTTCAACTGCCGCAGTTGTAAAAACATGTAATGATGTCATTAAAAGTTCTATCTTGTTTCACAAAATTCTTAAAAATCAGCATTTAAAGTTCAAAGCAATATCATTGTGAAGTAAAAAAATAGATTTTTATGTGGTGTTGCGGTGCAATTCTCTAATTCTGAAGAGATTTTTACCATTATTATAACAACAATTATTGAAATGATTTGCTAGAACTTAATCGTTAAAATACAATTTTTTTTTATTTTTTCTAAAGCCCATTTGTAATTTCATTTTTAAATATATTTATTTAAAAGGCACTTTAATGAATACCACGAAAATTCTGACATCCAATGAGTAATATACATTTGAAAATCGATACAGAAATTTTCGCATTTATTTTTAATTTAATTAAGAAACGAAATACAAGTTTGTTGTTGAACAAAAAATACGATTTAGTACTGAAGGAAATTACCATAAAAATAAAATTAAAGTGTTTGTATGCTTTAGAGAAAAACACCAAGAATATTACAACTTATAGAACTAGATATTAATTTTTTTAATCTCCTTTCTAAAATAATATTTTAATCGTATTGCAAAAAAAAAAACCATAAAGTTGTAATTTAAAACTTTCATGGTATATTAAAATTTTGGAAAATTGTAAAGTTATCTATTCATTCAGCCCATCACTTCCAAGTAGAAGATTTTTAAATAATTTTTTTCCTGTTACACTGTGCACCTTACGAATTATGAAATTAAACACCTTTTTTATTTATTTCTTATTTTTAAGTGCATATTTTTTTCGTTAAAGTATTATTTACAGCATACCTTGGGGAAATTTAAGGGAACTCTCATACACAATATAAATAAATAAAATTTTTATTGCGATTGAGGCAAAATTTATGGGTTTTTATAAAAAAATATATTTTTTATAACAAAAGTTCTAGTTGTATAAATGTTAATTATATTAAACTGCGAAGCCTAATTATATCTTACTAATATTAGTAATTTTTTTCAGTATATTACGGAACATTAGCTTTAGACAGAACAGCTAGGATAAAGATAATTTTTCAAATATATATTAACTTCATGTAATAAAAATTGTGGCTCATGTATAACCAGTTTTAATAATATTTTACTCTTGTTTTCAAAGTCCTTATTATATTTGAATTTAGTAATAATATGTAGCAAATTTGAGGGCTTAAATTAAACTAATATTTTATTTCTTGATATTTAAACTTTCAGTGACAAATATTAGTTAAAATATTAGTTTAAGATTTAGTTAATTAGATTAGATTTTTTTATACTTCCTTTTATAATAATCTAAAAATATAAAAATTGTATTGAAATATTTTCCTTTAGGTGCCCTTAAATAGTGTGTGCATAATTAAAAAAAAATTAAGTATTTAAAGAAAATATAACAGTTTTTGCTATTTTTAAATAAAAAAGTACTTTTCTTTTTTTTCAATTAAAAATCATTATAGTTTTAACCTGCTGAAAAAGCGGCTTTAGTTTTATTGTTAAAATGCTTTAATTTTTTTAGCATTACTTACAAAGCACCCTGATTAAATTTTTCTTAATCTTCAGTGTTCTTAATACTTTTTATTTCTTTTTCATGGTGTTCATAAAAAAGCCTTCAAGTAAAATATTTTCTTTCTTTTTTAATCTACATGCATTATAACATATGTTAACGTATGGCATACTTTAAGGCTATTTGCTTTATAACTAAATAATTTTTTAGTACACTTTTAGGAAGAAAAAAATTTTCCAAAGAAAAATTGTAAAGAGAAAAACAGAGAAAACTTACGTGTTTTGAAACGTAGAATTAAGATGTTGTGTTGTAAGCATTTGTTTTTTAGTTAAATGTAGACAAGTTTAGTTTTTAGCAGAAGAAACAATTTTTAAAATATAAATTAAAGACAACATAATATTCAGTAAAAATAAAGAAAAAAAATTTTAACAGAAATTTAAATGAAAAATTAAAAACTTTTGTTTTCTAATTTTTTAAGCACTAGGTCAGTTTATAAATAATAACAAATGTTTATTTATATTTTCAATATTTCGCCACACCTTTGGGTGGCATCATCAGGAAACAGGAAACAAAAATTAAATTTTCTTTTTTTTTTTTTTTGTTTGAAAAATTAATTTCATTTTAAATTTATTTTAAAAAAAGAAAATTTAATTTTTGTTTCCTGTTTCCTGATGATGCCACCCAAAGGTGTGGCGAAATATTGAAAATATAAATAAACATTTGTTATTATTTATAAACTGACCTAGTGCTTAAAAAATTAGAAAACAAAAATTAACTAAAAAGGTCAAAAAAACATTCATATGAAAAATTAAAAATATCAATTTTTAAAATAAAATTTTGATTTTGAAAATATAGTCATACCAATGAAATTCATATTTCGCTGGCGCTTTCACTAAATACTATCTCACTTGAGACACCGTTTTGTTGTTAATATTTCTAGTTAAATCGATGATAATTCTAATGTTTTGTTATTTTTTTTAAATTATTTGTTATAAGTTTTCATTTAAATAAAAATATTTAAATGTTTCCACTTTTTTTTTTTAAATTGTACTTTTAGGTTTTCACTGAAATAATTTCAACTGTGGTTTGTACTCGTTGTGTGGTTTGTTTGTGTGTGAGTTTAGCGATAAACGTATTTGTATGTGAAGCATACGTTACGGCTAAATGATGACGTTTTTGAATATGACTTTATACAATTACTATTGATATTGCAGTAATAATTGTCATTGTGGCTGCGTTTGTTATATTTTTTGTAAATGTAGTTGTACTGCTGATGATTGTGACTTAAGTAGTAGTTGTAGTTGTAGTGATTTTTGCAATAGCTGTTGTTATAACATATGTTATGTTTAAGTAGATTTCGTTTAAATTTGCTTGGATTTTTATACAAATATTGAAAATTAAATAATAGTTTTTCTTTGTGATTGTGAACTAAGCGGTGGTACCGCTTGATTTGAAGCACTTTATGCACTAAACTAACAGCGTTCATAGTTCTAGTTGTCAACTGTCAACGTTTAGGAATATTTTCACACACAAAATACAAAATAGAATTTATATTATTGTTGGTTGTAGTGGTTGACGTAGTTCGTTGTTTTTGTTTTTGTTTTCGTAGCTTCTTGTGCTCGTAATGTAAGTAGTTTGAAATAGCTAAACAGGCAGAATCCTGTTGTTGCCAAAAAGCCGAAGCTATTGCTTGAGAGTAAATTCTTACAAAACCCGAGTCGTCGCAAAAATCAGGAAAACGAACATCGTACACCCTGCACTCAATATGTTGAAAAAACAAAAACTGTGCGAATTTAAAATCTCCTTGCAGAGTGTCTAGTGGCATGAATTGGAAACTGTGCCACAAGTTTTTTATTTTATAGTTTTAATGAAAAAATAAATAAAAGTAAAAATAAAAATTAAATAATTTAACACTTTTTGTTTTTATTAAGCAAAAATAATTTAATTTTCTTCTGCTTTAAATTACAAAAACTAGAACACTTTACACAACTTCACTTGATTTTTATGCCAAGTTCTGAACTCTGTATGGTGTTGTTGAAAGTAATGTTGAAGTAAGAGTAGGAGTTGTCCTATTACTTCCTGAGGTTTTTATGTGAAAAATATCATCTGTTTTTTCGTTGGTTTTTTTGTTGAGTACAATTTTATTGTTGTTTTTTTGTTTGTTTTTATTTTAAACGTTGGCTTCGTTTTTGCGGCGCTGTTGTGCTTTGATTATTGTTGCGAATTTTTTCACCCAGAATTGCCACATCCTCTGAATAAAACCTTCTTTCAGTTTTATTTTATATTTCACGACTGATAACGATGTGTTAATAGTTTGTTAGAAAAAAATGCAACAACAACAAAAATTCACATTGAGTATGAAAGCGTTGTAAATTTACAGAGATGCCCATTAAACTCAACCTTTGTAAAACAAAAGAAGTGTTGTAAAAACCAAATTCTGATAATTTCTAAAACTTCATCACCATGTTGCTGCAATAGAAGTTGGTATAATGTTGTCTAAAAAACATTCGCATTGCGCAGTTTCAATTATTTTTAGTGAACGCTATCTCTGCTTCACGTCTCTTAACTTTTGTAAGAGAAATTTTTAAACTGAGTCAGTTTATAGGCGCGTGCGTTTAAATGGGATTACTCCTTCAAATTGAGTGAAAATATCTGGCGCACAATCCATATTTTGAGCATTAAATGATGCTCAAAAAAGGCCCAAGTTGTTGTTAATCACAGTTTATTCTTGTAAAAGATTTCAAATAGTTTGAGTATATTTACAAGGAGAAAATATTTTTGAGTTTTTCTTGTTTATATTGTATGAGAAGAGTTCAGTTTTCTTCTGTTTTCATGTTCCCCTCCTTTATTTTAAAATATTTCGTTATCATATATGAAAAGCTAAAGTTCCACAAGTTGTTTTTAATATTTTATATATCTTTTTTATGTAAAAAAAAAAATTATTTCTAAAAAGTGCAGAAAATAAAATGAAAAATAAAAATGTAAAAAATAAAATTTTTTTAAATTTTATTTTATTAGAACTATTTTTTCCTTTGCAATCTATCACAATTAATCACAAACTTAGACCTAAGTAAAGTATAATAATTTATTATTAAAATAAAAACTAAACTTTAAGATAACTATAATTTTTTGCATCTAAATAAGAACGAATTTCGATTAAATATCAATCAACTTATTCCTTGTCATTAAAATTAATTTATAATTTAATTATAAAAAAAAATATTGGTTTAAAACTTATCATAAGCATGATGGTAGCTATCGCAAATGCAAAGACTTGAAATGAATAGTTCCCTTTTTTAATATCCCTGGTAAGGCGGCCATTTATACAGTTTATATATTTTTTGTGCAAGAAATTTATTTCATAACCAAGGCAATGAAGATAAAGAAGAATAAGAGAACTCTGTAATTTTTTTGACTTAAAAGAAAACAGAAACCCTAAACCAAATAATGTTTAATTAGAAACAGAAATCTTTCTCACACTCTGTTTGCTTAATTGGTCTACTTTTTCCTGGTTACTTTGAAAGTTAACACATAAATTGAAAAATATTTTAAATTTTCAATAAAGTTAGAAATAACAATAATTGAATCAAAATTTTACTAAAAATAGTCATGAATTTTTAAGAAACTTAACCGAAACGATGTTAAAAAATAAGTGTTTTTCCTTGCGTGAGGTTGTGTAATTTACTCTATTAGTAATGAAAATTAAATTATTTTTATTATTTTTAAAAGTAGAAATGGTGCATAACTAATTAATGAAGAAGCTCTTTTAAAGTTTACATTCGTAGCGAATGAGCAATATTCAAATGCTGATCATTTATATATTATAAAGCAGTGCCAACGACATTTCTAATTTTCTTAAAATTAAAATTCAACTACGCTTTTCTAGAGTTCTGTTGATAGTGTTAACAGTTTTCAATCAACAAAAAAATAAAAAGTATGACAGTAAAATTGGATGCTTTCACAATTGTATCTCTTTTTAGTCACGAAATGATCCATTTTTACGAAAAAAGTATTCTTCATTGAAACCAAGATTCTAAGGGACCTCCTCACAAAATTTTGTTCAAATCCATCCAATAGTTTTTACCTGATGCGATTACAGACAGACAGACTACAAAATTTTCAAAAAATACTTCATGTGCAGAAATTAACAGTTACAGTTTTACTATATGTAAGATTAACTTGGAATATTTTTCTGCATCTCCAACTATGGCATGATTTATAATCGATTAATTCGCTGCATTAAAGAATTTAAATGTATCAAAAATTTCTTTAAAGTAATCAAAATATAATCTAATTATTTATAAAACATTTTTATATGTCGGTTACTCAGTTTAGTTTTCACTCTCTACTAAAATATTTGTTTTATATCTAAGATATTTATGTTAAATGTTACAAAAAACAAGATGGAGTTATACGTATTATTTCCTTCACCGATTCATCAAAATAACAGCATTAAAGTTTTAATAAACTATTTTAATATAACCCCCTTTATAACAAAATATTAAAGAAAAGATTTTAGAAAAACAAGTTTGTAAAGTCCCTTGTAGACAATGAATACTTTAGGTGGCTGCAAAAAATGTGCCACATTGAACTAAGTTATTCACTTGTTAACTGACGAGACATAAGTTTTTATACAGAAAATATTAATCAGTGGTGGCAGAATACTTAAAAAAAATTTAACTGTTTTAAGTCCCACGTTAGGATTATGGTATATATAGCAGCATTTTTAATTCTCTTTAACTTTAACTTTATCTGAACTTTTGAAATACATAAAAATTAAAATGGCTGAAATGAAGAAGAGAAGAAAGTAAATGCAACTCATTTTATACTGATGTTTTATTAAACGAATTGTGGTTGGCACTTTTAGTGAAATGTACTTTTTTCTTCTTCTGCAAATTATTGCTCTTAAGTTTCCGTACCCAAGCGATAAACAAAACCATATTAATACTTTTAGAATATTTGTCTATTCATTACAGCCCTGCATATCTTGCATTAGGTAGGCTTAAAGAATTATATTTTTCATGAATATTATTATGACCGCTAAAACATTTAATAAAAAATTAATTAATTTAAAAAAAAAAAAAAAAATTTTTTTTGTTTTCACCTTCGGGATAATAGAAAATACAACCAAAAAAAAGATTTTTATTTAGAAAATTTATTAATTTAATGAAAAATTCCCGTTGTTTAAATTAATTTAAAAAATAATAAAATCAATTTAAAAGTAAAGTATATTTCAATGTGTATGGTGTTTTCTTTTAAACAGCTACAGGTGAACACTGGTAAATTTCGCAGAGTAGGTAGCACTATAATTGCTATAATAACAACACAGCAAAAGCTTATGGTATATAAATTTAATTATATTTTTCGTACTAAATAATTAAATAAGTAATAAAAATAAGTAATAAAAAAAGGATTTTTTAATTAAATAAATAATGAAATCAATAAAAATTTTTATAAAATTTAAAAAAAAAAATTCTATAAATTAAATTTTAAAACGTGTCTTTTACGTACACACCCATATCTTTTAAATAGCAAAAAGCAGAACTTTAAAATTTACATTGAGTCGGCTTTAAGACCAGTATAAAAAGTAAAATAGATGATATGATTTTGTCATATATTGTCGGTGGTATGTCATAGTGCCCAACGACATCATGCAGTTTTTAAATACTTAAAACAACAACGACTTCGCTTGAGAGTAGTTTCCTGCATAGGTGGCATTCGCCCGGGCGCAGTTTATAAAAACGTGGTATCTTTCTTTCATAGAATACTATAAAATATACATATAACATCCAAGGAGGTTATGACTCTACGTTGATGGGCAAAATGTCTATGGACGCGATGACATACCACCTACATTGTATTCACAGCCGAATCAAAGCAATCAGGCACTTTAAAATTTCAACAGCAAATAATAAAAATATATAACTAAAAACTAAAGTGTGGCGACTGCAAAGAAAAAAATATATTGATTACAAAATGCTTAACAAAGCCTCTATTTTTAGTGTCTGTATTAACGTATAATGCTATAAATTAATTTAGCTTAGAATATTTTACTTTGAAGACAGAATAAATGTCATTACTTTTGATAAAAATAATGAATATATAAATCGATTATTTAATTGCAATATTTTGCAATATAAAATTCCCTAATTACATAGTCACTGCAAAGAATAAGGATGTTTTTTGTTTTATTTGTGAGTTCAAAATTTTTTACTCATTAGCAAATAAAAAATAATTATTTTAAAAGATTTTTAAAATAAGAGTAAAACTAATGCGGATTTTAATTATGTTAGAAATTGAAATAAAAAACCAACTCAAAACATTGTAGGTTTCAAGTAATTGCAGCCATTTTTTTCTTAACTTTCAACACCTAATAAAGTAGTATTAAAATGAACATACTTTCATCCTACTTTTTTAAATTAATACTGAATGCTTTACTTGTAAAAATTTTCCAAGTGGTTTTTCCTAATTTATCTGTTTTTCTTTCAGACTGTGAGTGTTTGTGTATTTTAATAAAAAAGAATTAAAATCATATTAAATAATTTCATTGAAGGAAACTCTATTAGGGACATAAAGATAATAAAATTATTAAGGCATATAAGAACCAGAAATATAGGATTCGTAGATATACAAAGGCAACTACTTATAGAATCGTACATTTACTCACATTCAAAATGTAGACAACCCTACAAACATTTACAGATTAATTTGTCGGTAAAATGTTGTATCCGCTAAGAATAAAATAATTTTTTATTTCTAATCAAAGAAAAAGATGTTGTTTAAATATAGAAAATATTAATCCTGAAGCGAAACATAAACCCTTTTTTATGAAACAAATGTCATCGTTACCAGATGGAGACTGTGGAATATCGTGCATATTCCAATTCGATGGCTTGAAAAATTTCATTTATGTAGTGGGCGATTATGAATAGCATGCAAGTACCATTTTTAGTGATTGCTTAAATGGTAGTTAAATGTTAATATTAGATATGAAATTCCCTCAGTATTAAATGAAGACAAAAAATATTTCTAAATGTTTGCAGGGAATTTAACATTTAGAAAGAAAGAAAAGTGAAAAGTCACAAACACGACGCACACTACTACACAACTTTATAAATTTTTCCCTTTTAGTGTTTTATTCCGTCTCAATGTTGTTGTTGTTTTTGGTGTTACATTACATGTCATCTGAAGTCATGAAGATATTCGTAAATACAATAAAAATAAAAGAAATCATGTTAAGAAAATTACATTGAAATACACATACAAAGAAGACACACTGGCGGTGGTATGAAAGTAAAGTAGAATTTACAGTCTACACATGCATATTCCTAAGCACATTAAGCTTCCACAAGATGTCAAAAGCAAACGCATATTCATGTATTTGGTAAATCTATGGGGCGTTAAACAAGGTTTATACGACATGTTGGAAAAAATAGGTTATTTAATTTTTATTTTAAGATTTTACAAATGATGACGGTATATTACAATGTGTTTCAGTTTTCAAATGTGTCTTACAAAAAAAAAAAAAAAAAAAAGAAACGAAGAATACGTGATATTTAAACACACACGTACGTAGTCAAAGAGGAAGTTAATTCATTAAGAAATTAGAAAAAATTTGTCGTATATATTTTAAGATTAATATTGAAGAAAAGTTCTCATTTCGTTGAACATTTTTCGGAAATTTTATTATTGTATGCTGTGTGGTTAAAGAATGATAAAAATATGCATCCGTAATAAAAATATTTATTGTTTAATTGCTTAAAGATAAATAATTATTACAATGTCGGATAGAAAATAAGAAACGTTTTTAAAGAATTTTTATGACTTGTAAATTAAAAAGGTCGCAGTAATATTTAATCAGCTTAATTTGCATAAGTGTTAATACTTTAATTCCTAAACAAGGAACGGTTGAAGGATTTTGATTCAGTTTTTAATAATACTCACAAATGAAAAAAAAAATTAACTCCAGAAAATATTATATTTCTTTTTCGTCAGTTTAATGAGAGGAGATAATAATAAGTCTTATTACAAAGCGAAGCCAGACTCTTTTCAATTCGAACTAGAAATTAAGTTAATTTACAAAATTAAAAAGAATGCATTTAAAAATCTATTTTCTCATTGCATATGTCAATTCCATAGTACATATTTGTGAAGTAAAAAGTGATACCAAGTTTTGAAGTTATCAGTAGTACCCTTAATGGAATAAAATTATTGCAACGATAATTTAACTATGATAATATTTAAAATAATTTTAACATATTATTAAGACATTTCATATTTCCCTAAAAATTTCCTATTCACAGAAGAAAAAAATATTTTTGGTGCCTATTTAAACACCGGCTAAAAGGTACACACAAATAAAAAATAATAAAAATTTAATTTTCGGATGGAAAGATTAGTTTGTTTGTTGTTTTTCAATAAAAAGTTATTTCGATTTAAATTTTAACTTATATTATATATATTTCCTAATCCGATCGTAATCATAACTAATCATACAAAACTTTTAAACTTACATTTAAAAAACAAAAATATGGGTGAAGTTAATTTATAAAATAAAAAAATATATATAAAATAAAATTATGTTATTATTTTTAATAGCAACATATCGCAACAGTTAAATACTTTAGAGTGAAGGGTATCAATTTACAAATCGACTCCAATTGTAACTGCCAGTCAATGATTTTATTAAACGTTCCTCGTTGAAAATTTAAAGCAGCTCGTAGCTAATAACCTTTATAAAATGCTTGTAAAATATAAAATTATTTTTTTTAATACATTTGTGAATCACTACTTCTTTGTGTAAAAAAATCTGTACAAGTGTTGCTAGTAGTTTGTATCTAAACATTTGGTAAAACTTTTTCTTACATTCCCATACATATTTTCGTAATTATTATTTAAAATTTATTCTAACTTATATTTAAGTCCCTTTAGCTTAATGTTTGATTTTTTTAAATTATTTAATTACAAAGGCATATAAGATCATGCTCAGAGCTACCCTGGGTGTACTTCATACAATTTTAAATTTGGAACCGTTTGAGCAATTAATTATAAACATTAATGATATTTTTCACAAACGAGATTTCTATGATTTATTTTTTTTATTTTTCACGTTCATAAACGACCATCACAAAATTTTCTTACTACGATCAAACATGAATAAGTACATCTCTTTTTTTTTAACATTCATATATGCTAAGGGATGAATAACATTTCTCTCGTTAATGCTGCTTTTCATATACGAATGCAAAGAATTTTCCAGTGTTAAAAATTTCTCATTTATGAGACTTCAAAGAGGCGAATAATGCAGTCTCTCATAAATGAGAAAACATTTTTTTCTTTTTCACGGTCATTAAAGAACAAAAAAAAAAAATGCGCGCTGGAGATCCAACATTGATGCAAGTAAGGGTGGAATATAAAGAAAATGCGTATTGTAAAAGACAATATTATAACTAGAGTACGTAAAATCTCTAAGAAATTAAAAATTAAGCATACAGAAAACAAAATTTATTAAAAGCTTTAAAAATGTAATTTTATTAGTACATGTACGTATTTCTGTTGCCAAAGATTCACTTAGACCTTTAGGAAATTTGTCGACCTTAAGGGTGCTCTTTCTAAGTTGGCATTTTTTTTATAACTGAGAATTATATCGATTTTTATTTTAATGAACTCCAACAAGACCTAGAATATGTGACAAGGATGAAGAAAGAAGACCCGTAGAGGCTCTTTTGTTAGACTAATAAAGGAAACTGGAAGAGAAGGACGCAAAAGTGGAGCATTTAATAAATAAGTCACTCTTAAGGCAATAGCCCTTTAGCGAGAAGTACAGAAAGTTGGCTTAGATACATTCGGGGTAGCTTAAACTAAACAACTGCATTAGTGACAGGATATAAAAGCTTTGAGTATTATCTGGGCAAGATTAAATTCGAAGAAGATTATATTTTCTCACCGCACCTTTAAGAGGTTGGTACAGTTGCGCAGATAAGAAGATATTTTTTTCCTTAGGTCTAGGACAAATGTTAGCAATTACGAAAGACTCTGTGATGAAAAAGGTGGTTGATAGAAATCAGCCGATAGTCTAAAATCATTACACTCTATATATAAAGGCTAAGGATACATGCGATCATATCGCCATTACTAACGTGCTTACACGCAAAGGAAAAACATGGTTGATATAACCATAATCTAAGAGCAACATGTTATAGTTGTATTACATGGTTGTTAACAAAACATAGTATTGTTACATTTAATAATAATAAAGCAGGTCTTGCAACCATATTGTTGTCTAGCATAACCATAACATGGTAAAATCTAAAAACATTATGTTAAAATATAAATATTAAATGGTTAAATTAAAACATCATGATATGGTTGAAAATTTCATGTTTATATAAGTGAATTATTATTGTTATTATTGATTTGCTACATAAATTCACAAAAAGAACAAAACAATTCCTTATTCATATTTTATATATTATTTTCAGTTATTTATTTTGTATATAAATATTTAGTTTTTTCATCTTCTCTAACAAAGAAAACAATTTCAACTATAAGCTAACAAAAAATTACTCAACTGATAGAAAAGCATTTTGTCAAGACCTAGAACAAAATATTTTTAAGCGCAAACATTATTTTGTTTAGTTTTAATCATACCCTGTTTAATAAAACTATATTATGGTTAAATATAATATATTATTTTTAATAAGTTATAAAACTTTGATCGTATTTCATATGTTTTTACGTTACATCCACCATGTTGTATTTTTTGTGCACAGTAACCATATAATGGTTAAATATCAATAAAAGCGTGTTTATCGAGACTCAATTGTTGCTGAAAACAACTATAATTTTTTGTCTGAAACTTAACAATATTAGACAAAACATATTATGGTTGTTGTGACCATATCACAACCACGTTTTTTCTTTCCGTGTATGATATATTGTTTAATATATTTTTAGCTATTATATAATTTTTGTTACTTACTGACATGTGTTAAACCATAAAGAATTCATTGAATTAAAACTTTTAGAAAGTTAAAAGTTTTCAAACTTTAAAATAAATCACTTACTCTTCCCACTTTCTTAGAGGCTTTAAAACTTGCAAAAAGTATTTTTTTGTCAGTCTTTCTATGTAAAATTTAAAAAGAAATAGATTCTGATTTAAACACCAAAAACCATGAATAAAAATGATTTGACAGTTAAACCCAAAATGTTAAAAGAGGGTTGCAGCAGTTTCTTTTGTATTTATCATATGCAAGAAAAACATTAAGGTTGAATAAACTTTTAAATATAAAAAACATAACTAAATGCTTAAAATACAAAAAAGTCGGAAAAAATAAAAATATTTGATAATTATATTTCTATAGCGGACGTGTGAATGTGTTTGTTAATAACAACATATTTTAATGGTAAGTTATTTTTAATTCTTGCTGTGGCAGGCTTAAATTCAACTTTTCGAAGGCAGGAAAATACAAAAAAAAAAAAAATAAGTAAGTCAGAGTGGAGGAAAATTATCAATGAGCCAGAATGCTTTTTGGTTGGAGATTTTATGATTGTGTGAACGTGTAAAGTCTTTGAAAAATATTTTCGAGTGCGTGCCTTTTAGAAAATACCTAAATGGATTTTTTTTTATTTTATGTATATTAAGAAACGGCTACGACTTTATTTTATACTTAATATTGTTTGCATTATTGTTTATAATCAAATAAGTATGAGCGTGAGTATGTAAGTGTATGCTTGGCTTTTTATATTAAAAGTATACTTTGGTATTCAAAATAAAGGCGTTCAAGCAATAAAAATCACACAATAGCAATCAACCACACAAACATACATATACTTATTACTATTTTTTTGGGTTTTGGCTTCATTTTTTCTTGGCTTAAATTACATTTTATTTCCATGGCATTTTCCACAGACTTTTTTTTTCAAAGTAGATTTTAGGCGATTCAAAACATGCCATTAACAACATTTCAGTTCTATTTTTTATTTTCTTTTTCCTATTTGCTTTAATATCTTTTAGAAGGATTAAAGTCAACCTAGGAATTTAGTTAAGAATGCGATTAAGTGCTTCCTTGCGTATAAAGTAAGGCAAAAAAAGCATATTGAAGAAGGCTTTTACGCAAAAAGCACGCAGAGGTATTAAGTAACCTCATCATCTATAAGACACGCCAACTAACATTCTTAGCACCAAAAATACAAAAAAAGGACAGATATGTATGTTAAATACAGGCATAAGAAATATAAGATGACATTTTTTTTTTCAATTTACTCTATAGAAAAAGTAAATTCTTGCTAATGGGGTATAGTTACTGTGGTATGTTGATGCTTTGGTTTCCTTAAAGTAATAAAGATTTATTAATATTAATGACAGAGTTAAAAAGATAAAGTAAGAAACCAAATCTTACAGCTGACCGTGGTGTTGTAGTATTATATTCATTTTTTTTTCCTTTTTAAGCCCGTCCATATTTTTTTAATCATTATATTTATGAATCCTTTTTTTAACATTTAATTTTTTTTTGTTCTATAATATTTGTTACAAGTATTAAACGAATTTATGTCCTTCTGCCAGAGAAGAGTGTATTATGAAAGTATAATTTAAAATTTCATTTTTTAAATTGTATACATGAAATTCGATCGATCAACTTTAAAAACCCGCTATTATGGTAGAATTTTATTTACTATTTTTTATTTATGGGGAAGCAGATTATTTTATACATTAATTTGGCCATTTTCTTTGTGGTTAGGTTTTTTACTTCTTGCTGTTTTGACCGGACTTTTTTTTTATTTTATTACATTTTTTCTCGACGTTTCGTAGATATCCTTGAAGTAAGTAAGAAACACAAGTTATTTTTGGTGTTAAAGTAAAAAACGACCATACTAAAATAAATAGAAACATAAATAAATAAATAGTGATACACTTTTAAGTATCGGTATACTTTAAAATAAAACATCTGCAGTGGCTTACACTCTACTTTACCATCCTCATGTAAACAGATATTTTATGGATATATTACATTAAGAATAAAGGCTTAGATTATATTTTAATCAAAAAAAATTATAAGCGGACCCATTTCCAAATATGCCCTTAAAGTTTCGTTGAAGTCACGATATCGATTTATCAACGATTTCTATAATTTACTTATATATTGCCGAAAATATACTGTATTATTAAATTTGTAAAATGCTTCACATCAAAGCGAATTAATTTTACCAGGTGGCATCGTTGCGGCAGCTGACTTTTTTTTTGCGCAATTTTGTTATGTGTAGAGCAAGTGTCAAAAGTGTATCAATTTATATTACAAAAGTTCTTTTTTAATATTCTTTAAAATAGAATTGTAACACGAGTTTTTAAACAATTTAAAAAACAAAACTTACTAAAAAGGATAAGAAAAAGTGCAGTAATTAATTGTTTATTGAAGTTTACCATACACTTAAATGCATGCTGTTCTTTTCATTGTTGTACCGGCGCTACCAATTAAATCAATTATATCGAGAGAAAACTAAAGTTTTAATCAATTTTTCTGACAAATTAAAAAAAAAAAAGATGCTTAACTTTCGGAATTTACATCTTCCATTAAATATTTTGTACATGCAACCGAACTTAATCGATGGCCGAAATTCTAATTTTAATTTTAAAAAACTTCTTACGAGGGCTGCTATATATATTTCTGGTCCGGCAACACTGAGTGCTGCCAAGTGCAATCTGACATTTCCATTGGAAAGTTTGTCATTTTTAAGCATAATCGTACTCAAAACGTTTTGACGTACGACCTTTATTTGTGTTGTTTACAGTGACTTGAAAAAATTAATATAGAAAAAAATGAAATTAACTCGTGAACATTTTCGTGCCATCAAATTTCACAACTTTCGACGTGGATTATCACGACAAGAGTGCATTGATGAAAAATCGTTGTATGGCGATGAAGCACCATCCTATAGCACTATGAAAAATTGATATAATGAATTTAATCGTGGCCGAAGCTCGCTTAAAGACGAATTCCGTTAAGGTCGTCCAAAAACGGCTGTTGTGCCAGAGAACATTGATGCCGTGCGTAAACTCATAATGCAAGATCGACATGCGACATACCGAGAGGTAGAGACATCCTTGGACAATTCTTCCACCAGCATACATTCGATACTGCATGAACACCTGGCCATAAAAAAGGTTTGTTCTCGTTTGATCCCGCACAATTTGAAAGTCGCTCAAAAAAAGGCTCGTGTCGATTGGTGCAAAGAAATGTTGCAAAAATACGATTGCGGTTCTTCAAAAGACATTTATAAGATCGTCACAGGTGACGAATCATGGATCTATGCGTATGAGTTCGAAACGAAACAGCAATCGACCGTGTGGGTCTTCAAAGACGAGCAAAATCCAACGAAAATTGTTCGTGGAAGAAGCACTTCGAAGCAAATGGTCGCTTGTTTCTTCGGCAAAACTGGTCATGTGGCGACTGTTCCGCTTGAGCAACGTAGGACGGTCACTTCTGAGTGGTACACTACAATTTGTTTGCCTGAAGTAATCGGAGAAATTCGAAAAACCAACAAGAGAAGACGTATCATTGTTCACCATGACAATGCGAGCTCTCATACATCGGCTCAAACCAGAGCGTTTTTGACCGGTCAAAACGTCGAATTAATGGGTCATCCGCCGTGCAGCCCTGACTTGGCACCTAATGACTTCTTCTTGTTTCCGCAAATCAAGAAAAAAATGCGTGGTCAACGATTTTCGTCGCCAGAAGAAGCTGTTGAAGTGTTCAAAAACCATGTTTTAGAGGTGTCTCAATCGGAGTGGAAAAAGTGCTTCGACAACTGGTTTGAGCGCAGGCAAAAGTGTATAAATCATGCTGGAGAATACTTTGAAAAACAATAAAACCATTTTTGATTATAAATATTCGCATTTTCACTATTAGGCCAGAAATATATAGAGCAGCCCTCGTAATGTAATTTTTAAATCGATAACATGTTACAGTATTCAGAACGAAAATTATATAAATTATCTCATTTATCAAATTGTGGTTAAAATCGCTAAATTAAGCAAACTTTTCAGAGGTTTATTTTTCATTATTATTTAAGCTGTTCAAAACATTAGTTATTAAAGCCTTTCTTAATACATTTTAGGAATAATTTTTTTCTAATAAATTAAGCACTAGATCAGTTTTAAAATATTTTTATTTTATTTTGTATTATCAATATTTCTGTACACTTTTGGGTGGCAGCTTCAGGTAACATTAACAGACAAAAATATTTGTAATTATTTGAAGAATAATTTCGAAAATTAGTAATTAAAATTCCCTTTCAGCTGATCGATTTATAAGTTAATTATTTAAAAAATAATAAATTTCCGATGAAAAAAGTTGGTTTTCCCGTTCTGTTAAAGATTGTGTCTTATTGGTGAGGTATTTATATTCAATTATTAAAAGCCCTGGATAAAAAACATCATTAGGAATAGTTTTTTTTATTAAGATCTATGCAAGCGAAAATTAACCAAACACAGAAAAAATGTTCATTATGAAATTAAATTATCGAGAAAAAAATTGTAAACCAGTTTAACATCTCTGTGTAAGAATATAGAATGTCATTTTAGAATCATTTTTACTAGACTTAAGATTTTGAAAGGTTGTTGTTTAATAAAATATTGTGCCAAAAAACGAAAAATGTAACGATGACTTCATTTTTATTTTAATTTCTAAAAATGTTTCTTTCTTAAAAATTAAAAAAAGTTAATAATTTTATTTTAATTAAAATTTAAATAAAAATGAAATTAACAGAAAATAAATAAAAATATTATAAAAAAAAAAATAATTGAATTTTAAAATTTTTCAGTTCCAATAAAAATTTAGTTAAAATTTGGGAATTATTACTGATGTTAAAAAAAATGTATATCCAAATTAAACATCAGGGTGCTTCTTTTGGAATAGTATGAAATGTTCATTAAAATAAAAACATTCCTATAATTATTTTTTAATAAATACATTCATGAATTTATTTTTTATTTTGCAATCAATTATCAATAATTTCCAAAAATTTACTCTAGTTTCCCAATATTTATATAGAACAAAAAGTACCTTTGTTCAAGAAGGTGACTGGTATTGTGTTGTGAACAAAAAATACAAAAAAAAAGAATTAAAAATTTTAAAATTCATCGAAATTTTTACTGCTAAACACTTAAAAAAAAAAATTAATAAAAATATTTTTCAGAAGTGATTAATATTTTACTGGAACGGCTATGAAAGTGGCTATGTTTGTGTCTGATCACGTTCTTTAAAGTGTGAAAGTCTTATCTTTTATAATTCTTTACATTAATTTAAATTTTTATTTTTATTACGCCTATGCTACCAATCACGCTTAATTTTAGTCCTGCTGGAAAAAAAATTATACATACAAAGCTTAATGTTGAAAGGACGTTGTATTTATGTAATTTAACAAATATTTACTTTGCATTAGAAGGAACACCCAACTGCTGGAAAAACATGAATAAGTCAGAAAATTATTGTTTAGTAAATTAATTTGTTAAAAATTCATATCAGAAAAAAATATAAAAAACATGAAACAAAAAAATTTACTTCAACATATTAAAATATACTAATGAAGAGAAAACAAAAGGCTTTGTGAAAGAAAAAATTGACATGATTTTTAATGCTGTAGTCTTTTATATATTATAATAAATAGAAATTACTTAAACAAAATGAATAAAATTTCTCAGGTAAATATTTTGTCTACAACATCAATACGAAGTAATTGAAATATTTTGTGGGGAAAATTTTAAAAATTTAATTAAATTTCATGAAAAAGTCTTGTCTCTTTATTTATCATTTCTATCTCATTTATTTATCAAACATATTTTGCCTTTTTGTGTTTTTTTTTTATTTATATTTTGTTTGTTTTCTTGTTTGCTTTACATTTATTGAGCATCAACTTTGGAACTACATATTAATAAATACCAATATCCTTAAGCTGTTGTAAGGTATGCATGTTTGTTAAAATATTGAAATGCCATCCACACTTAACACGCTTGTATATTCAAAAGAATTCCAGTCATTTGTTGAACATTAAATGATTATTGACAGGGAGAATTACATTATTCGAAATATTTTTTGCTATAAAAAAAACCTATGGCCTGTTGTTCATTTGTGTTAAAAAATAATAATTAAGATATCATGTTTTAAATTCACAATAATTAAATGTGACTCATTGATAAAAGAAATTTTTATGTTCAACTTTAATTATAAAAATGTTATAAGAAACTTGTAAATTATAAAAAGAAGAAGTATTTACAGGAGAAGTGTTTTTAAAAATACAAATTTTTACTCCTTAAGGGATGAATTTTTTTCATATCTATAAATATGTGAAAGGACCTTCTCTGAAAAAATCTAAATAAATGTACAACAGCCGAATTAAAATTATTCAGTTGGTCTTAGATTTTAAAATAATAGAAGAAAACCTTGTTTGTTATTTTTGAATGAAATTCATGTAACGCAAAAATTTTTTTTATTGTGTCTTTCAAACTTTCTACTCACAAGAATGTAATAATAAATCGTTTTTCTCTTTTTTTTTTTATGTGGTTATTAATTTTTCATATTCTTCAGCTTAATACTCTAATGTGCATTGTGCAACAGCGGTTAAAATATAATACAAACATTTCTAATGCTAAAGAAAAAAAGCAAAAACCAAACGTGACTTTGAAAGATATTTCATGGATAATTTATTTTTATAATAAATTTTTGCCTTTTTTCAAATATTACAATTTCATACATCCACCATTTACGTTCATAAATATTTCTGCCAGCATAAAAAACAAAAAATAAAATGCAAGACATGTCCAAATAATAAAGGACATTTTTATTTTACCCGCATTCCTTAATTCCGATTACAAATATTTTTAACTCACGTCTTCTATATTATTTCTTCATTTTTGGAATTAAATGAAAATAAATAATAAAATAGAAATTACTTATAACTTTGTTAAAGTTTTAAGCGAACAGATATTGTCATGTGTACTGCATGATAAAAGTATGTTTAAGGAAATATTTTGTTTTTATGATTGCAATTTTTCAAAATACAATAGAAATCAAATTTTAAAATTCTCAGAAATTGCATTTTATTCTGCTGGTATCTAACCTTTTCTCTGAACGATTTATTACAATTATTAACGAAAGTTAAAACTTGAAAAAGAAAATTATATAAAATTTTAAAAATAAAAGGTGATTTTTACACGGGATTTCCATACTTTGACAAAGATGTTGTGTTTTTTCTCTTGTGATATTAAAATATATTTTAGTAAGTCTTTCGTCTGCATTTAGGTTTGGCATGTAACCCACGAACCAAAGGAATTTAAGAATTAAAAATATGAGCTTCAAAGCAATTGTTACGTCTGTGTACTTAGTTTTTCGAGAAATTTTTTATTAGCATAATAATTTTTTTATAAAAATTTAATATTTGGAATCTTTATACCCTTCACCACAAAAAGTAGAAAAAGGGTATAACCTTTGTATTTTCTACAATATCCATTTCCGACCTTATAGCGAAGTCGATTGAGAAATGTCCGTCTGTCAAAACAAAAAAATTTAAACACGCCAATCGATCAGACATAGTGTCGAAAGAGGTGCTATTGGAAATCAGCAAGATTGGTCCATGTCCTTACACGCAGCGGGCAAAATACCACACCTACTTCAAATTTTCCATATTACTTGGAACAATGAAGTAACTCCAATCAAAAAAACAAATATATGAGGCGGTAGGGAATTAAAAAATTTGAAAAAAATATCCAGTGAAAAAATGGCTCACGCCAAAATTTTCCGAATTACGTGCCTTTAAAATTTTGAAATTTCTTAAAATATAAATTTTTTAAATGTTTAAAAGCTTTTGATGAGATCTTAAAGGAAATACTAACAATATTAAAAATGCTTTACCCATTAAGAGCCGATGTCATTTTTATGTAAAATTATTCATATGCTGTACCAACATTTTTCTTATTTTTTTAATTCTCTGTCACCCATTATTTGCTTTTTTCATGGGACTACTTCACTTAACTAGTTTTACATAGATGGTAAAGGGTATAGCAGATTCGACATAGCCGAATATAGCACTCACACTTGTTTATATTAATCTACGTTAATTCTGGTCGATTCCTTAGGAAAGATAAAAAAGAAAGATTTTTCTATTTCAGACTCCTACATTTTCTATACACAATTAGAATAGAATCCACCGATAAGATATATGAGTAATAATTTTTGAAAGAATTAAGAACAATTACTTTAATTTAATATAAATGTGAAGTTTTACATGTTTATAAATGTGATAAAATTTTGACGACTGGGGGTCGATTCTGGTTCTGTGAAAATGTGAAATGAATAGTTTTTTCATGTTTTTATAGAGTTTCCGATTCTTGTTTAGTGAAAAAATGATAAATAAATTCAAATGTTTTCATATGAAAAGAACAAGTGGAATGAAACTAATTGTTTTCATAATTTCACAGTAATATGATTCTTGTTCTGTGTAACAGTGTAAATGAGTGTCAAAAGTTTTTCATTTTTAACGTATTTTTACACTTTGATTTTAAGGGTGAAAAATGAAGAAAGCCTCTTAAAGGCAGGCGCGCAAGCGGGAAACAAATATAATTTTTAATTAATTACTTAGAAGAAAATCTGGAGACTGCCAACGACAAGTAATAATTTAAAAAATTAATAAAAGTTATCTTCTAAAAAACGCATATTTACAGATTTGTAACTGCAGATGGTGCTAGGCCTAGACGCGAAAAGTGGAAGAAACCAGCGGCGAGCCTTAACGCTCTTGGTGTTACCCAAAAAGACGGTCAAAAATGGAAGAAGTATTGGAGTGATTTAAATAAATATATCCTTTGCACATTTGCGTTTAAATTAATGTAATTTTTAAATAAAATGCTAGACTCAACACTCGTGCTAAATACTACGAAATAAAAAAAATTAACAAAGAAGTGGAGTTAATTCGTCTAAAAGCACTTTTGCCTCTAATAGAGCGCATTATAAAAATCACCACTGTGGAAGCGGTAGATCGAGATGGAACACCGGAAGTTGGTTTTGAAAATTATTTTTTGGAAAGCAATGATGACAGAAGTTGTAAAGATGCTGCAATTATTTTCGCTAACGCAAATGTAGTAGAAGGTACTGCAACTACTTCTGCGCTTACAGCTACTGCCACTTCCATTGCCAGCACATCAACTGATACATATATCCAAAAATACTAGTATGTATGTATGTGGTAGTTGTTTTTTAATAATGAAGAATATAAGTTTAGCGACGTCTTAAAGTAAACTTACTGGTAGTCCCACGATATAGCAATCGTTCGTTCGTTCGTTCGCACAATTACATTCAAAACAAGAACAAATTCTAAAAAATTATTTTTGCTTTGAATGCAATTGAGCGAACGAATTTTTGAATTTTTCAAAAATTACTAAAAAATGGTTTAAAAAACTTTCAGCAACAATACATGCGGCTCGAGCATTAGACTTTTAGATTTTATTAACATAATATACATAACGAAGGTTTCACGGCTACAATGGAATGAAACACTTTAACATTAAAAGAACGAAAAGTTTTTTTCATTTCACAGTTTCACAGAACCAGAACCAGATCGACCCCCTATTACTCCTTATACGGTAGCATAGAGATTAATAAAATAAGAATCATTAAATAGTCACAGCTTAATTGCTATATTACTTATCGATTTTGACTAGATTAGAAAGCCGAGAAAAAACCGCCCGATTTGCTAAAAACAAATTTTTTAAAAATAAATAATGTAGTCTTTGTAAATTAAAACAAAAAAAGAAAGAAATAAAAAATAAAAATAGAAAAAAAATTTCAAAATTAACTTTTATGTAATTTGAACTGTATTTGAGTAGAGAAGTTTGTTAGGAAATTAGGTTTTGTTCTGCGTAAACAAATAAGCAATATAAAAGGCTGCGGGTGTTTTCTTATCTTTATTAAAAAGTTTAGAAAAATTATTATAATATAATAAAATATTAGTAAATATTTTTTTTGTGTTTAATAATATCTAGCGATTTTAAGCAATTGCTATTTACATACATACGAAGTCGTAATTTTCTACTTGCTTAGTTGTAAGCCAACAAAATTATTCGTTTATTACGTGCCTGGCATATGTGTTTTTGTACTACGTTGCTGTAAAACAATTAACCCTCAATGAAAATATAGGATCAAAATAAATGTGTATACAAAATCCTAATATGGCATAAAAACTTCAGTTTTAATTGTTGGCTCTAGGTCACTTTTTTTAAAGAATAGAAAAGAAGATTTCTTTTGAAAATAAAAAAGTGTCGTTTTTAATTTATTGCAAGGGCCGTAAATAAAGGGAATGCTTTAGAAATCATGGCATGTTTTTTAAAAAAATATTTCCAGTTTAAAGCATATTTCTATTTAGTACAATAAAAAACATAACGACGCTACAAGGGTTAATAATTGTGGTTAAATACAATAAAAATTGTCTTGTTTCATTTTACTTTTTCCTTTTAATTTAAACGTATAAATAATGTATATCAAAGTATACCACAACATGTTCTCTTACAAACAAACATTAATTCAACCACTAAAATAGTCATATAATACCACTTAAACTAAAATATATTTCTGGTAGCATATGTGCATTAAATCATGTTTTTCCATATTCCCTATTCATGGTCACATTCAAACCATTTTATGTGGGTTTTTCTAGTACGTTTTTGGCGAATGTATTAAATATTCGCTAAAAGAGTATAAATGAGAGAAAAATTGGCGACACATGATTTCATATTTATGTACAGTGTAAATTATTTGATTGAAATTTAGTTTTTTCAGTCTTTACTTAGAAATACATGTTTTATTAGGATAAAACAAATTTATGATTAAGCGCTACTTTTGAAGTGCACACAGTGTTCTTTTTTATTTAAAACATGTATAAGGAATTAAATCCTAATATTTCAAAGTAAAACGTAAATTGTTTCGAAAATTACTTAAGGCTGGTGTTTAATATTTAATATTTTATAGTGGTGACATAATTAATAAAACTGCTGTTCAAAAAATAAAAAATATCGTGCTTCGTAAAAAGCTGTAAAACAGTTGTACCTTTTCAAGTAGAGCAACAGAATAAAGAGTGTTTTTTTTTTTCTTAAGAAAAGGAAGATACTTTTAGTGTTTAATGTGAATAAGAAATAATAGAATCTACAAAGAAATAATATTATTCCTTAAAAATATTTGGATTTATTTATTTGATACGAACATTCATCGACGTGTGAGTCATCCGACGAATGTACTCTACCTGAGTGCCTTATTTTCCGAATGTTAACGGGAAAAATGATTATAATACTAATACCATCCGTTTCTTGATTCCCCTTCCTTTTGTAAATGCCTGCGTATCTATATGTAGTCCTAATGTCATAGAAATCGGTTTAGCAGTTTAGGCGTGACTAACTACAAAGAACCAAATATACAAATTTTTATATTGACAATATTAGTGGGAAAATTACAAATAATTGGAAAGATATATTTTCAAAGTTTTTATTGCCACACGAATATTGTATGAAAAATTTCAAGAACAGCTATACAACATTGCAAAACTGCTTTTGATATTTTATACCCACAAAAACTGATTTACATTATAATACTGGACATATAACATTTAATTTCTTAGTATCACAATTTTTTAAATTACTTGGGTATTTGAAAAATCTTATGTTCTCTCTTTGTTATGCAAGGGATCAATTTTTCGGAAAATTATTATAAAAAGCACTTAGTCTTTTTGATTTACTTCTATACAACGTTAGTTAATACGGACCTCCCATAGTACGATATCGTTTTAAAAAATTTTTCCAAACCATAGCTCTTCTATTTTATTCAACTTGTTTTCTTTTACTGATAATTTTTACCAAGGCGAATTAATTACAAGGTGAAAGCGGTGGCGAATTCATTAATTTTCGCCTGTATTCTAACTGTCAAACTCCATATATAAAAAAACCTGTATAACATTTAGATAAATTTTTTATATATGGAGTTTGACAGTTAGAATACAGGCGAAAATATATGAATTCGCCACCACTATTACCTTATAATTAATTCACCTTGATATAAAAAATAAAATGCTGTGTTGATGGGACCTTTAAATCAATAATGTTTACTATTGGGTTTCTAATAAAACCCAAATTATTTTCTAAAAAATAATTACACAGCCAGCAAAACAACAAAACTAAGAAAAATATTTTTTAATATTAAATTTTTTGCTCTGTTATCTTAGCACTGTCAGCCTTATTCAACGCACTGTGCTTTGTTTCATAGACAAAAATATAAAAAAAATAAAAATATAAAAAAAGTTAAACTGTTCCCTCGTATGAGGGAATTTTTAAGATTTAGCTCTTCTTGACGGCATCAGAGGGCAAATTTTTACCTAAAGTGGCTTCTTATTGGACGTAAATAGCCATATTATTCACATACATCAAATTGAAATAATTTTTAAATTCTATGGAATATTAAACAAAAAATAAAAACACGGTTTTCTCCTTTTGTCCTGTTTTCGTTTATTTATTGTGTTTTCTAAAAAATGATGAAAAAAAGTTTTATTAAAATTTTGCTGAAACTTAAAAAAAAAAATTAATTTCTTTTTCGAAATTCCAGCTTAAAATAAATTAGAAAATGAACAGATTTCAGAAAGGAATTTAAATAGCATTTTTTTACCTAATATTTTTTATTATTGATGAGAGTTAAAGTGTTGAAAGAAAGTTATCTGCCTAACAAAGTTTTTTAAGTTCAGTTTTTTCTAATTTATGCTTTTGCACTTAAAATAAATTTTAAAATTGTTTATCACAAAAAATTTAATATTGAAATACTGAAATATACACCCTCATATCTAATATTAAATAAACTATCATGGAAAGATTAACTTTAATTGAAAAAACATAATTTCCTTTCAGTTATATTTTTTTTTTTTGTATTTTTGTATAAATTAGTTGCAGCAAAATACAATTTCTATCCAAAATTAAATTTATTATTGTCAAGTGTTTTTTTTTTTTACCATAAAAATAAATTTCAAGTTTCTCTAATACGTTTGTATGAAAATAATTATGCATTTATTTTCAGACAGATATATAAAGAGATAAAGGAAAAATAAAAAAAATCTTTTGAAATATTTTTATAAAATTCATACAACCATCATTTATCATGATTATTTCAAAAGTATGAAAACTTTATAAATTCTATATCTCTCATTTGAATGCTTTTTTTTTGTGATTTTTCTAACATTCGCATTTATTTACATTTGAAACTACTCAGAAACAGACATTGAAATGTATGAATAAAAAAAAAAAAAAAATGCATAACTAAAACTACTCATTCAACTTAATCTTTAACATTTTATTTATAACACACCCTCATAATTCTTGTTTTTTTTTTGGAATTGTAAAGAACCTTATAAGTAGACATATATGTATATGCAGTTGTGGGAACTTCGTAACCATGTTAATGGCAAAAGTTAAATGTAGTTTCCTGTATCTATATAAAAATTAATGTTAGTTTAGTAAACCATAGTTATATTTTGCATATAAAATACAGGTCGTGCCGGTAAAAAGGACTCAATTCTTATATTTTTTGCTCAAACGTTTGTTTCCATTAAGTGTATTAATGCCATCACACTGCCTGACTGCTTTAGTTCGAGCCAAATAGGAGCAGTCACTATACGGTTATAATTAATAATTACATGAAGATATTGATCATTTAGCGATATATTTTCGGTGACATATCAGAACGTCCAAGGACATAATCTGCATCAACGTAGAGTCACAACGTCCATGGATATTATACTTATATTGCATTGTGCTATGCAAGAAGGGTGTAACGGTTTTATAAACTGGGTTGCGTAAAATCTTTGGTAAGCGAGGCCGGTTTAGGTTATACCATAGAGGAGATAGTTTTTGCGCCTAGACGAAGGCCGCCTATGCTGAAAATCTTTCGTTAGCCGAACAGTTTTTTTTAGGTGCTGGTATTATGACACTTTTATAAGTTATACTAAGTCCATATTAAAAACGACATAAAATCCATGGACAGTTTGCAAAGCTAAACGTAATGTCACTTTTGAGTACGACATAAGGTTCATGGACATAAAGTCTCTATAAGCACTATGACATGCCACCTTATTTATCGATTTCATGGTTTTTATAACCGGCGTACAAAGCAGAAAAACCTTAAAATGTAGTAAACAGTCGTAAGGCGGCCTGGTAGCTGGACACAACACTAAAAAAATTGTTGCAGTTGTAGGGTTTATGATCTGGCAGTTTTTGCAAAAAAAAAAATATTTTTAAATGTTGCACTACGCAACATCTCAGCTATTAATGCTATGGAATACGGGTTAAATGTAATAAAAAATCAGACTACATAAAAAGGCCTTAAAAAATATTGTAAAGTGTAATGTGTGATGTTGCCTTTTTCACGATGGGAGCTGAGTATGTGCCATAGCATCGAAAAAATAGACACAAACGAGGCAACATCAAATGGAAAATGCATAAGAAGTATTGAAAAAAGCATTAATATTGTGTGTTTTGTGCGTTAAACACATACATGGAAGAAAACCAAATAGAATCAGTATAGTGACACACAAAAAATTCTATCTATAATTATTTGTATTGACAAAATATTGTATGTAAAAGGAGAAGCAACATTAATGACAACGCACTTTCCATTGTATTGTTCACTTTAGGAAGTAATTGGGAAGCCAATAATTCAGTTGCATCAGATTTTCAAGTTTTATCTTAATAGAAGAACTATTAATACTAAAAAAAATGCGACTTCAAAACAAGCAAATCAACAGTTTGACTATATACATCAAGCTACATCAAATATTGCAACACCCTTTCATAAAAAATTTTAAATATTTTTCTTCGTATTACACCAGATAAAATTGTGGATATTCTGTCTAATTTTCAAGTGTTTGTATATAACGGTTTAAAATATAGGGCCATGTAGGACAAAAAACATAAATTAAGGGAACACCCGGTAATTTATAAATTCAAATTGTATACTTGTTGTTATATCGGATTTAGCAATACAGGTTTCTTGTAAAATTTAACTGTCTGTCTATGACAATACAAAAGTTTGGCCACACAGAGTAAGTTACATCAATTATTGGAATACCCTCTAATTTTAAAATCCAAAATTTGTACTTGTTGTTATAGCGGTCTTAGCAATACAGGTTCAGGACAAGCTGTCTGCCTACAGTTGTTCAAAAGTATGTCCATATATGTAGGGTTAATGCCAAAACCAACTATACTTACCATCGCAGAATAACGGACGATCCACAGAGCAAATACAAATACACACAATTATTGAAATAACGCATAAGAACTTACAGAAATGAAACAGAATTAGACAACCTCTTTTAATGACGATTGAACATGAGTACAGTTGAATAGTGGCGAGTGAAGAGTTAAGACGTGAAGAAGTTGCGAAGCAAAGTTAGTTTAATAAGAACTTGCACACCTACTTTAAATATATAACTTCAAATTAATTCTATACCTAAATTAAAACTATATACATATATAAACAATTAAATAAATGAAATAATAATAATTGAATTGAAAACTAAAAGTGTTTAAATAAAGCCAGGTGATCGGGATCCTACAAATTTGGGGGCTCAACCGGGATCTTTTGTTTTGTGTTTGGTGAAAAAAGTAAAAAGCTAAATGTTTCCAAATAAAATATAATTTAAAAGAAAAACATTCCGCTATGAAAAAATAAAAATTAAAAAAAAAAAAAAACCACAAAAGAAACTTCATTAAAAGTTAAAACACAGTTTGTGTTTATTCAAAAACGATGATAAAATATTAAAACTATGTGTGGCTATGTATGTTTGTATGTTTTTTTTTGAACAAGCAAAAGCATTGATTTTATTATGGTAACCAAATGAACGATTTACTCAAGAAGCAAACACCAACAAGAAAAACAATTTTTGCATCAGCAAATGAAAATAAGAAACAGTTATTTAAAAAAAAAATTTGGAAAGAATTCCAACAACAAAGCAGAGAAGATTGTGTCAAGTGAGTCGGCAGCAGAATTTCATCAACAAGCAAGCAGAACAGGGACGGAGAATAAGAAGTAAGCAGCGTGCGTATTTTAAAACTGATCAACTGGCTGGCAGAATTAATGCAGTGAGAGATGCGTATTATTAAACAGAAGTGAACAGTGGTACAGCAAGCAAAATTTACTAGGTATTTTAATTTCATTTTTATTCCATTATGAAATAAAATATATTGAAAAATAACTAAAAAGAGGAATGATGTAATTATTAATTATAATTAATATTGGATGAAAAAGTTGAGAAGAAATAATAAAAGATGAAATAAACAAAGAAGTTGAAGAGAATTAATGATAATTTAAAGAAGAATTAAATAAAGAAGTAGAGAAGAACGAATTAAAGATTAAAGAAGAATTAAATAAAGAAGTAGAGAAGAACGAATTAAAGATTAAAGAAGAATCAAATAAAGAAGTAAAGAAGTACTTTTAAGAAGATTAAAGAAAATAAAATTTAACTCAATAAGATTTAAACTTTGTTTAGTGATGGGCAGTTAAGAAAATTTTCCAAATTTTTTGAAGAATAAATTAAAACTAAAATAAATTATTCTAAATTAGAATTGTCATAAAATTTCATTAAAACTTTAATTCATATTTTAACTTTGTACTAAAAATATATTGATTGCATTTACCTTTATTATATTACTTAAATTATTAATTATCTAGATTTCACAGTTTGTAATTCGGTTGTGGCTGCAACTTTTATTTTTTTTATTTACTATAATTTACAAAATTCTTAAATGGAACGTGAGGAAATTTTTGGTATGAGCGTAACTGCTCTTAGGGCGAAATTAGCAGAGTTGGGACTTGGTACTCAGGGATTAAAAGAAGAACTACAGAAAAGACTTTTAGGGAAGTACGGATTAGAGACGAATAATTCTGACAATACGGAAGACGAAGACAAAGACGGAAACTACGGTACCAATGCAACGCGTCCTCCTGAAGATGACGGCAAGGAGCCAGGTAGACTCGATTATAAAAATAATATGTACACCCTAAAGGATGTAGGGGACAGTCTTTTGCAATTTTCGGGTACTACTACACCGGACATAAGACAATGGCTCGCTGAGTTTGAAGAAACGGGAAATATACTCAAATGGTCGGCGCTGCAAAAATACGTTTATGCAAAACAGTTATTAATAGGAGCCGCAAAAATGTTCATCAGAAGTCAACGTGGTATACGCGATTGGCTCGCCTTAAAAACCGCTCTCCAAAGTGAATTCGGCATGCAGTTTTCAGCTGCAGAAGTCATACGACAAATCCGTAGCAGACGACTAGCAAGGAACGAGACTTTAATTGAATACTTATATAGTATTATGGAAATTGGATCTCAAATAGAATTAGATGAAAAAAGTATTGTTGAGTACTTTATAGAAGGTATTCCTGATTCAAGGCCTAATAAGACAGTGCTGTACCAGGCCGAAAATATAAATGAGTTGAAGAAGCAGATAAAAGTATACGAAAAGACACTCTTTTGCCCCGGTTCTTCAAAAAAGGGAAACGAAAGTGTCGTCAACGTACGGGAAGTTCATAAGTCTAGACGCGAATCCAATGAGAGGGAAAAAATGTGTTTTAAGTGCGGCGATAAATCACACATCGCTAGAGATTGTTCCAAGCAGTTTAAATGTTTTAGATGCCAAAGGTTTGGTCATAGATCTTTCGAGTGTTCAGCAAAGAATGCAGAAAGAAGTAACAAGAAGGAAGGTGGTCAAGCGAACATGGTACGTAAGGGCTCGGAATTAATATTTAAAGATTTCACTATGCGGGGAAAACCCCTTTCCGCTCTGGTCGATACAGGATGTGAGTTGTGCCTTTTGCGTTCCGATATGTTGCTTATTATCGGTGAAGTTGAATTCATACCTGAACGTATCCGTCTGTACGGAATTGGTGATAGTGAAATTTTCACGATCGGTCGGTTCGCCGAGCGAATAAAAATTGATGATTTGGAAATAGAAGTTACATTTTACGTGGTAGGCGAAAGGGATATTAACCACTCAATTATGTTGGGAAATAGCTTGCTGCGAAATGTAGCGTTAACAATTACGAAAGGTGAAGCAATTTTTAGAAAGCCGATTGAAAGGAACTTGCTGTTGGAAGAATTTAAAAGTATTTGTCTGAACGTTGAAGAACGCAAAGCAGAACCTCAGACTCCACTGGACCATTTAGATAAAACCGTAAGAGAGCAAGTAAGCAAGGCGATACTTCAATATCAACCTCATAGAGAAACCCAGAGCCCTATCGAAATGAAGATTACGTTAAAAGATGATCTTCCAATTTACCAGCGACCTAGGCGTTTACCAATAGCTGATCAAATTATAGTGGATAGGCAAATTTCTGAATGGCTAAGAGAGAAAATAGTGCAACCCAGTTGTTCGGAGTACGCATCTCCAATTGTTCTGGTGGCGAAGAAAGACGGTACGAAAAGGTTGTGCTGCGATTATCGAAAATTGAATCTTAAGATAATCCGAGATCATTATCCCATGCCTTTAATGGACGAAGTGTTGGATAAACTACAAAGCGCGAGTTACTATACGACTTTAGATCTGCGTAATGGATTTTTTCATGTGCCATTGGAAGAGTCCTCTAGAAAATATACGGCTTTCGTTACTCATAACGGGCAATTTGAATTTCTATTTGCACCCTTCGGAATTAGCAACTCTCCGGCCGTATTTACTCGATATATAGCTGCGGTTTTGAGAGACTTTCTACGAGACGGTTCAGTTATCGTATACATGGACGACATCATAATTCCTTCCAGGGATATAATCGAGGGCCTTAATAAGTTTTTGGAGGTGTTGAAGACAGCCGCGAAGTGTGGTTTGCAGATTCGTTGGGAGAAATGTCAGATTTTGCAGAGAAGTGTTAAATTTCTAGGCTACGTAGTTCAGAACGGTTCAATAAAACCAACTGAAGAAAAGGTTAGAGCAGTTAAAGAATTTCCCATTCCTACGGATCGGAAAACGTTGCAGAGATTTTTGGGGCTTACATCATACTTTAGGAAGTTTATCGAGAACTATGCAATAATCGCGAAACCATTAACTGACTTGTTAAGGAAAAATGCAACGTTCAAGATTAATGACGAAATGCTATTGGCTTGCAAGCAGTTAAAAGAAGCTCTCATTAGCGCGCCCGTTCTGAAACTTTATGATCAGGATGCAATTACGGAAGTGCATACGGATGCAAGTAAGTTTGGATACGGCGCAGTCCTTATGCAAAAGAGCCTCGACGATCGGGAATTGCATCCTGTACAGTATATGAGTCGCAGAACTAAGCCTTACGAGGAAAAATATCACTCCTATGAATTGGAGGTACTTGCCATCGTCGAAGCGCTGAAAAAATGGAGATTTTATTTGCTGGGATTACCATTCAAGATAGTAACAGACTGTAATGCCTTTAAGCTAACTATGAATAAAGAAGATGTGCCAGCGCGGATAGCCAGATGGGCTATGTTCTTACAGGAATTTTCGTACTTAATAGAGCATCGACCTGGCACTAAAATGAAGCACGTAGACTCACTAAGCCGAATGGCTTGCCTGATAACCGAAAGTAGCCTAACAGTCAGGATCAGAAATGCGCAAGAGAACGATGAATGTACCAAAGCAATTAGAGCGATGCTTGAATATGCCAAATACGAAGACTTTTTTATGCAGAACGGTATATTGTTTAGAGATCCCATTAAGGAACTAATAGTAATACCGGTCCAGTTGGAAGATGAATTGATTAAACTAGCGCACAACCAGGGTCATTTCGGTGTAACAAAGACACGTGAATTAATAGAAAAACAGTATTACATCCCAGGTTTGGCAGCGAAAGTAAGGAAAATCGTACCGAATTGTGTTGAGTGCATTGTCACTGAAGCGAAGTGTGGCAAAAAGGAGGGTTACCTTAACCCTATTGACAAAGAAGATAAACCCCTCGTGACTTATCATGTCGACCACGTAGGCCCAATGGACATGACAAAGAAGACTTATAATTATTTATTTGTAGTAGTCGATAGTTTCTCAAAGTTTGTTTGGCTTTATCCGACAAAGTCCACCGACACTAAGAGTGTTGTCGATTGTTTAGAAAGACAAGCATCTGTTTTCGGAAACCCAAGACGAATCATCTCCGATCGAGGAGCAGCGTTTACGTCAAATGCATTTAAATCATATTGTGAAGAGGAAAATATTCAGCATCTGGTAATAGCGACTGGCGTTCCACGCGGCAACGGCCAGGTGGAGCGAATCCATAAAATAATTATTCCGCTACTAACAAAATTATGTGGAGAAGCATGCCATAACTGGTATAAGCATGTACGTCGCGTCCAAATGATGATAAATTCAAGGTCTACAAGAAGCACCAAGTTTTCACCGTTTAAGTTATTAACCGGAGTAGAAATGCGATTACCAGAGTATCCAGATCTGCGGGAAATACTAAACGAAGAGGCTGCGAGAGATTTCCAGGAAAGTCGAGACGATATCCGAGCAGAAGCTAGAGAAAATATTCAGGCGATACAAAAAGAGAACATTGAGACGTTCAACAGAAAGCGTAAGCCCGAAGTAGAGTATTCACCGAATGAGTTGGTCGCCATTAAGCGCACTCAGTATGGTACTGCACTCAAATTGAAGCCGAAGTTCCTTGGTCCGTATAAAATAATTAGAAAACTGCCACATGGCAGGTATGAAGTTGAGAAGGTTGGTGACCACGAGGGTCCGAATCGAACCAACACAGTGGCCGAATTTATGAAAAAATGGCAATCCGAGCCGAATTGCCGTCAGGAGGGCCGATTGTAGGGTTAATGCCAAAACCAACTATACTTACCATCGCAGAATAACGGACGATCCACAGAGCAAATACAAATACACACAATTATTGAAATAACGCATAAGAACTTACAGAAATGAAACAGAATTAGACAACCTCTTTTAATGACGATTGAACATGAGTACAGTTGAATAGTGGCGAGTGAAGAGTTAAGACGTGAAGAAGTTGCGAAGCAAAGTTAGTTTAATAAGAACTTGCACACCTACTTTAAATATATAACTTCAAATTAATTCTATACCTAAATTAAAACTATATACATATATAAACAATTAAATAAATGAAATAATAATAATTGAATTGAAAACTAAAAGTGTTTAAATAAAGCCAGGTGATCGGGATCCTACATATATAACAAATGAAATAAACTATTGGGGCACCCTTTATTTTATAATTTAGAATATTTATACTGGTTATTATAACGGTCATAGCAATCGATATTCTGGCCTATGATAACTTTGAGCACTTATTAATTTTTATTAAGTTTTGGTATTGGGATCTATAGTGCTAAATTGTTTGCTTAAAATCTAAAAGTTGTACCAGTTACGTTTTATAATACACGTAAAACAATTCACATTTTATTAGGTACCGTTTGATTTTTTTAAATTATAAAAACAGGACTAACCTGTAAGCATAACCTTTAAAATAAAAAAATAAAAAATAAAAAAACCACAAAATCGGTTCGGAGATGATCACAAACAGAAGAAAGCAACTTAAATTAAACAACGGGAATTTTCTATTATAATTATTAATTTTCAAAAATAAATCTTATTTCGTGCTTTTTTCTGTTAACCCGATTAATTATTTCAATCACCGAAATTGATTATTGAGGGTGAAAGCACGTTTGGATGGCCATTTCGCTACCGCTTACTTAGCTCTTCAGGAAACTTCTCACAAAAATTTTAAATAAACTAAAGATTTTTGACCAAATAATAAAGAAAAAGACAAAAATCAAAGTTTAAGCAAAAACAACAATAATCAACTATGATTTTATTTTTCTTTTATCCACTGTATACGGCTTACTTTTTTTCGGCTCTTTTAAACAGGTTAAAGATGATGAAAAATAAAACATCAGGAAACAGTACGATAATTTATTTATATGCACGGGCACTTTGCAATTATTAAATTAAATTAAACAACGGAAATTTTCTACTATAAATATTAATTTTCAAAAAGAAAGAAACGTTCAGAAGAATTGGTAACCTCCTTTATTTTATGAAGTCGGTGATTGTTCGTAACATATATTTCAACTCAAATTTTTCCCAATCTCTTATGTACTCTGCTTAACTAAAAAACACTGCACAGAATTTTAGCAAAAGTTGCCAGTTATTTTCTACCTAACTGTGTTTCTATCTTTCTATTTCTATCTTTGACTATAGATAGTTACACAGCTTTTAGAAATAAAAACTATATAAAATATTTGTCAATTTTATCTTATATATTTTTAGTTTGGATAAATGTTGTTGAAACTGATTCTTTTCAGGTTTAATAGAAAATTTAAACCACCATAATAGTTTTAGCTGTATACTACGTTCATATAACTGCATGAGAGAGCAATATTTAAAAGTCCTTTAAACTATTTTTGTGTACGTAGTTAAGATTATGAGATTGTTCCAGTTTGCTACAACTTTATTATTATAAACATCATTATGTAAGATAATAATAATAATGTGTTTCCCAGCATTTTTATAATGGGCAGTTGATCAAATAATTGATAAGAAAATTCGTAAAAGTAAAGAAAGTAAATATTACAACTTAAAATGTATTGAAAATATTTATTTATGTGAACCAATTTTATTGTATATTAATACTCTCAAACAAAAATTTTTATCACTCCTGCTAATGGATAGTAATGTAAAAGATTATGTAAAAACTAAAATTTCCGATACAAAGTTTAATATTGAGTTCTGTAAACAAAAAACAAAACGCATTCTTAAAAAAGCTTTTCTTTATTGACCCGCTAAAAATTATTAACAAAAAAGTTTCTTCATTAGTTTAATAAAATTTTTTCAAAATTTAATTGAAAACTATGAGAATCAAACTTTAGATAATGAATTTAAAAAGTCCGCCACATAGACTTTAATAAATATTTTAAAAATTTAGAAAATGTTAGGGTGAAGGATTTTGGCGTACAATATCAAAAATTTCTAGAGCGAATAGTGAGTGAGTGTTTCTAACTTTGTCGAAGTTTGCATTAAATTTAATTTGTCTTTCTTGTTCATCTGCAAAAGTTAGGTGTTTTTTTTTAGTATGACGGAACTAAGAATTATAAAAAATAACACTAAAAATTAAATTTTGAGAACAATTTGTTTTTTTTTTTTTTGTTTTCAGTAAACACTGGCAAAGATTTATGAATAATTATGAATAGCGCTATCAAGTTTACTTTGAAAATCAGTCATCAATTCGAGAAACCTATACATGACTTCGTGATTTTATTGGTGCACATAAAAGTCCATCTGAACAAGCCATCCGTCGAGCTGTGGATAGATTACATAACACATACAGGAAAAATGCACCGTTTGGTGTGGTTTACACGCTGGTGGATCACCGGACCTTATTTCTTCAAAAATGAGGCCGTATCTTATGTTACGGTCAGTGGATATCGTTACCGCACCATGATTCGTGTTATTCGTGACAAGTGCTTCATCATAAGCAACCGAGGTGGCCATATTCCCGAAATCGTTTTTTAAATGTTATTAATGATCTTTTGAATAAAAAAATTTTTTTTTACTTTTTTATTTGTGTATGTTATTTTTGTTTAAAGTTCTAATGGGCTTATAAAAAACGCCATTTATAACGAAATATAGAAATAGATTAGCTAACGCCACGTTAGAGGGTATTTTTATATTCTCAAAATTATTTGTTAGTTAACACATGTTCATGCTTTAATTTTAATATTGATACTAAAATTTTGAAAAACTAGAAACCTTTACAGTATTTGAATTTGAAATGTGTGAAAGATTTTCAATTAGAAATAGAATTTTGATTACTTTTATAAAGTAACCCATCTTGATATGTTGGGTTAAAACCAGAAGCCAACATATTTGATCTCAAAGGTACAATGTATAGTTACAATTATGTTTAGTTACATTTTAAAAATGTGTTCGGATAACATTTGTATGTATATTTTTGTTTTAATATCTGTGGTAACCTCATTAACAGTTACAACACGTAAAAAAGAATAAAAAATATTAAACATTTTTTTTTCAATGAATTAAAATTTTCCATGAAAATTTCTAGCACCACTGCTTTTATTATTTATATTTAGTTTATTAATAATCTAAAAGAAATATTTTATTATTTCAAAGCATATTACTCACTGATTTTTCGTTAGTACAAAAGGTGTATACTTTTAGGAGTTTCCATTAAGCTTATTTTCAATAAACATTTTCAAAAGTTTTTGGGACTCACCTAAAAAGAAATAAAAATTAATGTATTAATTAGTTATTTAGTACAATAATTATCTTGTTGTGTCTGTTAAAAAAAAAAACTAGGTGTGGAAACCATTTATTACACATTAAAAATTTTTTTTTTTAAATCAAGGCTAATGAAAAGGTTATGAATTAAATAATTTGTATTTGAATGATGTAATTTTACAAATTTCTTAATTGCTAGAAAAAAAGGCCATAAAAAAATATATACAGGATTTTTTTACAGTAACAGAAGCTATTTTTTGTAGGAAAAAATATGATTCGTTACAACAAAAATTTCTGTTTTTATGGATTCTTTTTATTGCAAAAATTTATCATTTTCATTTTCAAAAAAGAATCAATGAAAACAAGTTACTGCTTGGTTGTTTAAAATGAAGGTTTTCTACACAACTATTCTAGTCTATCAAATCTATCCAGTTAGATTGACTGTTATTTTAAATATTTACAATTTCTGCTGTACATCACATTTAAACAAGTAAGAGTGCTTTAATTTAGCTATGCTGAATCTTATATACCCTGACTTATGTAGCCTGACTTCATAGTCAATATGACCAATACACAATAGTGTGATTGTATAGTCGGTATTACCAGCAACACGGTATAAAAATAAAAGATTCATATTTCATAAAACAAAGCACAAGTAAAGTGAACATTTGACACTTTGTTGTCGTACCGCTAGCCATGTGAAATATCTTTGAACTTTTGTTGTTGTCCTGCTGTTTATGTTAGGCATGTGTGAATTGACAAGAAAGTAGAAACAAACACTCACATATATTTGAATTTCGGCTCACGTCATTTCTATTGGGGGAAATCAATAATAATCGGACAATGAATGACCATGAACAAGTGGATCATATTCCACAAATATTTCCCACGATTTCTTTTAGTTTACTAATAATGGGTTTAAGGGTTATATTATATTTTAAAATTCATGGAGCTGCATCTTAAGCTTCTATTAAATAAAATGTGATAGCAATTCTAACTGCTTATTATTTTTTTATATTTTTATGCGAATGGCGTTTTTAAGCGACAGCACACAACCCCTAGGTAAGAAAATTATCCAACAAGTACATAGGGATCACACGTAAATCCCCTAATCAAATACAACCCTTCACCATCTATGTAAATTTAGTTTAGTAAGGTAACTCCCTTAAAAAAACCAATAATAGGGTGACGAATTAAAAAATAAGAAAAAAAAGTAACTGCTTCATATACATAATTTTACATAAAAATGACACCTACTTTCAACGAGTTAAGCATTTAAAGACCTCTTTAAAAGCTTTAAATTGATACCCTTATTGATATTTAAAAAACATTTGAAAATTTCAAAGGCCTGTAACATAGAAAATATGGGCCAGCCCCAATTTTTTCACTTGTTTTTTTTTCTTAATTTTTAATTCCCTAAAGCTTCATATATTTGTGTATTTGATTAGAATTACTTCATTGTTTCAAATGAAATTAGAGGTAGGCGTTGTGTTTTGCGCGATGCCTCAAACAGCACATCTTTCGACACTATGCCTAATTGATTGGCAATTGCCTCGGCATTATTTGATTTCAACACTAACACGTATGGACAGATGGACATCTCTTAATTGACTTCGCTAAGCATAAGAAGTCAGAATGTCAGAAATGGATATTCTAGAAATTGCAAACGGAATGACAAACTTAGTTTCCACTTTTTGTGGTGAATGGTATAAAAAGAGTAAAGCTGAAAGTCCATACTACGTGTTGTAACCCGTTATGAGCGTCTGTCGAAAAAGTAGGCACAAAGCGTGACATGGTTAACATTGCTTACTACGCAAAATAAGTTTATTTCCGACCTTCGTATGCATCGTTAATGTCATCAATCAATTTGTTTTTTTTTTGATCGTATTAAAATCTTAATAAAATTTTTTTTTTCTATGTAAGTTTACGAATATTTTAAAGCATACAATACATTAAAATTAATCGTTTATAATAATTCATTCGTCGATTACTTTTACATAGCAGGTATTTTTTATTTTTTATTTATTTATTTAGCAAGTGAAATAAAGAAGAAACTTATTAATGAAGTTGTTTGAAGGTCTTTGTTGCCCTTAATATTATGTATGCAAAAACTCAATGCACTCCAAAATCTTTTTATGTAAGTGTTTCACTTTTCTTCATTTTTGCAAAATTAATTACACAAAAAAAAATTGATAATTAGGAGCATAAAAGATTTTGCTGGTAATTTGAAGGTAGAAAAACAATAGAAAAAGTATAAAAATCATGAAAATCATTCAAAGTGATAATGCATAAAACATATTTCTCTAAGTATAACAGCGTTAAAACCAATAAGAGAGTTATTTTAGTTTTAATTTGGACAAAGGTTTCTTGATGAGCTGGCCTAAGCAACCGGCGAAATCGAGATACCCGCTTTTCAAACAAATAAATAAATTGCACTTTTATTTTAAAATGTTATAGGATATAAGCATAATATAAAAAGTTTTATAATTTGTCAAAATTTATACCCCTATTACGGTTTACAACTTAACTCAGTTTGGTCACCTAAAAGACAACTTAACTTTTTTGGTTGTAATTGTTACAGCTGCTACGGATGAGTTGTAATTTTTTTTTAAACTTTTGTTAACCGTATTAACACATACTTTTAAACGGTAATGCCACAACAAAGTTGAAACACAATAATTGATAATACCAAATTTCAAAATTTCAACTAAGGTAGAGATGAGTTGTAAACCGTAATAGGGGCATTAAACTTACATATATTTTTCCTTAAATCTCACAATATGATAAATAAAAATATACAAGCGAAGAAAGTTAACAAAGTGATACCCGAATACCCGGTCATTGACAAAAGTTTTTTTTAATCGGTAACTGTGCTTATTAAAAATACTAAATGTTATATAATATTCATTTATGCCAAATACAGCAGTTTTACTTAATGTAGTCGTGTTTTAGTAATCCACCCGCAAATAGTTTTCAATTATTATTGAAATCAACTTTGCCAAGGCACTAGATGAGCTAGAGAAAATTTAAATACGCCAACCGCCCACACATAGTGCCGAAAATTTTGCTATTTAAAACCAGCAAGATCGGTCCATGTCCTGCCTCTAATTTTTCCTTTCTTTTCAACTTTTGTTTGTTTTCGGCAGGTGGTTGTTGTTTATGTTAAAAATTTCTGAAAAAGGTGAGAAAACTTGGCGAGCTTTCATCTGATACAGCAACCTTCTCATTTGCTAAGTTGGGACAACAACCCTAAGCAAATCTTAAAATTAAAAAAAGGTATATTTTGACAAAAAAAAATAACTATATGGTAGGAAAGCATTTCTCGCGCCGATTTTTATTTAAACTATTTAGTGGGAAATCTGCAATATGATACATTTGGTTATACTAGTACCTGTATGATGAAGGGTATTTAAGACTCATCAAATCCGAGTACAGCCTATTACTTGTTTTACCTAATTTTCTCTTTTAAAAAACTTTGATTAACTATTTCTGTTTCTGTTTTTCTTATATAAACTCTCTGAGGTATTTATTTATAATAATTATCTGAAGATTACTTTAGTTGTAGAAAGAAGGAGAACAAAAATAAATCTTAATTTTTTTCTTAAAACCCCATCACATCAACTTTGAGTCTTACGCCTCGATATCGTTGAACAAAAGAATTATATAAGAAAGTATTTAAAGGAGCTTAAATATTTATAATGCGTTTAATTAGCGTTAAAATATGCTTACGATTTCCTTTTTCTTCATTTAACTTCCTGGCTTTGCATAATTGCAATACCTTTACTTTTGTTATTTTTCCTTCCTGATGGAATATTAATAAAACATTTATTAAGCGATTATAAACCCTTTTCTTTATTCATCTTCTATTCTTTACATTATTTATTTATTTTACATAATTCCCAATAGGTTTGAGAACAAGGGAAAGATAAAAGGATAAAAATACAAAAAAAAAATGAAATAAATAGAAATACGGGGGTTTCCTGTTGGTATCCTTTAAATACCGTTTACATAATGAATACACTTTTTTTAAATATGTATAAAAGCAAATAAAAAAAGTAAATAAAAAACACAAACAATTATTATTAAAATTCTACAAAGAAAGTTTTTTAAAAGAATATTAATTTATCGTCCATAAGTATTATTACAATAAAATATAAAAACATAATAACATTTGGAATAACAATTAGGAAATTATGCCAAAGTCTATTGAAGGTAAAAATATTAAACTGCCGCCCTGTAAGACATCATTAAAAATACATAATTTTTCTAAATGACACTAGAGTTTAAGGGAGTGAGTGAAAATACTTGTTAGTAATTAAAAGATTCAAATCTCAAACAAACATAAAATTTTGTTATTATTTAAAATATTATTTCTAGTTGATTTTTTTTAAAGCTTTGTAGTCAACAACTAAAGCTTACACATACTTATTTTGAAAAAGTAATTAAAATAAAAGAATTACAAATTAAAATTATTTAAATAATAAAATTAAGATTCGTTTTTCTTTGATGACTTTTAAAACTACAAATTTTAAGTTGTTAAACTCATGAGTAGAAGTTCATACGAATATTAAAAAATAAAATTTTCAATAAATGAAAAAATGTTCTTTACTTTTCTTTTTTCTATTAGTTTTAATTTAGTTTTAATTTGAGTATAAATATTTGCAATTTTTAAGTGTCTATACTCCAGGAAAAAATTAAAATTTTATTAAGAAATTTGTTTTAGAAATATATTGAGGATGAAATTGTAAACTTTGGTGTACATTCAATACGAGTGATTCGATTTTTCAATTCAACTTAGGAAATCAAAACATTTTATTCGTTTCATATGAACTGACACAACAATTTAAGACCTTAAATTTTTTATTAGTTTTATAATGAATTCTATTATAGTAACGATTTTATAGTTAAACAATCTAAAGAATTTTTATATTCGAGTTAATCGCTTGAGTTGAATAACCTAGTATTCCCTATAAATTTTTTTAATCATGGTATCGGGTATAAGACTTACATTGCAGTATTTAGTTTAAGGTCTGAATTAAGGCCTGCAAAAAGCCACAAGAAATCATGTACTGGTTGAGTTTTTGCGATATACCACCATGCCTTGACTGAAAGACGGAACGAAAAATCTATAGATATATATATTAACCTCATCAGGGCCTGCTCCCCCAAGAAATCTTCGGATACATACTAAAAGATGTTGACTGTTTTTCATCACTATGTGCTTATCCTTGCAGCAGGGGTGCCAGAAAATTTTGACCAGAAATGGGCATTTTCCACAAAAAAAAACGCCTTTATCGGCACTTCAATTTTAAAAAATCGGCAAGTTAAAAGAATTTTGAATACAGTAAAACAGATTTTTATTAACAAAAAGTATCAAATAATTTATAATTTTTAAAGATTTACAAGATTTACGTTTAAAATCAAAACGTTTTAATATTTGAATTGCTAGTTTTACATAAAAATTGATGCAGTTAATTACAATTTTGTATATTTCGTTTTTGTTATGATTTAATTTTTTAGCCAATGAGCCCAAATACACCTCATCAAATTAAAAAAAAAATTCTTTCTTTTCTCATGAAGATAAATCCCTTTAAATAAATTTAATCGATTTTTATAATAGTTTTTGCTGAATGGATTTGATCGACCGTAGCAGCAAATGAAAAGTAAATTTTTAAGGCTTTCTGAAGTATTTGATACACAAATTTAAATATCTCTTAAAAAGAGTTTTAAGTTCTGAAGGTAATTAAAGGCAAGCATATAATGCAAGCGAGTGTCAAATATAATATAATAAATAAATCTGGAATATCGTTTTTTTTTAAGTTTTGCAATTAAATTATTTTTTGTCTGCCATAACGGCACCACCGAATCCTATCAAATTTGACTTGTAGTTTTCGTAATTTTGTGTAAAATAGTCTACAATTAACTTGTAAAACCTTTGGCATAACATTTATCAATCAATATATTTTAAGTTTTAAACATATATGTCCGTAAAACCAAATACAATGACAAGATTCATTCACGCTAGCGAGAACTTTTTATTTTTTAGCAGCTCACATACAGTTAAGAACTGTTTTTTCAAACGACTTTTTTGTAGCAGCAAATAATCCTAACCCTCTTTCCCGTAGTAGAAGTGCTGACTTATTAATAAATTATTCTAAATCAATCAATGTTACAGTGCTTATAAAAAAATCGGCATTTTTGGAGCCAAAATCAACAAATCGGCACTTTGAAAAATTAGGGCGAAAAATCGGCAAAATACCGATAAATTTGAAAATATGGCAGGATTGACTGGAAGTTATAACTTCTGAAACATAACACAACAAGCCTTCCAAATATGCTCTAAAGTTTTTTTTGTCGCAAACATGAAATATATAACGACCGCTGCTTTAAATCTCTAGCCTTTTGAGATGATTCCTCAATCTGCATTGAACACTTTCAGGTAATTTTTATTTAGAGACATGAGAGCTTCAAAGTGATTTTGAACATATTTCCCAACAACCGGCTTCACATGTCTTAATCCGGGAAAGCTAGGCCAGTGGTATTCTTGACCTTTATCCAGATATTATTTATTGTATTATTTGGTCAAAGTCCATGGAAAAACTTGAGCCAGACCATGGTTGTACTTACTGAATTTCTGAACCTGTATGATCTTTTTTATCTTCCCCCGTATGTCGAGAAACTGCTTACCATTCTATTCTTAAACGGCATTGTCAACGAACTCATAAAGACTCATTTGGACCAGTATACTGAAGTCTGCCCCATACTTTCTTTTTACCTTTTGTTCACCGCATCAGCGGGTTGCATTGGAACACATTTGCGTTTAGGCAATAATGAAAGCTTCCTTTGATAAACATGACAGGGCCTATCTGTGGTCTTAATAATATTTCGTTTGGCAGCTGCCTTTATTAGAAACGGCAGAGATGTAAACGGCAGAAAGGTAAAAACAGAACTTCCACGGCCGCTGTAGGACATGTCTTGACTGAGCTGAGATTTTTATTATACACATACTTTACCGTGTCAACTGTTGAGCCCAGACATTTCGACCAAAACTTTTATTGCCATTAAGCGACTGCAAGAATATGTTTATTTTAAACAATCTTATGTAAAACAGTCATCCTCGAACTAAAAAAAACCATGAAAGGAACACATTTCGTTAGATTTCTTTAACAATTTTACAATTTATTTTAAATTTTTTCAGGGCTATTTTATGTACAAAGCTCTATTCATTATATTTTATTCACATAATGAAACTAAAAGCATGGACAGCCGATGGTACAATTAGTCATTAATTAGTAGTTGTAAAATTAAACTTAAAATCTTATCTTATCTTATAAAATAAAAATATGCAGAAAAACATATTTTTATGCCACAATTGAATTAATTTTTTTTTTTTGCGTATTACAACCATTCAAATATAAATAGACAATTACATGTTTATTTAGCATTATATGACTGGACATGTGTTCAAATGTTGAATTGTCGACAAAACAATACACTTTTTCGTTATTCGTAAAGTGTACTTAAAATAATACAAACTGCACTTCACATCTAAAATTTTATCTATTTTACTCAACAGATTGTAATGATAAATTAGTTAGAAATTTATCCATGTCAGTCAAACAATTCTAGATACTATTTGAAATCAATTTATTAAGGAATGAAAATGAAGTTAAATTGATTGAAAAATTGGGGTAAAATAAATGCCAACAAACAGTTGTGACATGTACAAATGACACTTAATAAACACTGTGTGTTGTTTTGAGAGGGTAAAATACAAAGGGAAATAAATTGTTGTTTTACTTTTGATAAAAAATTAAGAGTGTTCAGGTACATGTGTACCGAAAAATACACTGTGCAACGTGAAAGTTAGTGAGTTAACAACCAATATCTTTTAATATATGTATATTATCCATTAGTATTTATAATTATGTATAACTGTCATAACATGTAATACTAATTTAATAAAGTTTTACTTAAAATTTTATATCTTGACAGTCGAGTCGACAGTTTCCATGCATGATTCCCTTTCATGTCATTATTTTTTAACGCTTAGCAATACAATATGTCACATTTTGTTAAATACGGAAAGCAGTAGATCAGCAAATTTAAATACACCAATCGATTAGACATAGTTTCGAAAGAGATTCTATCAAAAAGCAGCAGGATCGGTCCTGCTCGAGCAATAAAGTAACTCCAATCAAAAAAAAAAAAAAAAAAAAAAACAAATATAAATATAAATATAAAGGCGATGGAGAATTGTAAAATAAGAAAAAGGCATCAAGTAAAAAAATTGTTGTCCGCCCATATTTTTTGAGTTATTGACCTCTGAACTTTTCATAGAAAAGTACGATTGTGCACCATATTTTTTTAAAATATCAATATCGATATCATTTAAAAGCGTTTGAAGAGATCGTTCGGGATATACTTAAATTTTTTTATTTTTTTGCTTAACCCATTAAGAGCCGATAGCATTTTTATCTCAAATTATTTATAGTAAATATTTTTTATTTTTAAATTATCAGTCACCTCAATATTTTATTTTTTTTTATTGGAGCTGCTTCACTAACTGGATTTACATATATGGAGAAGGATATGTAGGATGTCCATCTGTCCGTCCGTGTTTGTGTTGAAATCAAGTTTGCCTCGGCAAAAAAAAAAAATAAATAAATATGTCAATCGATCAGATATAGTCTGTAAAAAGGTGCTATTGAAAATAAGCATGATCGGTCCATGTCCTTTGAGGCAGCAATAAAAATACCATGCCTACCTCTTATTTGTTCATGTCATTTGAAAAAAATAAAGTAACTCAAATCAAAAGAATAAATATATAGGGCTATAGCGAATTAAGAAAAAAACATCAGGTAAAAAAAACTGGTGCTCGCCTATATTTTCCGAGTTAGGGCGCTCTAAAATTTTAACATTTTTTAAAATATCAATGTGGGTACCATTTTAAAGCTTTTGAAGAGATCTTTAAGGAAATGCTAAGATCTTTAGAAAATGCTTAAGTCATTTTGAGCCGACGGCAATTTAATGTATAATTATATATATATATATATATATATGTACGTCTAATATATATGTACCAAATTTATTTTATTATTTTTATTCCCTGCCACCCCAATATTTGCTTTTCTAATTGGAGTTAAATAACTAAACTAGATTTACATTGATGGTGAAGGGTAAAAAAGATTCGGCATAGCCGAATGTAGCACTCTTACTTGTTTTAATTACTTTTATAATTACTGAAAAAATGAAAAAAAAAAAATATTATTTTTATTTAAGCTTCCTACGAATCTTGCCAAGACAAGAATGTAGTCTTGCTTGAAAATAAAACAACACAAATTATAGTTCATTTAAAAAATTTAAAACTGTTATTGTAAAAGTTAAAACTGTTATTGTTTTTATTTTTTAAAAACTTTTTTGTAACAAAAAATATTATTGTTTTAAAAAATTTTAAAGCAATTGTCCCTTATTCAATAAAAACATCCAATATGAATTGATAGGACGGAATTAAACTGGAATATCCTAGACACAACACAGTGTTGTAAAGGCAAAATAAGTTCGAAAAAATATATTTTCGAGAGGCTTTGCAAAACACTGGATTTGAGCAAATCAAATTTTTTGAACAAAATCACGTCCATGGAAACGAACTATTAAACTTAAATAACTGCTTTAAATAAATTTAATTATTGCTCTTTTAATCATGCCATATTTTCCAAAAGAACTTATAAAATAATTTATAAAATTTATTATGCGATCGCAAGAATTATGTTTAACAGACTTTTCCAAAGTGTTAAATTTAAAGATGGTATAAAAACGAACAGTTGCTTGCTACAGCAACAAAAACAGTTTAAAAGTACTGATAACTTTGTAAGCTGTATTAAACAACAGACTGTTAAAAATGTATATTTTTCTCTTGTATTCTTTTTCTACTTAAGCAACAAAGCTTTATAACAAACATGAAACCTTGCACATTAAGCTGATGAAAATTTGTTAAAAAAAAAAGAACACAATAACTTTTTTTTTATTAAACAAACAAGTAACATTCAGTGTGTGAAAAAGTTCTTGTATCTATTAGAAAGGAAATTGTTGTTCTTACTGTTGTTGTTTGTAGTAAGTTGAAAAACAAAACATATTTTTTTAAACATACTTTGCTAAACTACAACTTAAAGTGCCTGATGCATGTACCGATGCGTTGAACACGTACAAAATAAACACAACATTTATGCTTCATGTGAATTTTGTTGATGCTTCTCTTCCTTTGTTAAAAGGTGTTCTTACCAGTAATTGTTGAAATAGCAGACTCAAGAAATTACACAATCCTTGAATAAAACTTTAAAAGCTAACAGTAAAAGGTGTTAGTGGATAAAAGAATGTACTTGGACGTCTGATATTACCACTTGATGAAAACAAAAAATTTAAAAATCATGCAAAAGACATCGAAGCAAAAGCTAAATTTAACAATATAAACTACTATTGTGTCATGTATGTTTTCATTTTACCTTGATGGCAGTGGAGTCTTTTTATTAAAATGGCAAAATAAAATTATTTTACTATACGACAGGATTAAATGTTATTCATAAAATTTTTAGAAAATGGCTTTTTTTAGTCTCTATGCAAATTCAAATATTGTTTAAAAATATTATAAAAATGTTTAAAGCAAAATTGAAATAAATCTGCAACCATAAAAATTGCTGGCTGTTGTAAGCAAGAGACTCAGGCAAAATTCTATTACTGAAATTTTGTTATTTTCCAAACATATACTTTTATGTATTTGAAAACATTTTTACGAGACCTTGTTTGTGTTATTGGTATTCGAATAAAATACATAATTTACAACAAGCATTTGTTTAGCATGTGTATTTTTTATTTTTTAGGCACTTGTACACTTGTGCAAAGAAAAAGAATAAAGTAATATCCTGAGATATATTTTGCTGTGTTGCCAGATTGTGAAATTTTTCATTAGTAGCAAATATTTTGAACAGGATATTAAGGTTTTGCACTTAGTTAGTTTTATATTTTTTAAGCTAAATGCCAGTGTAGTTTCTCCAATGAATAAATAAAAAGTTAATTTCCACACCAGTGGCTGCCTGCCTCTTTACTAAATACAAGATCATGAGCATGAGTTCACATCCTAATACAACCTTGAGAACAAGGAACTCTTTTGTTAAGGAGCCGCTGGTTAAGTTCTTTAAAATGCGAATAAATGCAAAACAACAGCCCCAATTCTCAGAATCTTGCTTAATATGCTTCTATATTGGAATATCAGCCAAAATGGTTAAGATGCCTGTTTACAAATATAAACTAGCAAATCACTGCCCAAAACATAATAGAGCTTCAAAAAGTGGGGAAATTAACAAAATAATGACAGTGTGAAAGTCGTGGCTAAGTTCGTTAAAAGGACTTGTTTGGAAAACAGTTGATACTAACTTTAATTCCAATCCGAGATGAGTTGTGTTGTGTTCCAAGTGGCTCTTTTATTTAAAAAGGCGCTTAAGAAGATAAAATGTATTGAAAGTCTTTTCAGAATCAAAGTGCTTTGTGATGTCGATGCCTGCATAAGTTTGTTAAAAAATGGGCCGTGAGGGCACAGTGTAAGAAAAACCAGACAAAGGCTACAAAAACAAAGTAGCTAAATGAGGTGCTAGTAGTTGCAATTAAAATAGTGCTTACCTGTGAAAAAGTTAATAATATGAATCCTTCAACTGTAATCGCAGTTTTATTTCTTTTATTTCTAATTGTTATTTGCAAAACACTTTTTAAAATTTGAGATGTATTTTGAAGAAAATTTTTTTATATATCTTACATGGGAGTAGTTAATTAGATGGACTAATTAATTGATGATTTCATTCGCATTGAATGATAAATAATGCTAATAATTTTTTTAGCATTATCATTATTTTTACTAATGGCATTGCTTTTTAATGAAAAGGTTTTATTGGTAATTAGTTAAAAACCAAAATCATTACCATTGACTAATGATTAAATGATTTAAAATCATTATCATTAATGAAGATGTTCCTTGTCGCTGTACACTAAATATACATCTTAAAGCATAGAAGAGCAATATTTTCAAATAGCATTTAGATCAAGAAAATTTGGTGAAAGATTTATGTTTTAACTTTCTCAGGAAAATGAGACACCATTGGAATCTTTTTTGTTTTCGTGTAAATTATAAAAGCTGCTACTTGTGGTTTTAGGTGACTTCAGATCTTAGACATAAAGTTTTACACCTATCTTATTTTAAAACGATAAATTTAAAAAATTTTTAAATACAGATCTATTCACAAGTGTTAAGATTTATTAATTTATGCATAGTTTTTTTTTAAGTTTCTGTGATCAAAAGCTTTGTGTTTTATAGAAACAATTATTTTTGATTCAATTGTAATTAGTAATGAAACGATTACATTGATAATTCATTACCATTATTTAAAACAATTATAATTTAAATAAGATCATTAGCATTAAATGGTAGTTAAATTTTTTTTTCATTGTCATTATTTCAAACAATGCTACTGAAATTTCAATGGCAATGAAAAAATCGCAAGTAAAATATATAATGTACATACATTTAAAATTCTGATAACTAATAGTTTCCTTTTATTTTGTTAAAATTATTCAGTTTGCCATTTAAGGCAGGCGAGTAATATAAAAAAGTTGGCAAACATTTACTTCAGTTTACAGGTAATAAAATTTCATCTTTACTAGAGCTCTTTATTTACAGAGAGAAATAATTTAACAATTATTATCGGCTGCTATCCCTTATATCAAAATTGATTTAAAAAATTTATGCATTTAAGGTGATTCTTTCAAGGGGCACAAAAACAATCACCGGCAACATTTTTCTGGTGCAAAAGAAAACCACTCTGAACATTATGTATGTATGTGTGTATGTATGTATGTACATGCAGAAAATATAAAATATTTACAAATTTATAACAGCTGTTTCCCTTTCTATGTTAATTTGTTTTGAAAAACAAATTTACATATAAATTGACAATTTTATGAAAACAATTGTCTAAAAAAGTTGTTGGAAAATTTTTTTTCTAAAAATTAATTTACAATTTAATTACAAATAATAAATACATTTTTATGTTTAAAATTCAAAAAAAAAGTTGAATTGTGTAACTTACAGCGTTATATTTTTCCACTTATGCATACAAATTTAAGAGGGACAATACAAAAAAAAAATATTTTAAAGCTTGTAGATGTGCTTTTCTATGACCCTCAATGAAAAATTGTAGTTTTGTGCAGACAAATTTTTAAATAAACGGATACATATGTGTATTGATATCGATAGGGGTTTCGCAACGAATTATTGCAGATAAAATTTACCCTTTTTAAGCTAATTACTTAGGATTTCTAACAGAAATAACATGTTAGTTGTATTTTGTGATCGAATATTAATTATAGCCATTTTTATATTAACAATGTAAAAATTGTTTTCGGTTTTTTCGCAAGATATTTTTTTGTGAACAATATGCACCTACAAATTGGATTTCATTCGTTCGCGTGTTTTTAACCAAAAACACTTTATTATAGAAAAAAAAACGATCTTTTTCCGTTAGTTTGCGAACGAATATAAAAGAAATAGATGTTATACCCTGTTGTATATCTCCTAGGCAAGGTAGGCAAAAAGTAAGCAAACCATATTTTTTTGTTCGCTACTAACTAATTTTTTGTTTTTCTCATCCCAATTTGCAAAAATTCTGCAAAAAAAATGCATAGCATAATAATTTGTAAAAACAACTTTCAGAATGCTTTAAGTCATAATTATAATTTGTAATTATTATATACCCAGCAAAAAATTAGACATTATCTTAAAAAGTACTTGCCACATAATGACTTACTTTTGTGATTGCCATATTTTGTTACTCGCTTACAAAACACATTACATTAGTTTCCAAAAAAGGAAGTATTAATGGAACTAGTTTTTATGTTAAAAAAAACTACCGTACTAATGGTACTCATTATTTCCTACAATAATTAATGTAATCGATTCTCAGTAATTGATTATAAAAGCCTCATGCCTTGATAAAATCATTAAGTTGGCAATCTAGTTGGGAAGTACTTCCGCCATTAATACTTAATTCCACACTCGATTACCTTTTCAAAATTTTTTTGCTGGGTAATTATATATATTCATACAAAAGTAATTAGGATATAATTATAATATTATTTATTATATTATGCTTCTATCCCATAATATTTTCAAATAAAAATGCAATTTATTTGTTGGTTAGAATATAAAAAATAAAGATTTCCTGATAAGCTTCATATCGTATCCTTCATATTAGCATAATTTAATAAATGGTATTATAAAAACTCCCAAAATAATTTTACAAATAAATAATGATCACATTTGATCGAATAACCGGACTTGCTTCAGATATTCAATATTTATAATTCTTTTTTCATATTTATAATTATAAACATCGCAGCAAAAAAATTAGGCATTACCGTAAAAAGTACATGCTACATAATGTCTTACTTTTGTGATTCCAAATTTTGTTAATCACTTACAAAACACATTACATTAGTTTGCAAAGAAGGAAGTAGTAATGGAACTAGTTCTTTAAGTTAAAAGAAAGTACCTTAAAATACATTCTACTGATTATCATTATTTCCCGCAATAATAAATGATAATAAAAGTGTCCTGCCTTGTTAAAATCATTAGACTTTTAATCTAGTTGGGAAGTCCTTTCGACAAAAATGCTTAATTCCAAAATCGTTTACTTTCTCTAAAAATTTTTGCTGGGTTATAATTATAACAATTATAATTATGATTAAAACCATAATGATCTTCTTTAGCAAAGATCATATAACTCCATCATTGTGTGTAACGTACCGCGGTTTATTTCAAAAACGTTATTAGCAAAAGCCACTCGAAATTCCTTAAGATGCATGTGTTCTCCACGTAATTACTTTTTATTCAAGCTCTCATGTTTTATGCTGCCCGATTATGGTTTACTGCTGCACAGTATCACATTAAAGAGTTACATATAGCCCAAAATAAGCTGTTAAAAATGATACATAACCTGCCTTGGCATTATTATACTGTACTGCTTCACTCTTTCGCTCACATTGAACTTGTCAACGCACGAGTCCACATGCTTAATACAAATTGAGAAATGAGATGTCGTAACTCTAAGTTTATCAATATCAATGAGCTGACCTCATCATAATTTTATATATTTAACTTTAGTATTCTTTTAGTTAAAACAAACAATGATTCGAAAGGATTTTTGGAATTTTTTTTTCCTATCTAAAATAATATTAAGCTTAAATGCAAATAAATTAACGCACATTGTTGTTATGTAATTAAGCAGAAGAGGAAAAAAAATCCTAAACTCTTAAACATTGTTAAATAACTTCTTACTTATATTTCAAATTAATAATTACTATTTTTTCTTTCAATGCAATGGCAACGCATATACTAAAAATTAGAGTCTGGCTTTAATAAGGCTATCGACCCAGTTCACAAGTTTTTTAAATAACTGAGCATTACTAATATTTTTACACTCCTAAATAAAAAAGCGTATAAGCGATAGTGCAAAAAAATACAAAATATGTGAAAGTTTGATTTTGTTTAGAGGCATTGTAACCCACATCTTTGAAAATGAAGGCAGCAAATGTTACTGTTGATCATCCATATTGATGTTCACAACAACACATGTATCATAGTAGTGAACTACATTGGATGGATGTACTAATACTTCCAACAACCTTAAAAACAACTGATTTTCTATTTTTTTTTAAATTTAACTTGAATGTTAGGCAAACATTTTAAAAATTATATGCAAAAATGTCCTGTAGAAATTGTCATATTTTTCTTTTTTTAACTAAATATGAGTGGTATGAAAAATGTTGATAAAGGCTGGTTTAAAATAAAAAGAAAAATAGCTAAAAGGTTTTGTAAGCACAAGGAATTTATTTACCGTTCTTATTAAATGTATTTTACTTTTAAAACACTTTTATAAGTACTTTTTAGGATTTTCATCTATATATTTATGTTATTTACTGATTTTACATTTTCTTTAAAGTAATAGGTTAAAGAAATAGCCAAGCATAAATACGATTATATAAGCCGAAATATGTAGGTAATTTTACGAAAAATGTAAAAACAAATTTTAGTAAAAGAGCAATACTCGTATAACATTTGTAAAAGCGCGAACAAAACCTTAATAATCAAGCAGTGGTTTCAATAAAAATATTATTTTGTTTAGTAGTTCAAAAAGAATTCAACGTTAAAAATCTTTAACTTATCAAAAACTTTTTAAAATTATATAAGAACGACTTTTGGCTGTGAAATAGAAGCAATACTTTATTGCACTGTATATGAACATAATATTACTGCATTCATAAATATCAAGAGATTTATGTGCTGGTGCACACTAACTCACACATACGAACATGTATATGTGCCATGAATTCAAAATAGTTTAAATGTAAAAGGATGTCATATGCACAATAACTTTTACGATAATAAATTGCAAAATGAATTTTTTCTATATGTGTGTCGCTATGTGTTTATATAAAATTTAGAAGGTTTTTAGTTTTTTTTTCCTTTTAAAGAAAACTGGATTTTTTTATGTTATTGTTTTTGTTTTTGTTGTTCTTCTAACCACAAAATATTTTATAATGGAATTTTCTTAATATTAAAATTTTTTCACATTTTCACTGTTCGTACGTACAAATTCATCATCAACATCTGAAGAGCCATGACGCTGCATGAATATTTTGTATTATAATTTAGAAATGGCGGTAAGAACTACCACATCAAGGATGATGATGAGTGCAAAAAAATGTATTTGACATTCTTTATTTTGTTGTAAATTAAATACGCATATTTATATGAAAGATTCCACAAGTGATTTAAATATGTTTTTTACGATAAAATTTATATGGATTTTTTCTTATATTTTATATATCAATGTTCAGGGACAAGGAAATTGGTAAGGAAGAATTTTAACATAAAAGAATTTTATGACGCCTAAGTTATACCAGCAGCTATTGTGAAGATGTGTTAAAGCTTAGAAAATTAATCATTTTTCAAATTCCTATATATTTTTTTTCTTAATGCTATTTCATTTGTTGTTAGACTAACTAAGTGTACATTTGTGAAGGATGTCTAAAAGGTTTTGCAAGTTATTAATTTTTGCAAAGGAATAAGTTTATTTATTAATTGTTTGAGTGAGAAAACGCTTTTCTTTTTTCTTTTTTTTTTTAATTTTTTCCCTGACCAGGATTTGAACCATCGATCTTATAAACCAATGAAATTTTACTTTATTTTCGGCTTTTTGGTTCTTTTTATTTTAATTTCTAAGCATTTTTAGAAAGAAAAATTATTTACAAATGTACGCGGACGTTTTCCAAAGAAAACAAGAAAAATTAGACGCTAGCAGAATGAAATGCAGCATTTTCTGGACCGCCACATCCTTCATCAGCATTCTTTGCATCTATCTATCTTATGTTATGTACATCGTAAACATCATCTATTTAATGTTAATTTGGTGAGACGAAGTTCACACACAACTTAAAGCTTTTTTCTTTGTCGTTCTCTTTGTAACTCGTCTTGAACATTTGTTGTTGCTTTTTGTGCTAGCAATTTGATAGCCACAAATGCAACTTTTTATTTTTAATTATTCATACTTGTTTGCTCACAACATTATAGACACTGTTTCAGTATCATATTGACTTTTTATGAGTTAAGTATGAATGTAAATACGCGGTGCCTAGCGTTTGTTTTAATTTTTAATTTTCACCCTGACCAGGATTCGAACCATCGATTTTATAAATTAATGAAATTTTACTTTATTTTCGGCTTTTTGGTTCGACGAGTCCGCATACATTTGTAAATAATTTTTCTTTCTAAAAATGTTTAGAAAATTAATTAAAAAGAACCAAAAAGCCGAAAATAAAGTAAAATTTTATTAATTTTAAAACTCTTTTCTCTTATTGGACTTTACATGATGCTTATATGTAGCTTATGAAAATTAAATTTATATACATATATATAAATATACATATATACAGAAGTTTAATCAGTGCCAATTAAACAATATTTCGGTAGATAATATGTGGTTTAAACACCTCGGTTCAGCATGCCCTACCGATCATGAAAAAAATAAATAATTGAGTAGATATTTCATTCGCTTCTAAGAGAAAACGTCAGTAAGACTGTGTAGGCCATTTCAACTTAAACAGTTATTAAAAAAAAGTGTATTATGATGGTCGCTACAGCTATATTTTATAGAATAAAACTAAAAATTAAAAGATTTTCCATAGCGATTTGATTTTTAGAAATATGGCAGCATCATCCAAGCCGTTGTTTTTTATCTATACGCAGGGTATAAGTTACTACATATGCCAGCTATAACAACAAGTAAAAAACTTAAAGTAAAGACCAAAAAAAAAAAACATTAAAGGGCGCCTTACACATGCAGTAACTTTACGCGTGTACAATGAACCAAAAATTTAACGCAGTACAATAAAATGGAGTGTAGATTTAAAGAAAATTACGTCATTATACAACTAGCAAATTCTTTAACTTATAAGATAAATGTTTTTTTTTTTTTGTTAAACAAAAAATAATTTAGAAATAATACAATTCTCGCCTCATTAAAATAAATAGTTAAATAAATTATTAATTTAAGTAATTTTTTATAACAAATAGTTCACATAAGAAAATGAATAATACCTTTATTAGCTAAAAAGCTTCAAGGAAATCTCAAAAAGCATTGATTTGGAAAATATTCCTATTTCTAATAACTTGTAATTGAAGTATTGCAAAACATTAAGTTGCGACTTTTATATTCATTAGAGGCATTACAAAGAAAAATAAAAAAAAAATATGTACTACAGGTTTCATCAAATTAAATTTTTAAAGAAAATATAACTTAATTTAACGAATTTTAGCACAGATTTTATTATCGTAGTGTTTTTTGATATTTTCTTTTTCATCCTCTTTCAACTGTATTAAAGAGCCGAAAAAAGTCAGCCGTATACAGTGGAGAAAGAAAAATAGAATTACTGTTCATGATTGTTGTTTTTGCTTAAACTTTGATTTTTGTCTTTGCTTTCTTGTTTGCACAAACATTAAAGTACCCGTGTCTTTAATTTAATATTTAATTTTACTATTACATATTAATTAACAATAAATTATTCTCTCCATGGCTATTTTTACGAAAAAAAAAGGATTCTATATTGGAACCAAGGTTCTAAGAAACCTCCTCACAAAATTTGTTTAAATGCATCCAGTAGTTTTTACGTGCTGCAAGCACAGACAGACATACAAAAATTCCGAAATTGGTGTTCAGTATCGATTACTATCTACACCAGCTACATAATTTTCTAAAAATATTTCATGTACAGAAATGATCCCATTACAGTTTTATTATTTGTATAGATATAAAAATTCCATATGGTTACTCTGTCACTTGAAAATTATCTTGACATAATTGTCAGTTAAAAATTCCATGCCTGATTCAATTCCATTTTTTCTTTAGACAATAATAAAATGAAAAAAATTGACTGCTCCCAACCAATACAAGTGACAAACAATACAACAGGAGCTTGTGAATTGAGCAAATGCTTTTCAATATACTTCAAAAAATCTTTTTGAAAAGTATAATCCTTTTTGTTTATATTTCAGTATAGTCTTCTGGTATTTTCAGTGTAATTAAAAACGTAAACGAGAAGTGTTTGCCACGAGCAGAATATTACTCATTTTATTTTTTGAAGTAAGACAACTTTTTAACCATTATTTTTATCGTTATAAGAAAAAGGGAGGAATAAATTTAGCATATACTTTTTAAGTATGATATTATATATATAAAAGAATAACAAATTAAAAACAATGAAGAATGTGCCTGTAATAAGAACTTTATACGAGTATAAAATTTACTTATAAAAATTTTGTTGCATACAAGATTTTACAAATTCCTCAATGAAGACGCCACCTCCAATAATCGGCCCTCTTTTGGAGCAATCCGTATATTTACAGAGTGCTCGAGACTGCAGAAAGTGGCCCTTCGTCAGGTCAAAGAGAATTCCAGTTGTAAAAGAGGGTTTTGGAGTGCAGTAATCAACCAGATCATATCCGTGATCCGTAGTAGGCTAGCATGTCCTAAAGATCTTTGGTTTAATGTAACTGCCGTTCTCAGTAACACCATATTGGCCATAAGATTCACGGACAGTCAGTTGAGAATGGCAAAAGGCGCCTATGTAGACGTTAATCTAATGGCCCCAGCCATTTAGACCATACCATACCGCGTTGCATTTTCTCTAAGATAGGGACATTCGCCGCATTGTCCAATGCTCTCCACCATACTAATTTCTATAGAAAAAATTGGCCAGATGTCTGTCGTCTGCCCATTTGTTTTTGTGATCGGCACCAAGTAAGCGCTCAAAAAATAGCAAATTCGAATATTGTGACATATCTCAAATGATCACTTAAAGAACTTGAGGCTGCTGTAGTCAAGGTAGTAAGCATGTCAAAAAATAAAAATGTTTTTTTTTGTTTAATGGTATAAAAACATAATCAGAATTAACATAATTCCTCGGTACTTTTTCATAGCATATTCGCCGGCGAAGTAAAATAATTAATAAAATGGCTATATCTATCTCCTTTCACCACCTGTCTTCTTTCTAATCTATGCCTTTTCTAAAAGAATGTAGCTCGGTTAAAAACTAAGTAGGTATTAATGCCTAAAGTGCTACTTCCATTAAAAAAAAAAAAAAAAAAAAAAAAAAAAAAAAAAAAACTTACTAAATAATAAATTTAACAAAATTGTAATAAGAAAAGGAGGATTCTGAATGGTGGCCATTAATTGTTTTATTTTTTAACCACTTATTTTCACGGTTTAGAATTTTATTTTTAACTCAATCATTAAGTGTTAGAAGTCACATTGCATTCATTGTCTCTAATGTTTATTTAGTAATTTTTAACGCTTTAATACCAGCTTTACGCAAAACAATGTTGAGGTAAATTTTTGATATGACCTGAAGAGTAAAACTATTTTATAACAAACTGCATTATTATTTACACCGAAATTGTCGACTTGCATTATAACTAATGAAATTTCCTTTATATTTTATATAATAAACTTTTGTTGTTGCTATAAGAATTCATGTTACGTCAGCCCTACAAGCACCATCTTTTATACTGAAAAGAAAAACTTTATTTTCTAAAATAATTTGCATACTTGTTGTATTAGTATTCTAAAAACATCGTTTTATATTTTTGCTTTTTTGTGGATTTTTCTTGTTGTTGTTGTCAGTGCTGTTTTATTATATTTTGTCGGAAATACTTGACATTGCTGCTGATGCCTGTGTGGTTCAGGAAATTGCTTAAGTTTTTGTACATCAACTGAAAGACAACTAAGTTGTACCAAATGACAAATAGAAAATAAAAGCAAGAAAAAAAAACTCTAAAACTTAAATAAAAGACTCGACAAAAATATTCAAGCGAACACAATAGCACTGACAACAATAAAAATAACAAGAGTTAAATAACAAATGACTGCATCAGTGCCAGTGTCAGCACCAGCACCATTCTCAATATCTATAAAACTTTTATGGCATTTTTTCTTTAAAAACCAACGAATGTTGGAAAATCTTTCTCATTCTTACCCTCTGAGCAAAATATGCCACATCACGTTTATTCGTCATTATCTTACATGACAGCGTTTTACAGAGGGAACAGGATTTTTTTGGAAAACTATGCAAAAGTTTAAGAAATCTTTAAGCAGTCGTAGGTGCTAGAAATATGAATTGCTGTTTAAAACTTTGCAATTATAGTTCAAAATTTTGGTTACAGTTCAACGAACAATACTCAATCAGGGGAATACGAATAAAAATCAAATAATTTCGTATTCTTTAATTTTTTTTTAATTGAATCGTATTAGAACGAGTTCTACAAGAGACGTATTATTTTTCAGTTAGGCTTAAGTCCATTGAGGAAGTGCAATTGTAATTCTTAATAATGAGAAGAAGTTCAGGCTGCACGGACGAGATTTTAATAACTTTTATCTGAATAACTTAAGAAGACAGTGTGGTGATTTGGGGTGCTATAAAGCAGCATGAAACAGTAGAATTACAATTACCAAGCGGTAGAATGCATGAGAATACAGTGGCGATGCTAGATAACAAAGGGCCCTGGTGCAAATTAAGAAATAGGGCCCCACTATGTAAACTGATTAGGCAAAAAATGCTAAGCTACTTAAGCTTTTTTTATGCACTGCAGGGCATATAATAAAAATGTAAAACAGTAACAACCTAAATTACAATTTATACTTGGTGTAGGTTTGGCTAATAAACCGAAGTAGAGAAGATTTAAGGGTTTATTATTATAAAGGTTTGGCTTAACAACTGAGTAAATAACAATTATATTTACAATTTTTTTCTAGCTTTACTTTTCGCAAAAGTATAAATGACATCGGTTAAATACAGGCTTGATACGGTTTTGCTTTCAATTGCTATTAGCGATAAATGTCGGAGTGGAGTAGGGCCCATATTATTTTTAAATAATCCAGCAAAAAAATTTTTAAAAAGGTAATCAAGTTTGGAATTAAGCATTTTTGTTGGAAGTACTTCCCAACTAGATTGCCAACTTAATGATTTAAACAAGGCATTAGACTTTTATAATCAATTACTGAGAATCGATTACATTAATTATTGTAGGAAATAATGAGAACCATTAGTACTACTACCTTTTTTGGGAACTAATGTAATGTGTTTTGTAAGCGAGTGACAAAATATGGCAATCACAAAAGTAAGTCATTATATGGCAAGTACTTTTTAAGGGTCTAATTTTTTCTGGGAATGTTTTATCATTTTTAATTTGCTAAATGACCTTTCAGCTGCTGAGGAAGTGACAGGAGTTGTAAAGAATAATAAAACTGCTGTAAATACTGCAATCAGGTCGCATTCTAGCTCTCTATATTTGCTCACTATACCCTTACAAGTGGTGAAGAGTCCATGCTTTAGTTAATTGAGGTAAAACTAGTGCCTATTTTACCTGAATATGTTCTTTGGAATTCATCACACTTTTGTAAAAAAGTTGTTTCATCAACAGGAAAGTATATCCAACTGCAAGAATTGTCTAATCTTTTTCAGTAGTCTTTTCAACCAACACTGCAGTTAACACATTATTTGAGTCACTATCAATAGAAATACTTTGGCCAGATTTACTTGCAGAAGGCTGAATAAAAAACTTTACAGCATTTATTGCAAAACAAATGGTTGGCAACCAATTAAGCACCGTTAAAGGTAAGTTTGAAACAATTTTAATTTCAAATTTAAAAATTCCAAAATAATTACTAAACAAAGACTAAAAATTTTTAATTAAAAATTTCTCAGAATTTATGTTGTTAGTAAAATCAGTTAATAGATTTTTCATATCGGACTGATAATGATAACATTATCTTTAGCCAAATGGATAATGTTTAGTTTTTTAAGCAAACTCTACTTTACTTGCTTTTATGAAAGTGTGTTTGTGCAAATTACGTTTATTTCAAGTACTAACATACAACATCCACACACGTATGTGCCTGTCGATATTATACGTTGCATCCGTATTTACGTGTATTTTGTTTCAAAGTTTTAATTATCTCATAATCTTGTGTAATATGCGTGTTCTGTTAGTAAGTAATAAAGGGTTCACCACAACAATTTCTATATGGAAAGATTTTCAGTTTTGGTTCCGTTATCATGGGATTTTTAAAGGATGTCCTAAAATTTATACAAAGTTTAAATAAATATAAAACAGTACAACGGACAACATGTTTAGAATTGTTTATCATTATATACACACGGTTTAGTTAATATTTTCCTTTATGCAGCGTTAAATTTTTAATTACAATTCTATCACTTTGCTCAACAACATAAAAGGGAAATGAACAAATTTAAATATTTGGTGCAGCTTTGTAGGCATAAGAAAGCGGGGTGTTAGTTTTACATTAATGAAATCCAGTAAAGATAGAAAAGCTCCGTTATTATGGCGCTTTTTTAATTGGACCAGTACTCACGCGATGGCCCCAACTTAAGTAACGCCTTATGCTAGAACCACAAAATTAGGTTATGGGATAAACAACAGAGGGAGTAGACGATTGGTATGACCCAGAAAAAAATTAGACATTACCTCTAAAAGTACTTGCCATATAATAACTTACTTTTATGGTTGCCATATTTTGTTGCTCGCTTACAAAACACATTACACTAGTTTCCAAAAAAAGGAAGTAGTAATGGAACTAGTTCTTTATGTTAAAAGAGACTTTTGTACTAATGCTACTCATTATTTCCTACAATAATTAATGTAATCGATTCTCAATAATTGATTATAAAAGTCTCATGCCTTGTTTAAATCATTAAGTTGGCAATCTAGTTCTCTTTCTTGGCGTTGTTTGCGTTTAAATACGCCACTGGGTTTCTTCTTTTTCTCCATAATTTTAGTTTTGTAATTTTTTTTAAACAATACAAAATTAGATTGTGCACGAGTAGGTAGGTACGCACTATTCACTGACGACGTTAAAAGTAAAATAAAAGGAAAGATAATCAAAATGAAAAGCAATAAGTGTCGTTGAGGAATCCTCGGAAAAAAATCATCATCGTTAGTGTTACCACATTTAACGGTGCGGACCGTGAACAATCTCCTGTCCGCGGACCTAAATAAATGTACTTACTGCAGGTGACTTGCATTTTTTCACGATATTTGGCGTTAAACAAAGAACTGTAGCCGAAATCTCTAAATTTGACATGATTTATTGACTTAACGGAAATCAATATGAGTGGTAAACTCAAATAAAATTGAACCACTACATTGACCAGCAAAACAATTTATTGATATTAGCTTACTACTCCTGCTACAACATTAATTTTTTTATCGTTCTGCAAGAAAAATAAAAAATCTAATTCGAATCCACAATCGATGAATAATAAAACGCACAAATTCGTCAAATTAACATTACTGCCAACCTACAGAAAGATTTAAGGGAATTCCTTAGGCATAGCTTTTAAATATCTTTCAACTGAGTTGTCATGATTAAAGTGGGGTCAACTTGTCATATTTATTTTTAAAATGGGAGAAATTTCTAAAAGTTCAGTTCGATCGAGATTTCTGTTATGGATTCGAGGGCCCCCTAAGCTTGAGGGCCCCGGGGCACTGCCACGCCTAGCCCCTAGGTAGCTACGCCACTGTATACTCTTAAACCTGTGCTTATTTCGGCCTTTACATAATTAATGGAATAAATTCTACAGCAGTATAATGTTCCTATATATAAAGCCAGAGCTATAAAACAATTTTTTGGGGCCAAAACGTTCGTCTTCTTTGTTGGCTGCCTTCTTCTCCTAGCCTAAACGTAATTGAAAATGTGTGGAGTTGGCTTAACCGGAAAGCAGTTAATGGAGGATGGCAATTTAATTCAAGAAGACTGTCATTAATAAGAGAATTTATAAAAAAATATCATTGGGCTATTTAAATCAATTTATGACTTAATGAAAGATCATATATTTAAAGTTTTGTAAACCGAGGAGGATCCAATGTTTGAGATATTAGTTTCAGCGTAATTGTCCCTGATTCCTTAAAAAATTGAAATTTCAGCATATTTTAAGTTTGAAAATTAAAACTTGAAATAATAAATACAATTTTTAAATATATTAAATATTTAATGGATATGTTAGGTACGAGATAAAATTAGTTTACTGTTTAATGTCGAATGAGGTGCTATTGGAAATTAGCCTGATCGGTCCATGTCCTTCGAGGGAGCAGACAAAACACCATGCCTACCTCTAATTTTTTAATTTTATTTGGAACAATAAAGTAACTCTAACAACAAAAAAAATTATTGTATGGGGCGATAGAGAACTTAAAAATAAGATAAAAACATCAAGTGAAAAAATTGGCGCTCACCTATATTTTTCTCGTTACGGGGCTCTGCAGGTTTTAAATTGTTTGAAATATCGATATGGGTAGCATTCTAAATCATTTTAAGAGATCTTTAATGAAATACTAAAATTTTTGAAAAATGCTTAACCCATTAAGAGCAGTAGCAAAATTTTTTTTATTTTTTAATTCTCTATATATAAGATTCAGCATTACCAAATATAGCAATCTTATTTTTTTGTAGCTTCATTTTGTTTGTTAGTGAGTAATTCAAAGTCATCATTAATATTTTCATCACTTTTTCCTTTCGTATTGAAAAATTTTGCTGAAAAGATGTCTCCTTCTTTATAAATGATTCTTCTATTGGAATACACTACATTTGGCAGCGCTTGAATTTGACTTTTTTTCAATCAAGGAAACGGTTAAGATAAAAATGAATTCTTAAGAGAATGTTTTTTGATGTACTTTGGAGAAGAGGAGAAAAACTTTAAGGTTCCATTTAAAAATTAATACATAGAGAAGACACATTAGTTAAAATATATTTTAAATAATTTAAGTTAATTATGCTTAATTTCTTGAACAATAAATTATAATTCCTAAAATTTTTTGTGTAATTGTAAAACATGATATATTTTACTGCGGGGTAATTTTATTTACATGGTCATTTCGTTATTGCACAGATAGCTTATATTGCAAGCCAAGTTGATTAAATGAAAACTACATTAAAACCACAAAAACTCAGTAACCATTGAGTAACTGTTTTTATTTTTTCTTTCAGGTAAAAGTACATAGGTATGGAAGTCACTTGTTTGTCACTTTTTTTTAATAAACACAAGTTAATATAATTCTTATTTTTTCTACGGAAACTACTGTTTCTAGCTTTTTAAACGCCACCATAATTATATAGGTATTCCTTAAAGAGAAATTTATGTAGATTAAACTGTAAATCGAAAAAAAACAATGTTTAATGATTCATTTTTGTATGGATCAAAAATGAATCATCATAGATTTTTATCTTTGTGACTATAAAGAACATTTCTGCAAAATTTATTTAAAATCTGAACAATGACATTTTTAGTGATTTATTACTTTCACATGGAATGACTCGCTCTTTAAAACATGCCAAGCTTATTGTAATGAGGACCTCTAGACAACATCAATTAATTTTTAAATAATGTTACTTCTTCAATGGCGTTCCCTTCAATGGAAATGTGAACTTTTTTATTAAGATAAAAATCATTTTGCCTAAAACTATTAAGCCAGACTTTATAATGATGTGAAGTTAATAAGAGTATGAGCTTCAGTTTATTGGTATTTAATTTTTAAAATAAATGATCCACAAAGTAAATATTTCAAAGAATGTATCCGGTGAATAAGAAAATTGAGGAAGTGATATTGGTGTTCATTTTTTTAATCCTTCTACTTTTTTTTATTACTGCTGTTCGTTTTATCCGTTGATAACAAAATAAAAGTCTTAAAGAAAAATTTACACACTTCTTTACCGACGAGTAGGTTTAAATTGTAACTAACCACTTTATCACTTCATATTTTTTCTATTTAGCTCTAGTACATGTAACTCTTATTCCCAATCTCCTTTGTTTGTTAATTTAGTGTTTAAAAGTTGAGTTTGTCATAAGGGGTTTTGCATTACATTGTTTCCGCATTCTGTTGTTGTCGTTGGTTTTGTTTCAAAGAAACTCTGTTCCTTGTAAAAAAAAATTTTTGTGTTAAATTATGATATAATCTTTTCAAAGTACAAAAGTGGAATGGTTTTTATAAATATGTTTTTTGTTTAAGGTTTAATGCCACAAGATTATATAATATTAGACAATGATTTAAATTTTACTTAATTTTTTTGAGACGGTGGTCAAAAACTCTAACTTGGACGCACAGTTAGCTAGACACTAATAAGTTTTCCCTCTTTTTAGTAATTTAAAAGTGTTACCTCTTCCTTTGTCACGTGTACACAAATCTTATTTAAGGAAAGGGTACGAAATAATTAATGGAAATTTCATTTTAAATATTAATATCAGATATATATCTAATATATTTTAATTTTATATTACTTAAGTATATACGAGTAATAATATAAAATAAAAATATATTAAATATTTATTTGAGAATTGTTGTGATTGTCAAAAAATCCAACTTAATATTCATTTTGTTTCTACACTATCACACTTCAAGTAGAATAAAAGTTCCAAGCAAACCAAAGGAATCCGAAAGGAAACTTTACAAACCTATTTCTCGAAGCTATTGCATTCATAAAGAGTACAAATAATAATCATATGAAAGAATGGCAGAAATGAGGAATATTTTATACTAAACTGGTTCGGCTAAATTTATTATTGAAACGACAATTTCAAATAGCTCATATAGGAGTCATGGAGAGAGACATTTTAGGATGTGCTCAGAAATATCTCCATAGGTGGATGCTTCTAAGATTTTTTTTCGGGATGCCATTCAATGGTTGCCTGGGATATGAGCAGCAAATCAACGCTGATTAAATAAAAAACCAAAGGTTTAAGAAGAATTTCTAAAAATGAATTTTTATTATGGGATGTCAAATTTCTTTCCACATTACTTGACTATACATTATATTTACTTTTACACTATCACACTTTCTTTATAGTACTTAGGTATTCCTTTATTCTCAGTATTATAGTGTGAAACGGGCTTAATGTTTTTTTTAATTATTTTAAAACTGCGTCACCTTTGTTGCAAGAAATTTTATCATTTTTTAAGCATTGTATAAGCTTTATTGAGATAGCGTGCATATTAATGAATATTAGGCCGAAAATAACTGTTATAGACTATAAAATAACTCTGGTTATTTTTAATAAACAGCTGTGAAGCAGTCTGTGAAAAGTTCAAAATTTGGTTAAAAAAATTTATTTACTTGAAAAAAAATATAAAAAAATCGATAGAAATTATTAAGATCTACTTAGTAACACGAGCATTTTTTATGTTTTAACTCTTAATAAACTATAATCTTGGTATATTCCATACGAAAAAATAAGAAAAGGTATCTATACCTAAATGTTGGTGGCAATAACTGTGAAGAAAATTTACCCGACCAACACGTGTCCTTGCAAAACTCTGGTGTTTTTGTTGTATAAAGCTAAACTAAACATACAAATCGATTGCATTACTTTGAACTATTTAAAGTGAAAATTATTTTAAATATTAAAAGAATAATGAAAAGCCTTGTTCACCAATTTATTAAGCCGGTTGTTCAAAAAATTTCAACCAATTTTTGCTTTTAATTTTAACTTAAAATAAGTGTTACTGTCTGCAGAGAATTACTCATTCAACAAAAAAAAAAAAAAAAAAAAGAATGCACATGGAGAGTTTTAAAAACTTTATTGATAAAATTATTTTTTTATTCAAAAATATTATTTAAAGGAATTTATGCTAATAAGCTATAAGATTTTATAAAACAGTAACTTATTTGCTAGAAAAGCCAGCCAATCAGGACATCTTTATTTAAATTTTTAGCAAAGTACAGAAACTTTATCAACTACCTAAGATTTATTTTTTTAATAACAGTCAAAACTATTAAATTTTTAACTAAAATTACCAACAAACTAAACAAGTTTGTATTTTTTCAATAAAAAAGGGTTAAATTGCTCCCAACGTTTTTATTCCGAAAAAATGTATATAATTTTTTCTCGAAATCTGGTTAAATAGAATTCATCGGAGTTTTTTAAAGATTTATTTTTTTTTTTATAAAATTTTACCTACTTTCTTTATGATGCCCTTAATAATGTAATGTAATTTTTTAAATAGTTACATCACCGACAGTTGTATTTATGTACGATAATAAAATATTTAAATTCAAGTGAAAATTTATTTTAAAGCCATGTTTGCTGCTAGAATGAAATAATTTTCCATGTGTCTCATTTCATATTTCATTAATGTCAATTTAAAATGTTGTAAATTTTAAAATTTTCAATTAAAATAAATAATGATTTTCTAATTATAGAAAATTGTAGCTTTTAACTTGTCTAGATTTCATATTGTTGTCAAAATATCAGCAATTGTGACAATTATTAAAAAAGTAAATAATAATGCATATATGTATGTATATTAAAATAATACTGTCACTTTAAAAACAAAACGTTATTTGTTATAACCTCGTCATATTTAATAAATGAGAATTTTGTTAGAAATATAAAATTAACCTAAATAACCAACAAAACAAACATCAGCAATATATGTATGTAAACAGTGCTGTCATCTCATTTGAAAACTCTAAACAGCAGATAAAGCAACGTCATATAAAATTATTTATTTAATAATAAGAAGAAAAAAGTATTCTTAATGAGAAAATTTGTTTAAATGATTTTTATCTTGTTTTTTTTTTACTTTTTCTATTGTTACTGTTATTTAGCTCTTTTGTTGTCATTTAGAACAACTTTTATATTTTATTTCATCTCACAAACACAACCAGCCACATCATTATTTCCAGCCATTACCACCTTCATTAGTCAACAAAGGTGTCGTCGTGCTTGCTGAGAAAAAGAGAGGAAGCAAAATTATAAAAACTGTCAACAATAATCATCATTGTCATGTTAAACGTTCAGAAAAAAATCCACGTTTTATATTACTTCTATTTAATTAAAACAAAACATACACACACAGATACACATTCCCATACACAAATAATGTTATTGCACTTATATAACTCAAGTAAAATTGAAATGTATGCATTCGAGAAATTATGTTGAAATTTATATTTGTTTAACATTTATTAATGACTATGAAACGCTTTTTAAACAGAATTAAAACTTGTGGCAAACAAAGAATAAAAGAGTAGAAGTTTGCTTACTTTTATTGTAGTTTTAATTACAATTCACAGCAGAAGAAAAACGTTATAATTTTTTTTAAATCCCTTCGGCATAAAAATGCAAGAGTTCTTGTTTCCTTTTTGCTAATAATATGCAAACATATTTGAAAGGAATTTATAATGAAAATATTTCTCTCATTTAAATGTGTATTATTAAAATGGTTTTACAAATAAATTTAATTTATCTCACTGACTATCATCATCATTCTTCCACACTACAGGAAATTAAATTATTTTGAATATGTTTCTTAAAATTGTTTGTACCATTTACATTAATACTAAAAAGTTGGAGTCCTATGTTTAGCTACGCCGAATTTAATACAACCTTTACCATATTACATATATGGTAAAGGTTCTATCTAATCTAGTTTAGTGAAGTAACTCCAATCAAAAAATCAAATATTGGGGTGACGTAAAATTAAAAAATAGTATTAATTACTAATTATTTATAAAATTAAACATAAAAATATTACCGGCTCTTAATGTTATGCATTTTGAAAAAATTATAGTATTTCCCTTAAGATCTCTTTAAAAGCTTTTAAATGATACCCATATCGCTATTTAAAAAAAAGAAATAAAATTTCAGAGGCTCGTGATTCGGTAAATATGGGCGAGCACCAATTTTTTTCACTTGATATTTTTTTTCTTATTTTTTAATTCTTAATCGCCCTATACTTCGTTGTTCCAAGTGATATGGAAAAATTAGAGGTAGGCGTGTTTTTTTAACCGCTTCCTCGAAGGAAATGAACCGACCTTGCTGATTTCCAATAGCACCTTTTTCGACACTATATCTGATCGATTGGCGTATTAAAATTTTCTCCAGCTGATCTAGTGCCTCGAAAAATTTGATTAAAAGGTTGGTTTTTAAAATTAATAATTTTGCGAATTTTTTTTTACTATTTTCGGCTATGGCGAATCTTATGTACCCTTCACTATATATGTATAACCACGCGAAAATATAAATCGGCATGAGAAATTCTTTTCTACTATTAAGTTTTTCTGTTCAATACAAGCCTTAAAATTTGTAAGTTTGCTCAGGGTTGTTGTCCCAGCTAAGTAAATAGAAAGGTTGCTTTTTCAGATCCTAGTAAAATTGTGGGAAATAGGTTTTAAGAGATGAATAAGTGAAAAACACAACCACCTGCACGAATTCAAACGACGTTGAAAGAAACATATGGAAAAATAAGGGAATGCGTGTTGTTTTTTTCGTTTCTTCGCAGGAAATGGAATGATTTGGTGATTTTCAATAGAAAAGTTTTTAAAAATATATCTGATCGATTGGCGCAATTAAATTTTCTGTAGCTCATATAGTGCCTTGACAAAGATGATTTCAATACGAACACGTTTTTAAACCTTTTCGATAAGTACAAATTTTCGATTTTCATTGGAAAATAAATACAGTTTTTAATCCCAGTAAAAAAAGTGAGGAAAAAGATGCAATTAGAACACCACATCCATACTAACGACGTGGTGCGAATTCGGGTGAAAAACCTATGAATTTTGACATTGGCATGTCATTGAGCATTACATTGGCATGTTCTTTTTTAACAAAATTGTACTACTTTTAAACAGGTTTCTAAATGCTCAAAACTTTCTGTGATGAGAATTTATTTTTAAGTAATTAAATTGCGTTACATTATTTGTAGTTTTTATAATATATATTTTTTGCTAACTTTAGAGCATCCCTTAAATTGGGCTTAAACGATTTTTAATTCGAGTTCTTATAACGTAGGATAACAATTAACAATTATCTAACAAATAAATTAAAATTGTACCATTAAGAACAAAATAAGAAAAGGGGCTATAATTAAATCAAATTTTTTTTAGAAAACGTGCATTCGTATTGAAAATTGCAAATTTTTGATAAGAACGTTACAAAATAAATTATTTTTAAAATAAATACGTACTTTTTGTAATACACACGAAATAATATATTAAGAAACTTGGGATAGTTTAAGATAAGCTGTTTGTATGACTACCATTAAAATTGCATTGTGGTCTACTAAAGCATTTGCATATACTGTCACAAAGGCCTTATTTTAATCCGCGACTTCCTACAGTAGTTCTTATAGTTGAACTCTAAAATAAAATTGTAAAACAAAACAAATCCTAAAATTCGTTCTTTAGTTCGTTTATAGATTTAATAGGGAACGTTGTTTATACGTTTCGGATTTTTGCCTTTCAAAAAAATTTTTGATTGTTACTTATTTTTACCGGGAAAGTGTAGCGCTCAAGAATCTTGGCTTTTGATTTCCTTAATATCGATGGTTGGAACAAAAGCAAAAAACAAATGTACAAGACGAAATACAGAGAGAACCGTGAAGAAGTATTTTGGCTGTGTGTAAGCTTCGTGTAACCAAATTAATATTGATAAGAATACTACTTGTATTCTTATTTACAAAGTTAGTTGGCTAAACAGATGATATTTACAATGTACACAACCTAAACTAGATAGATGCGAAGAATGCTGATGACGGATGTAGCGATCCAGAAAATGCAGCATTACATTCTGCTGGCATCTAATTTTTCTTGTTTTCTTTGGAAAACGTCAGCATACATTTGTAATATAATTTTTCTTTATAATAAAAAGGATTTTAGAAATTAAAATAAATGAATTTAAGCCAACTTCATGTTGAACTTTTGTTCATTTTGATTTGCTATGAAAGATCTGAACTTCAGTTTTATTTAAAATTCTTGTAGTCATGCAAGGATAAATTTAAATCTAAGAAGTAGTTCAACATGTTATTTGAAAAAATATTTTAAAAATAGCAGCAAAACATTTTTTTTGCTGTTTTTGATATGAGTTAGAAATTCTCCAATAAGTAGGCATAACAGAGCTAAATAAATTGATCTTTTCCACCGTCTGTAAAGTGTGGTATGTGATTGGTTACTACAAGCATCTGCTTGTTCATTAAATAAAAGATTATTCGTGAATGTAAGAAAAAGATATTGTTAAGTGTAATAAGCTGCTGTTTAAACAAGAACAAAAAAGCAGATCAAATTATTAGAAAAGCAGACAAAACGGTTCACTAGCGTTAATAGTATAAAACAAAAATCTTAAAACGCAAAGAAGCCGCAGAGTAGTGTGTTTAGTTTGAGTCTCACGTAAGGCGAATGGACATATAAAATATTTCGTGAAATTTTACTTATTGCATTCTTTAAATTGTAATGTAAAATAACAAAAACGTAGCTCTGTATATTTTTGTTGAAACCACTGTGTACAGCTGTGTACAAATTGTCTCTTAAACGTTTTGCTTAATACTGTCAACTCGCTCGCGACTGCTATTTTTATTTTTAGGCGAGTTAAAACGTCTAAAGTCGTATAATAAAAAACGATCTTGTAGTTTGTGCTAGTTGTATTTTTTATACTTGAATATGTGTATATAAGTGTACCCACCTACATCTTCCTCAATTTTTAAATGAGCTGATTTTTCTTTTATTATTATAAATCTGCAATTTATTGAATGACTTAAATCTACTTTCGTAGATATCTTTCATGATTGTAATAAATATAAATGAAATATAATAAAAATTAAAGACTTTCATTGTATATTAATGCAGTAAGATAAAGACTCTACTATTAAATGCATAAATTTATATTTAATTAAGTTGAATATTAAAATCAATAACACAAGAATAGAAATAAGGGATTTTCCTAAAAAAAGAAGAAATTTTCAATTTAACTACATACATACATGCATACATACATACATACATACATACATACATACAGTAATGTAACTGCAAAACTTTCTTGTAACTGCAGAAGCAGGAAGGATTTAATTTTTGACTTTCTGTTCACACACTAAATACATACAAACCAAATATTTATTTGCCCTGCACACAAATACATACTTTTAATATGGCAACAGCATTTTCTGCTTTAAGTGAGTGATAATACTGACATGCTATCTGAACACATATGTATGTTAGTGTGTGTATTTGTTTGTTCAAACGGATTGGCTGCAAATGTATTCCTTGCAAATTAATATTGCATTTTTAAACGTAAAATTGTTATTTTTCCTTTCTCTTCCCATTATGACTCTTGAAAGTATTTATGATACCATTTTATGTTCAGTGCTGGCATTTTCTCTTCTTTGTGTTTCAGAGTAACTATGTTTGAATAATACATATTTTGTTTTTATTTACATTAACTTTTTGTTTTTTGGTGTCAACCATATTATCATTGGGATTTGTGGCGATTTCAATTTGCTTGTTATTCGTTTTTCATTCATTTCTTTTTATTTTTTGTTTTTATTATTTGTTGTTTTTTATTTTCTTTATTTCTTTACGCAAAACGAAATGAAACAAAACAGGGTCTTATGTGAATTATTATCACTGGTCCCCTTAACCGTATATACTTAGTGTTGTGACTCTATAGCTTTCAGTTTACTATTAACAAGTTTAAATTCAACCTCATGTGGTGCAGCTTAGTTATGGACCCCACAGTGTTGTATGTTAATCGTTTAAAAGTAATCATCAAATGAATTTATTCATTTTTATTTGCAGTCATTGTTTATTTGTGCTTGTTCGTAATTTAAATTAATTGTCAATTACAGTTTTTGTTTTGTATTTTAAGGGTTTACTTTTATTATATTTTTAGCTATTTTTCATTTACAGCTGTAAATTAATTTTAATTTGGTAATAAAATAGAACATAATTTAAACTGTCACAAAAGACTTGTAATATAAATTTGAATAAATTGTTTTTGTAAAAACAATGCTCAATATTGTTCTGAAACACAGCGAGTTAGAAAGAAATAATGGACATTTAACACTGGGGCACAAAGAAACATTTTTGAATATATATCAGTAATTTCTAAAGGAGGGTTACATAGTCTTAAACAAAATATATTTTCTTAATACGAAAACAAATTGTATTAATATCGAAATTTTCTAAAATGTTGCTATCTATATTAAATTGCTATTTTTACGACAAATATAGCTTAAAGGTGTGATTTTCGAAGGAACTACAAATTTTAATTTAAGCACTTATACTTTTTAGCATAAGATGCAATAAAATATTTATTACTACAACTAGTCAAATTAAAGTCTTGTTTTGTGTGTGACCTTGATTGAGAAGAGTTAACATGTGAAATTTCAGATATAAGCAAGCTTAATTCCAAAATTCCCAAATCTTTTATCAAGATCATAATATTAAAATTTCTTAAACATTTGGCCATAGAACCATCTAAAATTTTGAGAATATCTAGAGCATAAAGGGTCTTTTAAAACTGATTTTAATTACAGCTTTGTGATCTTAGAACAGAAGCTAATTGCTCCTTTTGTGTAGTGAATAAAATTGTGGTACTTTAAGAAATAAGTACTCGACATTGTAGAAAATATCCAGTACTTTGAACAAAATAGACGCAGTTCTTAAAATATTTTTTGTTTTTTAAATGAAAGTAAGTCAAGACAATTCGATTTTTTTTATATAAAAGAAACACAAAACGGGAAGCTTGCCATGTACGAGGTTTGCTAAAGTCTGAAAATATCAAAGTCAAATTTCTTTCTGCTCGTAGAATATGGACTTCAATGTATATCGGCCAACCTATTTTAATTTAAAAATATTGTCTTATTCTTCCAACAAAAAAAAAAAAAAAAATATCAATTAGTGCTAAAAATCGCTAGGAAAATCACAAGAAGTTCCGCTCTAAACACAAGATATCGGTTTAACATTGTAAAAAATGATCATGCCACATATTTAATTCTATTCTCCTTTTGTTTGAAATTTTTAATAAAAATAATTTGTACATTTCGTCTATCAGCATTTGAAATGTATTCTTAACTTTTCAAATTTATTTGTGAAGAAACTAAAGAAATTTAAATATATTAACAAGATAGATAAATTCAATATTACTAAGACTTCAGTGGTTAAAACAAAATACACTCTTTTAAACCGACTTAAAAAAAAGAAGAAGGTTTTCATTCCGACTGAATGTTGATATAATTTTATGTATGTGGCAAAACTTTAGAACCATTATAGAAATACGGTTGAAAAATACAAAGATGATTTCTAAGTCTTTTACAACACAAAGTATAAAATTGAATTTGGAGATTATAGGGTGCCCCTAAAGTTGCAGTAAGTTTTTGTATATTGCCAATCTGTTGAACAGTTGTAGACAGATGGTAAAATTAACAAGGATCCCTTTATACTTGTTATAACAGACTACAGTGCTAAGTCTGTTATAACAAGTATAAAGGGATCCCAATAGTATATGTAATGTGATGTACGTAGGCATACTTTTAAATTATTAAAGACAGACACATGAAATCTTTTTTGAAGTTAGTTTTTTTTTTGTTTTTGCAAGAATTATTAATGCTTATGTTTTTGGCTTCGTTTCAGTTAATTTTTAATTATTAAGTCCATTAAACTTTGATAAGTTTAAAATTTATTCACGAAAAAGAAAAATGGCGATTCAAATTTTGTTAGACTCTCACATTATTGCCGAGTGTAAAAAACTCGGCCGTAACTAAGCACAAGATAAGTAATAAAAGGTAAAGGTAAGAATCTATATTCGTATAATTGCAATTAAATGGTCCCATTTGTGTGCAAAGGAAAGCACGTAACAGTCAGTCATATCAGTCCCATAGATATAAGTAAAGTTAAGCTTTGTTAATTTTAACTATACTAAACCAAAGGAAAATCTTTGTCAATACAGGTGAAAAATTAGAATTAGCTTTTAAAACAAGGAACAAATAATATTTGGATTTTCTTTTTAATTTCACTTTTGGAAACAAAGTAGTAGAATAACATTTAAACATATTTAGTTATAAGGAATTAAAATACAAGCTGTGAGCATAATTAATGTTCTGTTCAGACATTTCTTCATAATATAAACAGAACACAATTAAAAAGAAAAAATATATACAAATGTTTCTTTCAAATTTTAGGTCAATACGCTTAAGCTTTTCAGTGAGTAAAATTTAAGGTGAACATTTTGTTTTTAATTTTGGTTTAAGAATATAAAGCATTGCTGGCCAAAAAAAATTAAAAACTAGATAAAAATAAATAAAAATAGAGATTTATGTCCTGATATTTTATGCCATTACAGGCAGGTATTGTTAAGTTACACAGCGCATAATTTAAATAAATGTACTCCTATAATAGAAGTGATTAAAAGTGCTTAACTATTTTCAATGCATATGTAGTTGCTTAATTGTTGCTGTGGAAAAATCACCAGCAAAAAAAAAAAAGGAAGAAAGAAACGCCTTTGCTTTAGCTGTCTACGTGTTTCTTTCTGCAGCAAAGCAATCAGCAAAGCAAATACTTTAAAAACATTTTCTGTTGCTTAAGCAATCAGTTGTCCTTTATTTTTTGCTATTTCTTAACTCTTTACTTTGAAGTTGTGGCTGACTTCGATTGATTTTTCTTCTGCTACTTGCTTTTCATCCCTTTTAATATGGGAAAGGTATTTATGTATTTATTACTTAAAACGTAAGGAAATACATTTTAAAAACATTGTTATTATTACACCATTATATGACGTTTTTTTCGTCTTCTTAAAAACTACAGCAAAAGAAGAACCCACATCAACTTATTGCTTAAGCAACAGCAAACGTTTTCAAAATAAACGCTTTACTGATTGCTTTGCTGCAGAAAGAAACACATAGTCAGCTTAAACATATGCGTTTTTTTCTCTTTTTTTTGCATTTATTTTTTGCTTCGTTTATAATAAAATGTTTTGTAAATGTTGAAAAATTTAGTTATTTTAGTTGCTGAAAGAAATGTAAGTAAAGCAAAGACTTTAGTGCTGTTGCTATTTATTAGCAAGCAATTTTAACCCTATTTTGAACTATGTTGTTTTATCCTTGAACCTTTGTAATCAGAAACTTTAAATGGGCTACCCTTAAGACATAAAAAACAATTCTTACACACATCTTATTTATTAATTTGCCAAATAACGCCAATTCAATAATCCAGTCTTAGGTGCCATATATTGTCCTATTTATATATAAAAAAATTTTTTTTTTAATAAAAAAATCTAAAGTCACAACCCTGCTTTAAATTTATTTAGTTAACAAAGATTTGTTTTTATTAAAAATAACATAATTTTCTTTTAATTCTTATAAATACATTCTAATATTGGTATATTCTATTACTCTGTTATTTAAAAGCTCTGTACAAATGGTCAAGTTCTTTGCTGCAGGGTTGTTTGAGATAACAACAACAAGTTAAAAGACGTATACATTGTAATGTGGGCTTGAGACAACAACAACAACTTGTTGTATACATTGTATTGTGAGCTGGACAGTATGGTTTTAATCAAACATATGCTTGTGCTGTTGATGTTCGAAAACATAAGCAGCAATAGAGCAGCAATAAAGCAGAAATATATACGATATAGAAAGGGAGAAAATAAAGTAATGAAACATACTTATTTTTTATAATTTTTCATTTGAGTTAAGTGGAAATATCTGTTATGTCTTTCTCTACATCTAGATAAATGTCTCTACTGTCATGTGTTGCAAAACTTAACGGGGGAAAAACTACCAGCTTTAAAGGAAAAAAAAAATAATAATCAGTATTATATTCCTTTTTTTCAACAATTTAAAAGAAATTGACATAAAAGCATTTTTTGTGCTATTCGTTTCCTTGTTCCTGGGTATTAACTTTATTAAAACTCAACACAAATTATTTAAAAAGAAGAAAACTTTTCGTTTTGTGAACAAGTGTATGTGTGTAAGTTTTAACTTCAATATTTTCTTTTTTAATGATAAAGTCAATAGTACTGCGTTCGTTTTAAAAGTCATGGTTCTTAAAATAACATAAAATAATTTTTCATGGAATTAAATTAAAATTCATTAGTGGCTCTTGTTTTGACTTTATCTTCTTTTTTTTTATTAAGAAGTACAATTATTAAAATATAAAAGCACTGATATACAAGTGGCAAAGCATTATTAGTAATATTAGACTGATGGATATTTTCAATTTTTTCTTTAATTCTTTTATTTAATTATTTTTACATTCAACCTTAGACTAAAGTTTTGTACATTATTTCCATGTACAATTTTATATCCACCATAAAATGAAAACGGTCACACTTCACGTTTCAAAATAAGCATCAAATTTATAAGACATATAATAAGACAAGGTGAATAATGGGAAGATAAGCACATCTATTTAAGTAAAAAATGGGGTCTAAATCACTCTTTAAGTTTCACATACATACATAATTTTTATTATTTATTTTTTTTTTTTTTTTTGAACCAACGTTTTTAAAAAGTCGCTCTTTCATTAAACAAAAAAAAAAAAAAAAGTGGATGTTACATGTATTTTGTTCATATGGTTATCACCATTTAGTAGTTTTTATTGAAAATTTTTTATTCTATTACTCAATAATAGCGGGTTCTAGCTCTGTTCTTGAAAATAATTTAAAATTAACGTTTCTTATTGAATATTAAAGAGTCTTAGGGTAATCAGAAAAAACCTCATTCCAGGAGGTATTAATGGCTTGTATTAATTTTTGCACTTCTACTTATATTGTAAGAAAATTAAGCACAAAATTTTGGTTTGAAATAAGTTCTTTTACAACTCTGACGTTATGTATAGGAACATTATTTGGAATCGATCTATCGCCGCACATATTAATTTATTTTTTCTTTTTTTGATTGGAGTTACTTTATTGTTCCAAATGGCATCTTTCCGGGGGTACTTCGAGTCTGGCTGAGAGAACATAGGCTTTGACACAGGTATCTTCGGGGTATAGGAGGCACCAGTAACCCGGTGTGCAGGCACTGAATCTGTAAAGACTATGGGGTAACTATAGAAGGATGTACCAGTGTCCTTAAATGGTAATAACGTATAAATGGTATAACGTTTAATACTGGTGAGGTCCCTTCGGGGTAAACATGATGGCTGTGGTTAAATAAAAGTCTGTATCTGTGGGTCTGGCGTAGAAAAGACGGAAGTGTGCTGTTGCACTCTCAACAGAGGAGTTTATGGATAGGCTCCGACCCTTTAGCAAGGCATTGTCGTAAAATTGCACAGAATAATGGTTTGACCACCGTCTGGTAAGGACTTTGCGCCAGGTACAGACGTTAATCTAATCCTCTTCCAAATTACATGAAAAAGTTAGAAACAGGCGTGGTATTTTGCCCGATGCCTCGAAGGACTTAGACCGATCTTTCTGATTTTCAATAGCACCTCTTTTGACACCATTTCTGATTAATTGGCGTCTTTAAATTTTTTTTCTTTTCACAACACTAACACGGAAAGACAGACGGACATCGCTCAATTGACTTCGCTATCCAGTAGAACGCAGAATATATATACTTTATGAGGTCAGAAATAGATATTGTACAAATTATCTACGGAATGACAAACCTTTTTCACATTAAAAACAATGAGAATTTGCAAAGGGACGAAGGATCTTTTAAGCTCTTTTTTATAAAAAAAAAAGTAGAATTAAATACTTGTAATAATTACAAGCATTTGGAAAGAAAAAACAAAAAAAAAGGTCCAGGAGCAAAAATCAAGTGAACGTTTCTAAAATTAGATAAAATTAAAATAAATAATTGACAAAGCATTCCAAAGGTTGATTTCCGTGGTTAAAACAAATTTGAAAAAGTTATCAGAGTCAATGAAGGGTTATCAGTGGTGCGATTCATTGACTTCAAACAACACGACAATCATTATATTTTTCTACCCCTTTTTCTGTTGTTTACAGCAACGATTTTGTTATTCACAAAAATCAGTTTCGCTAAGAAATAGTAGCAAACTTTTGACGAGAATATACAAAATTTCCTCATTCTTTTATTTGTTTTTAGTGCCTGTTTATGTTAATGCTCTGATTTATCTCTACGTCGAAACACCTGCATGCGCAAAAAGACTGTCAAACAAATCAGTCCTCAGTTATCGAGCTCAAGGGCCTTATAAGCAAACAACATCGATCTCCTTAGAAAAAAAAAATATTCTTCAGATAGATAAATAAAAGAATTTAGAGAAGTATATAGTTGTACAAAACGATTATTGGATATATATTGTCTGTTTTTATGCTTCTATGTTTTAAACATTTTTAAGACTAGAGATTTTTCATAAAAAAAACTTCTCATGAAATAAGTTTTTTTTTTTTTTTATTTTCAGCGTAAGTTTTAAAAAAATTTAAGAATATTTAGATTTTTACGTCTGTACCATTTAAATTCGTGATGTTATAACTCCTTAAAATGAGCTTAAAAATTTTAAACGTTAAAAGAAAATCTATCATTATTTACAAAACTAATATTAGAAGCAATGCTCTTTTTATTGCTGGTTCATCATTAGTTTTAGTATTTTCATTAATTCAGTTTTATTAAGTTCAGTATTTTATTTATTAATATTAACAGTCCCAACATTGAACTATTTGTATCAATTTACGCTAATAGTTGGATTTATAAACATACAGTATAATATATTTAACTTCTTTTTCAGCTACCATTTAAGCTTTTTTTCAATCAACAAATTTTGTTCTATTTTGTAATTTTATTTAAAAAAAATCCCATTAACAAGAAACGAATGCTGCAAGTAAAAATTTCCTTCACGACCTTTTTTTGCTTCGCTGACAACAAACACCCTTTGCAAAAAACTGCAAAAAAGAAATATATTTCAATTTCTTTTAAGCATGAGCATGTAATACAATGATTTACAATCAAATCATTTATTTAAATCTGTTTACTTTTGTCGATTGTGTATGTAAATAGCCTTAAGTATATGTAAATAGATTTTATTTATTTGATTCCCTATTTTCTCCCATCCATTTATGGCTGTTCACCCATGTGCGATTGAGTTTGTCATCCTTTTTTTTCGTGACAAATGCAAGTGTTAGTTAGTAAATATTTAAACACACTGTGCACACATAAATACATGTGTACATTTACATATGTATATGTATATATTTTTATATATTTCCTTTAAACGTATGTCGGTGTGGGCTTGATTAACTTTTGTAAAAAAATGTGTGTATTTTTGTTCAAATGCACATCTTTGCGTTGTTTTAGTAATTTTTAAATGTAAATAAAATATAAATAAATGAACATAAATTATATTATATAAATAAATGCTCATATTTTGACTTATTTTAAATTAAATGCTTTATTTGGCTTTAACGTTTAATAACATGAATGGACACATTTAATCTATACGCTTGTCGATTTACATTATTTGCATAATGTATTGAAATAAATAAATTAATGTAATTTAATATTTTGAAATTTGTATCACATATACATACAAGCCTACAAGCATACATGCATTGAAGGAGAAGGTCCACGTTAATACAAAATGGTAGTAATACCTAACCACCATAGACACCTGTCCAATGTGCCAAATAGTAACTCTGTATGTTTAAACATCACCTGTGTATATTATAATTCAAAGTGAAAAAAAGTAGAAAACATGTTTTGGTTTATCATTTACAAACAAAAATATGGTCCGTAACAGCACATGCACTAAAAAAAAAATTTTGCAACATTTTATGGTTAAAATTTATTACAACCCCATGCCAGGGATCAGGTAAGTAACACTTGGTATTCAAAATTTGGTAGATTTCGTCTCAAGGTCCTCAATATTTTCTATGACTCACTCTCACGAATGCATTTTTTGATCACACATGCTCTGTCTTACATGTCACCTTCAAAATATGCGCCTTGAGATTCTTAAAATTTGTATAATTCATTTTTTAATCCCATTAAAAAATTGATTTTTAAATTCCCTGCCATCTATCACTGTGGGGCAAAAATTTAAACCAATAAAACAGAAAGGCTGTTCGAAATAAAAATTTTACTGAATAATAAAATGGAGGAAAGTTAGAAATGATTTCTTTAATTTGACATACTTACATAAATTGGATTTTTTTACAGAATACAAAATACCTCCCGAATACAATTCTAAGCATCGACGACCTAAAGATAGTTTTGCAGGTTCAAATTAAAGGAGACTTGACAGCCAAAGGCAATCTCGGAGATCGTACCAGCTAGAAATATAAGCGAAATGTATGCACCTGCTTAGCTGTCGAAGCTGAACATTCTTAAGAGGTAGTAGCGGACAAGAATGTAAACACGCCTTAAGCACTAGAAAAATAAACCAGGACAGTACTTGGAAGAAGAGCTGTCCAAGCAATGTAGAGAATAAATAGTCGTATAACTGCTACACAAAGTGTGAGATCAAACAGAATTATAGAGCGATGGAATGGTATGAACCCTAAGGGAAGAAAATAGACTAATTACAGTTGGGGTAGTTTTTTCGTTTGCACATCGCCCAGAAACGCCAAAAATGAGAGTAACCAGCTGCAGTGCAAACTGACAAGACACCCTTTAAAGGAAGACAACTGAGGTAAATAACAGCTGTTGTTTAATAGGACCTTACAAATAAAAATATTACATTTTGATAAAAGATTAAGGACGGTTGCGTACACTGTGTGTCAATATCTAGTACCGGCTACCGATCTGCCTGTTTGGTGGATTACGACTATATGATAAGTAGAAAGTTCTACATTCTTGGTCGAAAGAATTAATTACCGTAAAAAGGGAATTTAAATATTACTAATCAGCTTTGGTATTCTACACACATGTCGTAAAACACATTTCTAAATTAGAAAAATCTTTACATATGCATTTAGCAGCGAATGCTATTTGCTCTATATTTTCTAGTTCTTTAACCTTCATAAGGTCCTCAAATTTTACTTACGTTAACGTTCTTTGGGTCAAATTTGACCCAGTTAGAAAATTCGATATGAAAAAACTTGTTTTCTTTAATTAAGTTTGTTTTTAAAGTTAGTACTTTTTTTTAGCTTTGTTTTGAATATTAAAGCTGCACGTTTTGTTTATTTATTACGAATTCATATATGTATATGTTTATTTTAAATAAAGAAAGTTGAGTTCTTGGCAAGGAATTTCGCTGTTTTATATAGGGCGTGGCAAACTAAAATCCTAAATATTCCAAAAAATGACGACGTTTGGCAAAACAGGTTTCTTTCCAACCATTACTAGCCGATCTAAATAATATAAAAGCATTGAAAGCTGATATATCTAAAATGTTGCAAAATACAACTTGAGGCCATCTATTGGTTTTCCTTTTGCAAGTGCAACATGAACAACTTTATCCAGAGTATCAACTCCTCCTTTACATTTATTACAGTCTAGTATCATTTGCGGCTTATGTCCTCACGATTGCTTATTTCTGGACTATGATGCAAAGTGCTAAGAAGATTCACAGACTTATTTTTCTTTGGAATATATGAAACGAGAGTAGTGTCCTTAGTGAAGCAAAAAAATGATGAAAATACCGGTCTTCCTTTAGTTGACAAAAGCTTAGGTGTCAACTCAATCCTTATTGTCAAATCTTATTACTGTAGAAAGACTTTTGAATCTTCTCAATGGCATAATTGCTCTATGCCATACACCTTCTGTACTTTCATTATTTGATCTTTACACTCCAGCTAACAAAAGTGTACCCATAAAGGTGTCGTCAACTTTAGTCCAATCCATATCAAAAACACGTTTAATTTTATTATTGGTATATTTCAAAATAATGTTTATTACAGGTGGCGGGAAAAACAATTGAAAAGTGGAAATTTCTTCCCTTGTGATTATCGAACAAGAGAAGCGGGTGAGGTGTGGTTTCACGCTAATAATGTTCTTGCTCCGGAATCTTCCTTGACTATTTGTAAGAGGTTGTCTGAAATATCTTATTCCACCAATTTTTTTTGTCATTGCTGCAGTTGTTGCTACATCAATTTTATTTCCACTAAAACTGTCAGTTGTCTCCGCGATTCTAAGTTATCTTCATATTCTGAACAAATCTCCTCTTCGTCCGATGGTGCATTTAGCAAATTTTCTATTTTACTAGTACTCATTTTCCGACAAGAAATGCAGACTCGACACTTTATAACGTTGATACGTTTGACTGAAAACAGTTTTGCATAAGAAAATAAGCTTTGCTTTTTACATGGGGACCAATTTTTCATACCAGTAATGTTCAGCAAAAATGGAGAAAATAAAGGAGACAGATATATTGACTTTTAATTTTGGTGAAAAAAACATTTGCCATTTTTCTTTACAAATAAATTATTTTAACAAAACTGTGTAAAAACATAAAGATTTTGTTCCGGGTCAAATTTGACCCGAAGGTCTTAAGTGCTAAAAACTGCATAATTTTTTTTTTTGGTACAATATTTTCTTATAAAAACCAAAAATAGTTATTAGTATTCCAAATTATATAAAATTCATAAAATATCTAAAATCTAAACCCCCTACCTTCGGAAAAAAATATCATTTTCGTGCAAAATGGATCAAATTTGACCCGAAGACCTAATGAAGGTTAAAGTTTATAACGCAGTAAAAAATAAAAAAAAAATGACCTAGAGATCTAATTTTAGGATTGTAGCAGTGCCCAAGAAACAAAATGCTTATTATACCATGAGTTTCCATTTTTGAATAACCTGCTTGATCACTTTCCCATTTACTAAGAAATTGAAAGTAACAATAAAAGAGTCGTAATATTTACTCTTTCTACAATATTTATGTAAATATATGAGATATTTACAGAATTTAGATGTTCTGACAAATTGATGGCGATTTAACTAATTTTTAAAGGTGACAGGATCTTTCACAAATTATTTATTAAAAATGGCCCATTATCATAGTCATAAATAAAGTACGTTCTACGATTTCTAAAGTACAGTTTTCTACTCTCTACGAAGTGTACTTTTTATCTACTACAGACATATAAAAATATATTTAAAAAAATTCAGCTTTAACTTTAATAATACTATACAAAACCTTACGTTTGCTTTAGTTTTTTTTTTTTTTGTTCACTCAAATACACAATTTTTTTTTTTTTTGTTTTAGATTTTAATAATTTTTTATATTTTCTACAAAAACAATATCACAACTGATCAGGGCTGGGTTGTTTTTTTTTTACTCATTATGAGCATGAGCAAACATTTTCGTTATTTTAGGTGTCACCCAGTTAAAGCTGGTTTAGCTTAAAAATTAATGTATTTTGACTATGATATCAAAAAAACTTAATAACAGGTTTTAAAATTAAAGTGGTTTCTAAAAGAAACTGACTTTATTGTGCGACAATGATATGGACCTATGTCAATAGCTAAGCTTACCGGCTTGTTAATAAGCCTATCCGTTTGTAGAATTTTCGCGAGTTATTGTTAATTCCTGAGTTACTAAAATCGAAAATGAATGATTGCCACCAAAATTAAGAAGTTGTAATTGCATTATTCCAAATCTGTTTTGCATACTCGTATTTTTTTTAACAAAAATGTGCTTCATCCTTTTCGTATAGTTGGATGAAGAATTAATTACGCACATTGAGTGAGTTACACCAATTAGCTGTAATTGGTTTAAGTTTCTTCTATTTTTATAGCCTTCACCACAAAAAGTGGAAAAAGGGTATAATATATAATTTTGTCATTCCGTGTGTACTTTCTACAATATCCATTTCCGACCCATAAAGTATATATACTCTGACTTCTTATACATTGTGAACTCGATTAAGCGATGTCTGTCTGTCCATCCGTGTTTGCCTTGGCAAACTAGATTTCACAATCCATCAATCAATCGATCAGATATAGTGTCGAAAGAGGTCCTATTGGACATCAGCATGATCGGTCCATGTCCTTCGAGGCTGCAGGCAAAGCACTACGCATAACTCAAATTTTTTCTTGTCATTTGAAACAACAAAATACCAAATATATGGGGCAATAGAGAATTAAAATATAATGAGAAAACATAAAGTGAAAAATTGCCGCTCGCCCATTATTTCCCAGTTACGCTCTGAAATTTTCAAATTTTTTAAAATATCAGTACGGGTATCATTTTAAAGCTTTTGAGTAGATCTTTAAGGAAATAGTAATATTTTTAAGGAGCCCATGTTATTTTTATATAAAATTTTATATATATGTATGTACTACCTAAATTTTTTTTATTTCGTTATTCGCTTTCACCCTAAGTTAGATTTACATAGATGGTGAAGGGTATATAAGATTCTGCATAACCGAATATTGCACTCTTACTTGTTTTTAATTTAAAGGAAATTTATTGGCCACTAGTTTTTTAAGAATTTAGTGACTTTTGAGCATAAACATAAGATTGTATCAAAAAAATTTAAATAAATTATTATTTTTCAGTAAGGCTTGAGATCTTTAATAATTGGTAATTATTATAAAGATAGCAGTAAAATTTAAATACCAGTATAAAAAAGTACACTTTTGTTTTGCTGTCAACTCCATCGCCAAACTTCGTATCCATTTAATAACCAATTGTAATTTCTTCTATTTACGCAATTATTAATAAGAAATAGAAAATGAGAGATTTGATTTTTTTCATATTGTAGTTTTGTAACAGATATTTCTCTAAAAATGTCCCTTGCTATCACAATTTTATATCTTAATAACACCTAAGCTAGATAACCTTTGGGTAACACATGACCCATTAATGATTTTTCATTAGAAACAAAATAAATAAAAAATGGTTAAAAGAATAAATTTCAAATTGAAAATTTTAAACTAATATTTATTCTTTTAACCATTTTTATACCCTTCACCATAAAAAGTGGAAAAAGGGATATATAAGTTTGTCATTCCGTGTATAATTCCTACAATATCCTTTTCCGACCCCAGAAAGTATATATATGTTTTGACTTCTTATTAATAGCGAAGTTGATTGAGCGATGTCCGTTTGTCCGTCCGTGTTAGTGCTGAAATCAAGTTTGCCGAGTCTAAATTGATTTCCCAAAAAAAAAAAAATAAATAAATAAATAAATATGTCAATCGATGAGATGTAGTGTCGAAAGAGGCGCTATTAGAAATCAGCATGATGGACCGTACTTCGAGGCAGCAGGCAAAACACCACGCCTACCTCTAATTTTTTCATGTCATTTGAAACAATGAACTAACTCCAATCAAAAATATAAATATGTCGGGCGACATGGCACTTGCCCATATTTTCCGAGTTACTGGGGTGTGAAATTTTCAAATTTTGTAAAGTATCAGTATAGGTATTATTTTAAAGCTTTCGAAGTGATCTTTAAGGAAATTCTACAATTTTTTAAAAATGCTTAACCCATTAAGAGCCGATGTCATTTTTATGTAAAATTATATATATGCAGTACCAAAATTTTTAAATTCTCTGTTACGGCAATATTTGCTTTCTTGAATTGAGTTACTTCACTAAACTAGATTTACATAGATGGTGGAGGGTATATAAGATTCGGCATAGCCGAATGTAACACTCTTATTTGTTATTTTATTTATTTTGTTTCTAATGAAACCTTTTCGCTTTTATTTGTAGTCAAATAGCCTTATTTTTCCCAACTTCTAGCAACATTTTAAATAACATTTTTTACTTTGTAAACTTTGGAAAGAAATTTATAGTTTTTTAATACCCTGTTAAATATTCAAAGCGCTAAAAAATTATACACAAATATAAATACGAAAAGTGAAGGTGTAATAATCATCTTAAAATTGCTACAGAAATAACTTTTTCTTTAAATAAATAAACATGTAACACAGTTTTAATATTATTTGAAATCAATAACATGTTGTACGACAAAAGGTTGGCTTATAAGTTTAAAAAGCAGGGCGGCAAAAATGTAATAAAAAAGAAACTTTTCAACTTTCCAGTATTTGAAGAAAACCATAAACACAAATAAAATTCAATTGGGAAGAGTTTTTAAATAAAGGAAAAAACAAAATAGCATGAAATAAATTTCTTTTTAAGATAAATATTTTCAATAAACATTATTAAAGGATCAACTAAGAATTGTTAAGCGATATAACCCCTATTTATTTGTTTTGTTTCTGTTTATTTGCTTTGTAGCCAAGACCTTTTTAAGACGTTTTTAACTTGGCCATTTAGTTGGCTCAAAAATGAAAGCAGTTTAAAATAAATACATTTTACATAAATATCATTGATAGGAGTTTAAAAGGACTTGTTTAAATATCAAATACAAGATATTTTTCATTTATACTCAAAGTTTTTTTTAATGAAATTATTTTTTTTTTGGTATAAAAAAATTATAAAATTACAAGAACTCGTTTGAAGTATAATTAGAGGAATGCAAGTTATAAATAAAGAATCATTTATACTTTACCTCATTTTAAATGCGTTGTATAGTTGTTGTTAAAAAATAGTTGTTGTTGTAGTTGTTGTTCAAGATGTTGTTGTAATAATAGTTGAATAAATTGTAGTTTTTATTGTAGTTGTTGATGTAGTAAAAGTTGTTGTTACAAGAAGTTATAGAGTAGTTTTTGTTTTTTTTATTTATTTATTTATTTTTTTATTTATATAAAATTGTTATTTTTTTTTTATTGTTAGTTTACATATTTATTTATTTACATTTACAATATTTAAATGTGTTATTTTTTAGGAAGTAGTTACAGTAGTAGTAGTAGTAGTAGTATTTCATTTAGTAGTAGTTGTGGTAGTAGTAGTAGTAGAATAAGTAGAGAAGTAGTAGTAGGAGAAGCAGTATTTCAACATAAATTTTTCATTTTGTTTGTAAAGATATATTTTTCAAAAAGCGTTACAACACAAAAGAAAAAGATAAAGAAAAAATATTAAGTCTTTTTGTTAAAATTAAAGTTACAAGAAATAATATTAATATTTATTTTAAAATACAGTTTAATAAGAAAGTTTATAATACAAGTAAAACATTTAAATTAACACTACAGTAAAGTGAAAAGGAGGAAAAATATAAAACAAACAAATCAGGATTTTTTTTTTTAAGTTTAAATTTTAAAGGATTTCATGGCGACTTTTTTGTTATTTCTTAAACTTAAAAAAAATTATATAATTTTTTTTTTAATTTACAAAAACCCAAAATGTTAAAGTTTTTTAGCTTTAATGATTAACTTTTAATAATATATTTATGTCTTTAATATCTTAAAATTTAAAATGGTGGCAGCTTGATTTTTTCAATTTAAACCGAAAATAGAAAATTTTTAGTTGAAAATTAAAAAAGTTAAAAGAGAATCTGATAAAATTACATTTATATTCACTCAATGTCAAGCTAATTTTAACATGAAGAATTAATTATATTTAAATCCTTTACAGGTTAGTATTTTCAAGAACTCAACCCAATGACGTGTATATGTCAGCTAAAACTTGTTTTTGGGATTTTCAGTTATTTTTTCTAGGGTTTAGGTGACATCTACGATCTCTAATTTATTCGGATTTTAGTGCTCTGGGTGAAAATTTTTTATCTTATTATAAAGATTGTATGTAAATAAAAGAAGTATTAGCTGTTGAATATGAATCTGATTTTTCTTTTGTATTTCGATTTATATATTCTTTTTATTAATAATTATTAATAAAATGTGTTCTCCATTTTATCCAATTAGTTTAAAACACGGAGTTCATAAGTAATTGAGTCAATAACTAGAAACAATTACAAAAATGATCGAATTTACAAATAAGTCAAAGCATTAACTCTCTGAAGGGACCAGAATCCTTGAAACCCAATTTTTTGAAATGAAAATGGTTGTAGAAAGTTGTAAAAATCAGTAAGTGGCCGGAGTGAGTAATTAAACGCTAAATTATTATGAAATATGTGGCAAATCAAGTTTGAGATAAAAATAAAAAAAAAAACGTACGACGGAACATATTGGACAAAAATAAAATTTGATTATTCTTATAAACATTTGGATAATTTAGGAGGCCTTTGTGTGCATGTGATAGACATCGATTTGGTCAGTTAAACCATGAGTAAGTACTTCCCCCTGCGATAGTATATTCGCTTACCAATTGCTCATAGGATTTATTCTTCTAACCGGTGTCACAGTCTTTAGAAGACCACCTCATAAATACACTGCACTTTCTTTTGTCGAGCATTAAAAACCTTGAAGATTTATTCTTAAAAAGGGAGATAATCAGCTGTTGTTTAAGTCCTGTTCTATTTCTTCGATGGCTTGCTCTCTATTGGCTCGTATTTATACAAAGCTAAGCTCTTTCACTTCATATAATAACAAAGCATTCAGTACACATCGCTTTATCTTCTCTAATACAAATAAGAGGCTTGGAAATTTGATATTAAAAATTGACGTTTATTGAGCTGCAGTAATTATTGCTATAGACAGTAATCGATAGTCCAAGTACTTCAAGTTTTTCTTTATAGATGTTTAAAGTCAGTGTTGAAGGAATATCAAAAAGGGTGTGAGTTTTACAGTTAATTATTGTCCGTTTGATCGAAAAACACAACTGTGTTGTTAATTTTACCACTGATAAAATGTGGTGTGTTTAAAGAGAATCAAATTATAATTTAGCTAACATTTTTTTAACTGATAAGGCGGCTAAATTTGTGGAGGACTTTGGGTGTTCTTTGACCAAAAAATCATAAATATGACCTCAAATCTCAACAATGACTTGAGTAGAAAGAAAAATAACACTGTTCTGCAAAAAAAAAAAACTTTTCTCCCCTCTCTTGAACAATTTTGCCTGTTTCTTATGTTTTCAGGTGTGCTGAGTCCAAATCTGAACTCAGAAAAATTTTTCACCCTCTGGTTTTGAGAGAAAAGAGGACAAACTTGGAGCGAAAGCCTCGAGAGTACTGACCAAATCCTAGAAGAAAATAGTGTTAAGAGAGCGGCAGAGTGGGAGGGGGGAGTTGGGGTATTGAAGGTGAAAGGGGGCAGGGGGCAGGTAGGGATTTGAATGAAAAGGATACCACCATAAAAAAAATTGTCAGATTATATATACAGGAATAAAACTTTTAGCCATATTTCTTCAACCACTTTTAATATTCCCATCAAATTTTTTTGTTTAAAAATGCATTATTGCACTCAAAATCATCGGGCTTTTGAATTTTTTTCAGTTCTAAAGCATTAAACAGGAGTATAAATAAACTGTGTACATTTAAAATTATTTATGTGCTATTTTATGCGTTTTGTTTTTAATTTACAAAGCTGACACCAGTTTTAGAAAACAGTAATTAATCTGAATGAATGTGAATATTTTTTATAACGTTATAAAATTTTTGGAACTTTAATATTTTGGGTAATCATTTTTTAAGTTAAAATTTTAAACTATTAATTAATATACAGATTATACTATAGAAAAAACTTTAACAAAGTGATAATGAAAAGAAATTTAAGCAAAGTGCCGGGAAAGATGTTGAAACAAAAAATATATATTTTATACTTTAAGGAAAAAGAGTGCTTTTTCTTCAGCAGCAAGCGAGTGAAAAGTGAAAGAAAATAAACGAAAAATGTAAAGTTTAAAATAAATCAAGCCAATAATCAAAGATTAATATTAAAAAAAAAATTATGCTCAAGCAAATAAGTTAGAAATTGTTTAGTTTAAACAGTCACGTATTTAAAAGAAAATTGTGTTTTTTGTTAACGTGTACTCTGTGAGATTTTCAATTTTTGTTGTTGCTAAGTAATATAATTTTTTTTTTAATCGACAAAAGTTGATGTGTATTGTTTTTTTAAACATGTTCCTTTAAATTGTAATTTTATTTTAATACGCTTGACTTTATTAATAAAATTTTTATCAATAAAATTTTTCTTTGAAGAAAAAAACAACAATATCGTTTATGACCCTAAAATATTCTTTATTCATACCTACTATGAATATTAAAAGTAACCAATTTATTCGTACTAAATAAATTTTTAAGATTTTTTTTAATAATGTTTAACTTTACAAAACAGATTAAATTTTGAAAAAAAAAAATAAAGTATATAAACACAGTAGTACTACGCATTATCGCCTGTCTCATAATATTTTTTTTAAATATATTAGTTTTGTGTCTTTTGAAAATTATTTTTTAAATGGAAAACCGGAAGAGGAAATTATATAACAGCCCAGAGACGTTCACTTTAAAGTAAAATATTGTAAAACTTGGCCTCTTTTTTTAATGATATAAAATTTCACTACAGAATGAAAAAGAAATAAATCAGCAATTTCTAAACGCTTAGAATTATGCAAACAAAATTTTGTGCACTGAAACTAAAAGAGTTTTCGCGCTCAATATACTCTCAAAGTGAATTTTACAAGGCGTAGCTTTGTAAAGTTTTAAAGAAAACTAAACAGAGGTAATTTTAAAACATTATATTTTATTAAATATTACTTATTTCTGAACTAAGAAAAAACTTGAAATTACCAAATAATTTGATAAATCCCAAAATAAAAATTATATTTTCCCGATTAAATCTTCAGCTGGATTTATGACGACACGCAACTGAAGTAATGTGATGCTTTTACCTCTGGTTTCAGCTATTCAGTTTCATTTCTGTAGTATAAAATCAATATCTATCTTTTATCTAAGATTAAGAGATTTAGCCAATTGGATAATTTTTTATGCAGCAATATTTTCCAAAGGAAAGAATTGATGTTGCATTTTGAATAATTATTTATAAAAATATAATTTTTAAAATTTTGTAAATCTTTCTAAAAAGCTCAATGAATAAACCCTATGGAAACTCTTCAAGAATTGTGTTCGATACTTAAGATCTGGAAAATTACAGTTTTAAATTACCGTTATGGTTTTATCTTTCTTTGTTAAGCTTTTTCATGGGCTTTTAAAGCACATAAAATTAGCATAATAATTATGCTGATATTTCAGATACACAATGAAAATAAATATTTTTTGGGCATAACTATCATATTCAATTATTAACTCCTTTCTCTAATAAATAATTATTATTAAATTTTCTTGTTATTTATGTTTATGATAATAAATATTTTGCTTAACTTCTTTATAAATTAATTTTATGATATAAAACGGGTTAAAAATGTTAAATTATTTCTTCTTAATAATTTTTAAAAATAATAAAAAAATATATTTATCAAACAGTAATAGTTATGCCTGAGAGCTTATTTTATTTGATACCTATAATAATTATCATTTATTTAAAATAATAAAATTTGGAAATAATAATCGAAATAAAATACAAAGTTATTTGGAATAATTTTGCTTCAACGAATATACGTTACAATTATTAAGTGCTTGTTTAAAACTAATAAAATCACAAACTTATATACATCCGAGGTATCTTATTTTGGGATAATATTAAGTTGCCTTGCCCTTAAAAAGGCTGAAAATTTTGCTCCTCTGAAAGTTTGTTGCAATTGGGCCAAACATAGAGAAATAGCCGATTTATTTTTAAAACATACTGTGCATTGGCTGTTTGGTTATAAAGATTAAAATGTCTAAGCATATTACACGTATGTTAGTATATAAGAAGGTTTTTTACCTTTAACTTATATTTTAAAATTTTTTTGTATTTGTATTTTTATATGAAAATAAGTAGAGCTTCAGTTAGCATTTTTTTAAATATGTGATCATATTCAAGTATTTTATGGCTCTTCTACACTATAATAACAATCGCTTATGGTCTCGTTTTCGAGTCGAAAATTATTGTTTTGTTGGGAGGAAATGTTACCCTAGCCGCGACTCTTCTGAACGAGTCCCTTATGACTTGCCATTTTACTCACTTTCGATGCTGTTTTCAATCGCACTTATAATTGAATACGATACTGAATACTGAAAAATAAAATATGTTGACAACAGTTTTAGTACCATATTACCGCTAAAATTAGGAACTTCAACATTTCTATCTCTATTTTCTCTACGAAATTACGTATTTTTAAGAAAAATATAAATAAACAATAAAATATTTGAATTACTTTTTCATCGCTAGGCTGCGCTAAATATCACTCTAAAATAATTCTATAAACCGTGACATTTCGAGCATTTGCTTTCTGTAGTTTTTATTTTTTAAGCAAGTGGCTTTTTTGTATTTGCCGGAATTATATTCGAGTCTCTTTTTAAACGCACAACTGTTTGTTTAATCGGTTTTAAGTCATCTTGGGTAGTCTTAAACGACTCACTTTGTTAATTTTTAGTAAAACAATCTTCCAAATGCTAACTGGGGCAACAATAAATGAATTTCGTATGCTGCGAAAACCTGTGTTACAAAATTTTGCATCTTATATTGGACACTCCTGTGTTACCCTTGTGAACAATCCTTAGTAATAGAGTTTAATATTTGTTAGCTGATACACACAAACAAAATGTTGCATTCAAAGCAAATATTATAAAAAAATCGTGATAGTAATTACTTTTTATTTATTAATAAAATTTTTTAATTCATTAAAAAAAAACTCAATTTTTGGTCTTGAACATTACTGCAATAATATAAAAGTTATTATCCCTTTTTGCGAATCCCTTAGATATGTTCTCATCTATTAATCTTTTTCTAAATAAGGTCATAAATTTCATTGCTTACTCAATTTGCCTGCAACTTGCAACTAAAGCAAAAATATTTAAATGAAGCAATTATTTCTTTTAATTTATTGTAAAAGATAGCGTTGATTTTTTGTTTGTTCGTTTATCAAAGATTTTACTTGATAAAACATGCAAAATTTCTTATTAAAGTTATTTTAAATTATTATCAAAATGCTTAAGCCTCAATATTAATCTTGAAATGCTTTCTTAAAGCTAAAAATAATCATATTACCAAGTGATAATTAATTATAATTATAAAAGGGGCTTCTGGTGCAATAAGCTTCATTATGAAACTCAAGTTAAATAAATTAATAAATAATTAATTTTGTTATCAATTAATTTTGAAACTTAAATCGATATAATTAATGGAAAAATAATAAAAATTTAAATAAATTTTATGTAATTTTATATTGTAATTGACATGAATTATAAACTAAAAAAATAATAATGTAAAATTGCTATATATCAAGCTAAGTATTTGGTAAAAAGAATATTATATTTATATGTTGGATATGATGTATGTTCTTATAAAAAATGATTAAAAATGTTTAAAAAAATTATTTTATCGAAACAAAGTTTGTGGCAGATGCATTTTTTGTTGAAAGTTAAAAATTAACGAATTAACAAAATAATTAAAAGGGTAAAAGTATTGAAAACAAAATCATTTACCGCCTGCAGCATCTGTAGAGCAGTAGAGCGCAACATCAAGAAGAAGTAGAAAAAATAATAGAAAATATAATTTTTTATTTAGAAACAGTTTATTAATGAGCTGTTTGTAATTTATTTATAAGTTATTCAGTTATATGTAATTATTAAATAAGTAATCCTGTTTTCATTAATTAAATCGTTATTTTATTCATGTGAATGTTTAAATAAATGTTTATGTGTGTGAAAGTTACACAAATGTTTTTTTTTTCGTGTAGTGTACACTTGACTGATTTGTTTATTTAAGTGTGGCAGATAAAAAATCTAAGAGAGAAATGCATTAAACTAATGAAAAATGACAGTTTGGTTTCGTACATATTATGGCGAAATGTTTAAGATGTTGTGTTTATTTATTTATTTATTTTTGCTATAATTTTATTTAAAGTGCTTAACAAATTTATTTAGCTGAAACTTAAACCTGAGTTTGTTAAGAGTTTTTAATGTTTGCGTAAAACAGTTTAACAATATTTTATTTAAGCTTATGGTAGTGGTACAGCTCCCAGAAGCGTTGTCTTGTAGACTTGTTCATAATTAATTAATAAGAATGTAGAGAGGTAAAAGATAATATGCGTTTGTACAAAGGCTACAGTATTTAGGCACTTGAAAAGACTCCTGCTTATTATCCGATTTATTAAGGATTTTTTAATGCTAAATCGCCATTTTAATTACCATTGCCATTTTAAGGTTGTAATTTTTTTTTTTGGAAATAAGTATACCACCAGAAACATATTATGTTACGCGTAGAAATATATGGTTGCGGTAAATGAAATGTGGTAGTTGTGATGTTAGATTTTCCACGAGTTCGCCTGTCAATGCGTGCGAGCCGGGTGGTATCTGGACGTTACAAATGCACTGGTGGACATTAAGAACCACCCTGATGACATTTTGGATATGTTACGATAATGGAAAAAGGATCTTAGATGGTCTCTAGTTCCAAAGAGCCTGTGCATAGAAATAAATTAACGTAGTGTTTTTTGATATTTTAGTTTTCATCCTCTTTCAACTGTAACAAAGTGCCAAAAAAAAAGGCAGACGTATACAATGGAGCAAGAAAAATATAATTACATTAACATTAAGATTAGTTGGTTAAATAGATGATGTTTACGATGTACATAACATAAGGTAGATAGATGCAAAGAATGCTGATGAAGGATGTGGCGGTCCAGAAAATGCTGCATTTCATTCTGCTAGCGTCTAATCATTCTGCTAGCGTCTAATTTTTCTTGTTTTCTTTGGAAAACGTCCGCATACATTTGTAAATAATTTTTCTTTCTAAAAATGTTTAGAAAATTAATTAAAAAGAACCAAAAGCCGAAAATTTCATTAATTTATAATTACTGTTATTTATTGTTGTTTTTGCTTAAACTTTGATTTTTGTCTATACTTTATTGTTTGAACAAAAATTTTTAGTTTATTTAAAATGTTTGTCCGAAGTCTCCTGAAGAGTTAAGTAAGCGGTAACGAAATGGCCATCAAGACGTGCTTTGAACCTCAAAATTCAATATCGGTAATTATTTTAATCGGTATAATTTAGGGAAAAGGAAAAAGTGAGGAGGTGATTATTAGTCCGGTTATCACAATAGGCCTTTTGGCCACCGTGTGAACTCACTTTAAGGCAAGCTGGACACTTAACATAAGCTTAAGCTTTAAACAATACTATATACGCCGCAAACAAATTATTATTAACGGGTTGTCAAAAAAGGTACAACATAGTTAATTCGAACTTAAATATTCTTGCTAGAATTCTAACAACAAGTGAATTTGTGAAGCTATAGTAAAATAATATAGGTTTTTTTTAATCATAATATGATATTGATTAACATATTAGGTAAATCTTATTTTTCTGCTAACAAAGTATGACTATAAAGGAACAAATAATGTTAAAAAAAGAAACAAGCCAAAAAAGTTTTTGGAATGTGGGTCTGAAATTGAACATAGACAGTGCAATATACTTTAATGTTTAGAAGGTGACCAAAATAAAATCCATTGCATTACCTGGAAGCTTAGAATATATTTGTTGGTACACTAAATATTAATTCGTAAAAAAATTGAATACCATAGAATAGAAGTGTTCAAGAATAGCACGTATGTATGAATGAGGTCTGCTTTTAGCTGCCTTGGCTTGTTTGATAACATTGAGCAAATGAAAATGTCGTTTGTGTTCTGTAAGTTAAATATGTTTTTATTCCCTCACATACTTTAATTTTGCAAAACCACTTACTAATTTGCTAAAACATTTGACAAACAAGTCTTAACATTTTGCACTTCAATAAATTAAACATACGTACACTCGTATATGGAGAAAGGTTTATCTACCGGAAACATTTCAATTTTAAATTTAATTAAGACAAAAGTTCCTTCTCTTTCTCTCAGCAGAATTTTATTTCTTCATGATAAAAAAATGTATGACACTTCTTGATTATTCATAACGTAGTGTATGTAAATGAAGGAATAGAAAGAAAAATATAGAAAATGAAACGTTAAAGGGAACTTAAAAAGAAATGATATCAACATAGTAAATAAATGAAGATGTCAAATACTTGACATAATTCTAACTATTCAAACGTAAAGGAAACAGCGTTTACACATTGAAATGCTTAGGGAGATGTAGACTTAATGTAAGCAGTTTTATATTCATACACCAAACACAGACAGATATGAAGTGGATAAATGTTATAAATACAGGTATGCGAGTACGAATAAAAATTCCAGCACACAGGTATTTTTTTTTTCTAAGAGAGACAAACATAAATTTTTAAACATTGAATAAGATGCAAATGACAAACTGGGTAGAATAAAGTAAAAAATTTAAAACCGAAGTGCAAGGTGACTTAAAATGAGGGCAATGTTAAATTTTTATTTCTTAGTTTTAAATTTTTATACATACAAAAACAGTAATGTATTGGATATTGTTTGTTGTGGCTTTACAACTCACTAACGGTCAAACAAAATTCAAATTTATTATTGGGATGGTTTGTCTAAAGTTTCCACGAAATTGGTCTACGCGTTCGCAAGTTATATTTTTTCATTAAAACATGTGATTTGTACTCGTATATATAAAAAAAACAACAAAGATGTTGACGCCTATGAGCTTGTAAGGTATGTACATATACTGTGTGCTGACTTCATACACATGGTAAATACACGTTGTAGCGCATACTTATTGTCAGCTAAGTGGTCTTAACAAATCAGATTCTGCAGATATTTGTGATATATATATCTTATAGTCTATAAGACTGAAACTGATTTTATAAATTTCTCACGTGTTCGGACTAGAGCCCCAGTTATTACAAAACGTACAAAAAACTAAAATAGAAAATTTAAAATTAATAATTAAAGGATGTGCCCATAGAAATATGATTTTGACGTATACTGCCGTTTATTTTAAACCGTAATACAAAACAACAATACAAAACAATAAAAGGGTAGACTTTAAAACTAAAAAATATCCCATACAGAACCCACCGTGTGTTAGTCCAATTCCCACAAATTAAAGGAGACATTTATACCATGTTTCCACGGCTACTTGAAACACTTGTTTCGCTCTCTTAAACAAGATTGCGAATAATGCTGTTTATACGACACATTCCTGTTTCGATTTGAAGCATACATGAATACATAATTATGTATGTACATAATAACAAATTGCGCGCGTATACGATTGTTTTTAGCTTAAAATGGAAAAAAGGTAAGTAAGAATACTAAAGGTTATTATTTTATAATATTTTTCATTTTAAGAGATCAGAAAACGTACAAGTAAATGGGAGCAGATTGGCCTTGCTAGAGATATGGGCTGAAAAAATGCCCCAGTTGCGTGGCCCCTCGAAACACATCTTCGACTCCTCAAGAAATTTAATTTTGGTGGCCATCCTCCTGGACATAATAATTTTTTTAAAGCGTGATCTTTTGCCATTTTGAAAGTTAGCACAATAAAAATTTATACTTTTGTTTGTTTTCGTTTTGTTTATATTTTTGTTTTTGACAACTAGTGCGGATGAACGGTCGATAAATATTAGAGATGATAGTAGTTTTTTCGTGTTTCGTGAGGTATTTAAAAATAAAACAAGATAAATTGAGCTGTTTTGCTCTCAATATTTTGTATGGCGAAACATGTTATTTGGCAGTAGTTTGGTCTCTAAAACATGAATAGAGAGCAGAACAAGTGCTTTACGTAGCCGTGGAAACATGGTATTAAATGGATGCAAGTGAGAAACATGTAGAAATAATTTTTTACCAATGAAAATTTTACATAAAAGAGCAATAAACTAACGTATGACCAAAGCTATATTCTGTATTTTAGTAGCGTGGAATGCGTAATTGTTGAGTTGGTTGAAAGATTAAAAACAGGGAAATAAGTTTCTATTTATTCTAAAACCACTTGCCCTCGTATCATCCCTTATCGTGTTTGTCTTTCTGCTATATTTTAACATCACTGATAATCACAGGGATTGTAATGTATGATATGATACCTGCCACTATATTTTTGTGAAAGTTTCTGCTCAAGTGGGAAGTGTACATGTTTGAGGATATGTCGAACTAGGGTGCGTTTTATTATTTGTTTAATTTTAAATATTATCCATGAACTTTATATGGATTTTTATAATAATTATTAAAAAAATTTTAAATATTTTCTTATTTTCTTATATATTTTGTATGTTACTAGAATGACGCAAAGATTTCCTTACTGTTTGTTTATTTATGTGCGTATGCGAATATAGTGAAGAAGTCTTGTTTCCTTTTTATTTTTTCCAATTTATTTAATAAATATTATTTTTTACTATTGGTGCTTATGAATGAATAAAATTGATATATAAAAATATTTTTTTCTTAAGATGTTATGATCGTTTATTTTTATTGATTTAATTAAAAAATATTCTGTAGCTATATCATATGGGTTGGTGTATGCAACAGTGAGTTACATGTTCTACTTTCATAAAATATGTACGCTTTTTCTTTTACCATAAGTGTGATGGCTATAGTTTATATTGAGTTAATTTTTTCATGTGATTGCAGAGGGGGAAATATGCTGGGTGCCTTTTTTATTTATTTATGAATGTTGGTTATGCTTTAAAAAAATTTGTTTTATTTTTTTTTAAGAATTCCTTTCAGTATTTTTTAAATTTGTCGTATAATTAAATTTTGAATTTTCTTAAATATAACGAATGATTTTAAGTCGTATTAAATATGGTTTACGCTAGTCGTCTGTACAAAGCAGTTACACAATAATAAGTTAGGTCCAAATAATTTTATGTCTAAGCACAAAATTTTAAATTATTAAATTTTTGAGCCTATCAAATAAATGATGACCTATTGTTTCATGAACGATAGATTATTTTGCTAATGAAAAAAAACAAAGTTTTTTAAAATATTATCAATATCCAAATATATCGTGAATATAATTTAAATATTAAGCAGCTATTAAAGATTTGGCTAGTTACTAAACTACCTAGATGCCGGTCGTCTTTACGTTTATGAGTGTTAATGCTTTATAAGGCAGCTAAAGAAGTAGAGATATGTGCATGAGAAACTTTATTTAATCGGAAAGTTCTATAAATTTTTATTAGATTTACATTCGATTTAGTATTACATAAAAAAGGCTTTTGTTTTTATTAACAGCATTATTTGTTTTCAGGTTAAAACACAACAAAAATTTTAATTGCTCCAATTATATATTTAATTGAAAAACATTTACTAATGTTCTATTAAATAATTAGTAAAATCAATTTATTTCATATTTATTTCAAAAGAAGGAAATATTTTCTAATGAAATAAATAATTGAAAAAATTTAAAATTTAGGTAAATTGCAATCTGAAAGCAAATAAAAGTTTAATTAAAAGGGGAAATCGTAATTTGAAAATATGCTTCCTTCGCATAAAAAAGTTTTAATGGCTACTGTCAGAAATCTAAAAATCTAAGAGTTATTATTAAAACCTCGCGGTGTAAATATTAATAATTTATGATATTTTTGTCAGATGCTTTCGTAAAAAACACCCAGTGAGCAACAGAAGGGTTATAATCTTTATTCAAAAACGTTGCTTAGTCAGCAGTTAAGGGCGTGAATTTCACCATCAAATAGCTACCAGCTCTTATACAAACAACAGTTAATTTAATTTACAAATAAACGTTTTAACAAATGATCTGCTTAATGCCTATTATGACAAGTTTGTATCTGAAATATAGTTTTCCGAATCTTAAGTGATATTTTGTAGGGACAACCATGTACGGACCGAAATTAATTTAATTTTAAATGTTTAGAAATTAGTATTACAATTTTAACGAACTTTTCCATGAACAAAACTTGACCTATTTAGGAGCTTTATACCGAAATATTTCGTAAATATGTTTATTATGCTCTAATTGATTTTTTGGGTTTCTTATTCAAAGTTGATACACTTAGGCACCTTATTTTTAAAGTTTTTTTTTTAACAAATCATAAACCTTGTTTCAAATTTATTTAAATCTAGATATGACCATAAATACCTCATATCGTGCAACCAGATGCCCAGTTTATTTTAAACGCTTACAATCACCCTTATCATTAATGTTATGTTTTTACGTGAAATGTGGAATTTTTTCACTGTTTTGTTCACTTTGATTTTGATAGTGGAATTCATATATAAGCAAGTATTTTTTATCTATTAAGAACTTTTTATATGTAAAAGGTAATTTTAGGGTAAAATTTGCAAATAAAATTTAAAGTGAGATTCTTCTTAATAAGATTTAAGGTAACAGGTCAACTGTCTCGATATATGCCATATTATACATACAAGCTTTGGAAATCAGTAGCGGCGAACCTAAGAGGATCAGTCCAAAATTTTTACAATTTACAATTTTTGCTTAAATTTGCATTTTATACGCCGTAACCACTTTTTTTCATTTTTGTAAATGCAATGATAGTAATATTCAAGTTGTGAAAAAAATTGTTCACGTGAAATTGCCGATACCAATTTTCAGTTCGGGTGGAATAAAAATTACACGTGAACAAAAACTTCACATTTTATATACGATATGGTTTCAAAATAACTAAAAAATTTTTTACCTACCGAACTAAATGTAAAGAATTACTTTTATTTAACTCTAAACCGGATTTAGATCAATGCTAATGTTTTAACAAATATCCAGTTTTGGTGAAGTTAGTATTAATATAAAAATACTTGGCAAATACACTTGATTTGCTTTAGCCAAGACAGGAAGTCAGTACATTCGCTCATATTTTTTTTAAGAAATTTTTATGAAGAAAAAAATATACACCCGAAGTGACCGTCTTGATGCGGTCATCCGTGCTCACTAGGGGTCATGCGCATGCACTTCTAGCATTAGAGGCATTCACTAGATAAGGAATAATGGAAAGTTATTTACATTTGGGTTTTCTTGTATTTTGTTCAGCAAATTCATTCAACTCATTTTCAGATAATTTACACCAAATCCTGTTTCTGATGAATATCAGAAAGCTTTTTTTTCTCTAAAATTTAAACGATATCGTTTTTGTTAATTTATTCTTAATACTGAAAGGTTTCTTTGATTCTCTTCCAATTTTTAAATTTCATACGTATAAAATGTGTTTCATTTTAAATTTGCTGGGTGATATATTTCAGTTGCGAATACTCCAATTATGATAAAACACTGATGATAATATTCGATGTAGTGTAAACTTTACTAAATGTAATTGATATGCATTTAATAAATTACTTCAAAGTTGGCGTTTAAAAAAGAATGCAGTGAGAGTAGATATTCAAAATTCATAATAATAAAAATGATGCGGCATCTTACCTAAAACGAGAAAGAAGAAAAATATAATTAGTTAAATTTAATAAAATAAAGAAGTGTAAAAATAGTTGTTATTTATTACGGATCTTAAGACATAATAGTTTTGAACTCTGAAGGGCGGTATATGAAAGAAAAGGTATAACATAACATTTATTTCATAGTTTTGGAAAATTTATGTTACAAATCATTTTTACTCTAGAAAATCACTTAAATAGACAATTTTTGATGTACCATTTCGTGGTTTTAAAATTATAAGACTGGAAACGACATCTGTCAAACTAAGTTGTTAAACCATTTTTTTTTTCTTTTCTGTTGAAAGTCTATCTTACTATTTATAACATAATGCATAAAAATCATCAAAACTACTATAAATATAGTGCTTTAAGAGGAGATTATGGTTTACATAATCGTCTAACTGTGAAGAAATTTGAAGAGACTGGAGCGGTTATAGATATTGTAAGTCCTGTGCATCACCTTTTCGCTTCTTCCCGAAGGTGCAATTCCTCGTCGGTCTCAGGAATTTGAACTGTCTTGCGGCACATTATGGCATATTTTGCATTTGAATCTACACCTACATCCATATAAAGTCTAGATCAAACAACAACTGAAGCCAGCTGACCATTAACAACGTCGTAGATAGGTGGAATGTGTGCTTGAACAACAGTCTGTGAACGGGGATTTTTCGAATGAAATTTTCTTCAGCGATGAAGCACATTTTTTACTCGGTGGGTATGTTAAGAAACAAAATTGTCGTATTTGGAGTTCTGAGAATCCTCAAGTTATTATAGAGATGCAATCACTGTCTGGTGCGCTCTTTGGTCCGAAGGTGTGATTTGACCTTGCTTCTTTGAAAACGACTTGGAGAATACGACTTGGAGAATATTTCCTACACATACACAACGGACGACGGTAACAGAACGATTTACCGTTACTGAGAGTTTGTGAACAAAATAACAACGACTCTCTGACGGTATTAATAATATTCATTTTCATTTCAGTTGTGTGTTTGTTTTCAAAAATACTTTTTTGTTGGAAGATTTTATTACAATTAAATGAATTAGACGAATTCTATTAAAAACATTCGATGAAATACAAACATTACTAAGTACATTTAACATGTACATGGCGTTAGAGTCTATTGGACGAGTTAGTCTTACAAGGAATTCAATGGGTCTTTTCAAAAGCTTCATACAGACTGAAGAGAGGGACGAAGAATAAATGATGACAGATTTAAGATGATACATGGGCTCATATTTTTCACCTTTTCAGTTATTTTTTCAATCAATTTTATTTTCATATTTTTTACATTTCCAATTATTTTTTTCATTTATATCAGTGTTATTTTTGTTCCTGAAATTTTGTTCAATTTTTATTTAAATAATGTGCCTTTGCTATTATTGTGATTTTAAATGCTTATAAAATACAAATATTTCTGGAAATATGTAGCAATATCGTTGGGAGAGTGAGAGACTAATACCCTGTTCAGACATACGGTTTAATTTCGCAATTAAGGAATTTACTCAATTAAGGCCTTAATTGAGCTCAATTAATAACTTGAGCAATTAGTCCTTAATTGCATCACTAATTGAATAAGATGCGAAGTGCAACCGTTGCCAGCCCTCTCAGCGGTATTCTTGTTGAACAATAACTTATGTCACATTTGTATGAAAATATCGTTACCGTCCTATATTGTGTTCCTACACTTAGTGGTTTCAACAAGACGGTGCCACATGCCACACAATCCGAGCGAATATGGCTTTATTGCAAGAGACATTTCCTGGCCGCGTAATTTCTCGTCGTGGCGATATCAACTGGCCACCAAGATCATGTGATTTGACACCATTAGACTTTTTTTGTGGGGCTACGCGAAAAACTGTGTTTATGCAGATAAACCTTTAACTCTTGAGCACTTAAAAACCAACATTAGTCAAGTTATGGCTGAGATACCACCCAATATGTGTTAAACATTAGTCGTAAATTACCTCAAAAGAATGCTTGTGGTCATTTAAATGATGTAGTGTTTCACACATAATGTCAACGTTCAAACTTTATAATAATAAAAAAAAAAATATTTTATATTTGTTTTATTTACGTTTACTTTTGAAACCGCAAAATGGATAACTCTTTATAAAAATTTAAAATTTAAAAATTCAGTAACAAATTTGATATTGAGTGGTAAGTCTTAGACACCAAAATGAATGTTGGCCTGTGTAATTGATTTTAAAAATTTCAAATATTTAATAATTTTTGACATAATTATTTTTCGCACAAAAAATAATACTTTTGTTGTGGATTTTTAAATTTTTTATAAAATCTTAAGCATAATTGAGTCAACTGTCGGTGATCATATCTGAAATTAATGATTTACGTCCAGCCAGGTTAAGAAAAAAATAAGAAATAATTATTCATAGTTGATTTTTAAACTCGTCTGTGCTATGTTCGATCATTAAAACAATCAGGCATGTCACAGAACTCTATTCCGATCGAAAGTGGTTTCAATTCCGTAAATTGTTTCTTTAGAAAACGAAATTCAAAAAATTTCTTCGGAATGAAACCACTTTTAAATTTTAAAGTGGAATTAAGATTCTTTAAAATTTTTGGGTCCTTATTTAGATTAGCTTTGTTGTTTACTTAGCTGTGCGCAATATTGCACCATTTAAATAAAAAAAGGTGGAGCCTAAGCATTTTTTTGAAATGGGCAAAATCGATCGGAATCTGAAGAAGGTAAAACAAAATTGATCGAAATTTTTAATACGGAATTAAGACCATTTCGATCGGAATTTGTGACATGCCTGTATATTCCTTTTTTCTAAGTCGGATGTAACTGATATTGTTTAAGACGTTGCTGTCTAGAAAATTTTGGTGATTTTGTGTATCGCAACTGTATGCAAACTTTGCACTGATACGTTTTGTAAGCCAAACTTTTTTGTGTTTGCAATTATTATAGCCTTAAAGTATCCTAAATTGTTTACGGTTGATTTCAGTTCCACATGAAATAAATGGCGCTTATATTATATCGCAGTTGATACAAATTTTTGCAGCCAGAAATATTATGCAGTAAATAAATATGCTGCCATCATCATGTCATTACTTTTCACAAAACAGTATTTTTGCACTAATTTTGTTTTATGGGCTTTTGACACGCTCAACAGAATATAGTACTTTTTCTGGGATATAAGTTGTTTAACAAATTTTATATTCAATTCCTTTATGTTCGAATGTGGGTTAAATTTACATTTAACCGTAGCAGTCGATATAAGACGGACGATTTATAACGCAATCAGTATTCAGCACTTAGAAAATCTCTCTCACCGAAGTATACATTTTTGAAATATTTGTTAAGGCTAAATAAAATTTCATGACTCTTTCAACTTAATTTCAAGAAAACTATTAAAATTAAAACTCATGGATATTTAACGAGTTATTTTCATGTTTAACGATTTTACCGAGTTATTTCATTATGAAGTAACTCCCAATTTGTATGGGATTTTAGAATTTTTTGTTGGGAGTTATTTCATTTTTTTTGTTCATAACTCCTAACTGGATTCTGTTGTGAGTTATTTAATTTATTTTGATATATGGGAGTTATTTCATTTGAAAGTTATTTAATTCAATATAATCTTCGAATTTTTAAGAGTTGTTTTATTGTTTTATTTGTCTTCCATGGGATAATGCGCATCGGTTTCGCTTGCAAACTTTTTCTGTGTGGCCGGCATTCGGCAGGCCTGAAAAATATTCTCCTCTATGGTAGTTTGAACACCGGCTTCGCTAACAAAATATTTTACTCCTTTAATCTTCAAGCATGGTATACAAGTTATTTTATTTAAATTAATTGAAGAGCTAGTATTAGAAGTCACCTAATGGAAACTATTCAATTAGGACTTATTTCTCTATTACGCTACTGAAAAAACTTTAAGCGAGCGAAGCCGGTGTTTGTTAGACCATAAAGAAACTTCTGGTGTGAGTGGCCAGGGTTTGTTTTACTATAGAGGATTAACCCTTCTACACAGACCGGGAACGCTCATTAATCTGTGTATTGAACAGCAGCTTCGCTAACAAAATGTTGTCTGTTTAGCCGGCCTTTGGTCATATGTCTATGATATAAGGACCTCTTTCATCGGGAGGTTCCTGTTATACCATAGAGGTTAAAACAGTTAAACAGTTCCCGGGTGCAAATATAATTTGTATTAGGAGTTAATTCATTATTGTTGGCACTTATTTCATTTGGGAGTTATTTCATTTTCTTATTTTAATATATTTTTTTTTTTTTTTAATTAACGGTTAAGTTGGGAGTTATTTCGTTTTTTTAATTCGGAAGTTATTTCATTTCTGTTGGGGTTTGTTGCATTGGGAGTTATTATGTTGGGAGTTATTTCATCTGGGTGTAATTTAACGGTACCGTGTACTTTTACCTTTTTTTCTGTTTATTTAGATACCGTTTTGATGCCGTTGTCATTTTGGAATTAATTTTCTTCATTTTTTCTTTTCCCTTTGAAGTAATTTTGAAACTAAATCTAGAGGGAGGGAAAAGTTCTTTTTTTTTTTCACTTTTTTTTACTACGTTTATTGTTCATTGGCTGTGCTTGTCACGAGAAACTTTTTGTTAGGTTTTCACCATAAATTATTTTTATTTAATTTAGAAGGGGAAAAGATAACACAAAATAATTTTCGTTTTCATTTGATAATTTCTTAGCATTTACTTCCTTTTGTTTTATGTATTGTGTTGATGGCCAAAAATAAAAGTTAATTATAACTTTTGTTTTATTTTATCTTTTTTTTAGAGCTGCCAATCCCTTTTGTGTTTGCTGTTCTTACAATGATTAATAACTATTTGTTATTGAATGCTATTTTCATTAATTAAGAGGTATTCTTATAAACAAAACAAGGTGGGTAAACCTTAATAACAATAAAACTGTCTAGCTGGACGTATTGACTTGTTTTTTTAATAAAATATTTTTTTTAATTAAAGTTTCAATTGTGAGCAAATAGTTTGTAAAGGGTTTTATGATTTTTTATTTTTTATTTTGGTTTTTTTAATTTTGGCAAAACCAACAACGTGATAGTTTTACATTTATGTGCGGTTTCTGTATTACAAGCGAGCGACTCCTCTAGAAAATATTTATGAAAACAAACAACATTGAGAGTTATTGCTATACAAATTTTTTTGACGTGTCGCTCGCTTGCAATACTGAAACCGTACATTAGTTTTTTTACTTATTCGTATTAGATGCTTTGGAGATAGTCACAATAAATTCAATTTCGCTCGAGAATCACCTTAAAATAATTAAAATTCACTATTAAAATTATGGTTCTGTTAATGTTACGTTTCGCAAAATTCGTGCAATTCTCAGACTAAACGTCCAAACGCGTTTTCGAGGTGGAACTTTTCTCTTTGTAAAACAATAAAAATTTAAATCATCTTTATTTATATTTTCTGTTTGTTTTAGAGAAAATTCTTGTTGAAAAATCCATTACGCTTTAACTTACAAAAAATTAAATCTAAAAATACAGGAACAGTTAATGTTTAAATGCTTAATGTGGTATTGGACTTTTTTGTTTTCTGCTTCTTAAGTTTATTATAGTTAATTTTAAACATTTAATTTTGCCACAAGTTGTAATTATAAATTAAATGTAAAATAAATGTGGATAATTTTAATTTGCATATTTATAATTATTTATTCAGTAAAGACGAAAACAAATATTTTATATGTCTTTTTTACAAGTAAAATATATAATGAAATGAAAATATATTGAAAAAATGCATTTCTCTTTAATACCGTTAATTAAAAAATAACACAATTACACAAAGTAATGAAAATGTTTTAAACAAAATTAACAATAAATTTAAATTTGAAAAAGTACAGAATTTTGCTGTAAAGATTAAAGTACATGACACTTTCTCAAGCGAATAATTGCAAGCAGAACAGTAGGGTAAATATTTTTCTGAAGAATTCTACAGCCTTTAGGATGAAAATGTAACTTAAAGAGTTATTAATTTTGTGTTTCAAATCAAGTTCATTTTTCCTATCATGCGTAAATGGATAAACCGACTTTGAAAGTGTGTAAGCTATTGTGTATTTTTGTATTTATCTAAATTTCGTGCAAATATACAAAGCTGAATAATAATTTCTCTATACAATTTGACATATACAAATCGTTCTAAATTACCTTTTAAGCCAATACACAAGCCAATATATATATATATATATATATATATATATATATATATATATATATATATTTATATTGAATTTTCTTTCGGTGCTGACGGCCAGTGTCTTGTCTGTGGTCTCCACAGCGAATACAGCTGAACCTTTTTTTTTAATATCGAAAAGTATTTTTGGTGATAAAATATTTGAAATCTGCAAAACAGCAGTATAACAAGGCTCCTCTGTATTAGACATATATACATACATACATACATGCATAGATATATAATATATTCAGCTGTGTAATAAAATTGTTTTTTTTTTATTTAAATGTTAAAAATGGAACTTCAAATTTATTCCAAAATAGTGATTGCAAATGCTTGACTATTTTCAATGCAGTTGCTTAACTGTTGCTGTGGAAAAATGTGCAGCAAAAGCAAAAAGCAAATGCAAAAAAAAAAGGAGAAACGCATTTGCTTAAGCTGACTATGTGTACCTTTGTCCAACAAAGCAATCAGCAAAGCAATTACTTTGAAAACGTTTGCTATTGCTTAAGCAATCAGATGTTCTTTATTTTTATTTTGGCTATTGCCTCTTTACTATTAAGTTGTGGCTGACTGCGATTGTTTTTCTTGTTGTTTTTATTCCCTTTAACATGGGAAACGTATTTATGTTTTATTATTTACAATACGTAAAAAATGTTGTTTTTATTACAGCATTAAATGGTGTTTTTTTTAAAGCAACAGCAAAAGAAGAAACAAACATTAACCTATTTCTTGAGCAACATCAAACTTTGTTAAAATAAATGCTTTGCTGCAGAAAAAAAACATATTCAGCAATTTTTGCAATTGTTTTTTGCTGTTGCAAAAACTTTTGTAAATGCTGAGACATCTAGTTTTTTTATTTACTAGGAAACATGTAAGCAACGCAAAGATTTTAGTGCTGTTTCCATTTTTAAGCAAGCAATTTAAACCCTGATTCAAAATACAATTCAGATTAAGTATGTTTGTGTCATAAGGTCATTGGTTGTTTTTTTTTAACAAATTTTGTTTAACAAATTTTTTTTTAATTGTGGCAACATTGTCAATAATTTATTTTGGGAACGATCCCTACTATTCTCTTATTCATTCTCAATCTTTTATACTTTCAAGAATTCGCATGCTTTTGTGCTAATTTTATTATTTGATATCAAGTGTAACAGACCGCAATTGTACATTGCAATTTGCTTCTTGAATGTTTGTAAGAATTCCGATCAATCTTGCCAATCAGTTTATTAATATGATAAAATTTTTGAACGTTTTTTGGAGACTGTTTATAGACAAAAAAATCTAACAACAGGTTGGATTCAGTGTTACCATTAAGTAATGTTTTAAAAATGGACGTGTGTCACTTTCTAAGAAGACGACAAATTTTTGGAGGTTAGCGTGAACAAAAAACCTAGAAATGGAAGTCATATTAATATACCTTACAGCATTAGTTCAAAATTTTACACAACGAATATAGTTAAGTGCTTAATTACTACTAAAATAGATGTTCATAACGGCTTTGAAACAGCTTCTTATCAAGTATGAAGCAATAAGGCAAATAATGGCTTTAAAGAGAATAATTGTTTGAAAAGAAAGCAATCATTCAAGCGTCACTAGTTAGAAATGCGTACGGTATAATTAAATAAATAAATTTATTGCAGCGACTGAGTGATGGTTTCAGATAATGAAAGATATATTTGATTAAAGCGTAGTCAAAGTTAATAGAAAAAATATTTGGGGGTATTATTACAACTTATTATAATAATCCTGATTCTAACAAACGGCAAGTTGTAATAATGATTATTTTTAATTATATTTTAAATGTTTAAATGTATATTTTAAATGTTTAAATGACTTTAAAGCTTGCACTACACCTTTACCACGCATGTACATAAGTGCCCAACATAACCTTCTAAAGTTGTTATTACATACAAGTTCGTTTATATAAACATAACATTTATCTTTGTCTATTAATAAAAATTTATATTTTAATGTGTCATCATTACAGAAAATACATGGAATTAAGATAATGTAAAATAATATTCATAAATTTTTAAACACATGACAACTTCCGTTGTGACACATTCACAGCCACTAACAAACCATATCTATACCTGTGATACTTTCCACTGCACTGCAGAATTTAACAGACACATTCTAGCAAATTGGTGTGACAATTATAGAGTATATATACATATATATGTATATAATCATGTACGTATATATTTTTTTTATATAAAATAACACCATAAATTATATTCTTGTTTTACAAAATTGTTTTAATTCCTTTTTATAATTTCGCTTTTAAAATTACGTAAAAAGTATTAAGTGCTTATGATAATAATGGCTGTCTGTATGCTTTTATGCACTTTTTAAAAGTTATTCATGTGTTAAAAGAGATAATGCTTACGGCTTTTTTAAAGTAGTTTGAATCTCTAAAATAATGTGAGCAGTTAGCATTGAATTTAGTTCAAACAAAAATAAGAAGGATAAAAACAAATGAAAGCATTTAAAAATTTAAACAAAGAAAAGATAAATTAAAAAATTTTTGCGAGCACTTATAATTTAAAATTAAAAACATACAAAGTCAGATAAAATAATAAAATCCAAATGAGTAAAACAGTGATCTTGAACTTAACGCAGCACACTTATATTAGACAGTAGATAAAAAATTTTCCTCCAGGCAACGAAGCATCATAAAGAGAAGCCAGGTGCAAAAACTATGAAAGAAATGCCAATTTTGCTTTACAATTTATACTTCCATGGACATTGGAACGAATTGAAAGTCGAGGAATATATTATTTGCGAATTGTATCTGTTATATTCGAAAATGGCCGTAAGCTTTTTTCGGGTATCCATGCATATCTCTACAATTACAATAGTGATACTTACTTAATTTTATGTAGAAAGTTCTAATAAAATCTTGGTGGTTTATGAGGGGTACATGGGTACGCTACATATAAAAAATATAATTTTTTTTATCTGCAGAAATACTGTGATGGTAAAGGAGTAATGGATAGACGGGTTCTTCCAATCAAAGTATAGTTATTAATTAATTAATAAACATGATTTGTTAATCACCCGCACTCCTCACAAATTGCCACCCTTTGATTGAAGAACTTCAGATTTGAAGTATCTAAAGAAGATTTTTTTACCAAGTCTAAGAATGTTAGTTTATGAATACGTGTGGCTTTGAATTATTAAATAATTGTTTTTTGATCATTATTATATATGCACATCTCTAATAAAGACAACTAAAACAATGACAACAACAGCAATAAAAGTCTTAACAGAAGTTATAATAAAGGTTCGAAATAAGCAAAAAATGACGTTGCTGAAGTAGTACTCTGTTCAATAAAAGTGAGAAATCACAAAATGTTTATTGATTCATGTATAGAAACATCAAATGTTTCTGGCAACATAGTTTCCCAACTGTTAAATATTATGAGCTGCACTTATTTCGTGCGGAAAACTAAGTTTTCTGGGTTAACTTCCGAAACTTGTAAGCAACTTTAGTTATTCCGCTGGAAAAATTTGACAACTTGCTAGTAGTGCCGTACCAATAGCTCGATTTAGAAGAAAGTTGTCTGTTAATTTTATTGATTATAATACGAAACGACTCAAATTTGTTTTTAATAACAGTATTTTTAAAATAATAAAATAATATTTTCTATTGAAGGTCAACGTTTCAAAGAAAAATGTTTAACGAATTTATATGTAAGAAAATCCTTTTTTCACTAATTTAATTGGGTGGCGAGGGCATACACTTTTTAATGAATATTGGTATTGAGTCCTGATTTGAATACTCATTAGTATCGGGCTGAAATGTTTTTTACACGTTTTTCTATTTTTTATTCTCTTTTTTTTTTTTGTTCACTACAATTATTCATGAAACTAGCATGAAATTTTCGTTTGCTTGTGAAGCAGGAGGAGTAAGCAATATGGTATTGCTTGATATTTGATGGGATGTTACTGTTGCTTATGTTTACTTTAAGATGACGCATAACACTGTAACTTAAATAGAAAATTGAGAAAAATAAATGCCTCAAAAAATTGCCTATTGTAAATCTGGGCAAAATGAACTTGTTGCCTTGTTATTTTCCCTGAAACATGAAACGAAACTTTTTACTATATTTTATATAAATTACATTAAATTACTTTGTATTTAAGATAAATTTCAAAATGTAAATTATTTTTGAAGGAAAAATGTAACCTTCTCCTACCTTTCACTGGCAACACTGGTCGCAAAGCTCGTTTATTGGTGGAGTAAAACCAGGAGGATTTTACTAATTCGTACATTACTTCTGAGGTACAAAAAATGGGTTGATATTTGCAAATCTTCAGCCGTATACCACCTAATATAAGTTTGTAATAATGGCTACTACTAAGAGAAATTACTGCTAAGATTTTAGTAGAGTATATTGAAATTAATTTTAAGTGTTCAAATCATTAATCAATTCATAAATGGACAAGAGTTTTTGGTTTTTATAAATAGGCAAATACACTAAAAATACATAAATATGTAAGATAAATTTAATTTATACGTTAAAAAACACAAACCCAAAAAGACGTATTAAAAAAATCTGCAATTTATGATTTGCAGCCATAAATACGTTTTTATTGAAAAGATTTGATTGAGCTGGTATACAAATAATCTTCAACAGAATAAAATATTCCACTTAAATGAAAACATATAAAATTTAAGACTCATAAGCAACCAGCTACCAAACCAATGTACATACTCCTTTTCGCTTTTTTTATACTTCTTTAAGATACTTTTGTGTAAGCAGTCAATCATTTGTTCAAGGAAACCAATGTGCTGTTAAAGTTAAATGCTGTAAAAAGCAAAAAAAAAAAAAAAATACATGGAATATAAAAATTATTACAATTGCGGATATAGAAAATTACACAGCAGCAGCAGCAGCAAAGAGAAAAGAAACAAGTTTATTGGTGTTGGTTCCTAAAAACTAAGAAGCATGGCAAGAACAGAAAAAAGAGTTATAAAACTCAGAATACTTTAAATATAGTGAGAAAAACAAAAATATGAACCGTAAATGAAATATAAAATAAAGGAAATAAAAAATTATTGTAGTGCAACTTTTATGTGACAGTTAACCAAATGTGAGTGAATAATTCTGGTTTTTAGTATAATTTAAGTTGAGCTGAGGAAAACTGCTTAAAGGCAAACTATAAAATGGGATATCTGCAGTTTATTGTACTGCAAATGTATAAAACGCTGCTTTTAGTTTTCTTTTTGTTTTTGATATTTCAAGGAAAAGTTTTTGGTATTTTTCTTTACAGAGTTTTAAGAATAGAAAGACATTCTTGAAATAGTAAGTGTAATAAAAGCAAATTGCATCTTCATCGTAGGATAATATTTCAATACAAAACGTACATAAATTCATATATACATACATGAATTATTACATAAAAATATACTTACATACATATACACCCACATTCATACGTACATACATACAAACATACGTTATTAAATAAATACAGAAGCCGCAGAATACGGAGCATCAGTTTGGAAGAAAATTTCTATGAGTATGGAATATTTCTATGAGTATGAATTTCTATGAGTATGGAATATTGTGCGAAGCAACAAAGAACTCGCTACCATTTATAGGGATGCACAGAGAATAGATATATCCCAAAAAGGCTTGTTAAAGAATCCAAAAAGGCCGGAAGATCTTTCAGCTTATACACAAGATCGATATTTGGGTGAATCATATAGGGATAAACTGATCCAATTCTTCATATAAGAGGGTGGTTGCAGAAAATATCTAAAGAGTTTTACACACGACAGCTCACCACGATGTCAACAAAGCTTTGAAGATAGTAGCCCCCTTTAATAACTAAAAATTGTTACTAACATGTTCAAATACTCGAAAACCTTGTAAGAAGAGAGTGAAAATAGGGCGTAAAAAAGTGAGAGAGAAAAAATTGTTGCAAGTTGTGGCTAGTGAAATTTACACTAACAAGAATTAGCCAAATAGCTGTTATTACTAACATATGTCTACAAAATAATTTGCTTCAAAATGTCTAATAAAAGCAAGTTTTGTAACATTAAAGAAAATTCAAATATTTGGCAATTGAAAGAATAAAAATAATGCTGTTTTTCTTTAGTTCAACTAGAAGAGTATACAGCAAAAAAGCTTAAAACCTCTGAAATTTGGCTTAGAATCTTCTAGGTTTGCAAGTGTTTTCGTTTTTTTAAGAAACAAAAGTAAATATACCAATGATGAAATATTATTTGCAGTATAATTTTATACTCTTCACAACAAAAAGTAAAATTCCGTTTTTAATTTCTTTAATATCCATTTCCGACTCCATAAGAATTTGACTGATTTAATAATAAATAATATTAGTAATAAAATCAAGTTCGCAAGGCTCTAGATAACCTACGGAAAATTTAAATATGCCAATCGATCAGATATGGTGTCGAAAGCGGTACTATTGAAAATCAGCAAGTTCGGTCAACACATCACACCTACCTCTAAGTTTTTCATACCATTAGGAACAATGAAGTAACTACAATAAAAAAAAAACAAATATATAAGGCAATAGAAAATTAAAAAATAAGAAAATAACATCAAGTGAAAAAATTTGTGCTCACCCATATTTTCAGAGTTAAGTATTAAACACATTCGCCTCAGCAGCATACACGAACACACGACAGCAAATGACGCTAAAAACATTTGTCGCCTTGTACTCAGCCAAACAATTAGTTTGAAGGCAGCAGATACGTAATAAAAATATGATTTTATTGTATTTTAGTGATGTCACTATAGCGATTTTTAAAAAAGCAACTCTAAATTATAATTAAAAAATATTTCAACTAAGTATTATGTAAGAGGCTATTAGAAGAGTAAAATAATACTTTTAAAGGTCAAGTCGATTTTACTTTTGGACTGTCTTTAAAATGAAAAATATATTGAAGTATTTTTCAGAAGCAATAATAAGAATAGTAATGTGTGTCAGTATAAATAACACGTAGTGGCTCGTCCACTAAAATATAATATACTAAAAACAATTAAATATTGAAAACTTTACAGTTTAAGACAATTGAAATTATTATAACTACTTAAATTATCAAGTACTAAGAACAGAATTAAATTTGTAACTAAATATTGTTCACACAAAAAGGAATTGTAGTTTTATATACATCTTTAATCATTCCTTTGAAATTTTTACAATTGTTCTTCGTATACTTTTGCCATGACAATTGTAGTATTTTTAAAACGTGTTAAAAATGTTTTATCTACAAGAATAAAATATGCTAACAACTTATTTTACATTTGTATCTCTATATTCTATATTTCTACAGAGGCTCTAAGGGATCTCCTCACAATATTTTAATCAAATTCATCCAGCAGCTTTAACGTGATACGAACCTAGACAAATAAAAATTCCAAAAATAGGCATTTTGTATTCCAAAATCAATACTTTCCCAAAATACTTCATATGCAGAAATGATCCTGTTAAAGTTTTATTATTGATGTACAAAGAAATCTTTTTATAAATAATTTTTATTTAAAATTTTTATTGTTCTTTTCGTTTTTCATAATAAGAAATTTTAAGAACTTAACATTTTTCATGTCTTATAGTAGTGATATCACTTAACTGTTTATTGTCGCCAACAAAAATAGAAACTAGTTTAATTCGACTGCAGCGGCAAATTCAACGTAGATAACAACCTGCCGCCTTGTTGCGGGCTCCTGAACCTTTAAAATTTTTTTAAATATCAATATGGGCATCATTTAAATACAAAACTTTTTTAAAAATGCTTAAGAGCCAATGACTTTTCAGCTAAAATTATATATAGTACATAATTTTTATTTTAATTTTTTATTTTTTAATTCTCTGTCACCCCATTATTTGCTTTTTATGTTGGAGTTACTTCACTAAAGTAAATTTACATGTATAGTGAAGGTTATATAAGATTCGGCATAGCCGAATACGAGGGCTGCTATATATATTTCTGGCCTGGCAACACTGAGTGCTGCCAAGTGCAATCTGACATTTCCATTGGAACGTTTATCATTTTTAAGCAAAATCGTACTCAAAACGTTTTGACGTACGACCATTATTTGTGTTGTTAACAGTGACTTGAAAAAATTAATATAGAAAAAAACGGAATTAACTCGTGAACATTTTCGAGCCACCATTTTTCACAACTTTCGACGTGGATTATCACGAGAAGAGTGCATTGATAAACTTAAATCTTTGTATGGCGATGAAGCACCATCCTATAGCACTGTGAAAAATTGGTATAATGAATTTAATCGTGGCTGAAGCTCGCTTAAAGACGAATTCCGTGAAGGTCGTCCAAAAACGGCTGTTGTGCCAGAGAACATTGATGCCGTGCGTGCACTCATAATGCAAGATCGAGATGCGACATACCGAGAGATAGAGACATCCTTGGACATTTCTTCCACCAGCATACATTCGATAGTGCATGAACACCTGGCCGTAAAAAAGGTTTGTTCTCGTTGGATCCCGCACAATTTGAAAGTCGCTCAAAAAAAGGCTCGTGTCGATTGGTGCAAAGAAATGTTGCAAAAATACGATTTCGGTGCATCAAAAGACGTTTATAAGATCGTCACAGGTGGCGAATCATGGATCTATGCGTATGAGCCCGAAACGAAAAACAATCAACCGTGTGGGTCTTCAAAGACGAGCAAAATACAACGAAAGTTGTTCGTGGAAGAAGCACTTCGAAGCAAATGGTCGCCTGTTTCTTCGGCAAAACTGGTCATGTGGCGACTGTTCCGCTTGAGCAACGTAGGACGGTCACTTCTGAGTGGTACACTTCAATTTGTTTGCCTGAAGTCATCGGTGAAATTCGAAAAACCAACAAGAGAAGACGAATCATTGTTCACCATGACAATGCGAGCTCTCACACATCGGCTCAAACCGTACAGCCCTGACTTGGCACCTAATGACTTTTTCTTGTTTCCGCACATCAAGAAAAAAATGCGTGGTCAGCGATTTTCGTCGCCAGAAGAAGCTGCTGAAGTGTTCAAAAACCATGTTTTAGAGGTGTCTCAATCGGAGTGGAAAAAGTACTTCGACAACTGGTTTCAGCGCATGCAAAAGTGTATAAATCATGCTGGAGAATACTTTGAAAAACAATAAAACTATTTTTGATTATAAATATTCGCATTTTCACTATTAAGACAGAAATGTATAGAGCAGCCCTCGTATAGCACTCTTATTTGGTTTTGCTTCAAATTTAATATGAATAGTTCTATTTTATGTTGATAAGTTTTATGTTACTACTAAATAACAATAAGAAGGTTTATTAGAACTAGCAACGACAAAAAATTATATTTATGATGGGCTTAAATATCACAATCGCTTGAAAATTACCTTGTGCGTACATAATTTAGAAATTTAAATTGTTTTGAAAATTACCTTTTACCTAATTTAAAAAATGTAAAATATTTTATGCACATATTTTGCTATTTGGTTACTTAGAGAACTATTTTCAATTTTTTCTTGTGGTTGACATCAGTTTGCGGGCTTATACTGGTCTATTGGTTTTGTATATTTTTCCACTCCACTACATTTAAAAAATGGTGCTATTAAACCATCAATTCGTACAGTTTTTAAGTCTTACATATCGTTCCTAAGGCCGTACCAATTTTCTTTGTTAATTTTTCCTAGTAAAACTTTCATTAATTTTTTAACATTTTAAAATTTCTTGTTTACAATCTCGTTGCTAGTTTTTGTTAGTAAACTTACTGAACAAACTTAATGAAAAAAAGCAGAGTATTTCGTATTTAGTAGTTCATGTTTTAAAAGTAAGTGTGTGCAGTAAGGCGAACACATTACCGGCGTAAATAAAGTCATTACTATTTGATGATCTACATAAAAAATAGGCACGCTGTAAACGAAAATATAATATAGTAAATAAATCGCTACGAGTTGGGGAACTGTTCTAGAAAACCTTTTATAGCGACGGTTCTACAATTAAATACACCGATTAGTTCTTTAATTTTCCACGTAGTAATTCTAATGGGCAGTTCTGTGAGGTTTAGAGTGCAAACGGGATGTATTATATATGCAAAAATCTTGAAAGCTCTCAAATATTTACTGTGCCCTCAAGCCCAAATACCTAAAACAAAAATCTACAAAAATATTTAAATTATAACAAAATATATTTTTTTAGAGCTCAAAAATTTTATTTTTAAAAAAATTCAACACTTTCTCGATTTCTTCTTTACATGGAATTCAAATCATGTGAAAAATTAAATTGATTTGATAAACCAAAAATGTAATTTTATATTTATCAAAATTAAAAAAACAGTAAGTAAAATAAATATTTTCTTATAAACATAGCCTCTACATTATCTAATTTTTACACATGGAAAATTGCTATTCCCAATTTGCAATTTACTTAACACCACCTGCCTTTCCTATGTGTCATAACAATTTTCTTTTGATTGAACTTAGAATTTTAGATTTAGCTTTAAGTATCTTTGGAAAAAATAATGTTTTTTATGTATTTACTAGATACGTTATTTGTTATAAATTAATGTTTACAAATCTGTTACTTTAGATAAAAAATCTAACATTTCACTTTAAAACATTAAACACGTGCATGCAAATACTTTATTTTATTACATTTTTATTTTGTTCTCTTTTATTACTCTGCCAAAAATAGAAAAATATAAATAAAATTAATCTTTTAGTAACGTTTATTAAAATTTTACCAACTGTTAAAATTCATAAATATTGTTTCTGTGTTCAGTTCCCGGAGATTTATTATTTTAAGTTCAAAGGTGTCTGAAATGTAATGCTTTTTATCATTCTCTTTTTTAATATTTTCACACAATTTGCTTGATTTATTTGTAACGACTACAAGTCAATGTTGCTATTTGCTTGCGTTTGCTTTGGTTCATTTGTTTTGTCAATACAAAAAAAAAAAAAATATCAATGAAACACGTCCATCCCGCCCCTTGTGTTATACAAAAAAGAAGGAAAAATTACAACTAATTTTATTTTTTTTAGCTGTTAACTGGAAAAGTGATTGATGTATTTGCAAATGAGAGTTCATTTTAGTACAAACACCCTCTTTAAAGTACTTTCTAACTGAAAAGCTTTTTTATTTGTCATATTAATCTTAAAGAATGTGGATGTTTTTTTCTGCCAGAGGGTACTTTTTTGTGTACTTCATTGTACGTGTGTTTGTTTGCGATTTAATTTTTAGGAATATTTTTAAACACAAAAAATGTAATTGAATAATTGATAGATTGCTTTGTTCTAAATATTATTATTATTATTATTCTTGCTTGAAATTGTATAAAACGTTAATAAAATGAAATAATTTTCTGAAAGCATTATGCGTTTGAAATAATAGTTAATTTATTAAGACATCAATTAATTGCAATTTGTGTTTAAAAAACTTTTTCAATTTGACATTAATATAATAAAGTCTCAAATTTAAATATATTCATTTAAAAATAAACCCACTAAAGACGTTCATAAAAGCAACTCAAATATATATTAAAAGAAAAATATTAAGAAGAAGAAAACTTTTGTGGTAAAAGTTTTAATATTCTTTAACATTGGTTTTTCTTAAATAAATCGAAACGAACAAAAAGAAAGACGCAATAACATTTACCAAGTTTTTTAAGTTTCCTCTACACACAGAGGAAATAAAATTAAAGAAAATATATATTTCTCATCATGTTGTTCTATTTACATTAATAATATTGACTATAAAATATGTTTTATTCACATTGAAGTGCTACACTAAAGCAAGCACCGTCATGAAATTTTACTTGACAATCTTAAGAATAAATAAAATCAAACTTGACTGAAACGAATGCGGTGTACACTCATCCATCAAGTATACAATTCTTTAATGCAAAAGTTAAATATTCCACAGGAAAACTATAAAAATACTTAAATAAAATATTCAATCATCATTGTCGTTGAAGTATTGAGAGCAGTTGCAAATTTATTTCAAGCAAACACGCAAACTTCAACTACCAGCAATAGTTTTTGTGGTAAAGAAGTGAGTTTTTTTTCTTAAAAAGAATATCTTTCTTTTTGCTGCCTTTTAACTGCTGTTGTTGGTAAATGAAATGTTGCATAAAACCTGATTTGAATTCATGAAATCAACAATATCGACAAACTTTATCAGCAGCATTATTGTGATTGCTGCATGCATGCAAAATTTGTAGCTGTGTACAACATTTTTTTCTCTTATCATTGATTACAACAACAACTAAAGAAATGAACGTTAGACTAGCAGCAGTAGTATGAACATCATATTTGTTATTTGTGTCTTTATTTTTATGCTTCAATTGTTAATGCTGCTCAGGTACCGTGGTACTTTGGTGCAGTTTTTGTTTCAATATGCATGAAATGATAAACATTGATGAGAACGAAAAAAGAAAAAAAAAGAATGTGATGGACGGTAGAAAGCCCTTCTAAAAGATCTTATTTGAATCCTTATTGTTATTGTTTTGATGATAAGTTATACCTTCTTAACGAATTAAAAAAGTTTTACCCTATTAAATTATTTAATGCCAGTCAGTTAATGTCAGGTATCGAAATCGCTTGTACTTGGCTAACTTTAGAAATACCTTCCCCTTTTACGGAACTGAGATACAACGACAGTTTTTTCTTCGGTTGTGATATGGTCACAATAACCATAATATGTGCTTTGTAACATTGTATAGTTGAGGAGAACAAATTATAGTTGTTTTCAATAATACTTCACTCACGATAAACATCTTTTTGTTAACATTTAACTATTATATGGTTACTCTGCACTAAAAATACAACATGGTTGGTTTAAGTTAATAAACGAACCACGACTAAAGTTTTATAAATTATTATAAATAATATAATATATTTAACCAAAATATCTTTTTAGTAATCAGAGTTTGATTAAAAGCAAAAAAAAAAAAAATAATGTTTGGGCTTAAAAATATATTGTTCTAAGTCCTGACAGAATACTTTTCTATCAGTTTAGTAATTTTTTGTTAGCACAAAATTGAAACATAAGTATATGTATTGTTACGAATAATAAAAATATGGCAACCCCTGTTTCCGTTGTATCGGTATCAGTGATCGGCAATAAGTCGTTTTTTCGCTATTCATAATCACTTACAAAATTTTAAATTCAAGTGAGTATACATCATTTAAATTTTACTACTCAGATTTGTTCGCACTCACTATAAGAATGATTCATAAATACAAGTTGTATGGTTATGAGTACTACGTCGACATCGAACTCATATATGTATGATTCGTGAAGTATGTCGTTTAGATTTATAATTTTAGAAAAATACTCTGAATACTTACAACTCATTTAACTCATTCAAGCCACTCAAGAAAAATTTACGGTTCTATTCTTTAGTACTTTACAAAAGGACGGCGATTGTTACATTAAAATATAGGGACAAAAATAAAAATATAAAATATTTTTATCAATATAGAAGTGTGTAATAATCAATGAAAATGTAATAAATGAAAACTAATAAAATGTATAATCAGCAATACAAACCTTTCTTTATTAAAAACCAATAGTAATAGGGCTCGTTACTGTATTTTTAAACTCTGCCTAAAACTTATAAAAAGTTTAAACTAAAAAATTTTCCTAGGAAAACTTTCACTAAGAACGTTGCCACGTAAAAATTTTCAATTAAATTTTCTCCAAAATTAATTTTCCCATAGAAATGTTTTCGAAATTCGAAATTTTCGAAAAATTTTCTTCAAAGCAGCTTTTGTTTTTTAAGCAGTTTTTCAAACGTAAAAATCTTTTTGGTTGAATTATATATGCAAGAGTTAAAAAGGTTCTACTTCGAAGCATTGTGAAAGTAATAAACATTCCTCTGAACATTATCCTAAAAACCTTTAAAGTTACTAAAATAATACAAAAAAAACATCTCACACACCACTGTGAAACCTTCTACTGAAATAATAAAAAAACATCCCACACGCCACTGTGAAACCTTCTACAGAGTATTTTATTTTTCGTTAGCGAATCATACTTATTTTGTATTGACTGCATTTAATGAGTTAGTGAGAGTCTAAATCATCAACATCATACATGTTGTTAAGTATGAATACTCAGAGTAGTTCAAACCTTTGAGATGTTTGGTGTTTAGTGAGTCAGAAAAATGTATGAATGCGTATAAGTACAAAAAAATAAGAATCATGATTCAACTCCACTTGTTTTTCCACTACTCATAACCGATCACTGATCGGTATGAGCGTGGTGAATAAGCTAATTCAACTAATGGTGTGTTTACAGAATAAAAAACCACAATTTAGCTAAGCTGAGCAGCCTCAATAGCTGCGTTGGTAGAGGTGCGTGCTGCAAAACTGGAGGTCCTGAGTTCGATCCCGCGTTTAGTCAGACATGCATACAACAGAAAATAATAATTGTTGTACAGCAATTTAAAATTAATAAAACAGCAATACAAACCCCCCGAGAGGCAAAAGACAATTATTGTGTAAAGCCATGGCAGATATTTAGTGGAGACGTCAAATTAAATATAAGAGCATCAGATAATTGAAGAAGCCCTTTATAATAAAAAGTAAGAGCAACAGCGGTTAGCGCGGGGAAGTGTAACAGCATAAAAACAGTGTATGGCAGACATAAGTTGTGGCTACTGGATTAAAGGTGATGACTGGCTTGGATAAAAGGAGAAGTGGAGATGTCTGTGGATGGTTAAGGTTACTAAACAAGGCATCGAGTAGTTCATGTCTTGCCGGAGTAACACAGTAGTGTAGGGTGGATGGCTGCGTTTGTAGTAATAACGCATGTTTAGTAAATACGAGACCTAGGATTCACAAGACCGGTAGGATCAAGAAGTATAGCCAGAAGAAAGCCATAAAGTTTGAATACAGAATAATGAGCCACAGTGGTATTTGCAATCAAAATAATCTGTACGCTTGTCTTAAAGGGGAAAAACGTAACATTATGTTAGCATATAAATATTTATTTTGTGAAACCATATACATATTTTTCAGTTAAAGCTGTCATTTTATATTCTAACACTAATTGATATTATGTAACAATATAAATCACCGCATTGAAGTGTTAAAAGTTTTGGACAAATGCGGAGTCAGTTCCGAATTACCATTACGTACGTTTACTAGTTATTTCGGCTTATAATTTATATTTTTTACATATATGATTCGTGTAGCCTATGTGTCAAAGCTTTTTAGTGTTTACTTATACGTATGTAATTTTAATAAGAAAATAATTGTTTTTTTGTAAATTGTTTTATATAACTTTTGTGACCAATCAACAATAAATTAAACAATAAATAAAGAAGTCTTTTATAACAGGAAATATTTTTACTTAAAAGACTATATTGTAATAATAGATTTAACAATGTTATTGTTATGCTAGATAACAATATGGTTGCAAGACCAGCTATATAATTATTAAATGCATCAATACTATGTTATGTTAACAACTATATAATACAACCATAATATGTTGCTTTTAGATTATGGTTACCTCAACCATGTTTTTCTTTGCGTAAAGACACGAAATGTATTGATATCTAGATTAAGATTTTGGAGTTGAGGAAAATTTGGCATCAATGAAACAGACAAAGTCTTTACAAGTTAAAAAACTTCCAGAACTTCTTGTTAAAAAAAACTACACCAGATGTCAGGGAAATCAAGCTAAAGTATTACGGCCATCAATTGGCAAAGAAATTTATGCCTGTACTCTATGGTTACAAAAATTTGTTTGTAGCAAGTTCTTCTTGACATTGATACTAATTTCTTATAGTATAAGAAATCGATTGCTACTGCAAGTTATTAATTTAATTACACTGAAAATTTTTTTTGCAGGTATTAAAGGTTTTCGGATTGAAATTTTATTACAGTTTTAATAAATTTCATTGTTTTTTAATCTATGTTTTTACATTTTTATTATTATTCATTTTTATTAATTATTTTTCCATAATGTATAATTAAGTCAATTTAATTTCAATATAAAAATAAATAAAATGTCTAATACATATAATATTTGTATTTTATAAAATAGTTATTAAATTGTTTATTTGATTTTATTTTGCATAATTTTGTGGATGAAAAATTTTATTAAAACCATAAAAGGAAATAGGAAAAATTTAGAATGTCTGAAATGAGTGATTTTAAAGAAGCACATACAATACTATTATGCTGTATTATTATGTGGTTTGCAACTTATTTTTTTTTTTAATATTTTACAGAAAAAGATTTGAAAAAAATTTCAAAAGATTAAAAAAAAAATTTCATTGTGATATAAGACTCTTAAGTTTATTTTATACAAATTTTGAATAGAATCCACTGATAAGCTTTATGAGCAGTAGAGAAATGGCCATATGGGTAAGAGGGCTGCTATATATATTTCTGGCCTGGCAACACTGAGTGCTGCCAAGTGCAATCTGACATTTCCATTGGAAAGTTCGTCATTTTTAAGCATAATCGTACTCAAAACGTTTTTACGTACGACCATTATTTGTGTTGTTTACAGTGACTTGAAAAAATTAATATAGAAAAAAATGGAATTAACTCGTGAACATTTTCGTGCCATCATTTTTCACAACTTTCGACGTGGATTATCACGACAAGAGTGCATTGATGAACTTAAATCTTTGTATGGCGATGAAGCACCATCCTATAGCACTGTGAAAAATTGGTATAATGATTTTAATCGTGGCCGAAGCTCGCTCAAAGACGAATTCCGTGAAGGTCGTTCAAAAACGGCTGTTGTGCCAGAGAACATTGATGCAGTGCGTGAACTCATAATGCAAGATCGACATGCGACATACCGAGAGGTAGAGACATCCTTGGACAATTCTTCCACCAGCATACATTCGATACTGCATGAACACCTGGCCGTAAAAAAGGTTTGTTCTCGTTGGATCCCGCACCATTTGAAAGTCGCTCAAAAAAAGGCGGTGCTTCAAAAGACGTTTATAAGATCGTTACAGGTGACGAATCATGGATCTATGCGTATGAGCCCGAAACGAAACAACAATCGACCGTGTGGGTCTTCAAAGACGAGCAAAATTCAACGAAAGTTGTTTGTGGAAGAAGCACTTCGAAGCAAATGGTCGCCTGTTTCTTCGGCAAAACTGGTCATGTGGCGACTGTTCCGCTTGAGCAACGTAGGATGAACAAGTCTGAGGGCTACACTAGAATTTGTTTGCCTGAAGTCATCGGAGAAATTAGAAAAACCAACAAGAGAAGACGAATCATTCACCATGAAAATGCGAGCTCTCACACATCGGCTCAAACCAGAGCGTTTTTGACCGGCCAAAACGTCGAATTAATGGGTCATCCGCCGTACAGCCCTGATTTGGCACCTAATGACTTCTTCTTGTTTCCGCACATTAAGAAAAAATGCGTGGTCAACGATTTTCGACGCTAGAAGAATCTGTTGAAGTGTTCAAAAACCATGTTTTAGAGGTGTCTCAATCGGAGTGGAAAAAGTCCTTCGACAACTGGTTTGAGCGCACGCAAAAGTGTTTAAATCATGCTGGAGAATACTTTGAAAAACAATAAAACCATTTTTGATTATAAATATTCGCATTTTCACTATTTGGCCAGAAATATATAGAGCAGCCCTCGTAAGCTTTCTCCGCAGTAATACATTTCATTTTGTAGTTTTTAATAATAAATATTTCATGATATTTTCACGATTACAGTAAATTAACATTTTCTAAACAAAATAAGTTAATTTTAATCTCACGAAAACAAAAACAACAACAACAAAAACAAAAACAATTTGGGTGTAGTAAACACCATTTTGTTATTTATTTGTCGCCTACGTATCTTTTTTGCGAATATTTCATAATTGTTTGGTGTGCGAAAATCAACAGGATCAATTACGATTTTTACTTATAATTTTAGTTGATTCGTAATACATTTTCCATATTTGTTTTGCAATTATTATCAATTTCTCTCGATTGTAGATAACCTTCAAATATATTCTCAAATACTTTCTCTACCGCTTTTGGTAAAATTCAAAAACTTTTTCGGAAAAGTTAAACAATTTAAATATGTACCATAAATTAATTGTTATAACATCGCGACTTTGAAGAATTTTCCAGGAGGAAATTTGCAGTAATCTTAAAGCATCACAAAACTCATACGTCATGAACATTCTTTCAGTCTGTTTCTTTACTTTTTGCGTAAAGTTTGTGAAAAAGTACGGAAACACAAAATCTAAATTTTAAACACAAAACACTGTTTTAATAAGAAAAATTAATTTCAGGAAATCAGCCAAAGGAAATAATATTTTATTTTATATTTTATTTGTGTTTTAAGGCAGTTACACAAGTGTAAATAACTTGCACGAAGAAAAAGTTGGGGCTGTTGCGTGAAACAACAAGAAGAATTTTATTCTCACAAAACTGCTCACATTTACCTAATTTTGAAGTAAGAAAACAATTTTCGTGTAAATAAAGTAGAGTAAACAAACACACCTAACAACTTCACTGTCATAGCAGAAACTCCTGTTATGCTATTTCTTTTTTTCTTAGTCCTTAATAAAAAATAGTTTACATTAAAATGTTTAATCTTGTTTTTTTCAGTACGATAGTTAAATAATATTTCTGTAAAATATGTCTAAGCGCTCAACATGTCTTCTATTTTAAGTGCCTTGATAAGGAAGGTTTTGAGGAGTATTAATAATTATCTTTTCGTTGAGTCCTCGTTAAAAATCTGAATGCTAAAAACGAATTTTTTATCAGTTTGATTAAGACTTTAAAAACAATTGCATATAACTGTAAAACCATATTGTTCAGACTCAATCTCCGATAAGAAACCCTTAATTTGTTTTTAAAAATTTTCTAATGTCATCATTAAAATATAAGAATTTTGCTGCCAATCATTATTTCACCCAAAAAGAAATGTTTATTTCAATAACCTTTAAGAAATACACAGGCATGTCACAAATTCCGATCGGAGTGGTCTTAATTCCGTATTAACAATTCCGATCCATTTTGTTTTACCTTTTTCAGATTCCGATTGACTTTGCTTATTTCTAAAAAAGGCTTAATCTCCACCTTTTTATTTAAATGTGGCAACACGCGCACACTAAAGTAAACAACAAAGCGAATCTAAATAAGGACACATAATCAAAGTAAATTTGAAACCTATAAATAACAAAATTTCAAAGAAACTAAATTGCACTTTAAAACTTAAAAGTGGTTTCATTCCAAAGAAATTTTTCATCTATTGTTTTCTAAAGAGCCAATTTACGCAATTGAAATTACTTTCGATCGGAATTGAGTATTGTGACATGCCTGTTAAATTAAACTTTCAAAAATATTTTATACACAAAAATTATAACAAAAAATTTGTGCCTTGATATTTTTATATATTTTAAGAAATGTGCTTCTTGGAATAACCACTTAATGTGTAAAGTGGCCCTTGGCTGTTCTATTTCAGTTGGCTAAAACACTTCAAAATAAATTGTTATATTTCGCATCTTAAAATAAAATCCTACGTTAAATTAATTTAAATTTTTTTGCTTGGAATGAATGAATGTCCTTCGGGCTTAAAACATAAGAATAAAAAAAAAATTGTAACGATAGACTCAAGCAAATGAAATGTAACAATGTTAACATTGATTTAATCTTAAAGAAGAAAAAAAAATATATGTTTTACAAGAAAAAGCACTTTATATCTGATTGTAAATGAAAGCTTTTTACACGCCCCATTAAATCAACGTATGGTTCAGACTTCATGTGAATTTGTTTCAATTTCTTTATATCTTAACAGCCATTTCAAGAACGATGAGGGTGTATTGATTTTGTCATTTTGGTTTTTATGCGACCAAGTAATCTTTGACAAAAAATTGTCTCTGTAGGTTGGGCTATTTTAATGCTTAATATTGTTAAATATACACGGACGTTAGTAGCCTTAAAGTTTCAGTGTCCCTAAATCTTAGAGTGTGTTTAAATTTGTAACAAGGGTTTTGAAGATAATGTCACTTTTTGGAGATGGAAACATTATAATGCTCAACAAATACATATCATCGATGGCATTTGACAGGATGAAAAAGGTCCAATTTTGCTACTTAAAATTGTATATAAAATACAATTTCTGCTGTGTATAGATAAGTTTTCATTTTAACATTTTAAATTAATCTATCAATGTCTCACCTTATGCTTATTTTTATATTGAACCCAAAAAAAAAAAAAAATTGAACGACGGTTGACTGTTTGCATAAATCATGTTTGTTTACTATTGCTCATTAGCTAAACCAACACAGAGCAACAAATATTGAAAATAAAAATATTTCCTTGTTCTTCTAACACTTACAGTATCTTTGTGTCATTCGATAATAAAATCATTTTGTAAAAATTCTTAGCAAAAACGTAAAATTTGCTTTAAATTAATCTGTTGAAATTTTAAACATGAACTTAAAACTTGAATACCTAAGAAAAAAATCCATGCTTTTGGTATCCATATTGTACATAATCATATTTGTTTCTTGGATTAGTAAAAAGTTAAGTAACAATGCCTAAAACCAATAGGAAAGAGTGTTTTTTTTTAAGCATGACAAAACTTGCAATTATAAAAAATAACACTAAAAATTAAATTTTAAAATTTGAAATTTTGATTTTTTCTTATTATTTTCAGTATACTCTGGCAAATCATTATGAATAGTCTCGTTCTGCGCCGTTATATCGTCAATTGGGCTCTAGAGCAGTTAGTAACTGACCCGTTGTTTTATCGCCAAATTGTGTTTGGCGATGAGGCGCATTTTCAGCTTAACGGGTTTGTAAATAAGCAGTATTGCCGCATATGATGTGAGACCAATCCACAACATGCAATGCAGACTCCATTGTATCCAGAAAAATTCATCTTTTTATGTGGTTTACACGCTGGTAGCATCATCGGACCTTATTTCTTCAAAAATGAGGCCGAATCTCACCTTACGGTCAATTGAGATCGTTACCGCACCATGTTTTAATGATTTTTTATTTGAAAATAGTGATGACATTAATCCGGACAAAATGTGGTTTCAACATACGGTGACCGCAACCATCGAGCTATTGAAATCAAAATTTGGAGATAAGTTGGTTTCGAGAAATGGACCTGTCAATTGGCCTCCAAGTTCGTGCGATCTGACACCTCTCGAATATTTCTTGTGGGGCCAAGTGAAGTCACTGGTTTATGCTGATAAACCAGCAACAATTGACACTTTGGAGGACAACATTGTTCGTGTTATTCGTGACATAAAGCCACCAGTACTTGGAGAAGTGATCCAAAAGTGTAAGTCCAGATTGTGCTTCGTTACCAGCAGCCGCGGTGGCCATAAAAAATTCTTCATTACATTTTATTTTTTTGTGTTATTGTTTATATTTTGAAGTTCTATCGAGCTTAAAAAAACACCGGATAGTAAGTTCTTTGGAAAGAGACAAAATAGACACAGAAGGTGGTAAAGAAAAATTACAGCGTTATTTTTTATCTCTGTAATGGAACAGTGTTCCAACGTCAAAAAATAATGGGCAGAATATGTGTGTTGAATAATGTTGCTTTCAGCAAGGGAGAGAGCTCTGTGCTTTGCCCCAATTAACATCTAATTGCCAACATAATCATTCAGTTTAATTCGATGCTGGTATCAATGGTTTAAATGATGGCAGACCCGAGACGTATGAATTTTGCTAATATCTTCACGCACTCATTATCGCCGATTTTTTGGATTTTGGAAAAGGTACCAGCCACATGTGGCTTTTTATTTTTGACAATGTCAATGTGGTGCACGTATGCGATATGTTGATCCTTGTGTGTTTTATATAGTTTTGTTTATTCCCATATATTCTCCATCAGTGTGTTAAGCGGCTATTAGACGGTCAAACTTGGCATGTTAGAACGGCTTGTGTAATACGGTAAAATTCGTGCTTGTCAGCGGCGCTAGATGGATTAGACAACTTTTGATATTGAAACTCTCTATCATCAAACCTCTCGTACATGCAAAGTTTGACCAAAAAATAAACGCCTTAAAGAAGTTAAACGATATGCTGGCACCCTTCTTGTTTTGAGTGGTGCGAAGAGGGTACTTTTTATTTTTAATGAGGATCTAGTGTCACCAATATTCATTTTGGATGCCGAAAGCGGCTTTATAGTCGATGAAAAAGTGCTTTGAATTAGCTACTGCTAACTTTCTTCACGTGGTTGCTCAGACGCTAACAAACTATAGAAATTTTGCTTTCGAACTGGGTTCTCTCAAATGGGAGCTATCTAAATTAAGTAACATAACTCTTCTACCAATGTGATTACTTGAAAAAAAAAATTTAAGGATTTGACAACTCAGGATTTGAGAAAAACTACTTTAAATCGCCGTCATTTTCATAAAAAAGCTGTAAGCTACTGTTTATCGTTTATGTAAATATATATATATATATATATATATATATATATATATATATATATATATATATATGTATATATATATATATATAAGACTTCTTAGATTCTTTATTTGTATCGATTAAGAATTTTACTAGAACCCAGCAAACATTTTTTGAAAAGGTAATCGAGCGTGGATTTAAGCATTTTAGGCGGAAGTGCTTCCCAACTAGATTGCCAATTTAATGATTTTAACAAGGCATGAGACTTTTAAAATCAATTACTGAGAATCGATTACATTAATTATTTTAGGAATTAATGAGAACCATGAGTACGTACTTTAAGGTATTCTCTTTTAACATAAAGAACTAGTTCAATTAAAACTTCCTTTTTTGGAAACTAATGTAATGTGTTTTGTAAGCGAGTAACAAAATATGGCAATCACAAAAGTAAGTTATTATGTGGCAAGTACTTTTTAAGGTAATGCCTAATTTTTTGCAGGGAATAATAATTTATTACATTTACAGTTCAATAAATTAAATATATAAAATTAAAGATAAAATAAATAATTATTAGAGTTGTTCCGTATTTTTTGGGAAATTTATAAACATTAGCCCATAATCATACTCCCACACTAAAGTCGGTTTCTTTTAGAAACTACTTTAAAATATACATATATTTCTATACTCGTATAAAATCACTTGTTTTATAATCGAAAAAGTTACAAAATTTGCGTTTATTTATTTACAATCTATGATTGTTGTTCTTCTCGTTGTGGTTGTTTAATCTTTGTGAAGAACTTCATGATGGATGTTAAAATTTATTTCGCAATCTTTGGTGTATTTAGTGGAGAATAAATACATTACCAATTTTTTTCTGAAGTCTTTTCCAATCAAATATAAATAAAATTGTTTTGTAAAGCAGATCCGACAATTTAACAAACAGTAATTGAATGCAAAAGGCAGGTATAACTGAAGACAACTTTGTATAATGCAGCTATATATAACATAATTTAAATATAAATTAAATAACATCCTTTAAAATTAAATCCTTTAAAAAGAGCGTAGCATTTTTTCTATAACCAATTTGGTTTACTTTTCGTACACTAAAAATTAATTTTGAATCACCCTAATAATTTAATCGAGATATACTAAAGGGTTCTCAAATAAGTATGAATAGATTTCAGAAAAAAAAACAGATTTATTTTAAATTTTCTTAATTATATCATATCTGCACGAAAAAAAATTAACGATTTAAATAAGCTGAAGAGTTAAATGTTTCAATGTGGGTGTTATACAATGCTAGTAATTCGTATTAGAAACCTTCCAATTTGAACATTCAATCAATAGCCGTAAAAAGTAAAAGCGAAAGCGTGAAAAATGTCACTCAAATTATGTGCTTTAACTCATTAAAAGTGAACTCTGTATTACATTTAATATTTGAAATCTCTTTAAACCTAAAAATTTCACTACTAAATGTATATAAATTTTGTTACCACTAGAAGACAGCGCACACACACACACATTTTTATAATATGCTCGTTATCATTTGAAAACCTTTTATTTATGATTAGAAATTATTTTAAGCATGAGTAAATATTTTGAACGCATGCAAAATATTAGAAAATATAAATATGAAACAATTTTAGAATTATTCAATAACAATTGATGCGTGCATATTTTATCATGTCATAAAAATATTTATTTTAGAAGAAAAATTTTATTAAATAAATTTAAATTTATTTCAGTTTAATAAAATCACTGCTACGTGCTTTGAAAGAGCAACTAGATATTTACAAGTAGCTGAGGTATTTGTCTGTTTCCTTTAGTGAATTTATTCAACTGCAAAAGTATTTTATATGTTTGTATGTATAATGATTATAAAAAGTTTTATATAACATAATTTTTATAATCTGAAATCACTTTTTCATTTTTTTTTTTATTTATTTGCACATTAAAACATGACTAGACGTTCATTAGCCGGCATGGTTAATATATTAGTATGTTTTTGTTGATTTTGAAAAGCAAACTTATAGTTCCTAGTCCATCTTTCACTTAACGGTCTTAATGAGATTTTCGAATAGTTTATTCCAATTCATCGTGACATCTTACATTCCTTTTCAAATAATCTAAATTCACTTATATTTTAATTTTTTAAGAAAGAAAAATTACATAAAAGTTTTTGTATTAATATTTAAAGAAAGCATGACGTAAACGATTCGCTTAACAATACAACACTTGTTGCTATCAGTATTCTTAATATAAAGTGGCATTAATATAAGGACGTTCAGAGAGAATATTTAGTCACATTAGTAGTGAATTCAAAAAAATGGTAAATTTAAACAAAAAAAAAAAAAAAAAACAAAAAAAAACAAAAAAAAAAAAAAGGAACGTATGTGACAACAGAGCCTTAAAATTCATCAAGTCTATCTTGCTAGCCTGGTGATTAACTAAAGACAATCTGAGGAAAAGATTTGTAGTGCACATAAAGACTGTTTGAACAACCCATCCGTCGTGGATAGATTTCGTACCACATACTTTCTAGAGGATTCAGTAACACCAACATGTCGAAGGAATCTGCAGACTGAAAAGAATATCGCTGCTGTAAACGAAAGTGTGGAAGAATATCTAAATTTGTCGATTCGTCGTCGATCGCAATTCAAAAAACTTTGCGCAAAGATCTTGGCCTGCACCCTTATAAGATTCAGCTAGTGCAGAAATTAAAACTACGAGACCATTATATTCGCCCATTGTGCTCTAAAGCAATTAGTAACTGACCCGTTGTTTTATCGCCAAATTGTGTTCAGGAATTATGCTCATTTTTGGCTTAACGAGTTTGTAATTAAGAGCAAAGCAGAAAAATTCGTCTTTTTATGCGGTTTATACGCTGGTGGCGTCATCGAAACTTATTTCTTCAAAAATTAGGCCGGATCCCACGTTACGGTCAATGGAGATCGTTACCGCGCAATGATTTTTGATTTTTATTTTTGAAAATATGGACGGCATTGATCCGGAGGAAATGCAGTTTTAACAGGATGGCGCTATATGCCATAAGGCGACAGCAACCGTCGAGTTATTGAAATCAAAATTTGGCGCTAAGCTGATTTCGAAAATGGACATATCAATTGGCCTTCAAGGCCATGAAGTTATTGATTTATGCTGAAAACCAGAAACAATTGACGCTTTGGAGGCCAACATTGCTCGTGTTATTTGTAACATACGGCCAGCAGTACTTCAAAAAGTGACCCAAAATTGGACGTCCAGAGTGCGCTTCTTCATGAGCAGCTACGGTGGCCATACGCCCGAAATCATTTTAAATATTAATGCCATATTCTGATTATTCGTATAAAAAATTTTTTTATTATAATTTAATTTTTCGGTTTTATTTTTTACATTTTAAAGTTTGATTGGGTTTAAAAAACACCTGATATTAAATGAATTCTTCCTTTTCTATTCAAATTTTTTTTTTCAAATTTTTATTTTTATGAAACTTTTTAATTAAAACTTTGTTGTAATTATAATTTGTTACTGCTTTTGTATTTTAAAAAAACTTTGGTAAAAAAAAACTTTATTAGAAATGAATTATTTATTTTCCTAAAAAATAAAAAAAAAACATGCTAAACAACATACAATTGAGTTGCTTTTGTTTATGTATAATATTCAAAAATAAGCAATGTTTATGTATAATATACAAGTAAGCAATACTAAAATTCTAAATTCGTAAACAATTTTTTAATTAGGCACATTAGTGAACAATAACGAAATAGTTAAAAATAAGTTAGTTTTGTGTTTGTTTATTTTGAAATACTCTCCTTTATTATAAAAACCTTAACCTCAAAACATTAAAAATGAAATAACTGGGAAAATAAAAATTTCTTAAAAGTTTTCTAAAGTTTATTTAAATAACATGTAAATGAGAACGAAAAAAATATAATTATTAAGATAAGTTTCAGCACACTTGTAATAATTTTGATAATTAACATAATTACATCTTTGATGTTGATAACAATTATGTTAATTATTATACTGTTAAAGTTGTAATGACAGAAGTAAAGAAGAAGCATGGTTTGCTGTATTTCTATGATTTTATTTTGTAGGTGCTTTAGACGCAGTGTTGAAAATTAAATGCTTATTTGCATATAAATGATAAAACACTTTATGTAACGAATTTTATATTCACTAATGTTGTCTAGTTTTAATTTAAGCATCTGCTTACAGATATTCTCATGTGAACTTAGGGAAATAAAAATTTTTTTTTGTTGTGAAAATGTATTTTAAATTTAGTGGGAATTAAACTTGCAACAGACAAAAAAAAATAATAATAATAAAAATAAAAGAATAAAATAATAAAATAATAAAATTCCATTCGTACAAATGCATCGAAATAATTTGAATCTTGTCAGTTTGAAATTAACAACAATTCTAATTAATAATTAAGTTTTCTTTTGAATCGTTCAAAATTGCTTTTAGTGATTTTGATTGACATACCAATAGAATTTGGTTTTCCGCCCTCGAAAATTAAATATAAATGCAAATACTGTGTTACAATATTGCTAGTAATAAATTTATTTTTAGATGTATACACAAATTAAGTGTCAGAAAGTTGTCTATAAACCTACAGATTACAACAAGTTTTTATGCATATGCATATGCATATTCATTTTTATTTTCAATTGAAAATATAAGACTTAAACATGGAATTGAAATAGCAATACAAACATATTTAACAAAAAAGGAACTTTGTAAAATTAACTTGAGTAACAATTTTTTTAACTAAGTTGGCCATTATTTTTCTATTTCTTTCTTTTATTATATATTTGTGATTTAAGGCCGTGTCAGATAAAACTTTTGCTTTGCGTTGCGTTGAAAATTCGCTTTGACATCTAAGATAAAATGCACGAACTTATATGAAATATGTCACATAAAGCACTTTTAACGCAAAGCAAAGCACTAAGTTGGTCAACATTCATCTTTTTGCGCGCTTTGACAATTAGCTGCTATACATTTGTATATAATTTTTGGCAAAATCGAACGTAAAAGGGTTAAGTATTTTAAAATATTATTTTTTTATTATATATTCTTCCTTTATTATTTTTTTAAAGAAAATTATGAAAGAAAAAGTTATAAAAACAAACAATAATTAAGCGCTGTTAAAGTTTTTATTGTGACATACCTCTTGCGTTGTACGCTTTTTTTTCAAAGTTTGAAACGTCACGCAAAGCGACAAAGTTTTATCTGACACGGCCTTTAGTGACGATTTAAATTTCAAAACCTTTAGAAACATAAACTATACAGTTAATATTTTTGTTAAAACTAAAAAGTAACTCGGGAATTTTATTTATCCCAGGATACGATGTTATCACTTCTACAGTTATTTATTGTGAAATGATTTTTTTAGGCGCAAATTACTATAATTTTGTGCTTTTACGAATTATGTTGACATTAAACGTCTTTTATAGATCTGTTACATTTTATCAAAAAATAAGATTCGATACATATCGTATGCGATGATTAGCTTACTCGAAACGTATTGAAATATTATTCGATACGATAGTAGAATCGATATCGTATTTGGTGATTAGACCCCTGCTTTATTTTCAAAATTATGAAAATAACAATAATTATTCAAATTTTAAGTCGAACAATTATGCTTTATAAAGCTAAGCCATTCTATGCAAAATAGCCTTTAAACACAGTAGTTTTCTAAATTTAACGGAAACAATAAAGAAAAGGTCTTCATAATCTGTCATTCTCAGCGGTATGTTTGATAAAAGCCAGCATTTACTATCATACACAATCGTATGGTTAATTACACAAAAATCTAACAGAATTCTGTCCTACCTTAAAAATCGTTTCAAAATGGCGTCGTAGGTACCACACTATTATACAAAAAAGATGCAAAAACATATGGTTTTAATAGAGAAAAATATTGTACGAATTATTTCAAAAGATTATAAAACCGTAAAGATCTGTCAAAAAGTATGTCACACACATACACTTTTAATACACAGTATCATACTTTTTGAGTACACATGCAATTTTTGACAGATCGTACGACTGAGTATGAGAGTGAATAATGGCCTCAAGCAATTAGCGTTCAGGTATTCTTTTTTTAAATAACTAAGGATAGTTATTGAATTCAATATTTTTATTTAAAAGATGGATGCATAGTCTAAGTAAAATTTCTGGAATTTAGCCGAAAATATACTAAGGATTCTCCCTTTCAGAGAAACCAAAATTATTTCCTTGTAAAGATGTTCAGTCTCAATTTTGTGCGAGTATGTATTTGAGCAATTAGGAAACTAAGCAACTGAAAAGAAAATTGCGAACTGAAAAATTGAAAGAAGGTTATATTTTTGTGAAGTGCAGAAATTCTTTATACTGCCTCGCAGAACAATAATGTTGCATTAAATAAATTGCCAACTTAAATATCTCTTAAAGATATTGGGTTAAAATTTTAAAGCTTCAAAATTTTTCTAGAAAGCATTCTCCTTTGAAAAAAGTGTGTTGAAAAACCCATAATTTTCTAGCTTCGTTAAATATAGACGATACTTTTGCATTTTATATAACTGAAACAATGCCACAATCACGTTAGGTAGGAATTAGCTGCTATCGTGTTGCGAAAAATAAAATTGATTTTCGAAGAACTTGAATTTTTCCTTTAAAAGTTGCCAGAGATTCAGTTTTCAAAACAATTTATGGAGTTCCTATAAGGAATATTTTGCATAAACCCAAAGAATTAATAATTCGTTTTAATTTGCAACAAAATGGTGTGATGTTGTTTTTGGGGATTAAAAAAATTGATGATAAATAAAATTTATTAATTAAAGTTTCACTAGTGTTTCTTTATAAATGAAGTTTTGTACTGTAATTAGTTTTTTTTAATACAGACAGATTATACGATCTTTAACGAAATGAACAACTTAAACTTAAAGTTAAAAATCAATAAATTTTGTTTATTTTGTTAAAGTATCATTTTAAAAGTCTCTTTTTTAAATACAGAGTGGCCACCGGGAAGAAAAAAAGATAATGGATCTTATATTGATAAATGTTTTATTTAATCTCTGCAATTATATATGAAATACAATATAAGATAAATATCCGAATCTCTTAGCCTCACAAATCTGAGCTCTTTTTAACACATTTTTCATTACATTCTCTTACATTTCACGTGGTGTTTCATTAATTTCATCAAGAATATTTTGTTTGAGTTGATCAAGCATTTTCATCAAATCAGGTGACTATGGAGGCCAATCCACATCACCATTTCTTGAAATAACTTGTTCTGGAAAAACATCTCGCAGAAGTAATATTGGCTGTATGCAATGTGGCACCGTCTTGTTGATACCACATGTTAATTCAGCCTTAAGCATGCAATTGTAACATTAAAAAGTTTTCAATCATATCAGGATATTATTCCTCATTCACAGTTATAGTTACGCCGTTTTCATTTTTAAAGAAGTAAGGTCCAATGATTACTCCTGATCAAATTGCATACCAGTTTGTCACTTTTAATGGATGCAAAAGTAATTGATAAATGATTTTAGGATTTTCCATTTCCCAGAACCGACTATTCTATTTATTCACATGATTTTTAATTTATTAATATTTTTTCATGAAAATCGGGGTTGTTATGGGCGAGCTGTAACATCCTATTGACGTATGTGCGGCTGCGTAAATGGTCCTGTGGGCGAAGCTCTTGTGTCACCTGATTTTTAAATGGAACCAATGCAAACCCTTATCCAAAATTGTTGCCAAAGTTGTTCTTTGAAGAAAGTTGATATCTCTTGTGCAGCAGTTATGTTTTCAGCCGATTGTGCAGGAGGGTGGGGGTCATGCATGGTTCTATCACCTACAAACCCTCTTTCTTCGAAGTCGTTCACTACACGATAAATAGTGCGTTTTGTTGGCACGTGGTTTCTCCCAAGAATTTCACGTAACTTTCCTATCGTCACGGTAATCAATGAATGATTTTGATAAAATACTTTAATGATTAAAACAAGATGGTTTATTGAATATTTTTCCATAATAAATTTGCCACATGTCTACTTCACAACTGCCAAATATGAACCGTCGAGACTAATGTTTACTAAAATGGCACCAAAATAGAGAAGTGTACCTTTCCGGCGGACACCCTGTATAAGCAAAAACGAAATTAAAAAATTATTTATTTATACATCGATTTCTTTCGCTAAATTGGGCATCCCTTATTGATAATTTACATATTTTAAAATAGCCATGACAAGGAAACCGACAGACACACACACTCAAACATCCAAGATTATTTATTTTGCTTATTGAAACAAATGTGTCTTGATTACATGACTTGTGAATGTGTCTATAAACAATTTCTCTCTTTTTTGAAATTGAATTAAATTTACTTAAAAAACAGCAAAAACAACAACTACATTAAAAATCAAAACACACAAAAAAAAAACAGCCTGACAAAGATAAAATGAATGATTTATGTTAAACATTTTAACAATTGTAAATATTTGAATAGAAAGCAATAAGCTCACACTCATACATACACACATAAGCAAACAAACATCGAAGCACTCGTACAGATAATCACACTTGAAAATAAAAGAACAATAAAAGGAAATAAAAAAAAAAATTAAATAAAATATAACACCAAAGAGGCACAATGCCAAAAAATATGGTGAGTGCTTTTGGGTGGTGGATGAGGGGTTGTATTTTTAATATTAGTTTAAATATCTACTAAATGATTGAATTGATGATAAGACTTGTACAAATTTCTTGCAGTTATATAAGTTTACATTTAATTAAATTTAAACATGACAGACTGATAAACAACATTTATTTATTTATTTTTGTGTCAATACAAATATTTGTTTAATGATCAGTGAATGCTGGAGTATGTGAAATAAAAGCAAAAGTAATATTCTAGATTTAACTTAAGCGTTTGTACTCGCATTTAAATGGCATTGAATTTGTCACATAATTTGCTCTCATTGTTAAGAACTATGAAATGATTGATAATAATTAAATTAAATTTGTTTTTCTTACACAAAATAAACACAGAATTGTTATTAAAGCACGTTGCATAAAAAAGTATTAGAATTAATTTTTTACAATTAAAAAAAAAAATTGAATCATTTCTTTGAAGGATAAAAAAACACTTGAAAATTCAAAATTTAAGGTGACGATAAATTAGTCAAATTATACATAATAAAAAAAAAAATAATAATTCTTGAGCTGTATAGGAAGTACAGTTTTTTTCTGCTGATTGATTCTTTCTTAATAAAAAAATGCTTGACAGAGAAACGTATTAAACAACATACCAGGAAAATGGCTTTGAAGGTTTTTGGTGGAACCTAAGTAGTCCTATTTTTTCGAATTATTTTATAATCATGTATTGCTTTATTATTTTACAGGCAACTTAACATATACTTAAACTTCTATAACCTCAATTCAGAAAGATTTTATGAAGTTTAATTGCACAATAGAAAGGAAGAGTTCTTATTCTTGAAACAATAACTGAAAATATACACTGGGATTTTTTAATATTGTAGCAGAATAAATTAAAAAATTTTACGAAACCTTACACTATCTTTAGCTCAAATATATTCAATCTGAATAGAAGCAACGCTGATAGTGTTACGCACAGGGTTAAAATTGCTTGCTTAAAATTAGCAACAGCACTAAAATCTTTGCTTGCTTACATATTTTTCAGCAAATAAAAAAACTGAATGTCTCAGCATTTATAAAACATCTTATTATAAATGAAGCAACAGCAAAAATCAAATGCAAAAAGAGAGCGAAACGCATATGTTTAATGCATATGTGTTTCTTTCTGCAGCAAGAAAAAACAATCATAGTCAACCACAACTTCGTAGTAAAGAGCAAAATAAAAAAAGAACAACTGATTGCTTAAGCAATAGCAAACGTTTTTAAAGTAATTGCTTTGCGGATTGGTTTGCTGCGAAAGAAACACATAGTTAAAGCATATTCATTTGCTTTTTGCTGTCGCTGCACATTTTTCCACAGCAATTAATAAGCAACTGCACATGCATTGCAAATAATTAAGCATTTTTAATTAATGGCTACGCATTGAAAAGCAACAAAACAGTACAGCTTTAATTTTTAAAGAAACATTGTCGAATTATGCCTTTCAGCTCGAAATTTGTATATAAAATAAGGCGCTGTAAAAGCAGCCATTTTTTGAGTTAAAAGTGGATTCCTTGATATTAAAAGCAAAAATTAAAAACACCCATCTAATTAAAGAGCAATAAATATTCTTTATTAATTTTTTTGCAATCATATTTATCTATTTTTCCTTAATCCCAATAGGACCTCTTTTGTTTTGACGTAATGCCACGTGTGAATTTTTGCAAAACAAATGCAAAACAAATTCGGAATAACAAACTGCTAATTCTCAACGCAGTCTTATTGCTTAAACATTTAAGAAAGTTGCAATACGAATGCATTTATGTGTGTTGATTAATTTAACACCACTGTATTTTTTTTTCACGTCTAAGCTACAAGACTAAACATTTATGATTAATAAATTCTGACTGCTCATTAAGAAATATAAAAATAGAGGTAAATCCAAACAGCAATTCAGTGCGAACGTCGCAACTGTGTTGTGTTTTATGCTTTTTGATCCGAAATTGCAAACTCGCTAATAGTGTTTCTAGAGCTGCCAATATTTTACTGCACAAGTACCACTGAGCCTTATGCTCAGAACATTGTGTTTGAATGAAGGTCAGGTTAGGTTGCACAGGTTTTGAATGTAAATTTTTTAAATGATTTTCTCTATTCGATAACAAAAAAATAAAAATAGTTATTTCCTAAAAGCTCATATTCGTATATATTCGACGAAATTTGTAGATTTATAGATTCTACTGCAAAAACTGAACGTTCATAATGTGGTAAAGTTTTGAAAAAATTGCACATGTTCCTATTTACTAAAAGTACGTCACCTTGCAACAATAGTAAAAAAGATTACGGCATTAACGATTTGGGCTAAAATTCTTACCCCTTTATATCGTGTAGGCAAAACAAAATAAATTGCCTTGAAAAATTGCCTGTGAAAAATCAAGAAAATATTTTTTTGAAATTTCTATACAAATGCATGCTTTTAAAACAAAACTTTAGATTTTCGTGACATGCAAAACAAATGCTTTGATTTTCTCTGTTCTTATGGTGAATTAGAAAAGAAATCAACTCGCATTGTTCTTGAAAATGACAATGAAAATAAAAGAAAAAGTATATATACAAACAAAATGTACTTAAGTGCATACTAAATGCGAATACACTCTTCTGTTTGCACAAACATAAATAAGAAAATTTTATTATGGAGCCAGAAGGCTAAATAAAAATGTTTTAGAAATTTTTCTTTTAAAATTTCTTTGAATATAAAACTAAAAGCATAGAAGAAAAAAAAAATAACCTTAATACCAGATATAGTTCGTATCCTAAAATTTTACTTTTTTTGCCTTCACAATACACAGCACAGTGGGATGATGCAGTAAAAATATGTGATACTCTCTTTTTAGTGATACTATGTGCATTTTAATGAAAGGTAGGGTCAACTTCAATGTTTAAATTTGAATCTTTGCTACATGATGGTACACCACAATAACACACCGTACTTTTATAAGAACAAATTAAGCCAACTTAAATAACAATAGATAACGTTGTTTTTTGACGAGATGTTAACCAGTTCCCCGTTTCTAAAACTTATGTAAGAAACTTTTCACGCCAAAATGTTCTAGTCATTTTGTTTAACACAGGGTGAGCTACAATAAAACAAAATTCTATAATTTAAAGTAATGAAAAAGTTCATGTTTAATACAGGATGACTAAAAAATTATTATGTGAAAAATTTCTCACTTAGATTACAGAAACACTACAGTTACACTGCCCGCACTGAAAAGAGTATCAGTAACTATGCTAGATATATTCTTTCGAGCACGTGCAGTTAAAAGGGTTTTAGCTGATCTCAACATAAACAAGTCCCCTGGTCCGGATGGAATTCCAGCACCGGTCTTGAAGCAGTGCTCTTCGACTTCCTTCTATCTATGTCCTTACTATCTATGTCACTTTTATCAGACCAAAAATGGAATACAACTCTCATGTATTGGCCGGTGCTTCAAAGTCTATTTTAGGGTTACTCGAACGCGTGCAGGAGAGAACGAAGAAGCTCATCGGTGACAGTAGGGTATCCAGCTTAATTGATTCACTGCAGCATCGACGCAATGTGGTGCGTTATCGTTACTACAATGGAATGTGCTCTTTTGAAATCAGGGAACTTGTTCCTGAAAACCGTAATTTCGTACGCACAACGCGCTTTGCATCAAGACCGCATTCCTTTATGGTCTATTGGCCAGTGAATCGCACTACGCAATACAGAGAAAATTCGTTTTTTAGCCGAACAGTTCGTATGTGGAATAAGCTCCCTGAAGAAGTCCTTCCTGCCACTTTCAATGTGCAAAGATTCAAGTCAAATGTCCACAAGCACTACTACATCTATCCTCCTTCCCACGACCTAATTTCCTAGTTCTGGCACAATGTGTGCAGAAGTAGGGGTATCCCCTGAGCCCTGGTCCTAAACAAGGCACATAATATTACTTCACCCACTAAAAAAGTAAAGAGTACATCAATAGAATAGAAAGAAAATTAAGCAGCTAAGACATATTAAGTACCACCTCTGGTTAGTGAAAAATAATGTTTTTTTTTTTAAGTCCAATAGTATTTTAAGTTGTTAAAATAAAAAAAAAAATAAAAAAAATAAATTTCAATAAAAGAAAAATATGTTTTTTGAAATATCAATGAATTGGATTATTATTTGAAAATAATTTAATAAATACAGCCAGGGCGACAGTTCTTGAAGAATTGCAATGCGGACGCCTTACTTTTGAACACTTGTTCTGGCATTGCCGTGTGTATGTCACTAATAACACGAGCAAGGTTTGCCTTTATGTCGGCAATTGTTCAACATAAAGCAGTGACTTTATGTAACCCCGTAGGAAATAATAAAGGAATGTCAAATACCACGATTTGTGGTACAATTGATATGTGCAAGTGACAGGTGTTTTAAGCCTTAAAGTTGCACAACTGATTTTCACCACTGATTTTTAAAGTAAATTTGGTAGCATTGTTAGCCAGAGTACATAAATGTCAAAAAAAATACGCGCAATATGCTCTGTAACATTTATTTAATGATTATTAAGGATTTAAGAAAAAACGAAGTTATTTAAGAAATTAAAGTTTAAGAAGTTGATTTTAAATAGCTTTAAAATAATTATTAGTAGCACTGTTTTTAAGGTTCGATATGAACAAAAAAGTGTCCGATACGGACAAAAACAACAAAACATTTTTATGTCTACCAAAAAACTAATCTTTGGAAACGAAATTTGTAGCCCATTTACAATTGTAACTAAAACCACAGTCGGCAATGGGTTTCCAGATGTTTTGTATGGAATGTAAGGTATTGCCAGTTTGCTGGCCATTATTTGCGTTGCACACGAAATTTATACATGCATGTAAACGCAATGTAGATGGAGGTTATGATACAAATTGTAAATGGCCTTTTGCTTGTGCTCAAATAAAATTAAAGCAACTAAACTGCATTGGTAAATTTATTTCTTTTCAATAAAAATTATGTTTGTTTTTTTTTCCTTTTTGAATGTTGCAGTTAGAATAAGAACGGAACTTGTGAAAAATTAAAAAATAAGAGAATAATTGCACATAGAAAAGTGAACAAGCTTTCAGAAAATGCTGCTACAGCAAATTATGCCAACATGATTTATAGAAGCTTAAGCAAATAATAGCATAATAGATTTTGTTTTTTTTTTTTTGCTTAAGCCGCGATCTGTGATATTTCAAAACTTAAAAAAAATTGCCTGAGGTAATGCAGTAAAATTAAAATGAATTTTTAGTCAATGATTGTGCTGAGAATCTAAAATCGTTTAGCGGATATCAAAACCTAAAGAATGAATATAAATTTAGAATTTAAACTAAATATGTATAATAAGCGCGCCTTAAACCATGATATAAAAATAGAAGGTAGTTCCACTTCAAAAATTTGTAACGTTTGACGGAATTATTTGAAATATATTTTTGTAAACAACACAATTTGCGTTGCCACAGATATAAATAAGAAAAATATATTTGGCAACTATTTAACAAAATGTGTGTAATTTGTATAGTAAATATTAAAGCATAAATAAATTTATAAATATAAATAAATTTAAATTTTATTTACTATAAATATAAAATTACACAGAAATAAATCCTTTGACTCTAAAAGACAATTTATAAAAATTCGCTTTTTATCATAATTTATTAAAAAATACAATTGTAGAGTAAAGGTACAATTATGCGAACGTCCACTTAAGCTAACCTAACGGCCGTTTGTTTTTAAATGTACTAAAACAATGCAAACGCTTACCGAAATTAACTGTCACGTTTCCGGAACGCTTCAACCTGTATAAAGGTACAATTATGCGAACGTCCACGTAAGCTAACCTAACGGCCGTTTGTTTTTAAATATACTAAAACAATGCAAGCGCTTACCGAAATTAACTGTCACGTTTCCGGAACGATTCAACCTGTATAAAATAGGTTTCGACGGCATTGTTACGTGACATTCGTAAGACAGTGCTGGGATTCTATGTGTTAAGTACCATTGCGGGACATTTGCCCGTTTTAGGTATTTTTGAAGTAATTGATAATAATTGTATCATTCATCAGTTGTTATCATTTTGCTTAATAAAAATATAATAAATAAATAAATATATTAAATACATAATAATATTTTTTTAAATAGATAATTAAATTAGTCAATACATTGCACATATTGCAATGTAAAATATCATTCAAAGCTAATTTAGTACTTTTTCCAAATTTACATGTACGAAACAGTGCCCGCAACTATGCAATAAATCTCAACACTGTTCTGAACAGCTGCAGCAAATTGAAAGTTTTTTTAGGTTTTGTAATTTAATATTTCAGCTTTTATAGTTTTTTTTCAAAATAATTGTACTTATTTCTTTTCTGGTTTATGAAATAAAAATTACAAACAAAATTATAATCACACGCGAACAAATTGTGCTGCACAATGTTTTATTTTTGTTTATTTTATTGACATGCGTCACATTTGTAAATTTTCTATAAGTACATAAACGACCGTACGTTAAAATACGTTAAGTTTTTCTTACATCAACGTTCGCATAACGAGGCCTTAAGAGTTGTACCGTTGTTGTTCGTGCAACAGAACTATATTTTGTTTTTAGAAGGGAAAAAATAAAACAATAGTTTTTTTTTTCTCATTTATAAAATTATTTTGGGAATTAAAATATTTTTGTAAATTAATTTTTAAAAAATCTTTTTTTCGTGTCATTTTCCTGATTACTTATTTAAATCACCGATATTGATTATTGATATGGTTTTTTAGTATATTATTTTTTTAATAATATCAAATATTCTCGAAATATATGTATGCGTGTTATATGAATTAATTACAATTTCATTGAACACAAAAATTATAAATGTTATTATTTTTTATTTGTTATTCCCGTTATTTACTTATATAAGAAATATAATTATTTACATTTGAAGTTAAAGGTTTTTAGGCCAGTTTTAAATATTTCCTCACACAAATGAAATCATCTGCACAATTAAACACAATTTTTTTTTTATAAATACATAACGGTTGTTTTGGGGAATTAAAGCAATTCAGTAGCAATATTATTTCTACATTATATTGCGCTCCTCTCTTATACTTTATTGTTGTTTTCGCCAAAAAAAAAAAAAAAATAATAGGCGTTTAAGTTTTCTTGATGTTGTTTTCATTGGCAATTGAAATGTCCCTTTAGTGTTGTTTGTTGTAGTTTCATGTCAATTTGTAAAAAGAGGAGAACAAAACTAATCTTAAAAAATATATTTTTTTCTTTTTGTGTTGGGTATTGATGTTTTTATTCAATGTTGTGATTGTATTGTTGCAAAATACATGTATGCGTAGCCGCAGGGAATTTTGTGGTCATTGTGTTTGTTAATTGATTTGATTCAAGTTTGTTGTTTTATGTCTGTATTTGTGTATTGTAAGCTTAAGGGCTGTGTAATTGTAATATTTGCTTGTTAAGAGGTTTGCATTCGCTACAATTATTAGACACACAATTGAAGTTATTTTTGTTGCTTCATATTATTCTTAGCCTTTTTTTCTCTTGTTGAACTGATTTGGAACATTGTTGTTTCTAATGTTAATATTTTATTTCCTTATACTCTTCCTGATTGTTCTGTAATGTTTTTATGCATTTCTTTGATTGTTGAGAAATGTTGTTTTATGTTTTTATGCACTAGAGATTTGGAATGGAATTGATCAAGAATTTATTGTGTTTCTTGCTTAAATTTGTTTGGGGATATTGTTTTGCCGTTGAAGTTAACAGTTTTGCCAATAGAGCAAATATCTTGGTTTTAAAGAATTTTAACTAATATTTTATGTTTAAAATACATTTTAATTTTAACCGCAATTCTTTTATTTTACAAAATTTGTCTCTTCTGTTGGCATTTATATACAAAATTACGTAGATATAAGTGCTGAAAATTAATCTGAAATTAATCACCAATAGCCTCTCCATTGTCTTTACTAAGACAGCACTTAAAATATATAATTTTCAATTCAATAATAACAAAAAGCACATTAATAGCATTAAGGAAATTTGTTGAATTAAATATTTAAAATTTTGTGTATTTAATTAAATAGTAATGATTCGTTGTGTTTAGCAATTTCAATTGTAGATTTAAACATGAAAAAGTACTTGTCTCAAACATGCATATTTCGAAAAATTATTCTCATTTCTACGTTTTTTATGCTTTGAGCCATTTGAGTTACATAAATTAGGAGGGTAAAAGCACAAGTCTTTGCAACGAACGAAAATACTACATGTGTTCTAAGGTAATTATTTCTATATTTTCAAATAAAGTTTGGTGCATTTCACTTAAAGACCAAATACGTTTCAAATGTTATTTCTCTAATTTTTGGAAAAAAAAATATGAAAGTTAAATTTGGAGAATATGATCGTGTATTTTCTATCCAAATGTTAACTTATAAACAAGGACGTTATTTCTCGACTTTTTCTTTTCTTTGGGTAATAGGCGATAAATAATACTCACTATTTATAACCTTTAAATTTTCCTTATATAAAATTATTAATATTTTTATTCTCATCTAATTCGATTCTATAGTCTTTGCTTTCTAGAAAAATATCTATTAAATTGATTGCTGTTTCATTTTTAATAGGCATAAAAATTATTAAAAAGAAAAACTGAGTCAATCAGAGAAATATTTGTGAACAAACGAGAGCGATCAATTTTTTATTCCCATTTTTTTATATAAAACTAAATTCGCCTAACCATGAGCCCACGAAAATAGAGTGTACACTAAAACACTCTTTTTAAAACTAAAAATATCCTTAATTTTGATCGATTAGTTCTGGTGTACTTTTTAGCACAGGATACTTAGAATCGGATTTTCATACCGCTACCTTGTTTAGCTAAATCATAATCGGTGGACTAACTTCTCTTTATTTCCGCAAGATTTTAACGTATCAAGAGAATGTATTTAAGCACAAAGTCCTAATTTTTTAATAACTCAAATAGTCGGCTGAGTTAATTGATTGTTAAAAGCCGACTAGTGGATTTTCCCAAAAAAACTGGCTGTCATTTTTTAGAAAATACTAACTCTCAAAAAACACTTTTATTTATGACGCTTTTTACTACTAACACTCGTACAAATAATTAAAACATTTGAAGCCTTGACAGCTCAACAATTAGCTGAACTACATTTTAAGTGCACTAGTTCGTGTTTAATTGAAAAATTATTATTATTTTAAATAAAATATTTTTTTTTTGTAAAAACAATTTTGTCAATAATTAGTTTCTATTGTATTTTATTTAAATCCCACTTTAAAGTAATTTTTTTGTTTCTATAAAAATGTTCATATTTTAATTAAAACTACATAAAGCAATTAGCAAATTATTTTGAAATGACAAATAATTATTTTTAATCAAATCATTATAATTAAATTTTAAAACGAAAAGTAATTGATTTAAGGTTCAATTTTTTTTTTAAATGCACGTTCAAAATTCTGCAGCATAGAAAATTAAATTGAATTAGGGCAATTAAATATTCTAAGTTTTTATTTTACAGTCTTGCCACACCTTTTGATTGTATGGTACTTTGACACTATAAGAGGAGTCTCAGAAAAAATTGCTAATAATATTAAATTTTCTTTTATCGGGTCAAAATCATTCTAAAAATGGTAGCAGATTCTCTGTGGCTTAAAAGAAGGCTTACAATTAAAGAGCAGCCGCGGTCGCTGTGTCATCTATGATGGCTGCTTTGTTAAAGAACAGAAGGAAAATAATAAGAATGCTATACTCGGCTACGCCGAATCTTATATACCCTTCAGCACCTACGTAAATCTAGTACAGTGAACGAACTCCAATCAATAAAACAAATATTGGGGTCACAGAGAATTAAGATTTAAAAATAAAAACTTTGTACTACACGTACATGTCAGTAATTAATTAGATGGACTAATTAATTGACGATTTTATTGGCATTGAATGATAAATAATGCTAATTAGTTTTTTAGCATTGTCATTATTTTTACTAATGGTAATGCTTTTTAATGAAACGGTTTCATGGGTAATTAGTTAAAAACAAAATCATTACGATTGACTCATGATTAAATGGTTTAAAATCATTATCATTAATGAAGATGTTTCTCGTCTTTGTTCACTAAATATACATCCAAAAGCATAGTAGAGCAATATTTTAAATTGGCATTTAGATAGTTGTGGTTTTAGGTGACTTTAGATCTCACACATCAAGTTTTCCACCTATCTCATTTTACAATGATAAATTATTAAAATGTTCAAGTACAAATCTGGACATAGATAGAGCTTTAAAATGATATTGATATTTTAAAAAATTTAAAAATATCAGAGTCGGAAAATATGGAAAAATTGGAAGCCAACGTGGTGTTTTGCCTACTGCTTCTAATGATATGGACGAACTTGCTTATTTTCAATAGCAACATTTTCGAAACTATGTCTGATCGATTGGCATATTTAAATTGTCTCTACCTCAATTAGTGACTAGACAAAGTTGATTTCAACACTAACGCGAACGGAAAAACGGACAGACGGATATCGCTCAATCGATTATGGAAAAGAACTCAGAATATAGGGTCGTAAATGTATATTGTGGAAACTACAAACGGTTTGACAAACTTAGTCATACCCTTTTTACATTTTTTTTTTGGTGAAGGGTATAAAAGTTATTCTAGAGTTTGAATGAATTCAAAAACAAATACACAAAAAAATTTTTTCTTAATATTTCAGTAAAATGTTCAGTATGTTTTAACAATACTTTATTTAAGTTAAATTTTAAAAACTATGGAACCTTGAATAGCAAGTTCTACAAAGTGACTGTAACAATTAAAAATAGTTGAAACTTTATCCACTGTAGAAGACAAAAAATTGGGTTGCAGGCTGACTGGGTGAGTTGCTTAAGACAAAAATATCATTTTACAATTTGGCTGGATAAACAGAACTCAAGCAGCCATGAGTTCGATTGTAATAGAAGTCAAAGAGTTAGTTTCAGCCACTTGTTGTATAAGATCACAAAACAGTGTGTTTTAATGCTTAACGCACTTTTAACTAAACTAAGTCACATAACTGTAAAATTTTTCTGCTTGTTTTAAGCGCTATCCACAAAAAATTAATTGAGCCTCGAAAAACTTAAGTAACTAACTTTACAACTTTTTATAAAGAAATTGTTAATATTTTTTATATTAAGCAAAATTTTTAAAATCGGTCACTTGCTCACACTCTTAAAGACAATAATGACTGTTGGCAATGATGATCTCATGCATCTGATTATTAAGCTGCCATATCACCACATTGTCTGCCAACAGAATATGGTATAAGAATAATGTTATCATTATTAAAAGCAAAATAAAGCATTGTAAAGCATGCTGGAATTTTATATCTTACTTGTTTTCATTATAATAAGACTGTTAAAGGGAATAATTTAATTTTAAAAATTTTCTTGAAGTTTTCAAAAATTTGACTTGCACAATTAAAGTTGCGTGCATGACTAAACATGATAAATTCTATTAAAAGAAACGTAACAACAACAAAATGGTCGTATGGTCAATACGAAAGTAAAAAAAAAGTCACTTGCACACACAACAGGCAGTCAAAAACAGTACAAAAACCATAAAATAATAATTTATGGTTGAACATCTCTTTCCACTACCCGAAACATATAAAATATAACATAAAAACCATATAAACTCACAAGCATACAGTTTGTATTGACTGTGATCTTTGCGGTTCATGCCATACAGCTACAAATTGAAGGGATTATAAAAAGGAAAATCATGTCATAAAGCTAAGAAAAATTTATTTATGTATATTTTTTAATCTTATGAATGGATTTTAAACACAGTCAAATATTAACAGATATGACATGATTGGAAAATAAATTAAAGCTTTGGTATCTTATTTTGATTTTTTATAGAAGCAAAGCCAAAAACGTTTTACAATATTTACACTAAATGTATGTTGTGTATAATATTAAAGTTTTTTATTTATATCTAAGTGAATTGTACTGAGAAATAAAAAAAAATTTTTTTAAAAATTATTGAATTCATCATCACACAAAGTCGTAAATATTTTAAAGGAAAAAAACATTTTTGTAATAAACACAACTTGTAATTAAGAAATTAATAGAACTATTTATAAAATCAATAAAAATATTAATTAAAATTAACGTTAACTTTAGACAAGTGTTTATTAAAATAAAAATTTTTGATAATTTTTTTTTCTGTGCGAGTAGTATTGCTAGCAGCGAAGAGAGCAGCAAAGCAAATGGTATTGAAAAGTTTAGGAAAGGCTAAAAAATATAAAAGTCGAATTATTTATTATTGCGTTCTTTGATTTCAATAGAAGATACTGCAGCAATTTTCAGTGACCATGAAATCATACCAATTTTTTGCCTGCACTAACGATTGGTCAATAACTCTCAGATAGTTTTTTTCACAAAATTTTTATATTATATTATCAGGGATTCTCTTGATACGTTTTGACAGCACATCACAAAGCAAATAATTTATATCTAAATAAATATTTTCTTCGATACATATCTAAAATATTTAAGGCTCTGTGGAGAAATATTATTTTGAGCATTTCATGCTGGTAGAAAGTCAAAAACTAAAACAATCAATAACTGGTGGAAAATTGATACAATTATTAGATAAAATACGTCTTGACAATTAAGCCGCCTTTTACATGTATAAGGTAAACCATACGTATATCTGCCAATACTGGTATGTGGATCTGAAGCCAAGATACATCTGAAGCAAAGTAGGCTTCATCTCATTGCTTTAATTTAAGGCTCTGTTTACAGGTGACTCTAAGATTTAGAACTAGAAACAAGATTTATTTTCTATATTTATAAACATTTTTATAACTGAATAATACTTCGTTATGAAACAAAAAAAAACTTGCAATTGAAATAATAATTCTCATAATAAGAAATAAATATATTTTAAATATTTAAGCGGAAAACTCTTAATCTGGACACACTTTATGTTGTGGTAAATTGTGTCATGCGCGAATTGACATCAGGGGACTGTATGATATAAATTAGCTGCACAGTTATCTTCACAAGAAGAGTTGCCTAATAATGCATGTGACCATCGCAATTGCTTACTCCATAACCCGAATGACAAATATTTCAAATTAATGATTGTGATTATTATTATGCTTTTGTGGTAAACTAAAATAAAGCACCTTTGGATTTCGTGAACAATTTTCTTCGTATATTGAAATGAATAAGCCACATTGAAGACTAAAGTTAAACGAAAGCTTAACTGCAATATTTAAGTTATTTAATAAAATTTTTTTCTTACTCAACACAGATATATTTCGTCTCAGTTAAAGTTTGTGTAAAACTTAGCTTAAGATGAAAAACCAACGACCACTAATCTTCAGGTGAGTTTAAGCACAAAAAATAATTTGCAAAGTTAGAATAGTTAAAAATTTCTTAAATAGTTTGTTTTCAACTTTAGCGTAAAAATTTATTATTTGCGCAAATATTATTATAAGGTGATTCATTGAAGAATATTAAAATTCGCCCTAATGTCAAAATTCTCTCAGCTATGAATGGTTCGTTTTCGCATATGTACTCGTAGCAACTTAAATACTAAATCAAGATTTACAAATAGGTAAAAGAATAAATAAAATCTTATGAAAAACAGAGGAGAAAAAAGGTCCCAAAATTTTGCTATTGCCCCTTAATATTTTAGTCAGGAACAATTTAATCTTTTTTCATTTTGCCATTTTGCTAATAAGAAACACTATTTTCAAATGATGCTATAATATTTCTCAAAGAAAATAAAGAAAAAAAGTTGCTAAATCCCTCTTCACTTCATTAACTTTAAGCGAAACGAATCATGAAATCTTTCTCATATTCTTTTAAAACAAGTTGATTGACTAAATATTGTGATTAAAATCATTTATTTTTTGCAAAAGAAAAAATATCTCTTGATGAAGTACTATCTAATACTGTCTGAAATAGTTTTATTTCTTAATTTCTAACGCGATTTTCATTTTTGGTTCCAAATTCTTACAAATATGTGCGTTTTATCTGTAACTAAAATTTTTTTTTAGAATCATAATGACCATTTAGTCATATTCCCCACAAAAAGTGGAAAAAGGGTATAACTAAGTTTGTCATCCCATTTGTAATTTCTACAATATCAATTTCCCACACTTTAAAGTGTTTATATTCTGAGTTCTTATGCATAGCGGAGTCGATTCAGCAATGCCCGTCTGTCCGTCCGCACTAGTGTTAAAATCAAGTTTGCCAAGGCACTAGATCAGCAATATAGGTACACGTCCTTCAAGGCGGCGGGCAAAATACCAGGCCTGCATTTAATTTTTTCAAATCATTTGGAACAGTGAAGTAGCACTAAAAGTGGAATACAGAGAAAAAAATTATGTTGCCGTGTTTGTAAAGCAAAGTTAAGGCCTTAGTTAAATTTTGAGAACTTACGTTTAACATAGGAACTACTATTACTATACTACTAATAATAAAAACAAAAAGAATTCGGTTGTTGCATTAAAATTTTGCAATATTTACAATTTTGTATTGTAACTCCGTAAATCGAAGCTAAGACTCAAAGTGTGACATTGTAGTTTTCGTATTTTTATTTATTCTTAAATAAATTTTCAATACTTGGTTGACTTTCCTGTGCTGTTAAATACAGCTTGAAGATGTCGCGGTATACTTTCAATCAAATGTTTACTAAAATCGGTTTCAAAATTGTACCACTCTTCCGATACTGCTTCCTTTAATGCGGCAATACTTTGTAGCTTTATAGAAATACTTTTTTATAATTCTGCCAACATATGTTCTATGCCATTCAAGTGTAGAGACTGGGGAGGTTTCTCCATTACTTTTGAGCAATTATATAAAAGTCGATTTCTTGCATTCCAAGATTTATGTTCGGGATCACAGTCTTTGTAAAATACGAAGATGTCTTTTATGCTAATAAATCAGACATTGTTTGAAAATTTTGCTGTTGATAATCAGCAAGATAGGTCTATATCCTTAGAGGCAGCAGGCAAAACACAACGCCTGCCTGTAATTTTTCCATGTCATTTGGAGCAGTAAAGTAACTCCAATCAAAAAAATAAATATATGGGGCGATAAAAATTAAAAATAACAAAAAAAAAACATCAAGTAAAAAAATTGGCTCTCGCCCATATTTTTTCGAGTTATGGACCTCTGAACTTTTCATAGAAAAGTACGATGTGGATCATATTTTTTAAGGTATCATTATGACTATCATTTAAAAGCTTTTAAAGATTTTATAGAGTACTTATTTTTTTTTAATTACCTGTCACCTCAATATTTACTTTTTCGATTGGAGTTACTTCATTAAACTAGATTGGTGAAGGGTATATGAGATTATATCACTCTTACTTGTTAAGTAATGTGTTACTAAAAAAAAAATAACAGTTTGAATGCTACATCCATCTTTACTTTTCTTAGTCCACATATAATCCATCTTTTTAATCAACCAATTTAAGCGATAACAAAATTCTTGTAATATTTTTAAATATCAAGTTTGACTTAAGCAAAGTAATCTCCTCGACTTCATTTGTGAAAAGTACGAAAATCTGAAAGTCTGACGTAATTTTATGTCTAACGCGTAAAAGATTTTTGATTTTGCTATTCAAATTGTTGTTTAATATGCTCAGGATTTATCAGTAACCCGAATTTTATCAGACTCAAATTGATCATTAATGCGTGTTTGAGCAAGAAACATCTAAACATAGAAACTTTCACATATTTTTTACGTAGGTTGTATTTACTATGGGTACGTGGGTACTTTTAACACTTCGTCAACTGTATTTTACCATTTTGTTAATTTTCATAAATTTTCCTTATGCAAATAATTTTAGTAAATACAATTTCAAAGGATTCGTTCCACTAACTACAAACTCGATTAATTACCAATACTTCGAAGAACATCTCAAAAAAAAAACAATATTTACAAAAAAAAGCATTAATGTACAGAAAACAAATAAAGATATTTGATTAAAAAATAAATGATTTGTTAAGTTATTTGAAAAAGAAGAAGGAACAACAAAGCTGTTATTTATACATTCTGTGTCAGCTATGTATGGTATTCATAACATTTTAAAGAAACTGTGATGACTTTTTATTAAAAAAAGAAAAAGACTTATAAGCAGATAACTGGTTAAAAAGACTTAAAAGTAAATGTAGAAGACAATACAACAACTGAAAATATTCAATAAATTTTTTTACTTAATTCTTAAGTTGTTCTCAGTCAAGTATTCATATTGAAATAACTAACACCAACATGCCCATACAAAAAAAAAAAAAAAAAAAAGAACGAAATTTATTGAAGTTTACTTTATCTATAAGCGTGACTAAACTCAATGAAATTGCCACGAGGTGAAAAGAACAAAAGCAGTTATGAAAATATTTTTATATAACAACCCAGTCTCTTTTGTTATCCTAATATTAGCAAAAAAAAAAATGGTTTTTCAGTTCATACAGTTTATGGTGTTTTATCATATTTTTTCCCAATTTTCTGGAGTTTAAGAATTTTACATTTGCTGTTTTCATTGCGGAACATTTTAAGTTTTATTGCAGATTTTATGGATTTCAAACAGAAGTATTTTTTCAATTTTGTTTTTAGAAATGTTAAAGCTATTAAATCCATGATTTAATTTACGTTTTCATGTTGGATTTATTATTATTATTTTTTTTTTTTTGTTTTAGTACGTAGTAGTGTTGAAAGGTGCATATGTGTGTATATTTTTCAAAGGATCATTAAAAGGTTGGTGGTGACTTAGTTTATTTTGCTATTTTTTTACGATTTATAAAGATTTATTTTTTGAAGTATTTGAAAATTTTTATAGTCTATTCATAATCTGATGAAAGTTTAGTTTGATCTGATAAGTGATAAATAACTATAAGAAAATTTTTCAAAAATTATTGTAGATCTGTGTTGGAGCTTAAAAATGATACAATAACATCAATTTAATAGTAAATTACCATAAATTAGAAAGATTAATATTAATATTTTAGTGCTACAGCAAATGAATAATAATAAATTATTCGGTTTAAGTTTTCGCATATTAATAATGATAATAATAATTTCACATGTTAAAAATATTAATTCCTTAAAGTTAAAAATTTTGGTAGCAAATTTGTTTAACAAATTTCATTCTGTTGTTAAACAAATATAATTTTTAACTTGTGCAATATATTTGGAGATTTTGTGAAGTTATAAAAAAATATATATACTTTTATTCAATATTTAAAAATATTTTGCTTTAACTTCTCTTATTTATTAAAAAGAAAGGTTGATAAATTACAGACCAAGCGATCGATGTCGTCACCAGTGACTTTAATTTTAATTGTGATGAATGAAAAATAATGGCCCATATTCATAGTTAAAATAAAGTATACTTTAAGGGAACTAATGTCAGTTTTACTTTCGAGTCCACTCTAACTCATTTATAGACAATTTAAAATATACTTTTGGCGTTAAAGACAACTCTAAATTTAAAACTACTTAAAACTATTTTTTACTCATATTTCCATAATTATATTATTTGCTTTAATAACACAATACTCTATATTTGATTTTTATATTAAAGTGAACAAAATTTTATGAAAACATTTACCAAATTACATTCGACACTCAGTGGAAGGCGGCTAAACTTAATGTATACTTTATTCTTGACTATGAAAGCAAAAAAGATTATAAGATCTTTTTATTTTAGAATATACTTTAACAAGAGTTGACTTTAGTCTATAACTATGAATATGGGCCATTAACTTTTTTTTTTAATTTAAAGATGTCATAAAAAAATCTGCAGTAACATTTTTCTACTTTGGAATTAAGAAAACCCTAACTAAAAGGTCTTAGGAGACCTATTCCGTTTACAATCAAATCCATTAAATCCACGACAGATGCTTCTTACTTTTCTTACCTTACAAAGTTATTTAAATTTTTAAAATAAAAGCAGTTTTAAGAATAGAAGATAATTTTAATTTTAAAGAAAATTAATAAATAATTCAATAATAATTCACATGACATGGTCAAAAATAGGTTGAACCAAGAAAGTTAGAGTATAGTACGCTTTAAAGACTGGTGGAGCCACTAGTCTATGCCTTTCTAAACGATGAATAGAAAGCTATAGTTAGGGGTGAATGGTTAATGGACATTGTCACTTAAGCTGCTATTACACGAGATATTTTTTATATGAATTGTAACTTCGCATGCCTGGTTATTTACAGATAATGTTTTGTGTACAAACGTACAGGTATATTACATCTGACGTAACCTATTTTATACCACAATAAAACTCTCTCTTATTGAAATTTTGTTTGATGAGTTTGTTCTCCTATTCGAACAAAAATAATTATTTAATTAGTTCACACTGCTTGCACGTATTTTGCAGTGTATAATTTAACAAGTCATCAGTAAGAAATATGTTTTCTGAAAGCAGCTTTATTTTTGCATACGTCAGTTTAATTTCGTGTGATAGTTTTGTCAGTTGTTTGCCAAGATCGTATGTCCTAACACAATTAGACGATATTCTTTGGGAATGTGTAAGTTTAGTTTTGGGTGCTAATAAACCAGAGATAATTTTATCCATCTAATAAAGCAGTACAACTGACAAAATACATCCGCAATTGCTGTGATAAGTTTGTGAAAATTAGATATCCAAATTGTGCAATTGTTCTTTAGTAACGTCAGCTACATGGCCACTATCATGTGCAGACAATTAATTGTATAAAATAAATTCTTCAATTAAATAGTGTCATTGATGCTAAGAACATTTGTCGAAATTTTATTTAGCATTGAACCTTTAATTTACACAGCCTTATTATACCCTTCGCCACAAAAAGGAGTAAAAAATTTTCATTCCGTTTGTAATTTCTACAATATTTATTCTCGACCCCATAAAGTATATATATTCTGAGTTCTTATGCATAGCGAAGTTGATTGAGCGATGTCCGTCTGTCCATCGGTGTTAGTATTAAAATCAAGTTTGCCAAGGCACTAGATAAGCTAGAAAAAATTTTGATACGCCAAAGAGCTGCTACTGAAAATCAGCAAGATCGGCCCATGTCCTTGGAGGCAGCAGGCAAAACACCACGCCTGTCTCTTATTTTTTGATATCATATGGAACACTGAAGTAACTCCAATCAACAAAACAAATATATTGGGCAGTATAGAATAAAAAAAAGAAAGAAACATTAAGTTAAAAAACTTGGCGCTCGCCCATATTTTCTGAGGCCTCTGAAATTTTTATCGAAAAATGCGATTGTGCACCATATTTTTTAAAATATCAATATGGGTATCATTTAAATGATTTTGCAGAGATCTTTAAGGAAATACTAAACATTTTTTACAAGTGCTTAACACATTAAGAGCCGATAAAAGTTTTATATGGAACTTAATTTTATTATATTTTTTAGTTCCCAGGCCAATTTTTGTGTTTTTTTTTATTAGAGTTACTTCTTTAAAGTAGATTAAAATATACGGTGAAGGATATAAAAGATTCGGCATTGCTAAATAAAGCACTCTTACTTGTTTAGTTTAGCACAAGATTTTGTGAAAATAATTTTTAATTCTACGGAAGGAATTCCAATTGAAAAATCTTTAAAAATTACCTCTAACTAACAGTACATTGTAAGAAAAAGTATAACTCGTACTTTTCGGTTTCTTTAACTCAGTTTTGTTTATATAATTAAATATTAAATTTCTTTTAAAAGTATGTGAACTAGCAGTTTGCTTATTTCTGCTTAACTCATCCTGCCGTTTATTAATTATCCTTTTTTTTCTGTTTCTGTTTTTTTTCTTTTTTTGTTGAAAAAATTCTAATAGTATTTTCATGTTTTATGTCTCTATTCTTCGCTTCCATTGCTTTCGTTTAACTTTTTGTTACTATTGAATTTACTCAGCATGTTTCTGATGACATTTATATATTACGGATTAACTTACAAAATAGAAAAGTACTTAGGAATTGAATACTCATACACGGATCTGTGTAGTGTAGCTCAAAAAATATAAATAGACCTAAAAAAATAGTATGTATTTCAGTGTTGCCATTTGGTTATAGTTTTCACATGTTTTGTAACTTCTGAAGGCTCCACGTATTATGTATAATTTTATTATATTTGTCAAAATTTTCGTAACTTTTGTTACATACTCGAAATAAATTAATATCACTGAGAAAAAAAACTTGTTTCATTATTTGAGGTAAGAACTTCTCTTAACATATCAACCTTAATATATCATTTTTATTTTAATAAGATGGTTACTGGCAAATGCTGTCAAAATCCCACATAAAAAAATTAGTTTAAAATAAACAAAATATAATGTTGTTGAAGCTTTACTCTGTTCTATTAATGAGAAATCCCGAAATGTTTCTTTCTTCATTTTTAAAAACAGCAAAACGTTTCTGGCAACAATTTTTCCTAACTTGAAAATAATATGAGCTGCATTTCGTGCGGAGAACTAATTATTCTTTCTATTCAAACTTTGTAAACATTATTAGCAACTTTAGTTATTCCGATTGAATTGGTATTACACCAATATCTCGATTTAGAAGAGAGTTGAAAAAGTGAGGTATAATATTACGGAAAAATTGTCCGTAATTTAATGTTGAAGTTTTAAGCATATAATACTAAAATTTGTCTTTAATAACAATATTTTCCAAATAATTGAATTAGTAAATTCTATAGAAACTTAATCTTTTTAAAATAAAGGTCAAACGGATTTGATTAATTTTATTAAATAGCGAGTGCATAAAGTTTTCCAAACCCGGAACATTGGTATTGAGTTCTGATTTTAATACTAATGAGTGTCGTCGGACAGCTTTTTTTTATATATGTTTTTTAAATTTTTTTTATTTTCGTTTTGTTTTCGTTCAGTAATTGAATTCGTTTCCTTGTTATTTTCCCTGAAATATCAAATAAAACTTTTTACCTTATTTTATGTAAATTACATTAAATTATTATTTATTTAAGGTAAATCTCAAAATGTAACTTTTTATGAAACAATATAACTTTTTTGAAGGAAAAGCATAATATTTTCCTGTCTTTCCCTGGCAACACTGATGTATTAAGATTATATTTTTATATATTTATATTTTTAGCAAAGAAAAGATGCAAGAGAATGCCGTCTCATATTGTCACTTGTATTGATTTCAGGGTAATAAGGCCACCTGAGACAGCTGGATTTCGAAAAATGATTTAACAGTTACCATTTTAATTTATAAAGCCACAAAGAAGTGAATTTAAGGCCAGTTCCGAACCTGCTAACTAAACAACAGTTAAGTCAATATTCGAAAGATAAAAAGTACTATTAAGTCTTTCCATAATTTTCAGGTCGAAAAAGAGGCATTCAAGTGCCTATATTTTCTGAAACGGTGTAAGAAATACTTTACTGTATTTCATTTCCTCGCTATCTATATCAGCTTTATCAGACCGAAAATGGAAAACAACTCACATGAAGGGCCGGTGCTTCAAAGACACTTCTGGAGTTAATCGGCTGCGGGCAGGAGAGAGTGAAGAAGCTCTTCGGTGACAGTAGGGTATCCAGCTCTATTGATTCACTAGAGTATCGACGCAATGTGGGATGTGTTTTACTGTTCTATCGTTACTACAACGGAATGTGGTTTTATGAAAGCAGGGAATTGTTCTTGAAAACCGTAATTTCGTACGCGGAACGCGCTCTGCATCAATAACTCGTTTCTTTAAATCACACTACGCATTAAATAGAAAATTCGTATGTTTTTAAGTGCCCACTGTAATAAAATGAAAAAACTTCAGATTACTAAATGAGTATCAACCTAATATGTATCTATTGAATATACATTCATTTTATAGCGTATGTGAAGGATTTTCGCTTTCTTTTTTCTTTTATTTGGACATTACATGTGCACTTTTTTTATATGTGACTCTGCGGTTTTGTGTACGTTGCTTGTTAGTGGTGTGTACACGTTTGTAAATGTGTTAATAATACATTTTACTTAAACGCCGTATGTTGTAGTGATTTTCATTTTTTTTTTTAGTTTCTACTTGATAAAGTTCATGAGGTTTTAAGATTTAGAGAGATTTGTGGTCAATTCATTTTCTTGTTACTGATGTAGTTTTTTTTTCGAAAACCAATTATTTTTCCATGTTAAATGGATCCATTTCATTGACTTCATTTTGTTAGCTCTTATTTTGTTTTTGTTGCTGAAAGATGTGTAGAGTAAAAATACTATTAATTTTTCTTTTATCTTTTATGGAGCAGATAATATTTTAACCGGTTCAGAGAACAGTCTCACTGCCAAATCTTATAGTAGCACATTTTGTAATTTGTTTTGGTAACAAGATATATATTTTGATTTATTAAATTAAACACACTACTAGAGGAACATTAGGCATATAAAGTTATTAAAAAATTTTATATAAGTCTTTGATTTATTAAATACAAAAAAATAAAATTTTAAACCACCTCTACACGAAGAGCAACTACTTCTTCATTTGAAATATAATAAAGTCTCAGTTAGTACATTTAATCTTAGTGGGTTAATTTTATCCAACATTTTTCATCTAATTTTAGTCGATTTCATTTACTTACTTTTAGAAAAAGATTATTTAGAGAAATTATATTCACATACCTGAAATGAGAATAACGTAATAAATATTAGATGCAAAGCAAATACAATAATACAATTTTAAATTAAATATTTGAAATTTTATTACGTTTAACACATCTACAAAGTATATTTATTTGATCAATAAAAACTGATTCTACTCTGTTAAATAAGATTTAATTTTGTTTAATTAAAATATTTAAAACAAATAAAATATATTTCTTAGTTAATTAAAGTCTTCATTTTTATTTATTTATTACAAAAAATCCTCTCTGATGTTATGGCAATAACAAAAATAATGAAAAAATATACATCTACATATTTAACGTATGTAAAGTTTCTGACAGTGATAAAGTGTTTGATGCCATTGTCACTAGTTGAAGGTAGCTGTTTGTGTTAAAAAAGGCAACAACAGTTTTACTTGTACCGAAATGAACGAATTGTAGCATACGATAAGGACAATTACTCGTGTTATAAAATACGTACATGTGCAGCCTTTCGCAAAAGATGATGTCAACTCAAAACGCATATTATGGCAAATTTCTGATGAATTCTTTTGTAGACACATTACGAACCATGATAGATAGTCAGTCAAAAGTCAGCTACACTCAACCGCGCACAGCTGATTTGTATTAAAGTGAGCTCACGTATTTATTTATATGCGGATGCAATAACATGGTTTAAGCGTATTTATTATTTTAAGTTAAAGAAGTTATCAAAGAGTTATTTGTATATTCTTTGAATGAATTTATTACACATGTACAATATAACATCTGTTTGTAATTCTTCACATTGAATTTCGCTGCTCAATTTATTTATTTTTATTCAAAGAAGAATTATATATAAATGTCTTTATTTTAACTGTTACTGTTTTAGATAAAAATGTATTTCAGTAAAGCTTGTGTCAATAAAAATGTGGACATAAATTTGCTCCTGTTTTTATTTCTTTTAAAATGTTATCTATTTTTTCAAATAATTTGAGTAATTATTATTTTCTAATAAAATTTAAAAGTTGTGAATTCTTAAAAGTTAGCCAATATATTTTAACTTAATCAAACGCAAACGCTTAAATATCTTAATATATGAAAAAATAGACTTATACCACTTTAAAAAAAAAAAAAAAAAAAAAAACAGATCACTGTTACTTAAATTGAAGGAGACTATGGAAATATAGTTGGCTAAAATTACTGTTGAGCGCATACCGGATTATTTTATAAATGGAAATAAATACGCCTTAAGTATTTGAGAACATGGTGTAAAATACTAAAATTTTACTGGCGCTGAAAGCAAGACAAATGACAAATTATTAGAAATACAAAGTCAATTTACTGATTCCTTAGTCCAAAATTAAAAAATTGGTAAGATTTCTAAAAAATAATTTTATGATTTACGATAATTATTAAGAAAACACCTTTAGAAGTGTTTCTGAAGTATTGATTTTACTTCGCAAACGTAGAAGAAATGAACCACACAAATTCAAAGAGATTCTTGATATACTGGTAACGAAAAACGAAGTCGTCAGAAGAGACTGCAATGCTTAGAAAGCTGTTGCCACCTCTGCTACGTATAATAAATAAATAAATTTTTTTTTGAGGCGGCAAGGAAAATGGCGCCCTAGGGGTTCAAACAACATATGAGACAACATATCAGACCATACTTTTTTTTTAATGTTTCAATAACACAATCTCACATCGTCCTGAACCGTGATTAAATTTGAATGATAATCTGATATTTCTTACCCAGCACTTTCATTCGGATTCAATGCTCAGAATGAAATCCCTTTGCCAAAAAAAAAAAAGTGCACAACAATCCAATTTAGCCATACGGACGATCGTTATTTTTATCTCTGTAATTGTGAATATAGTAACCCACACTATTTAAATTTCAACTGTTTGTCTATAAAGGTTCAAAAAATAATTTGTAATTTTAGTATTAATACTTGCAATTATAGCGGACATATTAGTACACATCTTTATTTATATAAAAAAATGTTGCAAGTGTATTGTGACTTTATAACTCACGATCGGTTCAAGCGGATTCGATAGGGTTTGATTAAGTGGTCGTGTGAATAGTTTACTTAAAGTTATGACTTTTCATGACAACATATGATTTTGCCCATATAAAAAAAAACGACAAAAAATGCGTAGACGCCTATGAAATTATGCAGTGTGTAAACTTGTGCTGACTTCATACACACGGTATGAAATACAAATATTCATGCATAGCGAAGCACGCCGGTATCCGCTAGTTCTCTATAATTTTCAATTGAAAACAATAGCAAAATCGGTGAAGAATAAAAAAATCAGACACATTGATAAATTTCTTCTTTTTCGAAGTCGGTTAAAAGTAAATGAATTAACTTTAATTATTTTGATCTGATTTATTCTTGCTCAAACTTTATTTTTTGTTGTATTTCAGAGGTATTTTGATTTTTTTTTACTTTACTCTTTAAATGTTAATTATGGCAAACAAAGTAGCATGTATTCCTTCAATATGCAAGACATGACAACAATAAAAACAGCAAGAAATTGTGGTTTCGATTAGAAAAGAACTTTTATAAATAAGTTAATAATAGTAAGTATTTTATTGCTATTTAAATGATACTTTGATTTTTTATCTTAAGATCAGATTCAATTGAAATTTTCTAACTTCTGTAAGCCCTAAACACGGTATTGGAATTTATTGTATAAAACAAAAAAATACTCATGTTAGTTTCAAACATGTGTAACTACATTTTTACTTTTTAAATTAAATAACATAAATTTTAGTTTTCTTTTAAACAAGTGCACATACACAAAAAGAGAAAACATTTAAACTTTATAAATTATCTTTACAAGTATTTTCCAGGCTTATTTAACTAATAAACTACAATATGAAAATGTCGTAGCCGAAAATCATATTTTTCTACAGTTTTGAAAAAGACTTGGAACTTTTAAAGTGAACACGGGTAAAATTTGCTACATACCACCCCAGAATTTATTAGATAGGAAGAGGAATACGGGTTTTCTTTACTAGATATGTGATGGGACGTTAATCGCAAATCGCGTAGGGTCAGATATATTCTGCGTACAATACTACTAACAAAATCATTGCGTAACAGTCAAACCAAATTTAATTAAATTTTTCAAGTTTTTTCGTATGGTGGTGTAGATTGTTTATTTAATATTTAAAGCATTTTTGAGTTATGACTAAAACGGGCATTTACGGTTTACCGATATAAATTCAAACAGTGATAGATATTTATTTAGATTTTCCAAAAGGGTTTATTTATTTAAGAAATAAGGACCTGAAAGGGTAAGTAGGGGAGAGATAAATACGCCAGATTGGTCCTGATTCAGAAGGTGCAATAGGCAGAAGCAAATCGGTTATAACTTCCATTTAATTAAAAAAGAACTTGCTTGGAAGAGTGGTCGTGGTACGATTATATTCTTTGGGGATCAAATCGGCCCGGAAATAGCTAGTTGGTTATAAAAATCATATATTTTTTTATGTTTTATAATGCAACAATTGCTTAACTTAATGAAAATATAGTTCGAATTTTTATGGTATAAAAAATAATTCAGAGATAGTTTTAAAGTCTATGAAATCGTGAAAGAAAGACATAAAAAATATTGTTTTTTTTTAATTTAACTCTTTTATAATGTTACGTATAAGCCATGCTACCAGCTGTAGGGTGTTAAAGAGAATAAATATAAAACAAATTTAATATCTCATTATGCCCCAAGATTTTTCTTGTAATATACAAACATATACGCAATGTATACATGACATGTACTAATAGCTCACTAATGTATAACCACTGCATCATTTGTGCTATAAAAATGTCAATTATAATAAAAGCTTTAGTGCAGATACATAAATAGCAAAAAAAGGGGTGAATATAAAATGCGTTTAACGTTTATTCGACACACAAGTATAATAACACTGCAAATACTCACACTTTAATGTCATCATTAAGACTTCTCTGCGAGTTTGTCATATGTAGACTGTACAGACACATTTGCTTAATGATATCATTTTTGTCAAACGTTGAGGAGGTTTGAGGGAAGAAATATAGCAACAATAACAAAAAAAAAGCACAAATGCCACCAACAACACCAACCAACAACTCAAAATTGAAAATATAATTTTTGAAAAGCAATGACATTTGTACGCTAATTTTATTGACTTCTCTTGTCAATTTTTTGTTTTGTCTTTCATTTCGATTTCAGCAACAAATTGTCTATAAATTGGAAGACATTTGACACTATTGTTCAGCGAACTGTTTATTTAATTTAGTACTTTTCAAGCCTGTACATAAATATTAATATTTTCACATTGATGTTGCTTAAATTCTAGCCAATATGTATGTATTTATGTATGAATGTATTTATGATTGTATGTATGATTGTATGTATATATGTATGTATGTATGTTCATTTCTATATTCTCTTATCTAACATTTATACATATGTATGTACATACATATTTTCTTCCAATTGTAGTCTCATTAATAATGTATGTCTGAGTATTGTATGTAGTTTTAGCTGTTATTGACTGCAAGTGTTTGTTCAATTGATTGGATGATTTGAATATGACAAAATTGGTTGTGGCATGAAGTCACACATATAAAAATTGCAATAATAATTGACAACTTGCTGCCATTGTAACAAAAGGCAAATTATTTATAGGATTATAGAAGCATGTAAGTTTGTATGCACATTTGAGTGTGTGTAAAGTTTCTTTTTGCAACATATTTTGTTAACAAAACGGAAGAATATATTCGTTATACTATTTCGTGCTCATCTCTTTCATAAAAAGTCGAACAATTGAATTAAGCCAAATTATTGCAATTGTTTTTCCATTATGTGTCGTGTAACTAAACAGATGTGCATGCAATCAAGAGTCAATACTTCCAGATTTGCAATGACAAAGAAGACAGAAGAAAGTATTCAAAACTTTATGCACGATTTATGTAAATTTAATAAATAAAGAAGCGACACATTTCTAATTAAAAAGTGCGTACGGTATCACATTAAATGAGTTACAAATGCAAAGAGATGAGAAAACAAAGTTTTTATAATGAAGTATTGTTTTTTTTTTATAGTATTTGGAAGAGATTTAAACTAAATAAGCTTTGAATAATGGAAAAAGGAAAACAAAGCAAGAAAAGAAAAGACAAAAGCAAAAAACAATAATAGAATTATATGGTTGTAATCAATTCATATTATTATTAAACTTTATAATATTGTTGTTATTGTAAGCATATTATTGTCTTACTGCCGTATTTATAAAATAATTAATTAGATTGGAAATGTACAAATTTGCATCGAAAATTTGTATAAAACGCATTTCAACCTTTTTTTATTTATTTTTTTCTGATTATAGCAGTTAGGTAATAATGAACCCGCTAAAGATAAACATAATTAGATTTGAAGTATAAACTCTTTCGCCCATAATGTTGATACGAAGACATACTTTTGTTGCGATGTAGTATTTGATAGATTAGATTCCCCACATACTTGATAACAAAGAACCGATACTTAAATATTCCTACGTTTATACGCATAACCTAATCACGAAAAATTAAATTAAAAAATAAATTAATTTTTAAAAAATTATTGTGCTTACTTCAAAATATCCCCATTTTAATTATAATTATCAACGATATTGATTATTGAAGGGGAAAGCGCCTTTCGATGGCCATTTTGCTACCGTTTATTTAGCTCGTCAGGAAACTTCCCACAAACATTTTCAATAAACTAAAGATTTCTATGCAAATAATAAAATTAAGGCAAAAATCAAAGTTTAAGAAAAAACAACAATAAGCAACAAAGATTCTATTTTTCTTTCTCCACTGTATACAGCTGACTTTTTTCGGCTCTTCTATACAGTTAAAAGAGAATGAAAAAAATATAGAATATCATAAAACACCACGATAGTTTTGTCTATACACTGGCACTTTGCAATTAAATAAAAAAAAAAATAAATTGTTAATAAAATCTTTTGAACCATAAGCGGCGAGGTAATTTTTTTCGTAATCACGAAAACACTTCCTGATTATCGACTCTAATTGCAGATAATTTGTCAAACGCTGCCACTTTCTTTTTAAGCCTTTTTGTGTATCAGATCTTATAAACATATATAAATATCTAATAAAAATTAAAAAATAGAACATTTCTGGGAAACAAGTTATTGCCAAAAAACCAGAAATTGTTAATAAGAAATTTTTGAATATAACAAATAAACGAAATAGGTTTTGGAGAGCATTATAATAAAATGCTCAAATTTTTTTTTATACAATGTTTCCAATAAAATATAAAAATTTCACCTGATACCACTAAATATCGAAAGAATTCTTGTGTGTTACTTGCCTTAGTAACGAAGAGTTTGCCACGTATAAAAAAAAATTAAATTAACGCAAGGGAAAGGACTGTTAACGAACGACTCATTCAATACTTGATAGCACTGACGGACTATTTCAATAGGTGGGACCTCAACTTGAACATTCATAAGACTGACGCTATGATGTTCAAAGGAAGTCGAAAAGACATATACCCGAATTGCCGATCTTTCAGACCGTGTTTGTTGTAGTTGGAAACGAGATGATCTGGACTTCGGTTAGACTAAAGTACCTAGTGTCACCTCCCATAAAATCTTTAAATTTTTCCGCATATCGACAATGTGCTTGAGCGTACAGGGTGTGCTAAAGCGCAGAGGGGGACTCGATACCGCCAGATCATACGTCCTTCCATCTCCTATGCTTTCCAGTTCGGTTAAGAATTTCCTCTGCCAAGATGAAGAGCCTCAGGAGATGGCGCATTCTAGTTGCGTGCCTTGGTTTGAAACCGTAGGTTTGGGTTTAAACATAGGGCGTAACGGAGAGTTCCGTAGACACTGTTCTCGCTCTTTACACAGCGCAGTCGATTTTAAGCGAATAAACTGGTCAGGAAGGCATGAAGTTCATAGAAGGGCCATGCTCCATAGAAAACAGTTTTGTGAGAGAATGTTTTTCTCGAGTATCGAGTCTGGAGATCGTTCAAACAACAAAATACCTTTCTCCTTCTGACCTGCTGATCCTTGAGGGAGCTGGTTTTCTTTACAAGGGTGCAAACCTTCTATTTGATCTTAGAAGTCTAAATAGATTAAATATTGCTAATAGGGTGTACGAAACTGCACAATTACGTTATTTCTTATTTATTTATTTTCTTCTGTTTTGTTTCATTAGTGAGTAAGTAGTTTTGAGTTTATTATCTTTAAAAAAAAAAATAATTGCTTCCCTTTATCTTTCATTTTTGGCGAGTTTCTTTTAATTTCTTAAAATTTGCTAATGATTGTATAAAAATGTACAGAATTGTTTTTAATTATTTAATTGTAAAAGTCCTTCAAAAAATACTTCAGTCTGTAAGGAATTTTTTGAATCTATTGTTAGTTTAACTTTCTTCTTTTTATAGTGAACTTTTGTAAAATAAATAAATAAAAAAAGTAACGCATGGCAAGTTAAGTTGAATGCACTCATATTGTGGGCCTTTATATAAAAACGCGTATCTTATATCTAACGACAAATATTCGTAACGAAAAGTTCATCAGTCGACACAAAAACTTCTCCAAAATAATATAAAATATATTACACTATTTAAAGGCCGGTTTTTGTTTTTAGTTGATAAAAAAGTAATTAATTATGCATTGTTCGCAATTAATATTCAAAACTTAAAGAATTTACAAAAATGAACATCAGCAAGAATCGTTTGCAGTGTTTATTAATATTACACGAATTATACATATGAACATTTTAAATGAATTTTAACTTCAGCAATTAATTAAATTTATTATTTATTTTAATATCTTTTTATTTTTCATTATATTTATTAAACGATTGAACATGAATAATAAAAACAGGTGTTTTTTTATACGTGTAAATGAATGTGTATACAAGAAATGATTAAGTCATATTTTAATGTTTAAATAAAAATGAAAATAATCATAAATGTCAAGTAAATTAAATTAAATTTTCTTTACTTGAATACAAAACTGTTATTTATGAACATTCAATGACTATTTTTATGTACTTTTACCTGACAGAATGTAAAAAAATATGCGTTGGCATTTTTGTTTTAAAACAGCTAAAAGAATTAATTTAAAAATATAATGGAAAATAATACACGTAAACAATTTACATATGTGTAAAGAGGTATGTATGTTTTTATAACTATTTGGAAAAATGTCATAACTCAAAATTCTTAAGTATTATTTAAAGTAACATGATTTAGTTTTGCTAAATTGCATTAGCAATTCGAAACGTTACGTCAAGCTACAAAAAAAAAATATAAAAAAAAAATAAATAAAAAATGCAAACCAGAATTATAGCTGCGCTTAATTTGCGTACAAACAGATACCAAAATGAATGGGAATGCCAAGAGTGTTAAGATTTTTTTTACCTCACATTAAGAAAAGGAAACATTTATCACTTCGTTTGTACTCTTGTTTTATTTTGTTTTTCTATATTTGTTACTTCTGAACTCCATCGTTTCTGAACCGGTATTTATTTTGTTTTATTTAAAAGACTATTTTAAAGTATTAAAATATTTTTATAAACCGAAAATTAATTTTTTCTGTCAAATTTTATTTGGCTCGTTAGCAAAAAATTAATTTTCGATTTCCGTCAAATCTAATTTAATTTAATTAAACGTCAAAATTAAAGTAAAGTTAATCAATCAAGACTACTATTTGATTAATAGCTTTCAATAAAAAGATGCTGTTAGAAAAAGTAACTATTTTAATAAAGGGTGTCCCTATATGTAGTATCATGTAATTTATTTGACTTTATCTCTTTAACCGTTACAGACAGGCATTTGATATTTATAAGGAGTATGTGGTGACCCAATATAAGAGGTAGTTTGAAGTATATAACTGTATGCTTTAAAGTTGAAGTTAGACTGAGCCCACTAAACAGCAAGAATTGAAACTAAAAAGGAATCTTAAAAGGTGCCCCTTAGCACCAGCCTAGTAGGTTTTTTCCAAGAACTATTTATTTATTTTTTATACAATTTTTGCAGTATTGAAGATTAACTCGTCTCTGTAACATCAAAAAATATGAGATACAAAACCTAATTGAGTCTTCAATATTAAAAAAAAAATAAGAACTTGACTAGAATCAAAAAAAACTACTTTATTTATTATTTTTTTTTCAAAATAAATAATGCGAGTTATGGCATTCTGAAAACAAACAGGCGTTATAGTAAAATTTTATACAAAAACCGGTAGATAAAAGCATGATTTTATACTTGATTGCCTACGAGTTTTCATAAATTTAATTTATTAACTCTTCTCACAAAAATACTTTCTTGCATATGCGTGTATGCATGTGTGTGGGCATTGTGGCATTAAAATAAATTTAAATTCCTTTGTTAAGCACGTTCATTTAATCATAAATATATTCGTTTATATCTACCACAAATATTATTAATTTTCATTTCTCTGTTTTTTTTATCAATATTAAAAAATGACAAAATTTAAGGCAAAAAAGCAGTGAATGTATAAATTATTTGTCAATGATAGTCTGTTGTTTCTGATGTTCTTTCCGAATATTTATTTTATTTTTACTTTAACCTAAATGCCAATGACAAATATTCCATGAACAAAGTTTTAAAAGTTAATATAAATACATATTATCGTTGTATATCATTATATAATTATTCGTACCTTAAATATATGAAAGCATTAAAGGACTGTTGAAAAATTTATTTGTACATTTGATATGTTATGACCTACCCGCTAAAAGAATGTTAATTTAAAAAGAAAGTAAAATTTATTGGAAATGGTTTTATTATTTTTTCTAATCTGCTTTTTATGAAAATTGAAACGTAACCTCTTAATTATTCAAGGCAAATTATGTTATGTATTATATTAATTCCTTGTACAGAATGTTTTGTAAGTTACGTTAATTTGGTTGTGTAAGTTTCTGAGAGTTTTGACTTAAATATAATACCGAAAATAATGTTACAAACAGAAACGAAAATTATAGGATAATTTTTTCTAAAATTATTTTTTTTTAAATAAATTGAAATTATCTTGGCTTAAGTTCATTTTATTTTTAATTTCTTAAAATCTTTTTTAGAAAGAAAATTTATTTTACAAATGTATGCGGACGTTTTCCAAAGAAAACAAGAAAAATTAGACTTTCATCAGCATTCTTCGCATCTATCTACCTTAGTTGTGTAATTTATAAACATCATCTATTTAACCAACTAACTTTGTAAATAAGAATACGAGAATATTCATATTCATTTCAACATTAATTTGATTAGACGAAATTTACGCAGAAACCAATGTTTTTTGTTACTGTTCTCTCTGTATTTCGTCTTGTACATTTGTTTTTGCTTTTGTTTCAATCATCGATTGAACACGAATGCAAATTTTGTTTTAAGTCATTATTACTTGTTTACTCACAACCAGCGTTACCACACAAGAAATTTACTTTCTACCAATAATTTTTAAAAATCCTACCAAAATCGTTCACAGCCTACCAAAAATTTAAAAAAGAATATCTTGCACATAAACTCTGTTATACTCACTTGGTTTTTTCTCCCGTAGTTGTTGAGATGGTAGTTTGTCTTTGGTGTTTTTTGAGATGGGTGTTATGATTTAAAATAGTTTTAGAGCATACTATGCAGAATGAACACCCATATCTTTCCTGGAGCCAATCATATTCGCTCAACCATTCGGTTCTAAATTTTCTTTTGACTGTTTCTTTACATGCAATATTAGTAAATATTTATGTAATAAATAGGTACATATTTACAATTAAAAAAGTTTACATTCTTTTCCATTATGTCTGTTAATTTTTTTAATATGTACACTTAAAAACAAAACTTCACTCAAAAATTATGTTAATTTCAATTTCATAATAATGTTCGCGTTTCTTAAACCAGAGATGGTTATAGCTTTAATCATCTCTATGCAAAAAAGCAGATATGTTTTTTATTACACCTAAAACATTTTTTGAAAACAGTGATAACACTATTCAAAGTTATTGTTTATTTAACTCAAAGTTACTTTTCTTTTTATTTTATGTTCTGAAATTTTAAAGTTGAAAATTTACTATTGCTAAACAATTGCTATAGGAGGAAAACCTACCAAAAATTAAAAAAAAAAAATGCAACAAATCAACCAAACTACCAAACTGTTTTTTAAAAACGAAAAACTACCAAGTTTGGTCCGATTGGACCAAAGCGGCATCGCTGCTCACAACATGATAGATGCTGTTTCAGTCTCATTTTGATTGTGATGAAGTAAGCATGAATGCTCGCTGTGCCGAGCGTGCTTATAATTTAATTTTTATTAAATTATTATTTGAGCTGTGAATATTATAAATGAATTGAAATTTTTTCGGCTTAAGTTCATTTTATTTTTAATTTCTAAAAATCTTTTTTAGAAAGAAAATTTATTTCGAAAATTTTTCTTGTTTTCTTTGAAAAACGTCCGCATCATTTGTAAAATAAATTTTCTTTCTAAAAAAGATTTTTAGAAATTAAAAATAAAATGAACTTAAGCCGAAATAATTTCAATTCATTTATAATATTCACAGTTTAAATAATTTAAATTATTTTTTTTTAGTATTTTGCAATAAATATTTACGATTTTATTCAAGTTATATTAATTTCAATGTTAACTCCCTTTTTTAAGAAAGTCTTTTAACAATATAAAAATAGGTGGCACTTCATAACGTCGCACGAGAAAGTGACATAAAGTCCATTCGCACCATGTTATACTACAATGCGACATAATGTCCATCAATATAAAGTGCTAACATGCCTGGATATTATAGGTAAATTTTATGATATTCCATGTAAAAAAGATGCAACGTTTTTGTAGACTGGCTTGCAGAAAATCTTTGGTAGGCGAAGCCGGTGTTTTTACGAAATATATGCATCGCCATAAGAATTTTTTCTAGAAATGCGAATGAATGTTGGCTTCTCATTAGCAGCCCATACAATGTGGTTACAAAAAAGTGGTTATATAATGCTATTAGAAGAATTCATGTACGAAGCTGAATGAATATGCAATCATAGTCAATAAGGTCTTGTTAAAAAAAAAAAAAAAAATGAAAAAAAATTCGGATAAGTTTTGAAAAAAATATATAGAAATGATTTCATTAGTTTCTTTATTTTCCGGTTAGTATTTCGTAAACACGAGCTTTAGAGACGTGGGCGTATATGAAAAATAAGATCAAGGCCGAGTACAAGTAATATTCTTATTGTGACTAAAAATTCCAGTTCCATCTGAAGATCAAAATAACTTAGAGATAACTGCCTCATATGACGTGGATACTGTTTACGTTAAAATTAAAAGGATTATAATACTTAAATTTTTATTATTTTTATCCAATATTTTACTAGAAGTCGTATTGGAGGCTGTAAAACAACTCTGACAGTTACGTTATTCTCGCGGTTAGGCGACGATGAAGTTTATGTTTTTATTTGGGTAATTTAAGCTAAACGGTTTTGCCACTCCTAACTCACAAAGTGAAGGTCTTTTGTTTCTTATACGCTTCTGTTTTTGAGTCGAATTTTTGAAGTTTGTTACTTCAATGATTTTTACTACAGATAATGTTTGCTTGGCTATGTAAATTTTTTTGATTTTTTCGCTAATATTCTCGAAGTTTGCATATGTGTGTATTTATATTTCAACTCACATTATTACATGTCTTTTGCCACAATCTTTTATTCAAATGAATTAATTGAATTATTTATTTTCAACAAATAAAAAAAAACTATGGTTTTAAAAACCAACACAGTAGTGTTATATTTTTTAATATCATTATAACTGCTCTTGGTCATTTAAGTAATTAAAATAATTAATTGCGCAATAATTGTGTTTATACAGTGAAGATATTTTTTATCAAAAATAAAACGATTGCAGTTGTATGCAAAAGAGAAATGGATTTATCACAAAAATTTTTTGCGTGTTGTACATTTCATAAAAAGAATAAAATATAAATAAAAAGATTAAAATACTATTTTAATTAAATTCGTATTTTTAAAATGGTTTTCAGGGGACAAACTAAAAAGGCTGGCTGAAATAAACTTTTCGAGTAAGACTTTTTGGATGGCTTTTATTTAACTCTATCAGATCTGTAGCAGTATTTGTTTTAATCATTTATATGTCATAGTGCTTCAATGGTATGAATATTAACGGTAATTAGTGCGATATTAAAATTTAATTTAAAGGCGGCTGTTAAACATTATAAATAAATTAGGAAACTGCCCTCTCTTCGACAATATAATCTGATAAATTCACATGAATAAATTGATGCTTAAATAATGCTACCAATTTATCCGGATTTATTTAAAAAAACAGTCATTAATACGTTTAATTTATAGACGAAAAATGGCTCATTTTTGGTTTAACGGATTTATTAAGAAGCAAAAGTTTCAAATATACAATATATAGCGCATTTTATTTAAAAAAATACTCCATTTAATACGGTTTACACGCTGGTGGTGTCATCAGAGAAACAAGCCAATCGGCTCACAGCCAACGGCGCTCCGCTGCCGACGGTTTTCCTACACTGTCGCTGCCGCCGTTTTGATCGGCTTGCTTTGGCTCAGAAACAACCGCCGTTTTTAGCGGCTTATATAAATTCACCGTTAAAAACTTTAGTGTTTAAGACCAGGGTTCACTATCATACATAAGTGTACGCTTTAATTACACAAAACTCTTACAGAATTCTATGCTACTTTAAAAAACGTTACAAAATGGCTTCGTAAGTGCCACACAATATCAATAAACATATGGTGCTAATGTTTTGTTGTTTTCTTCTCCTCATCTTAAAAAAACAAACTCTGAGCGTATAGAGAAAACTATATTATGAATTATTTTAATAGATTAGAAAATCGTACAGATCTGTCAAATAGTCTGTCACACATATAGTCTTTTGATCCGCACTATCATACATTTTGAGCACACATGCAATTTTTGACAGATCGTACGACTGAGTATGATAATGAATCCTGTCATATATCAGCAATGAAAATTTTGGTATTAATTTAAAAATGAATGAAAATTTACTTATTTTTGGCTTTTTGGTTCATTTTTTATTTAATTTCAAAATTTTTTTAGAAAGAAACATTATTTACAAATATATATAAAAAGTAAAATGTTTTTCTCGGTTTTTATACATATTTTCGAATTTTATGAATTTTACTATAATCTCGTTTTTTCAAAATTTTTGTATTTTAGTATAATTTGGAATTTTACTACATTTTCGATTTGTGGTAAAAAATTAAATAAATTTATTAAATAAATTTTTTCCCTAATTTTTGTCTTTAAATAAAATTGAAATTTTAACTAAATTTTTTGGTTTTTACTAAAATTCTCTCATTTTTGTAAAATTTCGATTGAAAAGAAATTTTCGATTTAAAATTTCCAAATTTTTCTAAAACTTCTCTTAAAAACTTTTTCTTTCCACTTTTACTTAATTTTCGATTTTTACTCAAATATCTTTATTTAAGCAAACTTTCAAAAATTTCATTAAAATAATTGAAGCCAAAACTTCAGCCGCCGCCGTTTTCTTTTAATAAAGCCGCCGCCGCCGTTTTCTTTTGATAAAAGTCGCCGCCGCCGGTTAGAAACTACCCAGCTGACTTATTGAAATGAAAATTTGATTTCCAAAGTCGTGAAGCAACTGGTTAACTGCTAATAAACTAACAATATTTCGCGCCTTGGAACACCACGTTTTTTGCGGTCAGTAATTCTCTAAAACTTGTCTTAAAATAGGATGTCTAAAATGTGCCTCATTGAGGACAGCCACTGTTGCTATATGCCCGAGTTCAGCTTAAAATATTAACAAAATATTAACGATAACCAAATTTTATTTTTTTTTATTAATTTTTCTCTATGGTTTGGTGTTAACCAAACTTATGAGCTTGAAATTTTTTATTGTAATCACAAAAAGCAGACAATTCCAGCACGTGGGTTTAAAATTCATATTAAAATGAAGAAGGCTTTGTTTTTATTTAATGAACTTAAACACTCTCGTCAACTTTAAGAATTTTTATTACGGTTTATAGAACACATTCTATTATCATGTACCTTCGTACTCCAATTAACTGTTTCAATTATTTCTAAACGTATTTGAGCCGCAAATTAAATTAATAATATAGCTCTGCTTTTTAACTGATTACATTTTTAATATGAACTATTGTTTTTTGAAAATTGTCTCGATAAATTTACAGAATGGAACTGAGATATTTCAATTGAATTGAAATAATTTTTTAACTATTTTCAGCTAAATTCATATTATTTGTTTCAAGATTTCTAAAAAAAAATTCTTAAAACTTCAATCAATTTGAATTTAAATTGTCACTTAAATATAATTTTTCTACCTAAATGCACATCACAGAATTTATATATAAAAAGATACAAAAAAGCTAAAACAATTTCTAATCAACTTAAAATCCTCTGAGTGAATGTGTTTTACTTCAAAGCAAAATAGAACACAGGCTTTCCAAGAACGAAGGAAAGCCATTTCATCGTTTAGTAAAATATTCCTTGACTGTTTTGTAACTGATAAGCTCTTTTAACAGTTCGGTTGGTTTTATTTCTGTTTTTACTTTTCCACTGCTCTTTTATAATTTTTTTCTTTTAAATTCAATGACTGCATTTTTCAAATGATTGAACATTTGTTAAAAGAAAATTAATAGATTTTGTAATAAGCAGCTACAAAATGTGTTAAATTTTAATAACTGTATTATAATTTAATAAACACCTATATTTTAATTTTATAAAACTTACATATAATTCATGTTTATTAGTTAAGTATGTTTAAAGACTATTTTTCTTTTTTGCCCCTAAAGTAATTATTAAGAGAAATGTATAAAAGGATGTCCACTTTAATCGTCTCTTTTAAATAATAAGCTTTGAAAATAATCCTATAAAATTTATTTAGAATTTTTTATTTTAACTCAAGCAATTAAGAAAATAATTATCTAAAAAAATCATTTAATTTCATCTTCAGACTTTGCAGTTGTCATGAATTGAAAGGTGTATTAAGAAGGAGGAAGAGATAGATAGAAAAATATAATATAAAAATAATCCTATTTCATGTAGGTTAAAATAGGTTGACATAAATGTGTCAAAATAAATTTTAAGATAAATCTTAAAGATTAATATTAAAATAATATATTTTCTGTTAAAAGATTTATTTTTTTTGTGTTAGAAAAAAATTCTTCGCTTTAATTAACTTTTATATAAATGTAATGAAAAATATTTTAAGAAATATTTCTCATTACATTTGTAATGAAAAATATTTTAAAAAAATATTTCTCATTACATTTTCGATCTAAAGTTAAACAGTTTGATTTACTGTGGAGCTCAAGAAATTTCAGATTTGAATTAAATTATTGTATTCTCAAAACGTTTTTCGAGTCATACAGGTATGTCATATATTCCGACCGGAAAGGCTTTAATTCCGTATTAATCATGTTGTTTATTTCAAAAAAATTCTAAACATTAACTGTTTAACTTAAATATAGCAACACTACGCACACCAAAGCAACGAGGCTTATCTAAGTAATGACACATAAAAAAGAATATTTAAAATCCGCAAATAACTTAATAAATTGCAATGAAACTAAATTCTACTTTGAAATTTGAAAGTGGTTTCATTTCAAAGAAATTTCAAAAACGTTAAATTGTCATTTAAATGCTTTGAATGTGGAGCAAGTTTGTGCATATATCTGCACTTTAATTTTACGCGTTTAACGGGTGCATAATCTAAAATAAAAAATGATGATTTTTTGTCGTTCATATTGTGACGTACATTACGCACATATACACTTTATGCTGGTTTTAACCGCTAGTAATAAGTTAAGTAAGTAACGCAAGTACTTAAAGAGGACCAACCCTGTGCTACTTGGACTGAGTTTATTCCACCGGAAAACTGAAAATATTTCGAGTTCTAACGACTGGTTTCAGTATCATACGACCTGTTGCAAATAAAAGCCAAATATTATCGACATATCTACTGAACCATAATAAGGCGCTTACTCCTGATTGATCGACATATCATCATTGTAGTAGTTTTAGTAAATAACTGTAAGTTATCAAAGCTGCAAATAAAGATATATTTATGTGTTTATTACAGTCCCAAAAGGAGAATTATCATTTGAGTTATACCTTAACGCTTGTGGATCTGTAAATCGACCCTAGACAATACTGATCTACCTCAGCTGACGTTTTAATCTATGAAATTCTTGTAATGAGAGGAACACTTCAGTTTATGGCTGAACCAAGGCGAATTAATACAGGTGACCGCGCGCCTACAATAATCCAACAACACAAAAAACAACAGGCAATTTGTTGCTACAAAATTACGTATGTTGTCAAAAAAATATTGTAAAAAAACAAACAAAATAAAAAAAAATATATTTGATGAAAAAAAGTGGTTGTAATTATCAGAATAAGAAAATTATAAAAATTAAGTTACATAAAAATAAATATACAGGAAAAGGGACCAAAATTCTTTTGTACCACTAGTTTGCCCAAATCGCATGCATAGTTCCATTCTTGCACGTTGACCATTTGAAGACTAACATAATATTCCACAAAAAAAAGCAAGAAATTATAAATGTGTTAACAATAATTTCACTATCTTTTTACGCATATATTGATTATACGCATCAGGAACTGCAAATACGGTTCCATGTTGGGCTAGTTTTCTCTAGGAATTTTAATAGTTTGTTTTCTATTAGCAATAAAAAAAAATTAAATTAAAAAAAATTAACATATTATTTATTTTTGAAAAAATTTTTTGACAACTGCAATGTATACAGCTAATGGGCTTTTTCGCCCGTGCGTTCACCTGTATTATTTCGCCATGGCTTGAACATTTGATTCATTCAACAGAAGCAAAAATTTCTCCAAGGATAGAGAATAAAACGATGCCGCATTTTTGCTAAAGAAAAGATCTGGCAAATTCGGAAGTAAATGACCTTAAGTTTCAATTGGGGCTTCAAGGAAAAGTATTCCCTCAAGACCTAGCTTAATAAAAAATTTGCCTTTTATTACAGGTGCTTGCTTTATTCAACTAAATTATGAGGTCTCCAAATTCGGAAGTAAATGACCTTAAGTTTCAATTGGGGCTTCAAGGAAAAGTATTCCCTCAAGACCTAGCTTAATAAAAAATTTGCCTTTTATTACAGGTGCTTGCTTTATTCAACTAAATTATGAGGTTTTATACTCCAGAAAAAAATTAGACATTACCTTAAAATTTACTGGCCACTTTTGTGAATGTCATTTTTTACGACTCGCTTACAAAACACATTACATTACTTTGCAAAAAAAGGAAGCAGTAATTGAACTAGTTCTTTAAGTTAGAAGAGAAAGAATATCTTTAAATATGTTCAAATGATCATCATAATTTCCTGCAATAATCAATGTAATCAATTCTTATTAATTGACTACAAAAGTCTCATGCTTTGTTAAAATTATTAGGTTGGTAATCTAGTTGGGAATTCCTTCCGCCAAAAATGCTTAACTCGATACTCGATTACTTTTTCTAAAAAGTTTTGGTGAAAGGTTATACTCGTAGGAATGCATTTTTCAAAATAACTTTGTGTTAAGCTTTACCACTAATAACAATATTTGATTTTATTTTATTTAAAATATTTGGGTTTATTAGCACATTGAAAAGTGAACTTTGTGTTTAGTTCATAGAGTCAACAGGTCTACAGGCGAGAAATATCTCGATAACCGAACGGTCTCCAAACTCCTCACCCTAGAGAAGCACTCCCTTATCAAGGAGTGGATCCCTGCGAATTAACAATTCTGGTGTTTTAATTCAATTCATTATATAAATGTTTTTTTATTGATGTTATAAATCCAATATGTCCACTTTTAATTAATCCTAAATTTCAAGTTGTGGGCGTATGCTTAATAATAACTTAAACGCAACACTTATACGTCAAGGTTTCTCCTTTTAGCATCTATCAAGCATTAGAAAAAGTTTTACTAGCAAAAATAAATAAAAAACAGTTGCTTATTTGCTTTTGTTTACAAAATACGTTGATAAATATTCAGTACTTCAAATAAAATGTACCTAAAAAAATATAAATAAAAAATTTAAATGCATCAAATAAGTTTTGATAAACATTTCAAAACAATATTTTTATATATTGTAAATTAACTTATAGAAGCGACTTCGTCTGAGTAGACCAGTATTAAAAATTTCTATTATTGGATGATTTTAGAAAATAAAAAATTCGTACAGTTACGAACTTGAAAAAGTCAGCTGCCAAATTTTTATTATTCCTTAATATTACTGATAATGAAGATAGCAATTTCAGTTAGTTTAAATCTTATCATAGAATTTTTTCATATTAATACAAAGATGCTGTTTTTCCAGATATTAGTTATTTTCTTTTGTTCCCTTTAATTACACAAAATTAATACTCATTCTTCTTTTCTCTCGTACAGATAAAATTTGCTTTATATTTTGTTATCGTATAAATTCTACATGATAAAAGAATCTTGTTGCAATTATTTTATATCACAAATACTTAAGCTCCTTCAAATAAGAAATAAAAAAATAAATTCTTTTGACTATTCCGAAAAACAAATACAAAACTTTATTCTACAATATCTCAACAACAAAAGCCTTTACAACATACCACTCCTGCTATTTCAAAAATAACAAAAAAAAAAAAAATCAATAAAATAATTTAAATTAATTAATTTTATTATTAATAGTGAATTAATAAGAAACCGAGTTTTATTTAAAGAAGAACTCCATAATAAATACTCATCATAAATATAATGTTGTGATGTTAAGAATGAGTTAAGAGGAATATAAAGCAATTAAACTAAAACAAGGTTCCAAATTTTATAAAAATTCGGTAATAAAATGCAACATTTTATTATTTTAATAAAAATTCTACCACTTTTGAATACAAACCCTCACCTGACATTATAGAAAGTATACGAAATCGTAATTTTATATGAAAAGTTCTTTATTTGTAAACTAAAAATATTACTTTAAAATTTATTTCCAAGGAATCATCTGACATTAATTCTTTCCTTTTGTTTTTAACACTTTTTGTTTTTAACACAAAATCAGATTTAAAGCTTTTAGCTGTTTGTGAAAATGTTTTAAAACGTAAGAGCTGAATCTATAAAACTTTACTACCACTTGATATTAAGTCTTCTGTGTTTTTTTTACAATATAATTTTGTTGATGGCAACACGCATTTAATGTTTTTGCACTTGAAGTTGATTTCTGTTCTTGTTCGCTGTTATAAAAGACACGTAGAAAACAGTTTTTTTATGTTAAGAGAATTATAACTGACAGTTTAATGGAATGAAAAATTACGCAACTTGTCAACAAAGTATAAAACAACAACAACTACAAAAAATCTACAACAGCAACAAGAAAAATAAAACTTGAAAGTGTTAAGTTTAAAAATTGTTTGATAAAAACAACAAAGTTTTTTCTATAAAAGAAATAAAGCAGATGCAACTGTATTATGATAAACTTTTAACACCGCTGTTAACTTTAAAAAGAAAAATCTAATTTAAAAGACTTTAACAATTTATAAAGAAAACTAAAATATTAAAAAAACTGTGCTTTTTAATACAAAGTGATGGTAATAAATTTATCTTTATATTCTGGAGCCACTTTTTTTTTATTGATTTCTCATTATTAAAAGACATTGAAAAAAAAAAACTTTTAAAAATCTATATTTTCTTCTTTTAGCTTTAGAAAACACAATAATAGTTTTGATTATAAAAGAAAGCATAATAAAAGTAAAGGTCTTAATAATAAAGTGCTAACTTAAACTCAATCAACTCATATTCGTTTGTATAAAAGCCGGGTATTTTATCGATTGAAGAGTTATTGCTTAACCCATTAGTGTTTACTCCATTTTAAATAAACTATTTTTGATCAGAAACTTACATTTATTAATTCTGGCTGATTTACCGAAATCAAATTTAAAACTGCAAATGCCAATAATATAATAACAATAAATTTTACATCAAGTAAAAAAAAAACAGGATTACCGTTTGATTTTAAACCCTAATTATTTGGAAGCAAAATAGCATTTAACATCCAAAGGTTTGTTCTAAATCAGGGGTAGAAACGTTACATTCTTGATTGTACAACACGTATCGTAAAAATATGTTTTTTGGATTATGACATACGTTAACTAATCATAATTCACTATAATGGAGACTATAACAAACGTTATCGTATGAAGGAACGTACGTTTTTTGCGAATTGTCATCCGTTAAGGAAACTTAGTTCGATTATCTTAAAAATTAATTAATTGAAAATTAAACAAAATTAGTTTTAAAATTAAATCACGGGTTAAATTTATTTATCTTTAAAAATTTGTGCTAGCAATCCCGAACAAATTATTAAAATTAACGGTTTGACTATTGATGGTGATGGCCATTCCGCTACCGATTATTTAGCTTTTTAGGAAACTTCTCACAAATATTTTAAATAAACTAAAGATTTTTGCCCAAACAATAAAGTTAAGGCAAAAATCAAAGCTTAAGCAAAAAAAAAAAAAAAAAACACCCACTGTATACGGCTGACTTTTTTTGGGCTGTCCTATACAGTTAAAAGATGATGAAAAATAACTTTAAAACAACAGATAAAATATCACAAAATACCACGATAATTTATTACTGTTTTATGCACGGGCACTTGCAAGGTAATATTTAAAATTAAATCACGGGAATTTTAAATTAAATTTATCTTTAAAAATTCGTATAAAAGATCCGAAAAAATGGCAGAATGAACACAAAAATTTGGAAAAAAAAAACATGCTTCCTAATTGAGCATAAGGAAAATCTACTGCTAACAGACTATGCGATCAGCTTTCTAAGCACTAGTATCACCAGTTTATAATGTAAACATTTGAAAGAAGCTAATTCGCTATTTATATAATTTGTAAGAAAAGAGTATACCGGGTGTCCCAACTAGAACGCAATTTTAAAATTTTAAATAAAACACAGATATTAAAAAAAAAATCGGGAAACTTTATTATATCGTAAAGTAGACAGAATGAGGTCATGTATGGAACAAGATATCGTGCAGATGACCGCCGCGACTTTGCTGGCACACACGCGATCTTTTAATGAAATTTTCAATGACCTTTTTGCATAAATGCTGCGGTATATCATTAATGCAGAGTCCAGTTCTCTTTTAAGGCTTAATTCGTCGTCGGCTTTTTCGCGAAGCCATCGACTTTGAAAAATCTCAAAGAAAAAAATCTAAAGGTGTTAGATCGCAGAATCTAGGCGGCTAATTCTGGTCTCCAAAACGCAAAATAATAATACGACCGGGAAATGATTGATGCAGCAATTGAAATGTTTCTCTGGCTGTATGACATGTGGCGCCATTTTGTTGAAACAACATGCCCTATACATTCATTTCTTCAATTCTAGATAAGAAAAAACTGGTTTTCATTTCACGATACCGAACACCATTGACTGTTTGCATTTGACCTGCCTCATTTTCATAAAGAAAAGGTCCAATGATTCCTCCAGCCCAAAAACCACACCACACAGTGACACGTTGAGGATGCATTTGCTTCTCGTGAATGTATCGAGGATTTTCCTCACCCCAAATGCGACAAATCTGCCTATTGACGAAGCCATCAAGATGGAAGTGGGCCTCGGCACTGAAGATGGTTTTATCGGCAAAACTTGCACCATTTTGGTAAAACAATTTCACAATGAGAATGCGTTCTACTAGCAAATAATAACAATTGTTCAAATGTCAAACAATGACATTTTGAATCGCGCCAAATTTAAAAATTGCGTTCTAGTTGGGACAGCAGATATATCTATAATTTTGAGCTTAAGGCTAATAAAAAATATCAAGCGACAAAAAAACTTGTTTTTAATTTTGAAAAAGCATACTGGAGGAGTCCCTTATGAAGAAAAGCTGCCGATGCCCAGTGAAGAATCGCTTATTGAATCAGCCGTCCTTGAATCAAGCGTTACAGCCAAATATCAGTTTTGACCTGAACAGTCTGAATACTCTAGCTCTAGAATTTTTTAATTTAAATACTATTGTGATTCATTTACAATCATGATTCATTTGCAATCGTATGTTATACGATTAACGTATCGCGTGATTTTTTCTTTCATACGATTGTCGATACGATAATAATAATTGATTTTAAAATTGTAAAAGACTGTTCTTGATGAAGCGCATCCTTGATGTCGTATTTTGGGCAAATTTTTATAAAATTATTTGCCTTATGTCACGAATAAAACAAAAAAAGTTGGCCTACAAGGATACAATTTTGGTGGTTTATAAGCAAAAATCATAGACGTTACGAAATCTGACAGCAAACAATCGAAAGATGTCATTGACAGATCTATATCTTAAAAAAATGGTTGCAGTAGCCCATAGGACTTAGATCAATCCCGTTGGAACCAAATGTGGCTTGAAATAATGTCATTATTATTTTTTTTTTATTAAAAAAATATTTCTAATAATACGTTACCAATCTTCATTAATCCTATAGAACTTAAAAAACACCCGTTGTTTATATCATATGAAATCAAATTTGCAATCTTACTCTCAATGTTTTAGTTGCTATAGGGATGAGAATGATTTGTATATTATTTTAAAAATTCAATTAAAAGTAGAATGCATTGTTAAAATTCAATAATCAGACATAAGTATTGTGAAAATTTAAGGTTCAGGGACTTAAGAAATAAATTGATATCTTTACTAATTACAGTAAATATCAGTTTAGCTATAGAGAAACTCAAATCATAAATATTTCCTTTGAAATTAAATCTTTAATTATACTTATTTTTTCACTTTGGATGCCAATTAATTATTATGAATTGGAAAAAAAGTAACCCGCATTTTAGCTTTTGTTATATAACAATTATTTTAACTGTTATATCACTGCGTCACACTATTCAAACCAGTCTTAAAATTTCGCTTTGTTTTTTTTTTTAATTTGATTTTCTTAGCAGTCACGTAAACTACTTTCCTTTAAATGATAAGTACGAGAACGTATTTTTCATTAACTATTACTCATATAACTAAATGACAAAGTTAAATAGAAGTAAAAAAATAACAATGAAGCTTTTATGATATATATTTTTTTTATATTTTTATCCGGCACACACATTTTACACTCACTTTATTTTTATGACTTTTTCTTTGTGCATTAGTAAATTTTGTTTTCTGTTTTTATATTAAGTGGACATATATTCGCATTAAATAGCTTATCTTGAGCATTTAATTATTTGCTAATGTTTTTTATTGCCATAAATATGACACTTAACACCATTAAGGGTCATCATAAATTTGTCAAAAAATTAACGATTTCAATGACTAAGAAAGAAGAAACATTTTGTTAAAATTATCTAAAATATATCAAAACTTAAATGTTTATTGCTGAATGTAATTTTTATTTGAGATTTTATTTTATATAAAAAGTAAAAGTTTTACTTTAAAGTTTTATAAAAAGTAGAAAAAAGTTAAGGCAAGCAAATTAATGAATTTTTTATACTAAATGAAATTTCCATTAAGGAAGTTAAAGTAAATAATTTTTTTTAACAAATTTTAACAATTGAATTGAAAACTTTTCTAGAGGTGATTAGAGGTTAAAGGCTGTGGATTCGTTTCTTTGAGCTCTAAAGTCTGCTGTATATATTGAATAAACTAAAGGAGATAGAACTGAGCCTTGCAGAACTCCTGCTAGAATATCTCTTTGTGTTGAAGAAACACTGTCTATAAATACTTTAAACTTTCTATCTGTCAAAAAGCTTTTCATAATTTTTTGTAAATAAATAGAATTTTTTCAAGAATGTTGAATGATAATTTTAATATTTTAGCGTTATTTTCCACGTTTTCTTAACAACACAGATAACCGTTTTGAAATTCCTTAACCATAAACCATTAGAAAAAGAACTATTTTTTAAATATATGGTAGAAAATCATTAAAATAAAACCTCTTAATAGTGATCTCAACTAGCAATAAAGATAATAATGTTAAAGGTTTCAATATTATAAAAATGTTTCGCTAGATAATTTAAATATTTAGTCACATTTGTAGTTCAGTGTAAGAGTTGATATAAAGATATGGAATTTAAATTATATCTTGCTTTTCATTCATTTTGAATTTATGTATAATAAATTTTGCTCAATATGTTCTCCATATGTTGTAGTAACTAAATAAAACTTAAGTTAAAAAAGAAATTGTAGATCCAACCTAAAAGCGTTATTTTAGCTTAAAAAAGTTTTAGGACAAAGCTCAACAATGAACCTATTTAAACTTATTTTTAGAATTATTTTTTGCAATCTTTATATTTGACATAAATTATCGAATGTTTACATTAAGTTCTTAAATGCCACAACAAATTTCATTGGGTGTATTTTTAAATAATGAATGTTTTTTGTGGAAATTCTACTCAGTTTTATTTATGGACTCTCCATATTGGTTTTTAATGAAATTTAGCAACTTTATGAAAAGACGAAAAAAAAAACGGAAATAGTTTTAATAATTCTTGCAAAAAACTGACTTTGAAACAAATTTTCATCTGTCTGTCTATAACGGTTCAAAAGTATGGCCACATACATCAAACTACGTTAAGTAATGGGATACCCTTTTTATAGCGGACTGAGCACTAAAGCTGCTTGTTAATTTTAACCAGGTGTCTACAACTGTTCAGCTGTTTAGCAATATACAACAAATAACATCAATTATAGGAGCATCTTTCAATTTCCTAATTCAAATTTTATATGCTTTTGTAGTAGATTTGGCAATCAGGTTCTTTGTAAATTCTAACCGTCTGTCTATAACGACTACAAAGTTTTTCCTTACATCAAATTACATTATTTGTTAGAACACCCTTTAATTTTTAATCTAAATTTTATAATTGTTATTATAGCCGAGTATTACTACAGGTTCTCAGTAAATTTCAACCACATGTCTACAACTATTCAAAAGTATGGCGATATATATAAAATTAAAATAACTATTGGGACACCCTTTAATTTATAGTTTTGATTATTCATACTTGTTGCTATAGCAGTCATAGCAATTAACATTTTGTCCAATTTTTCAGCGTTTGTCTATAACGGTTCAAAAGAGAGGCCCATATAGGTCTATTTACGTAACCTATGGGAACACACTTTTTTTAATTTAATTTAGTTAATTTTGTATTATTTTCGCACATAAGGATCTATAATGATATACGTAAAAACCACGTATGTTGTTTGTAGATGGTGAACTGTTTTGAAAACGGGATCAATCTATAAGCATCAACTTTCAAGTAAAGCAAAAATATTAAAATCGATTTAGAAATGACTGAGTTCTGCGGGAACAATCATAAAAAAGCTACATTCAGCCGAATTGGTAACCACATTCTTTTTCTTTCTTTTCTTTTTTTGATGTCAGTTAAAAATTCTGGAAATGGTTAGTACGTGCAAGTTTTGGAGACAAATTGGAAGACTAAATTTAAATTTAATTCAGAAAACTAACAGGCATTAAAAATATCAAAGTAAGAAAAATTATAATAAACCTCTTATGATGGTAGTTAAGAAAACAACTTATCTTAAAAATACGAGAATTGTTATAAGTTCTAGAAGGTGAGAAAAAAAAATCAATAATTTATGAATTCAAAGGATTTGTATCGCTGTGTTGCATAGACTTGATATCATCATTCTTTGCAACATTAAAATAACTACTGACTAGACTTTGTTCTTCTTCTTCGGTCATTCAAAGTTGGGATTTTACTGCGTTACAAGATTACCTTTGTCAAAGCATTGCTGGTACAATGAGCTTTCAATGCAGCCTCTTCTAGATACTTAAAGCGGTTTCTGAGCTAAAAATTTGTTGGCATTTTCTAAGATTTGATTTTAAAACATTTGGAACAGTGTATTGTAGACTTACGAAACACATTTAATAAGAACTTAATATAGAATTGAATTTGATACTTTCGATTTTGGGATTTTAGTTTTGGAAAATATACAGTTTCCTGTTCTTAGAGTAAATTTCCTTTTTGTTTTAAATAACACAGCGAGCGGGTACCTAAGGCTCTTTAATACAAAATGTTAATCATCTTGGTTTTTTGATAAGGCAGCTGCAAAGATTTTATTAAATATCAAAAAAACTAAAATCCTTTTCTAATCCTTAAAAATTAATTTTATTAAATTTTATAATATCAAAACTGCACGTAACTGACCAATGGCATGTGGTATATACATTTTGATTTTAAAAATATTTAATTTTTTTGTAAAGCATCATCTCTAGGTTCACAGAATTAATTTTGAGGACTATTTAACTATACGTGGAATGATGTCCAGTTGGTACTTATCAGATAATAATGACTAAGTTGTATTTGAAGATTTTTATAATATTTTAGAAGATTTTTGCGGATTCCTGTCAATTTTTTAACATATAATTTTTTACATATAATAAAACTGTTATTTCTGTACAAGAAATATTTTTTTAAAATTTTGATGTTGGTGCAGATAGTAATCCTGTCCGTCTGTCTGTGTTCGCATCACGTAAAAACTACTGAATGGATTTGAACAAAATTTTGTGAGGACGAGATTCCTTAGAATCTTGGTTTCAGTATGAGTACTTTTCTTTCGTAAAAATAAGCCATTTCGTAGAGAAAGTAGAGATAAGAATGTGAAAGCCATTATGTGCACATTTTATTTTTGAATAGAATAATATAGAACTCTGAAATAAATATTTAAAAACAAATTTTTTCTAAATTTCTAATTAAATTTCTAATCAGTATTCGCTAATTCTTAAATAGGCACTTGAAATACTTTCGCTGTAAAACATTCCTATTCTTCAGTTAAACTTTTACTTTAAATAATCTAAGATTTTCACCAGATCACTCTATATTTCTCTCTTTAAAAGACTATTTTGAAAACCGTTAACTTTATTCGAAATTCGTTTTTTCTCTTTAATTTATTACGTAAAGGTAAAAATTAGCTAGAAAAATACAATTTGTATTTATTTATTGGCCTCATTATAAATAAATTATGATATACAATACCTTGCACTTTTCACCCCTTTGAAAATTAAAACATTTGAGAATATAGAGGTGATTAAATTTAGTCGAACACCTAATAATTTTATATAATTGCAGCTAAAAACGTTTTATTATTTAACAGCTTATTTAAGAAATTCTATTAAAAACAACAATATCGATTTTGGATTTTTGCCCAAATAATATTAGAAAAACAAAACAAATACATACACAACTAATAAAACAACATTTATCTATGTGAATATAAAAAAAAAAACAAAAAAAAAAAAAGATAATAAACTACAAAAAAGTGGGTTATAAAATGCATCCCTTAAAATACAATATAACTCAAAGAAAATGGCAGAATGTAGAATTATTTAAAAATGTAAAATATTTAACATTGAATACTAACTGTTGTGGTAAAAATTATTCGTAATTTTTACAGGATTTCCATTGATACTACTACAAATGATTTGCAATAAAAACTTTTAATTTTTTTTTTATCACAAAAATATTAAGCAAAAACAAAATATATGCCAATCCTTGATAACATTAAATTTTAATTTAAGTAGCGTTAGAATTGCCAAAATAATTAATAATTTATATGGAACTCATCATTTAAGACGTGGTGTCTGATATCTTATATCTTGGATAAACGAAGCTATTAATATGACATTCCACCTATTTCTTGACTCACAAACGGCATCTACAGATCTGCCCATAAAAATTTGCAGTATAAATAATCAAACTGTTTGTAAAAAATTAGATAATGTGGGTATCGGGTTGAAAGATAGTAAAGAAGTGATAAAATAGTCCAAGTGGAATAAAATGTAATATGAACCCCCAAAAGATTTTTCCCCTTATAATTTTTTCCAACATTACTACTCTCCATATAAATACGTAAGGAAGTATTGAAGAAAGATTTATACAGTTAAGCCACACCTGAAAAGGTAAAGCTTTTCGCAAGCTAAGAACTGCCAATAAATTTTATAAACAATGATCCATATACTTGAAATATTCTACTCGATTTTATAAAAAATCTATACAAAAAAATGTATGTGGACCAGCTTACCAGTTAAAGATAGAGGGTAAATATGTTACAAATAATGTTCGTACTTCTCCTCTAAGGGCACTGTTGGGGCAGTTACATCGGTAGGTAGATATTTTATAGAAATTTGATTTTTATAGAGAAATTCCGTTAGGGAATTTTTGTGATTTTTAGTACTTCTTTCGTAATACTTTGAACACCATGAGGAGTCATTTTACGATACCCCTGTTCCGTTTTTGCCAAAAGAGTTTTTTTTTTTGAAACTCTCATATTTTGAAACTCACATATTAAAAGGTTATCTCCATCTAACTATGCTTAAATTATTAAAAAAAAATTATTGCGGTTCTAATCACAAAACCCTGTAAACAAATATTCATCGGAATTTAATATAATTTCTGTTTTTATTTCCTTAAGGAATTGCAAATGTTTTGTTCACCACTGCCAAAATAAATTCTATATGGGAAATGTGGATGATAACAGAAAAGGATAATAATAGACAGAACATAAGTATTGTATTTCATCCACTACAAATAAAATATGATATAAAGCTATAATTTCATACGAGCTGCATAATGAATGTTTAACGATCCAAAATAAGTGTTATAAGGATAAAAGAAAAATTATGTAAAAATACAAAGTGGGTGGGTGGGTGTGCTGGTTTGAATGATAAATTATTATCTTGTGTATGGCATAAATTAAAAACAAACTAAAAACACATATACAAATGTGCCATAGTGGGTTGTAGTTTTCACAATAGATTTATTCACTCGAGAGATTATAATGAAATACATGTTTCTCTCTTATATAATTGCTTAATTTTTTTATATTTATGACAATGATTAATCGGTTTTTTGCTCTTTCTTAAGTCTATTATTTAAGGCTGTATTAAAAGGTAAGAAAAGGGCTTGCAAAAATATAAATTCTTGCAGATTTCAAGATTAAGATTTACTGCAAATAATTTAAATATATTTTACACATGGAATTAAATAACGCTTAGAAATATTTTTTATAAGAGAATTTTTATGGTTTTTTAATACAAGTATTATTATTTCTTTAATGAATGGTTGGAAAAGATAAAAATTTAAAAGTTTAGTTTTCATACCTGTCAAACTACAAAAAAAAAAAAAAATAATAATAATAAATCGAGTTTTTGGTCGATAAATGCTTTTTGAAGGTAAATACGTCATTTAGTGAAAAAAATTCGGCGTAATCTAAGAAACTGTTAGAAAAGCTTTACCCTCTTTTCGCTTTTTTGAACTGGTGCAGAATAATCAATTAGAAAATCAATTTTAAATTTTTTTAATTTTACATGAAATTTATAATGGTGATGATTGTTCAGGTTTAAAACGTGTCTATGCAAATTTTTATTATTTTTTTTAAGTATATAAACAAATTACAAATATTAATAACTTCCACCAAAAAAAATATTAGATTTTTAAAATTAATATCAAGGTTGGTAGATCAAGGTTGCTTGGAAGTTTTCTTTGATTTATTTAAAACTACGGGAATGTTGTTTTACATGTTAAATGTGCGGTTTCTGTATTGCAAGCGAGCCACTCGTCTAGAAAATTTGTATAGGAATCTCTCATAAAATTGAGTGCTTTTCATACAAATTTTCTAGACGAGTCACTCGCTTGTAATACAGAAAGCACTCAATTACAAGCGTTAAGAAAACTGATTTTTTTAATTTAGAACTAAAACTTTAGGTAAAAATAGTTATTTATTTTTATTTACCATACCACAGAAGGATTTAAGTTTTATCTAAGCATCAAATGAAAACAATAAAAGCTAATTCTCTTTTTTACAACTAAATGGTGAGATTCTAAACGTTTTTGCTATTTATTTTTAAAATAATTCAATTTGTTCACACTTACGAGTAATATACTTTTATCATGAAATATAGATAAGTAAAATTACAATACCTAAAAGAAGATATTGTTTTTAGTTTTTTTATTTTTCCAGACGTAGTTGTTGTTTTGATTTGAAAAAGCCAGAACGTTCATTACAACATTTGTTTTTTAATCTTGATATGTGTTTCTTACTCTGTGGACGTGGCTTGTTTTGTTTCCACGATTTTAATAAAGATATGATTGTAAGGGTCACCTGGAACAGTGAAGGTGATTCCATTGGTGCCCTCCAAAAAACAAGATTCGATCAATTTTTAACCGCAAATTTTACACCAAGTTGTAACCTTGAAGTAATGCAAGGGCTCTTCTAGCATTCAAAATGCTTTATTGAACGACTACATGGCGCATAACGACGCAGAAATTCGCGCTGATTTAACCAGAGCACATAAATATAGACATAAAAATAAAAGCATATTAGAATAATGGCATTTGGTATAATTATCAGTTAAAGTTTAATTTGCTTTCACAAAAAAAGTCTACCATATGTATTTGTCTACAGATTTGATTTGCGGTAATAAGATGTACATTTTATTAACCAGGGTACGTTAATAAACAAAACGGAACGTTTGCTTTTCTTTTGGTGTCTTATTTTCAATGAGAAGGATTGTGGCATTTAGTTTTGTGTGGCTTATATTTTTTCGTTGGTGGTCAAATAGTCTACATCAAATTAAACGTAGCTAGAAGATAAAACAGTGATAACAAATTTTGACGTTTCGTCAGTAAAAAGTTAAGATGATGCTACAGAATAATGCTGGTCAAACAAAAATTGTACTGAAAACATTTATTGAAGAAACTGCGTCTTTATACTTGTATTATATTCCTTAACTAAATCAGGGGTCTTGTTACAATTGGTACGTCGAACGTTAGTTTTGTTTGATCAATTTGCTTTAAATCTCAAAAAGTATTCTTACTAAAATTTTTAAAATACCAAGAACATAAATCTGGTTTAAATAATTCAATATTTCTTTAAAGATTATATTTCTCAGTATACCTGCATACTTTTGTTTTGATGTATGAGTGCTATGAATCTTTTGCAGTTAAATTTGAGTAAACCAAAAAAATTTTTTTTTGTACAGATGCGTTTATTTAAAGCACACTCTAAGGTTAAAATATGAAAATCTAAAAAGAAGGACTAATCGTGTTTTCCCGTCATAGATATGAATTTGCAATAATAACCCTGCAGATCGGGAAGTGCATGCAGTTTTTTATTTCTAAGAATATAATAATAAAGATACATTTAAAGATTGGCAATTTATTGCTTTTGGATAACGTTTTCTCGTTTTAGCTGATCTGTCACTTTTCTCCTACACCACACGCAGTAAGAGATTTGGTAAAAATGGAAACATTGTTCTTAAATAACTAGACCGGTTGTACTGCAATTTTTTCGCTACTAATTAATTACGGAAATGCGATTTTTTTTTTCATTTAAAAATTGTTTTATAACATTTGACTTAAAAGAAAAATGACAATTTTGAACAATTTTTTACCCGAATAATAGAAAATTTGTTGTAAATAAAAAATTAGGTTAAACAAATTTAAAAAAATCGGAACGGTATTGGCTCCACTAGAAGCAAACTCTAAACAAAGGTAGGACAAACAAAATCAATTTCGAATTTAAGAAGCCAATTATAAAAGATATATCAGCAAAAGATTTTTAAAGTTTGACAAGTGGTACTGCTAGAAATTAATGTTTCGAAAAATTGAGGTAAATAAAAATTTTGACAATAGTTTTCGCCCTTGATGTTGTTGTTTAAACCTTCTTGGCGCTATCTTCCTAAGCAATATAATTTCCACATTTAAAAACCATACCTTTTCTACAGCCATGTTAAAACGATCGCGGTAGGTTTTTAAACATGGTAATTAAAACTCATAATCAGGGCGAGTACAGAGACAAATAACCGAATTACAGCGTCAAATAAGGAGGTTTTTTGTTTTGTCATATGTAACCGCTATTGCACTTGATTTGTTCTATATACCAGTAGGCAATAAACTCATAAGTATTAATTTTTTAACGCATTACATTTGTTTGTACAACCGTACATAGTATTATTATCTGTTACATTCAACTATAGCTGTCAGTAGCATCTTTAGCATTTATTCTTGCTACACTCGACAATTTTTTTGTAAATTTACAGTTTAAAGCTTTTAAAATATATTTCAAGGCGTCAGATATCTTACTTTATCTGCAGTTATTTTTAAAATAACAATTATATATTGTGTTGCTAAAGTATACTCTTTGTATTTTAAAATATATTGAAATATTTACTTTGGCTAGAGCTATAAAAAAAATTCCAAAGAGTTCCACAACTTTTTATTATAAGTTAAAAAAGAACAACTACTAATAAGTGTAAAAAAACCAGCGGAGGACCTCCCCTTTCAATATGTATAGCATATTTTTTAAGATAATCTGAAAATCCCACATGCAAATGACATTATTTATGTCCCTAAATTTTCCATTCTGTGTAGTTTCCTCACAAAATACTTGTGTGCACCACTGACGAATACATAAACTGCTATGAAAAAATGTGGAAATGGGAATTTTGCAATAAAATTTTAACTATAAGAACCGCAATAGCTAAATTTTTCATCGAGTGCAGTCTTCTCACGGTAAATTATAAAGGGGAATTCCGTAACTACCGTTCTTTAAAGAAGATTAAAATGAAGAGAAATAAGTTTTAAGCGAATTCGATAAATTAAAAAAAGTCGTCCTCCATATTGGATCAGCCACTTAAATTTTTTTTTTAAACTGGCATCAGATTCATAAGCAACGACCCTAAAAATCTTTTCTTTACGAAGCCAATAATTTTGATGCACTAAATTTTAAATTTGTGGATGTGTACGACGCCAAGATTCAGATGAGTGACAAAAGTAAAAGTATAACGATTCTACATTTATGCAACTTCAGTATGAAAAGTGAATAAATAAAAAATTTTAATAAAAATAAAACTTAAGGTCTCGAATGAATAAGTTTGAAAAGGATCAATATTTAACCCTGGAAGAGTCATAACCATGGGATTTAAATAGCAGTTTTCTCCAGAGAACTTCTTCTTCAAACCAAATTAGGATGAGTATAAAATTTTTATAGTGTTCGAATAGCTTGAAAATAATTTCATCCTGCATCTTCAAGTGTTTTATTCAGAGAAAAAGAAAAACCAATTCTTGCCTACGAACAAGGTTAGGTATTCAATTCTTAGTTTAATATCGTAGAGGTATATTATCTTCTATTTAACATATATGCAGTTAAATAACCTTGATTGTCAACTAACAAGAAAAATGACACAGATTGTTTTATGCTGTAACTAACCCCAATAAGGAAATTTATGGTGTCAATTGATACCTCCGTTGAACAACTTTCATTGTGTGTAAATATTGTGTTGAAAAAATACTCATGAAAAAAGTATAACTTTACATCTAAAGCACTAACGGGTTTTACAGAAAAGAAGTTAACAGAGCTCATATCAATAAAAATAGTTATAACTGTATTATATTTTTTTTATTGTTATACTCCCATTATTTCAACATATAAAATTAATTTGTTGCTAGTGTTTCTGCTGTTGATGTTGTGTTTTTAAGAATATTTGCAGATAAAGTAAATTTTAAAACATTTTGTATTTTATGGTTTATGTTCTCTGGGTTAGTGTTTATATTAAATTTTTTTTTTTTTGGAAAGTTATTGCTTATACAATACAACAGTGCGTGTATGTATAGTGTTGCAAGAATATAAATTTCCCAGAATAAGTATGTGTTAGCTAAATGCATCATAAACATCGTTCCTTTGTTGTAATAGTTTTTAACTCAACTATAAATTTTACTTCTTTCACAATTTTAGGAGTGGAATTTTTAATTAAACAAAATTTTGCTGCATTTTATCAAGAACAAATTTGTATGTTTGTAAGTTAAATTGCTGGTAAAATTTTAAATAATGAATAAATAGTTTTATACAACGACCCATGTAAATGTGCAAATAAAAAAATTAAATGGTGAGTTTTTTAATTATTTTACTTTAATAAATAAAATATTTAAAAAATATTTCATATACATACGAGTATGGTTGTATGTACAATGTAGATATACGTGTTTTTAATATGAAATTGTTATTAAATGAAAATTAAATTAATTTATTTTAAGTTTAAGCATAATAAACATTCCGTTTAGCATACACGCCATGTGAAAAATTTAGTATACGTAAAACTGTAATTTCCTTAATAATAAATGCTGAATTTTAGTTTGAAATTACTTCAAAACCATGTTTTGTATGAAACAATGGTTTTCAATTTGATAATATTCAGATATAAAACCTACCAATTCACAAATCCATATTTAGTGCTGAGTTAATGGCACTATTCGCAACCTTTGACTACATTGAACAAAAAAAAAAGTAAATTTGTTATTTATAGTGGTATCTTATCATCTGTTAAATCTATTTTAAATATTTGCAACGACAACATCTATGCATCTAAAATTCACAACACATTTATAAAAAGATATCTTGATATTGTATTATTATGAATTCGCAGTCATTACGATATAGACGGAAATTAGCTGCTAATTTATTAGCTAAATATGCGTTAAATTCTCCACTTACTACGGCAAAAAGTTTAAACAACAAAGGTTTATCAAAATTTATAACAGAGAAATTTCAAATTATAAGTACGACATATTCTTAACTATCCCATTCGTATAAAGCAGAAAGCCTCAATAATTTAGGGATAACATGGAACTTTTCAAATAAATTAAACCCTAAACAAGATCAGACAAAAGTTATGAGACCAAGACTTGGAGATACAAAAAAACCTTGTAAAGATTTAAAGAAATTCTGAATTAATCCTTTTATCAGCTTCAGTGCTGAAGTTGAAGAAAAAATATTAAAAAAAAATATTACAAATTCCTATCATAATTTGAAGCTCTATTTCCAACTTCTAATCTTTGTGTTAAATCAGTTATTACTGATTTAAGCAAATCTTGTTGAAAATTTTGATGCAGTCTACTTGTTGCATATCTTCTGGGTAAATTAAAAATGATTTATAAATTTTTATTCTGGATTATTTGCAACTTCTTTAGATAGGTTTTGGCACATCTATTTGACAAAATTTGACACCCATATGTCATAATAGGCCTTATGCACATTTTATACAGTATGATTTTATTTTTATAATTCAAAGTTAATTTTCGATTTAATAATGGAAAAAGGGCTCTTCTACATTTAATTGCCTTTTCACAGGTGCTTAGAACATGATGTCTGAAAGTCAGTTTTCTATCTAATTAAATTCCAAGATATTAAATGGTATCAAGGAGAGGAATTTCAACTCTTTCCAGAGATAGTGGTATTAAGGGTATTCTTTTCGGTGATTAATTAAACGTAAATATTATTGTTTGAGTTTTATTTTCATTTATTTTAATTTTCCATTTTTTTAAATATTGTTGAGCATGTAAAAGACCTTTTTTCATTCTTTTGACTATAGCGTTGGAAACTTTACCTGTTGTTATGATGGTAGTTTCGTCCGCGTACAGTGCAACTGATTGATCTTTGAGTATTTCAAAATCCGATGTATATATTGAGGACAAATTTGTATGAAGAATTTGTATTAAAACATATTTTAAAGTTATTTTATTTTCTATGAATACGGCAGATATAATTTAAATTAAATTTGTATAATTATATTATGATTATAAATAAATAATTAAATAAATAGTTTGATATTAAACAATTAAAAACAAATATATTCTTCTTATTTGCGTTCAATTTGCGCCAAGAGTTTTTTAACTTTACATGATGCCACTATCAACTTCAAAGGGACCTAAAATTTCTTTGGAAGATAAGTTTAAATTATTAAGGAAACAGGTAGAAGAGACATCAAATTCAGCCTTCAATATTTCATTTTATGAATCCAAGATAGCGTAGCTTTCCCAGTAGCTTTGACAAGATTACTTTATTCGTAACAGTTTCTTTTTTGTTATCCATAAACTGCTGTCTTCCTGAATACAAATTATCTCCTATGGCCAATTAACATTAACTATTATTTTTCTTAATACTCAAGGTACGTTGGGTTGAGAACTCGTGATTTGCTTTTAAAATTAACAAACGAGCGCAGCCTACCAAGGCTGCTCGTTATAGACACAGATAAATATGATTTAAAATAGTCGTTTCTACAAATCTAGGAAAACTTGATGCTTCTTTAGATTTTTTTCTAACACAGTTTAATTATAAAATATGAAAAATTTTTAAATCTGGAAACATGAAATGTTCAAGAGATTAGAACATAGAAAATTCAAAACCGAGTTTAACTACGGAAAAATTAAATATAAATGCTTTAACACAAATTGTATCTAATTGGCCGTTTTCAGCAATTTAACGTGAGAACTAAAAGATTTATTATTTGGCAGATACATTTTTTAAGCTGGATTTTCTATTAAATTTAATTTTTGTTTTTATTAAAAATTGAAGTCCTCTTTTTAAAATGTTTTTACAATGAATGAAGAACGTGTATTACCCGATTCAGTGTACAAAATTACATATTTTTCTACAAAGAAATCAAAAAAGGCGTTGACTACAAAATAAAATTTTTACTTAATTCTAATTTTATAAAAAATGTTTCTTATAAAATGAATTTGTTTTTGATACAGAATATTTGGTTTAGAATAGGATTTAAACGTCTTTCTTTATATAAAGAAATAAAAATTTATAAACATTTCCGGGTTCTTTAACAATTTCAGAAAATATTAGCTGCAAAAAAATATGTGAACAGTTAGTTAGGTTTAAAACGAGTAAAACAACCAAAAAATTAATATCACGTTTTGGATCGATTAATGCTTTACATTAAGTCAAAAAAAAATTATACATAACCTAAAAAAAACTGTTCGAATTAGCTTTACTTGCTTGTCACTTTTTTTAAATTGCCACAGTACAATCAATCAGAATCAGAATCAATTTTGAATTTTTTACTTGTTACGCCCTTTTGAGATTTAAATGACAATACTATCATACCCGTTCGTTGTTCATTTTTTATGTTGCTTTTATTGTTCCTAATAAAAATTTAACATTTTACATGAAATTTACAATGGTGATGGTTGTTTAGTTTTAATATGAACCAATGGAAAATTTTTATTATTTTTAAAAGTATGTTAATATTAACAAAAAAATATTTTATGCATACCCAAAAACTTCAAATATTAATAACTTAGAAAAAAAATAATACATTTTTTAAAATAAATATCAAGGTGCTGGAAAGTTTTGATTTACTCAAGACTTCTTAGCGGAAATGCAGATTTTTGTTGGATTTTTCAAAATTTTTGTCTTGTAACGGATTTAATTGTGTATAAGGAAAAAGGAAATAAATAATAGAAATTTCGCTTTAAAATTATATTTCAAACTTTCTTCTACTTTATTTTCATTCTACTCCCATTTATCCAAATAAATTATTTTAGTAATACACTTATTCATGTTACCCCTCCACTCAAGATACTAAAATCATTGAATACTTAATTAAATCAACATCATTTAGAGCACATTTTTATTTTCACTTTTTTATTTGCGATGTTCAATTTTCCCTCATCTACATATATCGTTTCAATGTAATTACTTTCAATAAAAAACAAGAAAAACAAAATTAGATTTTCACACTCGACCAAATTCAATTATTTAATTAAATGCATACTTGGCATAATTAATGCATAAATCAAAGTCAATTAAAAAAATTAAACAACGATATGGAGCTAAATCTGAAGATGAAAAAAAAACTCTTAAAAGGAAATGAGAAAAACATCAAACAGGAATTTCCTTTAGATAAATTCATCATATAAAACGGATGCTTGACAGAATGAAGGCGATTGAAGCGATAGCTCTAAATAATGATTTTTCATATTCTTATTTTGTTTTAATCGTTTTTTATTTTTTAGTTTAACTTGCCATGGTGACATAAATTGAGATCAATAAAATTTATTTACTTTATGGCAAAGAACTTCAGATTTATGTTTGTTTGCCTTCGATTTTAAAAAGCCATATTAGAGCAATTTTTAACTTTATAATATATCAAAGCAATTTCATTATGCTTTTTATGATAATTTGAATAATTTGACACTTACGGGTGTATGATTTTTGAAAGCGCATGTTTTCAAATGAAAATACATACGAGTATAATACATAAAATTTTAATATAAATAATATTTTGTTGGCATTTATTTTATAATATAAAATAGTTAACCATACAATTGAACCTGTACTTCCTTCCCACTCTGTAAATCGCTTTGGTAATAAATTATAACTTCTTTCGTCACCGCCTGTCACTCTTTACTGCAACATTTTGATCATCAATTTTAACGAAAGTGAGTACAAGATCTATCAGCATATGAAACGTACATACATATGTATTACTTAATTTTCTGGATGAACTGGATATGGAAGGGTTAGAAAAAATAAAAATTAATTATAAAAGATCTAATTTTTTACGTGTATTGGAGAGTGAAGAATACAAGGCGAACAATGGTGGCTCTCAGGTTGGGTAAAGTTTAAACTCGTACGGTTTCTCCAGACAAAAGCTTTGCATCGGATAGGTTTTCAATGTCTGTGTGAGGTTTTTTTCTTTCTCGAACACTCAAGCTGTATTCGTTGATTTTATGTAGCAAGCAAAAGCTTTCCTTAAGAATTGACTTGAAATGTGTGAACATACATATGTTGACTTTAAGTATTATTTATATTATTCCATAAAAAATTATTAAAAACTGATGATGACATTTACATGGTAAATTTTATCTGCCGTATTCATAGAATATAAAAATTGATTTGAAATATATTTTAGGACAATTTGGTATGGAGTATTTGTCATAAAATACATTTGAAAGTTATTTTATTCTCTATGAATATGGCAGTATATGTATAACAAATAGCTGAGAGATCAATTGTTTGGAAGCATTAAATTTTAGTGGGTTTTGTAATTATTTTTTTTTTTTGAGAGATAGGGTTTCTAGTTTTTAAGTGCGTATTAATTTTTTTGGAAATATTTTTTCTAAAAAAAAGAAACAGCAACTAACTTTTATTATTCTCTATATTTAAGTGTAAAACCGGCTTACTGTTCGAGCCTCCATTTTATATCTTACGCCAAAATACGACAAATTATTCACAATTTTTTACAAACTGAACTATAAACAAATGTTTTTCATGTAATATTGTTTCATTATTTCATGTAATAATATCACAGTTGAGCCCTTAAATTAAATGATCAAAATATTTTATTAAATTGTTTATTATTATTTGTTTATTTAATATTTCAATAGTATCTAATTTAAATGCATGTATTTATTTAAAAATTCAAGATAGATATCCAATCAAAATAAAAGATTTTTAAAGAAGCAAACAACTTTGAATTTCAACTTACACAACTTTTTGTCGCTACTGAATTCACCGACGTTCTTCTTTCCACTGACTTCATCTCTTAATACCGAGTTGACTGAGTTGACACATGTTTTAAGTTTATTATAAACCCTTACATACATACATACATATATACATATTGTATTTTATATAACACGAATCCAGCCAAATATCGAAATACAATATGCAATTTGAAGCTTTTAATATATACTTTATAAAGACGTAGAGTAGAGTAGAGTCTTAGTATTGATCTTGTAAGATATACTTTACACTTTCGCTCATTGTACCTAAACACAGAAGAATAGAGAGGAGTAAGGACGGCCGGCTTTGTTGGTTTCACTGTTGTTTTTAATACTTAAGAACTACACAAATGCTTTGCATATACAAATATACACACATACAATAGATAAGTACGAAATCGATTAAAATTATAGCTACTAAAAGCATAATTTAATTTTAATACTTAATAAAAAGTAATCTTGAATTTATAAAGGGTATCTGGTAATAACACAACCGTTAGAAAGAAACGCACAGCGCATACGATTTCATACTTATCGCATAAAAATCAATATGATATTAAAACAGCATCTATAGTGTTGTGGGGACACAAGTAAGAAAAAATAAAAACTGAAATTATGACCAGTCGAAGATTGGTACAAAGCAGAAACAAAGACAAGACGAGTTACATAGAGATCAACGACGAAATGCTTAGGATTGTGTGTGGACTTTGTCTAACCAATAATTAATAATAATTAATATTGATATAAATACTCCTCGTATTGTTATTTCCAAAGTTAGATTGTTAAACACATGATGTTTACAACATACACAACCTGAGTTAGATAGACGCGAAGAATGCTGATGAAGAATGCAGTGATCTAGCAATAGCAGCATTACTTTCTGCTGGTGTCAAATTTTATATGTTTTCTTTGGAAAACGACCGCATACATTCGTAAATAATTTTTTATTCTTAAAAAAAAATAGGGAGAAAATTTAATATTATTTACGTTAAAATTAATTTATTTCATTTGTTATAATTTCAGATATTTTATTTAACTCACATCGGCAAAGCATGTGGCATTTACAATGGAATAAAATATCGAAGGAATTTGAAAATTATTTAAAAGCTGGGAGACAATAAGAAGCACTAAGGCTGCTTCGAGGGTAATTTAATGTAAAATAAAATTCGTCATGAATTTATTTCTCGGGGTTTTTTTTTTTTTTTTTTTTTTTGAATAAAAGTAAATACGAAAATAGCAGTTGGTGTTATTCAATTCATAATAATATTTTATGTTGATTTTATCACTTCTCAAATTTTTTCTTTCAACAGCTCGTAACTATATGACCTACTTATTTCAGCCAAATCTAATATACTACGCACAATCAATTTGGCAGATACCACTTTCAGCTTATCAGTAATATGGCAACGCTGACCTCATTGGTCGATCTAAAGATGGACAACGATTAATAAGTCTGAAAACGTATGTATAATTCTAACATTAAAGTAAAAGATATTAAATCTTAAATGCACTTAAAACATAATCGCTGCTTTCTCAAAACCCAAAAATAATTGCTGAACTCGGCAATTTTAGAAAAGTAATATGGCCTGACCACTTATTATTATTTGTAGTTAAAGATCGCTTCGGTAGATAATAGTCTCACTTTAAAAGTCTTAAATATCATCTGAACGATACATGAATAAAAAATAATTGGCGTACATATTCATAGTAAATGTAGATGCCAGTTGTTAACTCAGCTTTAGGGCTACTTAGGACTGATAAGTCTTCGGTTAATACAATTAAATGGCCACAAACACTTAAAGTAATAGCAGTAATTGTAACAAGTCCAGCAATAATCATAAATAAGACTAAAGCAATAGCACCCTTCTTCAAATAAATACTTATTTATTGATAAGAAAAAAAGTTTTAGAAATTTTTATTGAAATATTTATTTTTACACAAAAAGCAAACACCTACTGCAATTTTTTCAGTTTGGAATAATTTTTTTTATTTATTTATAATTTTTTTTTTTTTTTTGTAATAATTGCTCCTACCATACAGACATCGTAAAATATTGTCATAATTTCGTATGTGTTTACACAAAAAAAACACTTCGACTACAAACGTTTTCAAAGGACAATAGAAAGAAAAAATAATAGAATAGATTATTTTATAAAATAACAGCTGCGGTAGTATTGGTGGTATTCGATATTTTTTGCATGAGTATGAGATAAATATCAAGTACAGACCCCAATTAAATTAAGTGCTCTACTGACCTTGTATTGATAACTTTGAAAAAACGGTCCAATGAACAAATGAATTTACTTTCATTGTAAAAGATGTAGATGAAAAAGTGCTTGGCTGTATATATTGTTGTTGGCAATCCATGTGTTACGATGGGTTTAGCTGTTTTTAATGTAATTATCACAATCTCCACAAAAAAGAACTATATGACAATAACTGTACAAGAAACACAAAAAAATTTGTCGTAATTTTTTTTTTAAATTGGCTTCCTTTAGCAGTTTTGTTTTACATTACAACAATATTTGTGTTGTAAAAATTTCTGCCCTCTTAGTTGAATGTATGTTGTATGTTTCAAACTGGTATGTTCTAATTATCGATAACGACCACAACCGTCAGTTATAAATTAACAGTATATTAAATATTATTAAAATAGAAGGACGAAACTTTTAAAATAATAAATTTAGAGAAAATATGTTTATTATGTTGAGCTTTATTAAAATCGTTTTAATTAAAATCGTTTTAAGTATCCAAAAGTAAAATTTTTGGGGAACATTTTTTTCGATTAAAAATTTCCAACAAAACCTTAAAGCCTTAAGTATTTCCATTTAAAAAAAAAAATGTCTGTAAAATTTTCGTACATTCCTTTTAAAGTAAGTTATGATTGCTTTCAAGTTAATTTATGTCTTTCGTACGTTAAAATTTTTATAGAGCCATTAATGTGACAAATGAATAAACAGTCCTTCACATATGTCTACAATGGCAAATTTATTGCTTTATCGATTATAGCAAAAAAAAGAAAAAACGAAAAAAAAAACAAAAAAGAAAGCGATTTAACTGAACTCTATACCATTTGCTTATGGCTTAACCCTTCATCTCGTAATTCAAACAAATAAAATCAAAAAAAATATATGTAAAATAAAACTGCAAACCAATTTTCCAGCTGATACCGTGAAAAATTAACATTTTAATTTTAAAATTTATTGCTAAACAAGAGGATAAATTTTCCAACTAAATATCAGAATATAGTGCTGCATAGTGTTTGTTACATTCAATTAAGTTGTGATAGTAAACGTTTACATTCACCACTTTAACGAAAAAATTCCCACTTTATGATGTTCTTAATGGGAATTCATCATAAACAAGAAAACATACAATTTAGTTTAAATTATCTGGATGTCGTGAGCACTTTAACTACTTTATTTTATAAAGTGTAATAAAACTCAAAACAATTTTAAAAGTTACCTATTAAAGACATGTTAATGCCGCCAGCTAATAACACGAAAGATAGATAATCCAGATGTGAGTGTTGAAAACAATTATGTAGAAAATTTTTTATAACTAATTTTGAGCTAGAAATATTATTAGATTATTCAGCGCTAAAGATAAGTATAATCAGGCAATTACTGTTGCCGCTTAAGCTGTTGCCTTTCTCCTACTCTATTTCTTATTTCTCTCAGCGGCCTTCTATGTCAAACTTTTTTTTCACAAATAGAAAAAGGCCAAGCGTTTTGAAATTGGGGCTTTGCAAGAGCACATGGATAATACCCTCAAACGTGACCTTTTGGTGATATAATATGGAGTCTTTCGTACTGAATTCAATTTAACACTTGGAAGATCCAGTGCTGTGTGCTTTTGCATAAACTTACAGCTAAATCTTCTAGTTTACCTTCAGTTATGCATGATTTAGATATTAGGAAATCAGAAGCTCTCGATGTTCGGTGGAACAAACATATTTCTTAAGTCGCAAAAGATGCATTTAAGTAGCTTGATTTTCTATGTCACTTTTATCGGGCCGAGCTTAAATACATCTGTCATGTATGCGCCGATTCTTAAAAGTTTTTTTTTTTAAGTTACTCAACAGTATTCAAGAGGGAGCAAAGAAGTTCATTTGTGATACAATGTGAGAAGTGTTTACATCTGAGACATCGTTTATGACTTTTGTGAATTTCTCTCTCTTGATATTCACTTGCACTTGAGCCTCTATTGAAATTTGTTTAATTAGTCAAATCAGTCAAATGAAGCAAAGCAATTTGATGGAAATATTTTTATGGAAATAATATTTCAAATATATATAAAAAACTTATTCCCCCTTATTCTAGTTGTCGGCGTCGTCGTCGTTTTAGTTTCAATATCACTTCGTATCAATGTCGTCATTAGTTTATTAAAAATTTTACATTCTATAACATTCTTGTGACGACGTCGATGGTTTATCAATCTTTATGAACTGAAAATGCACATTCCCAAGTTTTTTTGTTACATATTATTTGTGTTTTATAGTTTTATGATAAAGTGTTTTCTATAAGTGAAGAAAATTTTTATTTAATTAATGATGAAAGCTTACAAAAAAAAACTTGTGTTGGAATGAAAATTTCTTAGGCAGAATTGCAATATTTTTAATTTGCCGTATCGCAAGTGTGTACATAAATTTTGCCTGCTACTGGCTGTGCTTTCAACGAAAAATTCGACTTCAGCAAGTTCCATGACATACTCGTAAGAATGGTTTACCATATCAAACATTTGAGCTTTTTCAAGCGGACTGACTGAAAATTGTTTAAACATTACGCCAGTGGCTTTATTAGCAACTTTTAATGTTTAATTTAGTCGTACCTTAAAAGTAATTTTTTAAATTTTTTTAAAATACCTATTCAATGATTTATTTTGTTACCTTTTGCCATTCATATGCTAATCTTCTAGGCGGACCAAAAGTATTAAAAATATTTCCAATTTCTTCACATTTTTTTTTAATTGCACGAAAATTTTTCAAATTACTTTGCACTTGTAACCTTCAAATTTTTACATTCTCCATATTATATTGGGTTTAAATTACTTCCACTCGTTATTTAAAAAGGCGTCGACACACAAAAGAGTTACGTCAATACAATATCGTCGTCACATTTGTTATAGAATACAAAAAATCTTTGAGCAGTAAACTATAAGTGTCGATAACGACAAGTAAAATTACAAATCGAATGCGTCGACACATGTCAACATTGATATGTGACGATGCCGACAACTAGAATAAGGCTGATTGTTTAATTTTTGGGCAGCCCGTCAGGATGTGTTTCACTGTTTTTACTCTGATTCAATCAGTAATTGGTCCTGAAACCCTTTATTTCTTACATACAACACGTTCCTGTATGATCGATTGTCCAGTGAGTGGCACAACAGGGAAAATTCAATTTTGAGCCGTATAGATTGTAAGTGGAATGACTTCCCTGCGGAGTTCTTTCTCTCAGTCTCAATGCGCAGAAATTCAAATCAATCGTCTACTCCCTCTGTTCTTCATATCATAACCTAATTTTGTAGTTAAGGCATAAAGGCTTTTTAAGTTGGAGGCATCGCCTTAGTGCTGGTTCAATTAAAAAAAAGCCCCATGATAACAGAGCTTTTATATCTTTACTGGATTTCATTAATGTGAGTGATATGTAAAACTAACAAGACGGTTTCTTATGCCTACAAAGCAATACAACTGCTGCACTAAATATTGAATCTTGTTTATTTTGTTGAGTAAAGTGATAGCATTGTAATTAAAAATTTAACGCTGCATAAATGAAAATGTCTACCAAACCGTGTGTGTAAACTAATAAACCATTCCAAACTTGTTGTTATTTTTATTTAAACTTTGCATAAATTTAAAAACACCCTTTAAAAGCCCATGATAACGGAACTAAAACTGAAAATCTTTCCATATAGAAATTGTTGTATTAAACTCTTTATTACTTACTTACAGAACACGCATATTACACAAGATTATGAGATAATTAAAACTTTGAACACACAAATTTCGAAACAAAATACACGCAAACAAGGATGCAACATATTATATTGACAGGCACACACGTGTGTGAATGTTGTGTGTTAGTACTTGAAATAACCATAACTTGCACAAACGCACTTTCATAAAAGTGTGCAAGGTAAAATTTGCTTAAAAACCAAACGTTATTCATTTTGGTGTAGATAATGTTATCACTATCACCCCGATAAGAAAAATCTGTTAACTGATTTTACGAACAACATAAATTCTGAGAAAATTTTGAATTTTAAATGGAAATTTTTAATTAAACATTTTCAGCAAATGCCTTTGTTTACTAATTATTTTGGAGTTTTAAAATTTAATATTAAAATGTTTCAAACTTACCTTTAACGGCGCTTAACTGGTTGCCAACCATTTGTTTTGCTATAAATGCTGCCATTTTTGCTTAGAGTTTTTGGTTTAGGGTTGTTTTAGTTATTTATGTAGCTAAGAGTTTTAAATTATCTAAATTGTGGTTGTTGTGTTGTTGTTGTTGTTGTTGTTACTTCGTTGCTAATTTACTTGTTTTAAATTCTGAAAGAATGGAGAAAAACGAAATTATTTTTAATATTTAAATATTTCCAACTATTATAAAAATTATTTTTTTTTAAATTAATTTTAATCGAAAAAAAATATTTTATAATTCTTTTAACAGTCGTATTTCGTGTAAAGAAAATTATTTTTATTTAATTATTTTGTGATTTTAAATTGCAAAAAACATGTTTGTCAGAACTTTCTTAAATAGCTAAGTACGCGGTAGCGAAATGGCGATCGAGATAATTAAAAATCAGTACAACGTTTTTTATAAAAATTAAATAATTTAAAAAATTATTCCCGTGTTTTTAATTCAATAATTTGCAAAGAGCCTGTGCATAGAAATAAATTATCGTAGTGTTTTTTATATTTTATTTTTCGTCCTCTTTTATCTGTTTAAAAGAGCCGAAAAAAAGACAATTACTGTTGGTTATTGCTGTCATTGCTTTATTGTTTGGACAAAAATTTTTATTTTATTTAAAGTTAAGTAAGCGGTAGCGTAATTGCCATCTAGACGTGCTTTAACCTCCAATACTCGATATCGGTAATTAATTTAATTGGGATAATTTAAAAATAGCACAAAGTTTTTTATGAAAATTAAATATATCATTTATTCATGCGCATTGAAGTTATAGTTGAAAAGAAGTCAGAAAGGCTAAAGTTTCTCTAAGCAGTTTTGAAATTTAAAACTAAATTTTTACCAAGATTACATCTGACCACACAATGGTTATAAAACATTGTAATATGATACAATTTTAAAATTTATCATGTTTTTATTTACTTTGTGTGTGACCAAACTGTCACTATTTTATTAAAAACTTAAAGAATATAGAGATTTTATAACAATTTTAAACTTAATTTTTAAGATTTTTAAAATTATTAGTTGAAACTTATTGATATTATAATAAATGAATTAATTTATGTAACAATTTATAAGGAGAACAAATAAATAAATTTTGGGTTGTGTACGGACTTCGGCAAATCAAATTCAAATTGATTGATTGTAAATATTCCTCGTATTCTTAGTTAAAAAATTATTGAGCAAAATAGGTGATGTTTACAATGTATACAACCAAAGGCAAATATATGCGAAGAATGCTGCTGACTAATGTAGCATTTCGAAAAATTCTGCATTACATTATACTGCTTTCTATTTTTTTGTTTGTTTTAGAAAGCTTCTGCAAAAATTTGCAAATAATTTTTTTCTCAATAAAATTTTGAAATAAATGAACTTATTCCGGATTCATTAATTCATTTGTTATAACTTAAAATTAAATACAAATTTTTTAAAACAGATTTTTGTTTAAATCGTAAAACTAGATTTCTCAAATTCAAATTATGCTCATCTCCATTATTATATATCCATGAGAAAATGTGGTCATTTTTTACTCACGTTCCTAACAGTATTGTTATTACTCAATATTCAATCCCTGAATAAATAATTACCCTTTTTTGACTTCATCGATATTATGAATTATAAGGAATAAACCACCAAAAAATTACGATTGTTATTGCTACAACGATTTTAACAGCTCAGCATGCAGTGTTATGCTGTCCTTTTTTTCAAGTCAATTGATTTAGTTCCATATGTATTTTATTTTTCATACTGAATAATTATACAACTTTAATTGGCATACAATAAGAAAAAATCTTTTAACTGTAGAATTGTGAAGAGTGTGTGAGATTTACCATAGCCATAGCCTACAACACTGTTATTTGTTAGCTTTAACTGAAAAATCTCATTTATACACTAATGGCTGTTAGCCTTAAGAAATAGTGAAAAGATACTGCCCTATAGAGCTTCCGTTGTCTTAAATTTTTTTTGATATTTTGTACAAAAAGTTTAAAAGTTATTTGTTAAATTGTTCTTAAATAAACTTAACTCCAAAGACAAACATTTGCTTAGAGATATGTAAATTTATTTGTTCAATATTAGAAAAAATTGTTTACAAAAATAAATGTAAATAAATGTCTATATTGCATGTTGAAAAGAAATAAACATTAACATTTCCAGCAGTTTTTCATTTAACTATACCCCTATAGCCCCCCATCAATGAATTTAATTAGCCATAAAAAAGTTTTTGTTTTACGTAAAGACCCGAACACTTTTGTAAAAAAAAAAATGTATAAAAAATCGATTTTACCACAGCATAGAAATAGATAAAAATAAATACATAAATAAATTAAAATAAAATAAAAAGATTATGGAAAGTAACAGATTATATTAATATATAGAAAATGAAAAATCACCAAAATCAATACAAACCACACTTTAATTGGAGTAAAATACAATAGGCGACAAAGTTTACTTCAGTGCAAAAAAAAATGCTGAAAAGGAAATATTTACTTTTAATTTTAAACTAAAGATATAACATTTAGTTATTCCGTCAAAAATAAAAAATTTTTAAGATGAAATAAAATAGTAGCCCCAAAAATAAAAAAACAAGAATTATTTTACTCGCAAAAGTGGAGTCAAAAATGATAATAATATCTTAAATGCCTAAGTTAGTAATTGAAAATAGATCCAATATTTTACATAAATCCACAAAACAATTGAATAACAAAAAATTAGACATAAATAAATAAACAAAAATATCTTTTATGGAGAAAGGTCAGAGAAGCTAAAGGCAAAGTTGAAGAGTACTCTAATATTAAAGATTTACCATCAAAACTTAAAAGCACAAAATTAAAAAAGGTCACGAAGGGTAAGGATATAATGTCGATGGACTTTATGTCGCATTCAAAAGTGGCTTAGACTCCATGGAGATTATGTCGCTTTGAAAAATGTCATAAGGTGCATGACTTTGTGTTGTTTTTATTATTGACATAGTGTCGCTTTAAAAAAATGTTGTAATTTCCATACTTAAAACAAGATTTTCTACATAAGCGGACTTCGGACGGGCGCAAGTATTTTTTCTTCTGTGGTATAACAAACACTAGTTTCGCTTACCAAAGACTTTCTGTAAGCCAGTTTATAAAAAGGATGCATCTTTTATGCATAAAATACCATGAAATATTCCTAGAATATCCATGATATCAATGAATGTTTTGACTCTACGTTGATGGACATTATTTTTTTTTGGGACGTTATACCATGCCACTAAGAAATAATTCTTGTCAAATTATCTCTGTTTCATGGTAATGAATATTAACTTTCCATCATGTGAAGAATGGATAAAAACTTTTTTAATTCCATTTTCTGAAAATTATAAGAACACAATATTTTATATCCCTCTTTATGTTTATATACATACATATGTATGTATGTAAATTTATATTGCAAAAAAGTCAAAATCTACTTTGTAATTTTTTTTTTTTAAAGTCCTGAGACGAAAATCTTTAGTTTATTTTAAATGTTTGTCAGAAGTTTCCTGAAGAGTTAAGTAAGCGGTAACGAATTGACCCTCAATAATCACTATCGGTAATTAATTTAATCGAGATAGTTTAAAAATAGCACAAAGTTTTTTATAAAAATTAAATAAATTAAAAAATATTCCCGTGTCTTTAATTAAAAAAAATTGGAAAAAAAGTGCTTGAGTTTAAAAAATTGCCCAAAATTTTACAAAAATCGTAATTCCCATAAAAATGTAATAAACGCGAAATAGAGTAAATAAAATAAAACAAAATAAATAAATAACAAGCCCACTAAAAAATTTTAAAATAAATCAAATAAGGACAAAATACATAGTTTTCTTTTTAAAGAATTATTAAAAACTAGTCATACACTTTTATTTGGAAAAAAGAGAGCATTCTAATTGATAAACAAACAACAACAAATTTTTTAAAAATACTTTATTATACTGTCCAATTTTTTTTTCTAAAACATGTCTCTTTATTAAAATATTGTTATTGCTAATTTACCCGATCGTTTAATACACACGTCTCAGGAAAATAGGATATAAGTAAGTATTTTTGAAACTTTGCTTCTATCAACAGAGTGCTTTGAGCCACTTGATATGAATTCTACATCTCTGAAAGTAGAAAACAGAATGCTGTAATTCCCTAATTAACTTAATTTTAAAGATTGCCTGAGAGTAAGCTGCCAGCCTCAGCAACAGGATCAGATACGGAACCGACCTAATCTACTGATGACGACATTTATCAAAATCTGGAATAGATTTAAAACATGGAAGGTCAGAGCACTTATGGAGACATCGCACCTGCCACAACTATACAAGAAGTTGATGAGATAAAATTTGTTATTTTTGGGGTATAAGTAAAATAAAATGCACTCAGGCGAAAAACTACAACAAATGGACTCCACATACAATGATCCGACAAATCAGGTAAGGAACCCTTAGCCTGCCCGAATAATTGCACCCACTGTAAAACTCTTCCAGGTTTAGCAGCTTACGTAATATGTAGAGAATAAAATTAAGGAAATAAAACAATGCATCCACGAAGAACGGTTTTAATAAATTTCTCTTAGTAGCTGTACATGCTAGCAGTTCGTTTGGGTACAACCAACACTTAATCTAGAAGCTATTTCAAAGGAATTGTACAGGTAGAGACGGAGTCTCTCCTTTCGTAGGAAGTTGTTATGTATAGGCAATGGAAAAACATATACTACGCAGGACCTGAAAGCTATATATGGTCTGCATAGACCTGTTTGTGATGTTTTAACACTCAAGTCACTAAAGTTTCATTATTAAATATTAATATATTCTGACAATTTCTTTTACAAAAAGAAAAGTAGAACCCGCAGTAAAAAGTTTATGAAATTGTATAACATTAAGCTGGTTAAATAGTTGCCGATTTTAAATCATATGTTTTTTTTTTGTAAATCTTTGTTCGAAAACTTTTTCTTAAATCGTTTTAAAAAATTACTTGATATGCTTTTTATTACTGAATCTGATATTCTTTTTATTACTGAATCTGAAGTTTTAAAGTATTTTTTTTTTTTTTTTTTTTGGAAACTGTTTTTTTAATTTTTTTAATACATTTTTTTTATTTTCAAGTAACGAACAACTTAATTGACTGTATGTGCTATTGTCTGTACAGTCCCAACGTGTTAAGCTTCGAATGGTTTCTTGAACATCAGAGCTAACAAAGCTCATTAACAGATTGTCCCTAAATTTGCTTTAGAATATTCAAGATTCTTATGTCACTCACTGATGAAGTGTAAGAACTATATTTCATATTGTTAGTTTTAATTAGTAAATATTTCATGGAAATCAATATTATAAAATATTTATTTTTGGTAGGAATCAACCACGTAAGTATTGATTAGATATTTTTATTATTGTTGTTATTATTAAATATATAAAAATAATGCATGATATTCGTAAGTTCTATTCGTTAAGAATTCCTTTGCTGACCCATATAATTTCTTGTTACAAGATGAAGTTTTTTTTTCATTTTAATTTGAGATCTGTGTAGGGGATATTGTTTAAATTCTTACCAAATAAAGTGCGAACTCACCCAATATTTACCCGTAAAATTGGCTTAATAATACATAATAAACAATTAATTTTTTAAATAAAATTAAGATTTTTTTGCTTAGTTAAACTTTTTATAAGGTGTCACTTAGTTAATGGCAAAAGCCCTTAAAAATCATTTTAAACAATTCTGTTTACATAGATTTTCCTTTAAACATGCTAATAACGTAAATTTCATTATTAAGTAAATTCACTAAAATTGATTATTGATGATAAAGCTAGATCCTAAGACTATTCGATTGATTACTTAATTAATCTAACTCAGGAAAATTTGAGTCTGAAAATTAAATTCATTAAATTTAATTAAAAATACTTAATAATAAAAGCATACACCAAAACTTAATTAAAACAAGATAACTAATAGTGATTTTATTTTGCTTACATTGTCTTATAAATTTTCTTCATATGATAAATGCATTTAAAATATAAATAAAATGTTAAACAAATAACAAATCAATACACCAAATATTTATTATATTCTATCACTTGGTTAGTCGCACATAAATTATTAAACCTTCTCAATTACATAAACATTTTTTTGCTTAATAGATTGATTTAGAAAACATACATTAACTTACTTTATTTAGATTTGTGTTATCTCGTTTTCCCTTTGTTTTATAATATTTCATTTAAAATTAAACAAAAATTTATTTATTGTTCCAGTGATATTGTTACACGTTTAAAAATAGTAACAGAATAATAATATAAAATAAAACGATAGATTGTAGCACAGAATTTTTTTACGTATAAAAGAGTAGAGAATAGTGTAGTAAAACGTAAACTTATAAGTTATGCAGCACTACTTAAACTGGTTATATTTGCTGCTGTTTCCACGCTGTCTAGTAGACTACTACTAACTGTGCCAATATATGACTCTTCTGACCTTCTTTTTCCCCAATTTGTTTTTTCGTTTCTTTTACTTTTTGGGCTCGTGTAAGTATGTGTTCTGTTTTTACCCCAACCAAAATATAATCACATAGAAATCCACAAATACACACACACACACACACATACAAACAAAACAATCAAACACAAAATAGAAATTGACAACGTAGATGAAAAAATCCCTCTGAAGTTTACCAAAAATATAAAATGTACAACAAAAGCAAAAACAAAAACAAAAACAAACATTAAAAATGCTAAAGCAGAGAAATTCTCTCACTTTTCTTTTAGAAAAAAACGGTAAATGTTCTAGTGACGAAAAAACTTGTAACAGTTCTTCTTCCCTTTTCAGCATTCTTTTTTTTTTTGGCATTCTTCCTATTGTGTTTTATATTATATCATTTTCTGCCCTCTTTTTTTCTACTGCTGTTGTCAACATTTTTCTTACGTTTGCATGTATTTAGTGGTAATTTGGACAGGAGTGTGTTTGATGTTGTTTGTTGGTTTAGTGCCAAAACGAATAATATATTGTAGGAAATATTTTGCTTTTTCTAAAGCAAAGCAAAGACTCAAAGCATGCTAATCATAGAAATAAAAAAGAGTACAAGAAGGGAATAAAATAGAATAGAATACAAAATAAAGAAAAATATTTTTTGGTTGAGTAAAAACTTTTGTTTTGTTTGAGAAGAGTATGTGCCTTTGTATATGGATTTGGGCTCAATGATGATGAAATAAGGCAAATATTGATGTCTGTAATTTAAGTTATAAGGAAGTGCAGTACAGTGGTAGTACTAAGAAGTAACTTGTTAAAATACATATTTATGAAGAACTTATCCATATTTGTTTATAATAAAATAAAATACGAGGGTAGATCAATATGTCATTTAAGAGGGAGAACTTAAAGGAAAAAAAAAATGCCTTTATAAAAGGTAATTGGTAAAGTGATCAAAAAAATCTACTTCAAACACAACATAACAAAAAATTACAACTAATGTTAATAAACTTATTGGCATTTACTCGTCAGTACTTAAAGCTTAATAGGAAAAAACAAATTGTAAATCTCTCGCTGTGGCTGTTTTAGTTAACCAGAATGTTCAAGTGGGCTAACAAATTGCAATCACGCCTGAGGTTTAATGATTTTAGTTTTAAATTATTTTCTATTTTCTTAAGCTTTGGGTCCTTATATTTTTTAATAATATTTTATTTCAATATTTCGGTACTTTCTGCGTACCTTCTTCAGGAAACAAAATTAATATATCATTAATTAATAAAAAAGGGTCAAATAATCATTATTAAACTGATTTTAGTTTTATATAAAAATTAAAGTAAAAATTCATCAAACAGTAAATTTCAAGGCAACACAGTCAAGAATAGGAAAATAATGTAAGTGCAAGCTCTGTAGTTTTGATTGAAAAAATAAGCGTATTGTATTTTTAGTTGTTAAACCTTTGCCAAATTTAAGAAATTGGCTAAGAGAAACAGGATTGAGGGAGATTGCAGTTGAATCCTGTTTCGAATGACTTGAGAAATCTCTTCTTTTAAACGCATTAAGGTATGTCTGCCGCTTAGGTCTTATCGCCTGTCCCACGATGTTCTAAAAATACTTTTTTCTTAAGTACATTTAAAGTAAGAATAAATTTAAAAATTTTTTTTTTATATCGTACGACAAGCAGAATTAAAAAACAAAGATTCACTACTTTTTTATGTAAGGACTCTTTGAACTTTTCGTTTGTAATTTAATAGTGAAGAAGTAATTCTTATAACTGATGATTTCATAGCCACCTCATCAATCAAGCAAAACACAAGCAATTTGAATATAAATCTCCTTTTAAATTCCATTTTAACAAAATTGCATTTTCTGGTTTCCCCTTAATAGTAAAAACTAAAAAGGGGACATAAGATACTTATTAAAGCGATTTTAATTTTGATTATAGATGTTCCTTTAGGAATAAAATCTTTTGATTTAGGAGTCAATTACCCAGTAAGATTATCTAATATTCCTTTAACTAATATTTAATTTTATTATAGTAAATCAAGTACCAATCTGTTAATCTGTGAATGTCTGCATTCAAATATATAAAAATATACGTGGTTTTTCTATCTCTAAAAAATGCAAAACCTTTTTAAACAGAATTTAATTTTTACAGCAATCCTCTAATTTTGTAATTGTTCCTGAGATATTTTCATACGTCGAATATTATTAAAATTGTGGCGTTTTAAAAATGCTGTTTTATTTCACACTTTAAACAACTTATCCAACTATACTTTTGGCGCTTATGGGATTTGAACTCATGACTCGTATTTGATAACCATCTCACACCTTTAGCAATACAGCCATCGAGACAGCTTAACATGAGTAACCAAATATTCTTTTTTCTGTTCACAAACATCGCACATTTTAGTGACAGAGTAACAACTTTTTTTGACACTTTTTTATTTATAACATAGTCCAACTTTTTAAAGGAAAAAAACTGAATTACCAGATATTTATAACGTTGCAAATACTATTTTTGTATTAATATAAACATATACTTAACATACATTTGCGATATTTTATATATTTTAGCGGCCATTGTTAGCAGGAATTTATCAAGAGTTTTATTTACTTTGATAGTTCAGGGCGAATAAAAGTTATGTGAGCGAACCATGAATTTTCAATATTTAAGAATATTTATAATTTAACTAGCTTATTGTATCTGGCATTATATATTATAGCCTCTTTTGCTATAGGGCTCTACTGCAATCAATTGAGAAATCAATTTGGATCTTATAAATCAGGAGATACCTTCATATAAAAAATCTTAGGATCTGTTTTTGTTAAGATCGGTTTAGATTCATAAAATTTTGCATTTCTCCTTTCCGCTACTCTCCTCTCCAATTCCTTTCTTTAATAAACATAGAATGTTCAACCATAAATATCTTAGTATGTTCAGCATTTTATTGTTACTGGTTCGAACGTAAATGCCCGTTTCTCTCCTTTTTCCCTTTTTTCTCTCATATAGGTCCTAGCTTTGGAAAGATATTTAGTATCTATGTTTTGATTTTCATTTAATCGATTAGCCGAGTGTTTGCAAAAGTTTGTTCCGACGTGTATAAACAAGCCCGCTTCCCCTTTTTGACTCCTCCTGCCCCGCTACTTAAAAATATAAATACTCTATTTTACCATAAAGACAAATATCTACCCGTGATTTAAATTTCATTGAAATCGCTTCATTCGTTTAGCCGTGATTGGCGCACATACAAAAAAACTAATAAACAACAAACAAGGAGATTTTAAATATACATATATAAAAGATTCAAATATGAATGCCGACTTTTCAAGCAAAATCATTCTAAGACATTAATCATATTTTTACCATGTCAAAATTGTCGCACTTTATTACTGCAATTTGTTAAGCAGTAGTTGGTATTGCTGTACAATATCGAGCACAGTTATGTTGACGATACATCAAATTACGCAAAGATGATGCAATATTACATATTTGTTTCTCTTTTACTTTATAGTTTCAATATAATTCGATTTGTCCATCTAGATTGTGTTATATTGCTTAGTTACTTTTTAGGTGACTAATTCAAGTCAAAATTAAATGCAAAAAAACGTACAACGCTGATCTGTTGGAAAAATAACTTTAACCTGGCCTCAATAAAATTTGGCCGATGTGCTGGTCCATAATAAATCGAGCCTGTGTACTTTATGATTTAGTAAAAATCAAATAAGAGTGCAATAGTGTTCCCCAAAGAAACTGTACGAGTATTTTTTTTTTTTTCTTAACACACCGATTTTCTGGCGGAAAATTTATTTTGGCATAATAAATTGTAGTTGGATTGGTTTTTTTGTTATGTTGTATTTAAGAAAAATTTCGATCATTTAGAAAAAGTGCGATTTTTGGGTAATTTGCAGTTTCTTTTTTTGTAAATTTCCGTTTTTACTGAAATTTAATTTTTTTGATTTTTGAAGGTATACAACTTTGTTTTGCCGCCATTTCGGTTAACATTAGGCTTGACAATTCATATTTAACAGTCGTGAAGTAGACACGAGGCAAATTTAGTATGGACATATATTTCATAAACCAAAGCGTTCATTGTTAAAACATTTTATCAAATCCATCATCGACTACAGTGGCGATGAGTAAGTTACGTGAAATTTTTGCCAACCAAACGCAACGTGTAGTAAACAATTTCGAAGAAAGATGGTCTGAAGGTGATAGGCCGAGGCATAGACCACAAAGTATTGCAAGATCGTCTGAAAACATTACGGCTGCTCAAGAAAGTGTTCAAAAGCATCAATTAACAACAATTCAATGCCGTTTTCAGGAGCTTGGTCTTCAAAGAACAACTTTTCTGGGTTCTGGGTAATGGAAAACACTCAAATTATTTATCAGTCACCTTTGCATCCATTAAAAGTGACAGTATGGTATGAAATTTGGTCAGGAGGAATCATTGGACTATTTGTCTTTGAAAATGAAAACGACTTAACGTTAAATGTGAATGGGGAGCGATATCATGATATGATTGAATACTTTTCTTTCTACAAAATTTATTTCAAGAAATAGCGTTTTTGATTGACCTCCACGGTCGCCTGATTTGACTGCTCCGGACTTATTTTTGTGGAGGTATTTAAAAAGCAAGGTTTATGCAAACAAACCAGAAACGCTTGAGCAACTTAAACAAACTAATTGCGATGAAATTTATGATATACAATTTTTAATTTTTTCCCAATCAGGATTTGAACCATCGATCTTATAAATGAATAAAAATTGATTTATTTTCGGCTTTTTTGTTAATTTTTAATTTAATTTCTAAACATTTTTAGAAAGAAAAATTTTTTACAAATGTATGCGGATGTTTTTCAAAGAAAACAAGAAAAATTAAACGCTAGCAGAATGAAATGCAGCATTTTCTGGACCGCCTCACAACACAAAACACAAAAAACTAACAATATCGGAAGGACGCAAGAAATATAAAGGCGCTTGCATTTTTTCAATTTGAGGGTCCATAAATTTTTCTTTTCAAAAACAGGAAGAACGTTTTTTAAACATAAAACGTAGTTCCATATTTGCTTTCTATTCTTTAAATTTATTTATTTTTTGTTTTTAAATATTTGATTTCGTGTTTATTTCCTGTCCGTATTTTTACAAAATAGTATAAATTTTTTTTTAGTGCTTCTTAAATTTTTTTGTTGTCTTCTTTTAGAGTTGATTTTGATACCAGGGTGAATCCATATAAAAAATATGTTTGGTAATATTATTTAAGTGTTTTATACTTCAAAGCCAAATATAGAAAGCATGGAATAGAAACTTTTCTCCATTAATCGGTTTATAATTTATAATTAATTGCAGTTATTTGTTTTTGATAACAACTAATCATATAATTTAATAATAATTACAAATACAAAATTAATAAATAATAATTTGGCCATCACACTTTATCCAATGTTATAAAAATTTCACAAAAGTTTTATTAACAAATATAGAAGCAATTTCTCCTTAAAAGAATCTTAAATGCGGATTTAAGCTTTAATTTATTCATTGGATTCAAGCTGAAACTTACTGAATTAAATACTTAATAAATTTTGCATCTACATTTCTAGACATATACCACAAGGAATCTTTTTGGTGTTGAGCATTAAACAAAAAATTTGTTCGCTTTTAGTTTTGTTTACGCAGAGGTGTCTGTATTTTCTTATTTCACTGTCTTTTTGCTCATCTATTAAGATTGTTTTTTTTTTTTTTATATTAATTTTTCTTATTTGTTCTGGTTTTTGGGGTTCTGTTTGGTTGGTTTAAGTTGTTTAATATAATTTTTGCATGTTTCAAATTTCCGTTTACTAATTCAAGTTAAATATTGATGAGGAGATTTATAAAAGCAAGAAGACATCTTACAGTTTTTGTGTTTGTATTTATCTTTTCTCTTGGTTTAATTTAAGCAAAAACTCCTACACGTCCCACTTAAGTATATAATTTAGTATTTATTTGTCTCATAATGTTTGCAGATAAATATATACTTATATATAAATTTATACATAAAACTTATGTTGGCGCCAAATGTCTAGACAAATAGTCGCCTTGCAGAAAACAAATTTATATATTCTATAATGATTCCAGTTGTGTCCTTCTTTTTTATTAATAAATCGTAAAAATACATTTGTAAAACTCTGCTTTGGTCTTGTATATAAATTGTATATAAATTTAATGTTTTACGAAATTATTTTCCTTCTTGCTTCACTGACGCCGTGTAGGAAGTTAAACTTTTTAAGTTCAAAGTTCTTATGACACGTACATCTTATTGATTTTATTAGACATGACAGTGTATGTATTAAGTTGCTTTCTAAGCCAAGATTAAGTTTAAAAATAAACCAATTTTAATATAATTTGATTAAAAGAAAATTTTTCTAAAAAGGAACAACAATTAGTAATAAAAAATATTCTGAACTGTATTGAACGAACTACTAAATTAATTAATTTCGATTAACTTTACGACACAGTATCGGATATATTTTTATAGTAATAAAGTCATAATTCAAACATCCCACATAGTTTGTCCAAGCCCTCCTCTTAAATATATATTTGATGAAAATTTTCTTAAATGGTTTTTTTTTCATTACAAATCATTTTACAAATTGTAATGGAAACTTAAGCAGTCTGATATTTTTATCGATGGTTAGAACAAGTTAAAAACTTAAACAGCGATTATCTCGAAATTAATTTTTTTGAGTTATAACGTTATTGAAGTAAATGAGCGATATATTCTGACTTTTTATGAATAGTGAAGTCGATTTAGCGAGCCCGACCGTGTTAGTGCTAAAATCGACTTTGCCAAGGCATACTAGATAAGCTAGACAAAATGTAAATACGCCATTCGTTAAGACATAGTTTCGAAAATTTTGCTATTTTAAATAAGCAATCGGTTTAACTCCTTCGAGACAGCGGCCAAAACACCAAGCCTATCTCGAATTTTTCCATATCATTTGAAACAATGAAGTATCTGCAATTTAACACAAAAATATATGGAGCGATGAAGAATTTAAAAATAAGAAAATAAAAACATCAAGTAAAAAAATTGGCACGCGCCCATTTTTTCTGAGTTACGGGCCGCCTCATTTAAAAAACTTTTGAAGACAACTTTAAGGAAATACTAAAATGTTTAAAAATATTTAATCCATTAAGAGCCGATGGCATTTTTAAATAAAATATATATACGCAGTATAATTTCAGTATTTTAACTAAACCAGATTTACATAGATGGTGAAGGGTTTATAAGATTCGGCATAGCCGGATATAGCAGTCTTACTTGTTTAAATTAATTTTTAAGCTGAAAATTGTTCTCCTGAACAACGTAAAAAACAGACTTAAACATCTTTATTGCCACAGATTTATATAAAAAGTCAGTGTGATTTGTGAGCATGTTATTATTACAAGAATTAGTGAAAATATTTATTCACTTGTTTCGATTATTTATCTTAATGATGAAATTAGATCAATATTACCTCAAATAAGGAACAACTTATCTAAACAAAATATAATAAAAGTTTTTACCTATCAAGAGTTTAAAATGTCATAGTTTCAAGTTTTTACTCGATAATTTGCCTTAGGTATTGCTTATCTCATATACCTAAATCATATAATGTTCTAAAAAAAAAACAAAATTGGCGGGTTTTTAAATTTTTTTGCATAACTTCTTCGGACAATGCTTTTAAAGAATTTATCAGCCAGTTGTATTTAAGATGTGTTTCTTTTTGCCGTTTTTCGTAACTTTTGAATTTTCTCTTAAAACATATTATACCTAAATTTTTTTTGGTTTAAAAAAAAATATTCTTACAGCAATAATTTTTGATTGGAAATCATATTGAGTGTATACCTTTACAAAGTATATAATTTTTCTATCGATTATTTTTATGGTTATTATAACAACACTCATGTTAAATAATAACTGAAGGTGTGTTCAGATTACTAAATTATTTGACCAAAAAGCGTTATTTTTACAAATGTAAATTTAGTGATTCCTGACTTGTATCATTAAGAATGACGATTTATATTACAATACCTTTGTGTTAAGTGCCATCTTATTTTTTAATAAGTACTTGAGAAGGAGGTTTTTTTTTCATTATTTAGTAGTATATGATTAATCTGACCGTACCTTAATAATATATAGAGTATTTAAAATAACTGATGGTCAAATAAAACGAATTTCAGAATATTTTTATTTAAAAAATAAATATCTGTTTTTGCTCTTTAATTTTAATAGTAGTGTACAGACTTAGAAAAAAATGCTTAATACCCTTAACATATATTTTAAATGCTCTTCCGTCTTCTTCTGTCCTACCCACAAATGGACTCAAATAAATGTATAATTTGTATTCCAAATGCGTTAGTTTAACAAGATTTTGTCATGTTCGCATGTTTCTGACATGTATCATCTACTATAACTGAATTTTATATGCCCTCTCCTCCCCCTTTTTAAATGCTCGTATTCTCTCGTACACTCTTGTAACATGTCTATGTATTTTTAACATGATGTCATATTCTATTGAATAACAATACATTTGCTTCATGGCAAACATGTCTTGTATGATGTATTTTCCTTTAGTATTTATTTTTATGAGATTTGATTTTTTTTTTTTGTATTATTTTTGTATAGTTTTTGGTGAACGCTTAACAAATGTTTATCATTAAACTGTTTAACAGGGTATATAATGGGGTGCATATTAAACAAGGTGGGTTTTTATTTACCATACAATCACCCACTTAAATAACAATCTTTAGCTAAGATTCACAATACAGTCATTTTTGTTTCTATATCCATTTTCATTTTTATATTAAAGAATATGTGTACTTTTGTTTTGTTATTGGTTTCATCACTCACATTTAAAGTGTTCGATTTATATTTCACAATGCTTTTTTAACCTTCAAATCAAAACAACTGACTTTAAAATGTTTAACGTTAAAAAAAAGTTTTAAACATGCAAACATTTCGATTTAACCTTTACATGTCGCAGAATTTGAAGCACAAAAAATATGTTTACGCTATAAAAATCTTTATCAGAAATATCAAGTTAACCAAAAAGTTCAAGTGTTTTGTTTTATTTTTACATTTAACAAGAGTGGCAGCTGTCAGGTACTAAATGAAAGTAAATGCTGTCAAAAGTATAAATTTATCCTTTTCATAATAGCGGCCAGCATTAAGAACACTAAAAGGTTTGTTATCTGTAAACACAACGAGTAGAAGGAGTCGGTAAGTATAGGAGTAATTGACGGGCAGTTGAGGCGGTATGCCTCTCAAGGAGCTAAACGAAAAAGAAGAAGAATAATTCACAATTGACGAAGTTGGTTTAAGGAAATTTATAGTTTTGCTCCTACAAAACAAATGTAAAATAAGGAGAAAACTATAATATCGGATACACTGAAAAGCGGACGATACTCCTAAGGTTTAAGCTGGCTTAAACACAGTATGTCCTTTAAAACTTATTAAACAAGAATTGCTATACTTGCAATTGAAAACAGCTTGTTAGAGCTGCTTAATGAACCCTAATGTTTGAAAACAATAGAATGCATTTTCGCTAGTGTATAGCTTAAAAATAACTGAAAGCAACGAAATTTAGCAAATTGAAAAGTACAACCACAGTTGCCATTAGACAGCTAAAGCCATATTAGTATAGCCCCAAACAAATTATAACCTACAATTATAATTTAAGGTGGGCGTGGTGTTTTGCTTGCTGCCTCGAAGGACATGGACCGATCAAGCTGATTTCCAAAAGCAGCTCTTTCGACACTATATCTGGCCGATTCACATATTTTTTTGTGAAATTAAGTTTTCCCCATCGCTCAGTCGACTTCGCTATGCATAAGGAATCAAAATATATATTCTTTATGGGGGTCGGAAATGGATATTATAGAAATAACACACGGAATGAATGACAAACTTATATATACTCGTTTTTCACTTTTTGTGGTGAAGGGTATAAAAACTATATACTCTTTGCAATTATCAAATGCTCACTCCTAATTTTTAGTTTAATTATTTGCTTATAACATAACAAACGAAAAATGAGTCGTATGAGTAATATTAATCATACAACAAACAAACTCGATATTGATTGTTAATAGAGCTGCCATATTAAAATTTTCATAATCCCTAAGATTTAACAAAGATTTAGAAGAGTTTATTAAAGGGCTGTAAGTGTTGACCAGTGTTGCCAGGGAAAGACAGGAAGAACTTATTAATTTTCTGCAAAAAAGTTAAATATTTTCATTAAAAATTACATTTTGAAATTTTCCTTAAATAAATAGTATTTTAATGTAATTTGTAAAACATATAGTAACAAGTTTTATTCCATATTACAACGAAAATAACAAGGCAACCAGTTTATTTACGGAACAAAAATAAAAAATAAAAACGTATGGAAAAAAAATTTCATACCGATGATACTCATGAGGATTTAAATTAGGACTCAATACTAACATTTCGGTATGGAAAAGCGCGTGCTCTCACCATTCAATAAAATTAGCAAAAGTAGGATTTTTTTATTTAATCCGTTTTACCCTTTTCTTTGAAAGATTGAGCTTCGATAGAATTTACTTCATTAAATACAAATTTGATTCTATGCTTAGAACTTCAACATAAAATTACTGATAATTTTTCTGTTGTATGTATAATCCGACACTTTCTGAAGAAAATTAAAATTAAATCGAGATACGAGTAATGATACGGTTGTCAAATTTTTTAAGCGAAATAACTGAAGTGCTAACGATTTTCGCAAGTTTGAACAGAATGCTTTGATTTCCGCACGAAATGCATCTCATATTTTTTCGTAATTTCTTATGAATTGAACAGAGTAAAACCTCAGCAATGTTATTTTTTTTTTTAATTTCAAACTAATTTTTTATATAGGATTTCGATTACATTTGTAGGTGGTAACCTTTGTTATTAAAATCGAATTGAAAAGTTAAAAAAGGTTACTCTCAACCTTCGTATGGCAAATAATGAAACAAGTACTCTTTCAGTGCTATAAAGTAATAGTGTCTGTACCAAAATTTTTGAAAAATTGGCCTAATATAAAAAAATTATACATGTTACGTTAAGTCTTCAAAAGTTACAAAAAATGTAAAAAAAGTAAGTGGTGCAACACTGTCACATATTATTTAAAAGAAATGTACGCTTTTCACAAGATTTTGATTAAAAAAATTTTGTCAAAATTTTAAAAAATAATGATCTTATTTTACACTTTCGATTTGGCTATTAAAAAACAACAAAAAGCATTATTTTTCATTCTTGAAGAGCATTGAAAAATTCTTGTAAACAAACAAACCCAAGGCCGTCTTGCAACACTTAATATGGAATACGACCGAAGTGCATTTTGTCACCATTACTATTTAATATCTACAACGATATGACAAAAAGCGTTGTCAGATATCGATGTAAAGATTCGTGTCATTCATTTTTCGACAACGTCTTTTTTGTAATGATATTTCGAAATTGTAATTTATTATACAAAAACAGACAGTTTAAAGGAACTAGGCACAAATAAGGTTAAATTACTTTCTTTCTATTTAAAAATGTTAATAGCTGTTAGAATTATTAAAAATATGAATAATGCCGTACTAAAACGTACCAATCTTTCAGAGAAAGAAACCGAAAAATATAGCTGTTTGGGCCGCCACACAATAGGCGCTTTTACAAAGATGAAAAATGTACGGTGTGAAAGTAATTTATAGCTTAACCTAAAAACAATAATGCTATATTGTTACCCCTTCCTAATAAATCTTATTGGAACTGGAACTTAGAGTTTATCAGTAGCTTCAGTGAATGAAATAAAAGTATTCGATATATGGTGTTATAAAAGGATCTTAAAAGTCAGCTTGACTAATTATATAAGCCATGCTGAAGTCCGAATATATCCCACATATTATATCACAGTAAAATAAAATTAGCCACCAATTTGTTTTAATCTTAAAGCTCGTTTACCATCCCTGATTTTAAGAAAAGCAAATATAACCAATTACGTCATGGATATTTTTAAAGTTATTATCTTATTAAAAAAGTAACTTTTTTATAATGTAAAAAAGTATATTAGATTTTCTTTCAACATTTTTTGAATAATTCTCCAAAATATTCTCCACAAGTCATTTATCAAACTTAACTTCTTTTGTGAATAAAAGTTTTATGTTAAAACTTTTTTTTTTGTAACATTCATGAAGGATTTAAATATCTCTCACATTTAATATTAAAAAACTTCGTTAAACAATAAATTTGTTTCAAATTTTTGAATTAAATATAAATATTCAATATAAAGTCATATGCTCCATATGGTTTCTGTCATAAATTATACAATAATATCAATAAAGCAACAACAATTTTGTTACACAAGAACACACATAGTTATTTGTAGATATCCAGGTAGTTGGTATAAAATATTGCCTTTATGCTTGAAATCACATTGAACTTTTTACTGCACAATGGTTGTGATAGGAACCAAAAATGGTCGTTAATAAAAAAAAAAAAAAAATAAAAAAACACACAACCTGTAATAAATAATTTACATGGGAAATAAAAAGAGAAAAAGTAAAAAAAATGCATTAATCTGTATATATACTTATGTACAAACACATGTATAAAAAAATATGTTAGCCATATGTTAAACTTAAACGTTATCGTTGCCAAAAACGGTTGTTGCCGTACTTTTATGTCTAACAGCAGCAAACCAATTATGTAAATAGTTTGAACGTTAAGGACCGAAGTGAGCTGTTAGTTTTACGGAAGACTTTTTTACTAGTGTGCACTCGTGACTTATTTTGGCCAGGGTACGAAAATAAGCTAAACGAAACTTTCGCCTTTTGTTTTATTTCTTGAGTGAGTAAATCACAAATCACACAATATTTCAATAAGAAAGAATGTGAAATTTTGTGCTGTACTGTTTTGATACGAAGCAATCACTATATATTCATTGTTAGTAGCCAGAAGAAAAACATTGCGCAAACGTTTGCTAAATAAAAGTACAATTATTTCATTAATCTCTTTATCACTGAAAAATATTTGTTTTGGTTTTGCCCATATTCAAAACTATTAAAAATATTTAAAGTTTATATTTTTGCATGATTTATCTGCGAAAAGTTTTGTTTGATTATATATAGTGGTTGTGGTCAGAGGCAGATTTCAAAATGCCCAAAAGAAAGGATTCTATGCAAAAAAGTCGCAGCAGATTTTCACATTCCTCAGCTGTGAATGTCACGCTCTGCTTTGCTTGCTAAAACAAAAAAAAATCTGAAAGCTCAATGACATTACGACTTTTGTAAAAACTATATAATTACATTGCTTTTGCGTTTGCACCAGCCATTATATATTTTTAATTTAATTTTTTTAATGTTTTCAAATGTTTAGTAAATTTTTTAACCAATTCTTTTGAGATTTTTTTTAAAAATAGCTAATTTGGATGAAATAATTATCAGCTAAATTATAAACAAAAACTCCTTGCGAGTTCTTTCACTTTTCCCTTTTCTCCAATTATAAGTTTTTTCCCCTTTTGATTGAAAATAAACAAAAAAACTCCTTTCAAATTAAGATGATGCCACTTTTTTATAATTTTATTCCCACGGAATTAATAATTTGAGGAATCTTTTCTCGAAAAAAAATTTTTCCGTGGGAAAGAAATTATGTGAGAAAATTCATAATTGGGCTGTATATATTTTATAAAACAGAATCGTTTTAATAGTTTTTTTTTTAATTTTAAAATATATTTTTTACACACACACACAAATTAATTCAGTGTAGAATTCTTGGCTCATTTTATTTGAAAGCTTTTGTTGTTATTTGTGTGCATTGCACTTTTGTTTTTTATTTTTGTGTTTTGTTATGTTAGGAAGGTCTTGCACTGCTTGGCTTTATTTGAATTTGCCGGAAGCCTAACACTTCCGCATGCTTGCGTTCTCATGTACGTGACAACTGTTTGACATATTTTTTGAATGATAGTGACGTGTAATTGAAAAAACTAATGCAGACACTTACACTTTCATAACGATTTCAACTTCACCTTTGTATATACTGCAACTGAATTTAAAAACATTTTTAATGTCTGATGTAAACCAACTAGTGAACATTATAATATAAACACAATTAAGACGAACGACGAATTACGCATAGTGCTAAGAATTCATCATTATAAAATCTTTGCGTAAATACATCAAATAAACTCAATAAAGACGACAAAATTTTTTGTAAATTACTTAGAAAATACAATATTTTTGTTTATATGGACAACTTACAAGAGTGCCCATGTATTTTAGAAAAGAAACAATAATTTGTATATTGTCTTTTATTTGTACTTTCTTTATAAATAAACTATATTTTTTTTGTTTAAATTTCTCATAGCTAATAGAAATAGTCTGATCTATAAATTAAAGGGTGCCCCCATAATTGATGTAAATTTACTTATATGAGCCTATCTTTTGAACTGTTATAAACAAACGCTTGCAAATTGGACAGAATGTCGATTGCTATGGCCGTTGTAGTAGCAAGTATTAATATTACAAATTATAAATTAAAGGGTGAGCCAATACTTCATTAGATATGATGTGTATGGCCATAATTTTTAACAGTTGTAGACAGACGCTTGAAATTTACAACAAAACTGTATTGCTAAGTCCGCTATAACAACAAGCATAAAACTTGGATTTGGAAGTTAAAGGGTGTTCCAATTGTTAAGGTAATTTTGTGTATGTGACCAAAATTTCGAACCGTTATAGACAGAACGCTGAAACTAAAAAAGAGATCTGTATTGCTGAATCCGCTATATCAACGAGTTTATAATTTGAATTTAGAAATTAAAGGGTGTCCCTTAATTGATGAAGATTTACTTATATGAGCCTATCTTTTGAACCGTTATACACAAACGCTTGCAAATTGGACAGAATGTCGATTGCTATGACCGTTATAGTAACACGTATTAATATTAAAATTATAAATTAAAGGGTGCATCAATAGTTCATTTAATTTGATGTATATTGCCATACTTTTTAACAGCTATAGACAGACGCTTGGAATTTACAACGAACATGTATTGGAAAATCCGCTATAACAACAAGTATAAAATATGAATTTGGAAATTAAAGGGTGTTCCAATAGTTGATGTAATTTCAAGTGTGTGGCCGTACTTTTGACTCGTTAAAGACAGAACGCTGAAACTTAAAAGGGACCTGTATTTCTAAGTCCGCTATATCAACGAGTTTATAATTTGAATTTAGAAATTAAAGGGTGTTACCGAAATTAATGCAATTTCTTCTATATGGCAGTATTTTTTAACCGTTGTATACAAACGCCTTAATTTTAGACACAATGTCCACTACTTTATTTCGTATAATAAGAAGTATAAAAAGGTTAAATTATAATTTAAATAGCTGATATAATCTGATGTATATGGGCAAACTGTTGAACCGTTACAGACAGGTGGTTGAAATTTACACAAAACCTGATTGCTTAATCTACTACAACAGCAAGTATATATTTTGAATTTGGAAATTAAAGAGTGACCCTCTAGTTTCTGCAATTTGATGTATATTGCCAAACTATTGAACAGTTGAAAAAGTATAAAGTTTGGAGATATAAGTGTGTCTCAATAGTTAATGTAACCTTACTTATGTGGCCATACACTCGAGCTGTTATAAGCAGACATATGAAATCTGTTTTGAGTAGGTTTTTTTCGCAAGAATTATTTTAAATATTATAAATCTTTAATTAAAAAGAAATAAAATATTTTTAAATATAAACGAAAAGACATAAAACAACCACAAAATAGTCGTCGTTCGTCGACATAAAAAATAGAAATAAATTTTTAGCAGAGTTCGTTACGCACGACGAGTTTCGTCGTTACATTGATTGTACGCATTTTCATACACACAAATTAATTTCAAATTTTTTGACGAATATTCACAACGAAAAATTCGACGTTCTTCCTAAATTTGTTTGCAGTATTATATAAAATAATAAAGAGACATTAAAACTACACGCAGCGTAGTCGAAATTAAAGTTTTGTTTTTTTATGTAGTATCAAGTAGCGTAATATATTTAATTAATTGTAATCATTTTTTGAGAGCAATGGCTAACTATGCAAGTATGTTATACTCGTTTAATTTCTATATAATTTCTTAAAAAATAAAAAAAAAAAACAAAATTTAAGCTAAACTGAACTGAATAGAAGAATTTAAATCACTAATGTAAAATAAAATATTTTTTTTTATTTAAACGAATCAAAAACTCAAACTATGTTCATTATGTTCATTGAAAAGCATTATAATTCTGAAAGATTTTGAAAGAATTTTAGGAATTTAACTTACTCGTATGTGCGCTGGTTCTGGCAATGTTTTAAAAACATATGAAATCTAAATTTATTATATATATATTTTTGCAGAGAGTTAAATTGTGCAGTTTATAATTTTTTTTTTTAATTTCATTTAAAAGGAATTTTATATGAAAAAGTGATTTTTACATCATTTTTCGGCGAAAGTTGCATTAGTTTTTCTCTTCGTAAATGAGAGCAAACAAATGCGCAAAATTTAAAGGCTAGAAAATTTAGAAACTTTGTGGCAACGGAAAAATTATATAAAATTTTTTAATTAAATTTCGTATACATTGAACATGTTGTCAAGTAATCACGCAACTACTCCAGAAACTACATTTTCTATTGAGTTCAAAGTCAACTTTTTATTACATACTTTTCACAAGGAGAACTTAACATCTATCTTCAGTTTTCTGTACAGAAAATGTAAACATGTAACTCTATTTTTTAACCACAATGTTTGCACCTCTCTTTGTTGGTCACAGTTTGTCTGTCTGTAGAATCGTAATAGGTAGACTTTTGAAATATTCACAGTGTATAACTGTAGCTGTTATAATAACAAATATTAAAAATGAAGGCTGTTTCGAAAGTGACGTGATATTGTTAACAGTGCTGTTACTTGCTACTCGTATTGCAAGATATACACAAAGAATTTTAAGTTTAGGATGTCTCAGTTGTGACGTGATTTTCATGTACGTGACAAAGTTTTGAAACCGCAATAGGCAGACAGACCATTAAAGTAAAAATATCTGTATCTTTAAAAACAAGAGCAATGAAGGCTGTATGGATATTAACGTTAGTTTCACTTCTGTGGCCTTATTTTTTAAATCCAAGACTCTAATTTACTCAGAGTTAAAAGCAAGTGCTAACAGTGACTTTATTCTGAATTCACTCAGAGTATATATTATTTTGTATGCTTTAACCAGTTCTGTACGAAACCCTTCGTGTGTGAGTTTCAACTCGCCCTTGGTGGATTTTAATTTAAATTTTGTTTCCGTTGCAATAAAAAGCGTTGTGTTTATTAAATTTATATGTGTTTATTTTTATGAATATTTAAATGAATAAATAAAAAAAATGTTTCACGAGTGCATGTTAAATGTATTATTTACATATACTCATTTTTACAAAATTAAGAACTTTTATAAATATTTGCATTAAAAATCAACGAAGCAGAACGTACAACAATAATTGTGCTACAACTTGTATACACTGTTCTAGATTTTTCATGCATAAAATCACGTAAATATGAAAAAGAAAATGAAAACTTTATAATCGTTATCATAATTATAAAGATTTTGACGATTATAATAATGATGTTAAGAGAAACGTTCTTAACATTTTCATTGTTCAACTCTTGCCGTTGCCTTAAACCCAGAAACAATCATTCTGATACGTTATTGCGAATGTGTGGAAGTTTACATACATATACATATGTGCAGTGTGTATTCATTTCTGTTGTTATGTATTTTGAAGAAATGTTACTCTTGTTGGAATAAAAATTTCTGCCTGACTGTTTTACTTGTTTAGTCAACAATTTCCATACACACAACTACACGCAAAAAAATGCAAGTTTTTTTTTAATACAGAAGCATACAAAGTATAATAGTAGATTAAAAGAAACAAACCACGGCTGTGACCTAGAATAAGAATCATCATCAGCATCAACGGCAGCTGCCAGCAGCATGAATTTTAACAATACATAGATAGAATAGATAGAAAAGCATATGTTTATAAAAATTTCTGCCTGCTTCCTTAACACAATTTTCTTCCAAGTCGAGGGTTAACAAAATTTTTCTGTTATACTTTTGTTATACTTTTTAATTTGTATACTTTTTTCTCTTTAAACCTAAGGACAAGAAGATTTTTTTATTAAGATTCATAAAAATTTCCAGTAATTAAAAAAGCATGAATCGAGAGCACACATTTAAAGGGTCAGAGAATAAAAAAAAATAATGCTTGAAAAAAAAAATGAATTATTCTTAATAAAGTAAATTAAAATTGCGAGCAGGACGTATAGATTTTAAAGGTTAATGTCAATAACGAAAATGTTTTTTTTTTTTAATTTTATTGAGACAAGTCACAAGGGTACATTAAATCATTGAATGATAATGAAAATTAAAAAAAGTGTTTACATGCGCTTATTAATGAATAGCAAGATCTGCAAACGAAACCATTTGCATAGAAATATTTGGCATGGTATTTAATAAATGACATTGTTCAGGATCCTTTTATAATCCCTTAGCTATTACTATAATTTATTTCAGCTTTATGTTGTGAGCTTCTCTTAAGACGTAACTTGACGCTAATAAATTTAAGGGGCCATATTCCATGAATATTCCTAGTCAAAATAAAGGATACCTTAAGAGAACTAAATTCGGTTTTTGAGTCGTCTCTAACTCATTCATAGAATAATTTACAATATACTTTCGACGTGAAAGTCGACTCTAAATAAAAAATTATGTAAAGCTGTTTATTTAAGAATACCTTCTGTTTTTTCTCGAATAAAAAAGTTTGTGAAAGTTTGTCTTTTAATTGAAAATTTATTATTTGGAATATTTTTTATTTTAATTTACTTTAATCGTGCTTGATTCCTTCCAATATAAATATTTCATTATATTCTTATGAAATATTTGTTTGTTTAAAATAAAATACGAAATGTATTACTGCGGGGAAGAAATATCCATATGGCCATTTCGCTAGATTTCAGTATCTTCCCCTTAAATTTTGAAAAAAAACTCAGAGCAGTGTTTAAAAATGCTTGAATATTTTCAATGCATGTGAAGTTGCTTAACTATTGCTGTGGAAAAATATGCAGCAAGAGCAAATGCAAAAAAAAAGAAAGAAACGCATTTACTTCAGCTGACTATGTATTTCTTTCTGCAGCAAAGAAATTACTTTTAAAATTTTTGCTATTGCTTAAGCAATCAGTTGTTCTTTATTTTTATTTTTGCTGTTGCTTAACTCTTTACTATGAAGTTGTGGCAGACTACAATTGTTTTTTCTTACTGTTAATTGCTGTAACTCATCCCTTTTAACATTGGAAACGTATTTATGTATTTATTACTTACAATACGTAAAAAATTCATTTAAAAAACATTGTTTTGATAACACCATTAAGTGGTGTCTTTTTCTTTAAAAGCAACAACAACAAAAAAGAAACAAACATCAACTTATTGCTTAAGCAACAGCATACGTTTTCAAAATAAATGTTTGCTGATTGCTTTGCTGCAGAAAAAATTCATAGTCAGCTTAAGCATATGCATTTCTTTCTCTTCTTTTTCATTTGATTTTTCCTGTTGCTTCGTTTATAATGAAATATTTTGTAAATTTTTTTGCTGAAAAAGATGTATGCAAAGCAAAGATTTTAGTTCTGTTGCTATTTTTAAGCAAGCAATTTAAACCCTGCCTCAGAGTTCTATATCAAAAGCCAAATTGATTAAATCACCACTCCGATGAAATTATAAGGTCTTTCTAAGAGTGGGGAGGAAGTATATTTTATTTTGCTTAGGTCTCTAACTCGCACTTCAGAGAACACTTTAAAATTTCAGCAGAATTTTTAGCAATTAAACTTTCAGTGCAGTAAATTTCCATAACGCAGTTGCTGTCGATAAAAATGTCGTCATCCTCTTACTAGCGAACAATCATAACTTCAACAAGACTGTCTTTTGCACTTAGTTAAGGAATAAGAATCGAATTGTGACAGCTTTTACGAGTATGGCGTTAATATTAATACGCATTCATTGTGCCTTAAGCTTCGAAATATCTCACTGACTTTTTTTTCTTGTCTATCAGTGACACGTCATTACCTCAGTTTTCACTGCATACAAAAGCAGGTTTACATATTCATGGAGGCATTTTTTCAGTAGCATTCGAGTTAGCTTATCTGTCTTTAACTTTGTTTAGAGGCTGCAAACAAATCTGTGATTAACTTCCTACCAAGATAATATCTCTGTGTATATATGAGTGATCCTTTTAAAATTATTTAGTTTTTTACAAGCGTAAGAAAAATAAAAAAAGCTACTTTTTTTTTTAATTAATTAAAAAAAAAGATTAAAAAATTATTGTGCTAATTTTTTAATATCCCGATTTGAATTATAAATCACCGAAACTGATTATTGAGGGTTTTAGAAACTGGTTGAAAATATTAAATAAATTAGCAATAAATTGTAATAAATTAGTGTTCAATTTAAAGTATACTTTATTTTCGACTATGATAGCAAAAAGGATAATAAGAGCTTTTTAGTTTAGAGTCTATTTTAGCAAGAGTTGACTTTAGTCTATGAATATGAATATGGGCCAATAAATTTAAGATAAACTTCAAGAACAATAATATATACATATATTAATGCTATCTTTCTAAAAAATAGGATTTTCTAGGTTCTAATTTTTATAGCAACTTTTACACAAAAAAAAACACTTTTGGTGATTCTTAAAATTTATTTAATACGAGTATATAAATTAGAATGAGTATAAGTAGAATGAGTTAAACCAAATAAAAATTGTACCATAAATGTGTAAAAAATATATTTTTCTCTCATAATTTAGCTTACGATATGTGGATTATTAAGAAGCATTCATTAAAAATTCCTTTTAAATAAAAACAAATTAAAATCCTTGTATATTGATTTCTCATATAAATTATAAAGAAGTAGAAGTCTCAAAGCCAAAGCAAAATGTGCATAAGTTTGCTAAAGCTGTACAAATAATTACTGTGCAAAGAAGCTTAGTTTAAGTCATAAAATGTATTTTATAGTTGTCACTAAGAAAGTGAAATGAAATGCCCTAATTTGTCTGATGACAATGCCAGAAGTTTCTATGACTCTTCATGACCACACAACAAAAAACAACTAACACATAACGAAAAATAAACAAAATAAATACAACCACACACATACCTACACCGACTGACAGCTACCCAGTTACCATTTTTTTGAATTATTGATCATATTCGAGTCTTTTTTGACTCCTCGACACGATTAAAATAATCGTTTATGCGCTCGTTTTAGAGTCGAAAATGAATGTTTTGTTGGTAGAAAATTGTACCCTAGCAGCGACTCTTCTGAACGAGTCCCTTATGACTCGCGTTTTCGACTCATTTTCGATACTGTTTTCAATCGTACTTATAATCAAATACGATACTTTTTCGAGTCAATTTTTGATCATATTACTAGCCGTATGCGAGTCTTCTTCGAAACATATTATACGAATATTTCTTATTATATTTTCCCAAAATTAAAAATTGCAAACTAAGTTTTGCTTATTGTTTATTACACGCTGTCTTGACGAACCATTGATTTGTTCAAACATTGAACAATTTCATGTGCGCTCATTAAAATGGCTTGTGTAGACGATCGTTGTCGATGTCATGTCGTTTTCAAACAACGAGAAATCGAAGCATTAACCTCGCCAAGTTTCCTCCACGCAGGCAAACATGAACAAATGTTTGAAACCTATTCTGCTGACGTTTTGTTCATGTGCGAACCAATCAATTGCTCGTCAAGACGTAGTGTTACATTCGGTTGCATGTTATTCGTAATTTTCTTAAAATTCAAATTTAAAAAAATGAATTTTAAAAAAATTTATTTTACATTTGTGTCTCTATTTTCTTTACGAAGTGACATAAAAATAAAATATGTATTTGAATCATTTTTTCATCGTTAGGCTGCGTTTTATATGTCTCTAAAAAAATTCTAAAAACAGTCGAATTTCAAGCATTTGCTTTTTATACTTTTTGTTTTTAAACAAGTCGCTTTCTTTGCGTTTGTCGGAATGATATTCGAGTCTCTTTTTAAACGCACAACTGATTAATCAGTTTTAAGTCATCTTGGGTAGTCTTAAAAGACTCACTTTGGTGATTTTAGTAAAAACAATCTTCCAAATGCTAACTGGGTAAATAATAATGACTACTACACATGTATAATAAATGCGATTATGGAAATATCCAAACGTAGATGGAATTAATAGAAACTGCAAGAACTCCTTAAATTTTGTATATAAAAGCTATCGAAATACTAATAAATGAATTCTTACTTTAAATGTTGCAACGTGTTCTAGAGTTACGATGCGATGTGAATATTTGATACAGTAGTTTTATGCAATATTCTACTCGTAGTGGGTAAAGTTACCACCGTGAATTACTACATTATGCAATAAACGCGAACAAGCGAATAATCGTTAAAAATACATTGTGTTGTTTAATCAAATTTATTTAATTATGTTTAAATATTGTGCCATAAAAGAATTAAGAATTAAGCGTTACTAAACGCTTAATGCAACAAATTGTAAATAAATCATATGGGGCAAACTATAATATATTTGACACAACTTTTAATTTTCGTATATATACATACATATACACGTTTTTTAATTTAATAAAAATACTGAAGCATTTCCATTGGTTTTAATACTAAAATTTTGAATTGTTTAATGTACTTTTTCCCATGAGTTAACAGTGCAAAGGTAATCTTCACTAAATCTAATGTTTTTATCTAGCAGCTCCTTTTATCATTTATTACTTATTGATTTCAAAACCAATTTCCAATTTACCCGATGTATGTATGTTTTTATACACTTCAGCACAAAAAGTGGATAAGGGATATAACGAAGTTTGCCACAGGAATAATCTCTGAATTGCGGTAGTCATTTACGATTAAAAAAGGTAAAAAAACTAGCATAAAATAAATAATTATGTTGAATGAATTATGAAAGAAATCTTGAGAATGTATATCTTAAAAAATTTTTCAACTGAAGTTTCAAATTCTTTTTTTTTTTCTAGAAATAATGTGAACTGTAGTAGCTTTACTTTTAGTGTAGTTGCGAGTTCACATTGTGTCATTTTGTGTCATTTGTGATTTATACACATAATACGTAGTCATATTATGTCATATTTCTAGGAACATCTACCTATTTTGTATTACTGCTTTTATAAACCCATCTTAGTGTAGAATGTAGGCAACAACCGTATGATGAATGACTTATATTAATGGGAAAAACATTTTTAACATAATCTCGTGTTTTACATACTGAGTTAACGACCTTGATAAAAAAAAAAATAATATGGTCGCACTTCTTACTGTAAAGCTATCATTGATTTTTGACTTTTGGTAAAGAAAAGGTAATTGTTGGAACCTTAGTGTGGAACACTTTTTTAACACTTTTTATGTCTGTTGACAAGCTACGTTTTAGAACTAGTATTATGCCCTTAAGTAAAAATATTGGTATTTTAGGTGTTAATTAGTGGGTATTTACTTGACGAGAGCAACATACCATATTTATAAAAATTTTTCTTCAAATAATAAAAAATTAAAAATACATGTATTTTATTTTTCCGATAACATCTTAAATATACAAAATCAAGCAAATCGCAGTTCATGAGTAAAAGGGGGTGTTAAGATAACTAAAAAATTTTAATGACTCCTTGTAAAAATGAAATGAAATTGTACTTTTTTAATACAAATTTATGAGCAGCAAGATAAATAAAACATGTAATTAAAAATGGCAATAAAACAATACAATTTATCACAACTGAAATATAACTTTGAACTAAAAAAGAAAAACTAAAAAAACGTATTTTCTTCAGCCATTTAAAGGTCCATTTTATATATTTATTACCTATTTTCGTTAGGAAACCTATCTTCCCTAGTTCCCCTTCAAAGAATCTTAGAAACATTGTCGTTTGGTGTTGCTCGTCATCATTACAATTTTTTCATTCTAAAATTGTTGTTGCAAAGAAATTCTTTAGGTAATTTTACGCTTTTTTATAACAGAATTTTATCGGTAATTTATTATTTTTTAAATTAATTTGTACAAAATAAAAATCTAAGGCTTTTAAATATTATGAACCGAAGTGATTACATAAAAAAATTAGATGACCGTACCAGAGTAAGGAAACTTGGACTTTATTAGGAATACTGTATCATAGGAAAAATATTTTTATTCTCTAAAACTTTAATTTTCCTAAATGTCTAACAATGCCTATTATAGCAAATTACTTACTCTGGAAGTAAAATATATTTATATTCTATCAACTGCCATAAGTAAAATTTGCAACATTTTCCCAAACAAAAGCATCATGTAATAAAACTTACTTAGTGAAGACGTGACACGTCACCAAATAAAAAAAAATATATAGTTTTTCAACAAAACGAAATACAATTTTTTTAATTTTTTCAACAGCGATAACAATACATTTTTTTGCCGTAAATTGAAAAGCCATATAGATTTATTGTTATTTAGAAATGTTTGTAATCAATTTTCCTACTTTTTATTATGGTCCTTAACTTAAAATAGTTTATTTAGGATTTTTCCCCCATTGTGTACTGAAAGAAATTTGACAAATGTTCGAGTACGGTTTGTTGATTTTAAGTCAAGCAATGTTAAAAATTTAAGTATAATATGTTTTCTTTTCATATTATTTCCTAGTAAATGTTCAAATTGAATGGAACGAATGAAAGAACGAATAAAAATACACAATTTATTTAAGAGTGGCAGCAGTGACCATATTAAAATAAGAATCACAATAAAAAATACTTTGGCTGTTGTAAACCTTTACAATATTGGTATTTTACCTTTCTTTTTGTTATTTTCTTTTCATTCAGTTACTCTTTAGGTAAAAGTCAACAGAATGTAAAATGATTGAAATATATTTTTGGAAATTTAATATTATTTAACTTTTAAAGTATTTCTTAAATGTGTCCTAAAATACTACAATTTTTGATGGCTAAGTGCCTCGCATTGTATCCAGTTACTTTAAACTCCATATGTGGATAATTAAAAATAGATTATAATAACTAAACAATATCCATTAGAAACCTTTTAAATATTTATATCTGTTCATATATCGGCTGTATAATTTTGAGGTCTAATCCTACAGTCTTTTCATGCCCTTTAAGGTTAGCTTCAATGTATCGGGTGTTCTTTTAAGCCCGATAGAACTTTATATTATGAAAAATGACACAAAAAATTAAATTGTAATGAATGATTTTTTCATACAAAAGATTAGTATTTAAAAATGATTTCGAACATATGGCCAAAGAGACTGCTCATGATGACCCGCATTCTGGACGTTCAATTTTGGGTCACTTTGGGCCTTATGTCACGAATAACGGAAACAATGTTGTAGTCAATTGTTTCTGGCTTATCGACATAAACCAGTGACTTCGCGTGGCCCCACAGGAAATAATCCAAAGGTGTCAAATCGTACGACCGTGAAGGTCCATTTCTCGAAATAAACTTATTGCCAAATTTTGATTTCAATAACTCGGTGGTTGCGGTTGTCGTGTGGTACGTAGCGCCACCTTGTTGAAACCAAATTTGGTCCGGGTCTATGTCATTCATGTTTTCAAACAAAAAATCATTATTCATGGTGCCGTAACGATTTTCATTGACAGTAACGTGAGATTTGTCGTCATTTTCGAAGAAATAAGTCCGATGATGCCGCCATCAGCGTGTAAACCACACCAAACGGTGCACTTTGCTGAATGCAATGCTAGGGTTAATTGTAGATTGGTCTCACTTCATAAGCGACAATTTTGCTTATTAACAAACTCGTTAAGCCAAAAATGAGCCTCATCGCTGAAAAAAATTTGGTAATAAAACAAAGGGTCAGGTACTAACTGCTCTAGTGCCCAATCGACGAGAGAATGACGCATATAATGGTCTCATGACTTTAATTCCTGCACTAGCTGTATCCTGTATGTATTGTAAGCCAAGATCTTTTCGCAAAATTTTCGACGTAGTAGACGGATAGAGCTCCAATTCCTGCGACCGACGACAAATCGGTAAATTTTGATCTTTTGCCACACTTTCGGTTACAGCAGCGATATTCTCGTCAGTACGCACATTCCTTCGACTTGCTGGTATTATTGCTTTCTCTAGAGAGTATGAGGTGCGAAATATATCCCCAGTTAGATGAATGGCAGGCTCAGACGGATGATTATGTGCGCCATAAAAATCACAAAGTCGTCTATAAGTTGCTCGACTTGAAGACTGATTTAAAAAAAAAATTGGATGATTTGATATTGATGTTCAAACGAAAAAGACTCACATCATAATGATTTGCCAGATTGAACTTGAAATAATAAGAAAAAATTGTTCATCAAAATATAATTTTTATAATTATTTTTTATAATTTCAAGTTCTATCATGCTTAGAAAGACACCTTTTACCAAGAAAAGTAATATAGCGGGCTCTAATAAGAATATTGGAGTTGATGTAATATTAAGAGCAATATTCAAAAATAGGTTTCAGCATATAAAAAGATATTTACACGATGCTGCCATTAATAATGCTGAAAGCACCATCGACCAAGTTTTTAAAATAAGAAAATTTTCACGCCTTCTAATTTAAAAACTCAACAATTAAACCGATTTCATTCAGGGCACGAAATATAAGAAAAAGCTTGGGCAATGATTGCAGAAACTTTCTTAAGAAAGTGTGATCGCTTTCAAGTTTATACTGTTCTACTGTCGAAATCGAGTAGTAATGCAAATTATATTGTAGCTAAGTTAAAAATATAAATTCTACTTAACAATAAGGGCACAAATTCTGCCAATCTTAAAATATTTTCGACAACTCTTTCATTAGTTGCGTTCACGTTCTGCACTGTTTTACTATGTTCTTAAAAAATATTTTTCTTCTGCTGTGAAATAAATGAAATTTTTTGTGGTTTTACTAATTTCATTGAAATTAACAGACTTTATCAACCCATATTTTTTACAAAAAAATGTCTGTTCATTTGAACAAATCGTAAAAAGATTCTAATAAAAATACGTTTGAATTATTAATTAACATTTTACTTAAATTTCCGTTAATGGTACCTATGAAATTTTGTTCAGTCTGCTAAGCACACAAAAAAAAACAGTCCAATCAATCTCTAATTTTCAAAGTGTAATAGAAAGACTGACTAAATATATCTCTGGCCTGAACATAATTAAATAAAAAAAACTCTAACAATATGAAAAGCAAAAACAAATAGTGATTAATTATATACATACAAATATGCCACTCACTTCTGATATTAACAACGATAGCAAAACATGATTATGTACATGCGTATGAGTCTAAAAGTAGGCCACTTCAAACTTGCCAACTAATTGGGTTGTACTGCTGACGCATCATGACGTATGAGTAATATAATTGAATAATTTTCATACTCAAATGTGTGTGTAAATAATGAGCCACAAAGTATAGATTTTTAATGGAAAACTTTAATTAGGAAATACTTGTAACAAAATAAAGCTATAAATAAATATTAAACATATATTTTCATAATATTTCGAAAGTTTAAGTTTAAAGTTAAATATAAATTTTTAAGGTTCCAGTAATTGTAATTAATTGTTGCAAGTGCTTAGGAGAGCTCTTTATAAAACAAATAAGCATAATTTTATATTGTATACAACTCAAGCTTGATTTATTAAATAAATACTATAAGTTCATACTCATTTGTTGCTAAGAAAATTACAAGCCATTTTACAAAATTATTTACGATTAATACACGTAAATGGAATAGGGACATTATTTAAAGTTGTTTTTAATTTTTGCAATGGTACGTAATTGTGTATTGCGTTAATAATCATTCGCATACGCTTTCATACTAAAAATTCATTTTAATTTCACTACATGACAAGTACGAGTAATATGCCGAATCTTGTATACCCTTCACCATATATGTAAACTTAGTTTAGTGAAGTAACTCCAACAAAAAAAAACACAAATATTGACAGTGAATAAAAAAATAAGAAAAAAAAAATAATTACCATATATATGGGTAAGTATTTTTTAAAAAATGAGTATTTCCTAAAAGCGATCTCTTTACAAACTTTATATACTCATATTGATAAATTAAAAAATATGGTGCACGATCGTAGTTTTCTATGAAAAGTTTAGAGGCCCATAACTCGGAAAATGGTGGCGAGCGCCAATTTTTTCACTTGATTTCTTTTTGTGTCTCTATCGCCCCATATGTTTGTTTTTTCTTTTTTTTTTACTTGAGCTACTTCATTGTTGCACATGATGTGGAAATATTAGAGGCAGATATAGTCCGATCTTGCTGATTTTCAACAAGAACTCTTTCGATTCTATTTGTGATCGATTGGTATTTAAAATCCAGGGGCTTGGCAAACTTGATTTCAATACTGACAAGGACGGACAAACGGGCATAGCTTAATCGTGTTTGTAAGAACTCACAATACGAGTTCTGCTATATATATTTCTGGCCTTGCAACACTGAGTGCTGCCAAGTGTAATCTGACATTTCCATTTTTAAGCATAATCGTACTCAAAACATTTGGACGTACGACCATTATTTGTGTTGTTTACAGTGACTTGAAAAAATTAATATAGAAAAAAATGGAATTAACTCGTGAACATTTTCGTGCCATCATTTTTCACAACTTTCCACGCGGATTATCACGACAAGAGGGCATTGATGAACTTAAATCTTTGTATGGCGATGAAGCACCATCCTATAGCACTGTGAAAAATTGGTATAATGAATTTAATCGTGGCCGAAGCTCGCTCAAAGACGAATTCCATGAAGGTCGTCCAAAAACGGCTGTTGTGCCAGAGAACATTGATGCCGAGAGATAGAGACATCCTTGGACATTTCTTCCACCAGCAATCATTCGATACTGCATGAACACCTGGCCGTAAAAAAGGTTTGTGCTCGTTGGATCCCGCACAATTTGAAAGTCGCTCAAAAAAGGCTCGTGTCGATTGGTGCAAAGAAATGTTGCAAAAATACGATTGCGGTGCTTCAAAAGACGTTTATAAGATCGTCACAGGTGACCAATCATGGATCTATGCGCATGAGCCCGAAACGAAACAACAATCGACCGTGTGGGTCTTCAAAGACGAGCAAAATCCAACAAAAGTTGTTCGTGGAAGAACCACTTCGAAGCAAATGGTCGACTGTTTCTTCGGCAAAACTGGTCATGTGGCGACTGTTCCGCTTTAGCAATGTAGGACGGTCACTTCTGAGTGGTACACTACAATTTTTTTGCCTGAAGTCATCGGAGAAATTCAAAAAACCAACAAGAGAAGACGAATCATTGTTCACCATGACAATGCGAGCTCTCACACATCGGCTCAAACCAGAGCGTTTTTGACCGGCCAAAACGTCGTATTAATGGGTCATCCGCCGTACAGCCCTGACTTGGCACCAAATGACTCCTTCTTGTTTCCGCACATCAAGAAAAAAATGCGTGGTCAACGATTTTCGTCGCCAGAAGAAGCTGTTGAAATCATGTTTTAAAGGTGTCTCAATCGGAGTGGAAAAAGTGCTTCGACAGCTGGTTTGAGCGCATGCAAAAGTGTATAAATCATGCTGGAGAATACTTTGAAAAACAATAAAACCATTTTTGATTATAAATATTCGCCTTTTCACTATTAGGCCAGAAATATATACAGCAGCCCTCGTATATGCACTTTATGGGGTCGGAAATAAACATTGTAGAAATTACAAACGGAGTCATGAACTTACATATACCACATTTCCACCTTTTGCGGTGAACAGTATAATAAGATTTTTTTTTTTTTTGGAATATTGTAAAATTTTGAGAAAGTCAAAGTTAGAGTTTTCTTTAAATAAAACATCATTGATCAAAATTTAAAAATTATAATAAACAAACAAACAGATAATTTCTGACTCTCTTTTTTCAAAAAACTACGACTTAAGTGGTGAAAAATTACCTTTAATAAATATCATTTTCATAAACAAATTGGAATCTATTATTTAGCAATTTAAAATAACGCAAACTTAAACGCGTCTCATTTTATCTCGTTTTGTAAATTTTATTTATGATAACATTAATATTTTTAGTCTCAGAAATCGACAATATAAATTATAAAAAATACCTAAAGATAGAATTTAGCAGTAATTTTAAACTCCTTAAAATAGGTCGTATAAATAGATAAACAGGTCAACAACATTATGGGTACTTTTACAACCTCATCCACTCCTTAATAATTTCTACTACCTGAATGCTTAATTACTTTTGTGAAGTCTCTTGTTGTCATGATACTTTTTTAATTGTAGTGGATTCAGAATGTCAACTAATAATAGTTGAAATTTGTTTCCAACACTACGCCTAATGCTGGTTTCAGGAGTGCCTTACGACATAAACTTTCTCGTACAAAGTAGTCTTATTCAGCTCCTTCGGGCTGATTAGTTGATGACTATAAAAAGGGGACCTACGTCTTAAGCCACCTCTAAACCACTAGGGACGCTTTCTCATTCATACCTACTGATTCTCAAGATTCGGTTCAAGTAATGGATAAAAGATGTCCAAACCAAATAATGCAAAGGTAAAGGAAGAAAATTAATAATTTTTATTTTTGACATTTTAAGTCGAACTGGTTTTTTTCTATTTTCTTAAAAAATGAAATAAAAATTAATAAATTTTTCATTCTTGCGACAATCTATTCCAGTATCATGGAAGACCATCAACTGTAATATGAAGAAAAAAAATTATGGAAAAATTTAAATAAAATTGCACTTGTTTCTAAGTCGAGCGTTAGCAGAAAGAAAGCTTTGTGAGCAGGAATGTACTATCCTAATTAATTTTGATTGACTATGACTTATTCCTCGTCTTAAGAAACCAAAATATACTTGAACCTACGCTAAATTAAAAATTATTCATCAACAAGTAACATAAGTTAATTTTTTAAACTTGGCAGAGACAACTACATTAAAACCCTAAAACGAAAAAAGAGTATAATTTACTATTATAAATCAAATGTTGCTTATATATAAAGTATATTTAAGAATTTCTTGATGGCATGAATCCAAGACCTAATGACTAACACTAATACTCTTTTAATTTTACTTGTCTTCAGAATCACAGAAATTGCTAGGCGATAAATACTTAGAATCCTTTACTTACTTGACAATACAAAAAATTAAACTTAAGTTTATAAAATTACTAATTTAAAATTATGTTAAAATATCAATTTTACTCTAATGGCAGTTGGTGTTTTTACAATGCCCCTTACTAACAAATTAAATAATTAAAGAGATTAGAAAAGTCATGACTAAAAACCAGGAAAAACATAACGAAGTAAAATTGTTATAGAACTTGGAACAATACCTGATTTTGTATTTAAAGCAGTAGAACAAATCAAAAACCAACCATAAGAACACACACATTTATTTTTATCACTTCAAGTAACCTGATTATCACCATTTTAAGCCAAAAACCTCAAAAACCAAGGTGTGGTTGTGGTAAGACCGAAAAACAAATAAAAAAATTTGCACATAAACAATATGAAAGAAAGTAATATATTTATCAGATTTAAATTTGCAGTAAATATTACATTTAAATAAGATGTGCAATTTATTTAAATTAATAGTTTGTTTTAGAAAATGTATTATATTTTAAATATTTCATATATTTTAAATGACTTTTAAATATTATACGGTGTCTACTATTAATTCTTAACTGGCTTCAAAAAAAAGGAGGTTATCAACTCGACTGAATGTTGCTTTTTTATGTTTTTGTGCCTCCATAACTCAATAAAGGTGACGTATATGGGCCTTCGAGTCTGGGTGATGTAACATAGGCTTTGATACAGGTATCTTCGGGGTATAGGGTGAACCAGTCCCCAGGTATGCAGGCACTGATTCTGGATAGACATTGGGGTAACTGTCGAAGGATGTACCAGTTTCCTTAAATGATAATAACGTATTAATAATAAGAGCAAAGAAATAAACTGGCATCACGGGAACCAGTAGCCGATACAGAGAGCCGCCTTTCTCTGTAGCCGGTTATCGGTGAGTTCCCTTCGGGATACACGTAGTGGCTGTTGTTTAATAAAAGTCTATTTCTGCGGGTCTGGCGTCGAGTAGACGGAAGTGTGCTGTTGCACTCTCATGGGCACTCTATGGGTAGGCTTCGACACTTTAGCAAGAAGAGTAGCCGTCTGGGAAGGGCTTCGCGCCAGGTACAGACGTTAATCTTATCACTTATCCTGTTGGAAAGAGCATATTTGTGAGCCTCGCTGGAGTCACAGAACATTGTGTTGCGAATCTAGCCAGAGCTATAGAATAAGAAGATCAAGAAAAGAATATAAAAAACTTATATGAGAGTAATTTTGTTGGTTATGAACTGAATAGAACAGCTGGCGTTCCCTTTTCTATACAAAGTAAGTATAGATTATTTGTCTTTAAGCCAATAACAACAATGGACGTGATACCTCGCATGAAAAAACATATCAACTCCTATCAAGAGCGAGAAATTTGATATTGTTCCAACATCCGATTAATGAGCCACAAACAGGAATCTAATATTTATTAACAATTTATTACTCCAGATTTACACATTCGATTATTTCAGCCATTCTTTTGAATTCTGTTTAAAAGTTTCAGCGAATTTCCCTATACCATGAAGTTATTTATGGCATCGGAATTTGTACATTTTGCTATTAATTTCATATTTGTTACTATAGTTGCTTGGGTTATTTCAAATAATACACAAACAACGAACGTACGTAAAAATCTCCCCTCGAATTTGCAGCCATGTCCTTTTATCTATCCCTCTTGCGTCTCTACAACTCTTGCGGACAAACAAAAATTTCATGATTCTTAGTTACAGAAATATTTAATCGAATAAACATATTAGAACCTTTTTTGACAATTTCTTTTACATATTATATTGTAGGGTAGAGGAAGTGTGAGGTATTTTGTTCCAGTTAGTCATCATTAAATTTTTGGCACAAGCTAGCACAAGAGAAACCTTTAAAATATTATAAAGAAAAAAATTCTTGTTAATCTTATCACCATTTTGTTCATTCATTAGTTTTGCTAAGGGTCCAATTCATTGATATTATATTATTACCAATAACTTGCAACATTTATTTAATAATCAGCCATAACCAAAATATTGCATTTCATTCTACTTTTTTTCAATGTTCAATTTCTTTCACTATGTCGACATGGTATGCTGCTTCTACTCCTTTTCCAGTGCAGCATCTATAATAATAGAATAGTGTGTATGAAAATAAGTTGTAACATGAAAAATATCAGGTCGTATTGTTATGAGTGTATAGACGTATAAAAATGAAAAATGCGTATTTGCCAAATACAAGATGAATTTGCCATCTAAAGGGATGTACAATAAACATGACTATGATGCTTCTACTGATGATAATGATGTGATTGTAATAAAATAGATTTCCCTCAAGAGAATATTTTTGTGTAGAGTAAAGATGATTTATTTAAAAGAAGTTATTTTTGTTGTATAAAATATAAATAATGATAAATAATATTCATCATCATCCTTTTTTTAAGGTTGAATTTTAAGAAAATAATATAAAATTTTTTTGCAGAAGCTTTAAGTTTTTGTATTTTTATTATAATAAATTTTTCTAAGTCTTGTGGATATTCCAAACTCCGAGCAATTTGTTTAAGTAATAGTCCCAAATGAATATTTTCTTGTAGCCTTTTTTAATGGGGTAATAGACATGGGGTGATAGAATGTAAATAAATCTGTGCTCTTAATGGTAAAATCTAAAACAATGGATGGAAAAAATATTTAAATAAGTACCCAGCAACACAAAAAATTTGCAAGGGTTATATTTGTAAAATACAGGGATAGTCAAAATATCGATTTCCTTGAAGTCGATTTATTTTAGACATAATTCGGCATCTTATGAACCACTGAAGAATCCTTAATGGCACAAAATATTTTTACACAGATTTCTAATTTTTCAATGTAAGATAATAAACAAAATCATGAGGAAGCTAGGATTAGGAAGCTCTCATAGTTTAAATGTAGTCTCCATGTACACGTATGTTGTACCAGAAGAAGGCTTATAGCTTCTAGATTATTTATGTATATTATAATGGTTTTTTTTGTGCTTCGCTATGTTTCGCATTAAATTCACGGTCTTTTATTGGTTGTGTAAGATAATGACAGATTTTCAAAGTAAATCTGAGAAATTTTTCAAGCGTCAATCTATTATTGATGTCTTGAGAGGGTTTACTGCTGGTCAAAAATAAACGCATTATGATAGTTAACACTTTTGTAAATTCTATTGGGATTAAAAAAGGCCAATTTTCAAGTCAAAATATGTTACTAAATTTGTTTCTTTTTAGTATTTTATTTATCTGAAAATAATTAATTTATTCATAGTAATAACTTATTTATGATTGTAATAGTAAATTTGATTTAAAATTATAACAATTAATTCATTTAAATAACTTCTCCTTTGCAATAAGATGTTGATGAGTGCCATGGTCCTTCTTCGTCTTATTCTTCAAAGATCTCTCGCATATCTGAATCCTCTTAAGCGTTAAGTACAAGTGGAAGCATGAAACAGTGAAGTTGGTTTTATTCTTGTAAGAAGTGTGATAGACGCAAAAACGCGCAATGTTTTTATCTACTGCATAAATATAGAGATCGTAAATTTTTGTAGTGATATATAACATTTTGAGTATTGCGATGGAGATCACTCTCCCTCTCAATTTTTCTAAAAATTAATATTAGTAGCTGCTTATGTAGCCTTTCACAAAAAAAAAAATCAATACAAAACCTTTATTGGCTTAGCCACAAAAAATGTATTGCAAACCTCCCAAAATCGGTCAATAAAACGTAGCGATTTATTAAACTTTTCTGACTTAAACAGTGTCCCAAAACGACAAATGTCAAGCAAAAGCCTTGAAAATTCTCTATACGATGCAGAATTTTTACATTTCTCGAAATTTATTTTTGGTCTAATGTTCGGCTAGATTGGCACAATGTCCCTATATGCGTCGTCACTGGCAGTTTTTTCATACGTTTGGCGAGCGTTTTCAATGTGAGGATATCACTTTTAAGCCACGTTTCTATTAGTAGTATTATATAATCATTTAAATAAATCCACCACCTTAAGAACCACCATAACTTTTTTCAAACTTAAGTTTGAACAAGCGAGGGTCGTTGAAAAAACAATGGCCCATATTCACAGTTAAAATAAAGTATACTTTAAGGGAAGTAAAGTCGGTTTTATTTTAGAGTCGACTCTAAGTCATTCATATGCCCTATTCACAAGCCCCCTAGTACGTGCTAAGTGCTAACAAAATACAACGGTGCTAGCTGTGTTGTTGGTAATTTTCGTGCAAACATGCGATACAACACTTAGTACTTTTTTTCATATGTTTTTCAAACGTTGTATTTGTTTAAATGTTTTATGTTTAAATGAATTATTATTTTTGTGTTCATGTGTGAATTATATTAAATTAAATTGAATTTAAAGATATTTTTATTAGTTTTATTTATTTAATTTATTGATTTGACTGATTTATTAGAAAGTTGAAGTTGAAAGTTGAAAGTTGCCAATATAAAGACTGTTCTTTAAGATTTAATATTGCTTTAATGACTCGATTTCTAATATTTTGTATGGTACCGCCAAAAAGAGATGCTACCTTACGAACACAAGCACCATTTCCTGAAGATCCCAAGCAGTAAAGTACAATTTTAAGCTGCAAGTCAATGCGTAGTTGGAGCCTTTTGTCAATTGTGTGAAAAACATCGTCATTTTTAATAAGGTTGAATATATAGGCAAATTCCTCTAGCCGTAGTCGTATCATATGAAGAAATCTGTTTTCATCAAACTATCTTAAAACCCGATTATGCCATAATGATGATTTTGGTAGCCCTAAATGTATAATTCTGCGACTGGAGAGCAAGTACATTAGGTTCATCCTAAATATGTCTTGAATTTCATCCTCACACAAAAAATTTATTAATTTACTTTTTTCTGTTTTCTCCCCCATTTGGCTTATAAATAACAAAAGATGAATAGCGCTTTTCTTCTTCTTATTTACTTTTTGACGTATGAAGTACAATGTACAATGGCACACTGATACAATGGTTGTTCACAAAGAAGTAAACAAAAGGTAGTATGCAATACTACCTACACCTTAGCAGAGCTTGTGAATACGACAATAGAGAATTTAAAATATAGTCTTGGCGAGAAAGTCAACTCTAAATTTAAAACTACCTACAGCTGTTTTTGACTCATTTTTCCAAAATTGATATTATCTGATTTTTATACCAAAGTGAACAAAATAAAAGCAAAGTTTCTTTTTTCTAATGTGTGTTTAGAAATTGTATGAAAACATTCTTCAAATTACAGTCGACACCCAGTGGAAGGTGACTTAACTTAAAGCATACTTTATTTTTGACTATGAAAGCAAAAAATATAATAAGAGCCTTTTATTTTAGAGTATACTTTAGCAAAAGTCGACTTTAGTCTATAATATGAATGTGGGCCAATGTCTTATATTTTTAGATTACAGATATAAGGTAAACTGAATACAGCCATCTTCGGGAGTGTTGCTAAAAAATATAATTTGTAAAATAATTGTCAATTAATAAAATATTATCCGGAAATATATCAACACACTTAGATATTCTACAAATTTTATGAGAACAATATATAGTACTAAATATCATATCAAATAAACATAACCACTTTTTTATTAGCGTTCAGTTAATATTTCCTGATAAGTAACATTACGAATGACGATTTATAATATAAATGTAGAATCTTATATTTCTTAACAGATAATTGAGAAGGACAAAAATTGTTTTTCTAAATTTAGTGGGTAAAAATTTGACTAATCTGACTGTATCTTAAGTAATCACAGATATCCTTTTTATCAAGAGCTTTAACAATAATCCATGCAAACATCCTGCAAGAATCTACATTTATGATTATCAATTCAATTAAGGAAACAACAATGAATTATGATTTTTAATGATAATTATGATAAACTCCCAAAATTAGATTTTTTTATTAGAGACTGATTTAAAATTTTTTCATTAAGTTATTTTTCAAATAGAAAATGTGTTAAGTGAGAGATCCCTGGGTAATCAATCTGCCCTAGTTGTAAGGTTTGAACAATTGCTTCACTGCTATCGTTCATTGCATTTACAAAACAATATCACAGTACAATATTTTTAGCATTGAACTTATGAAAAACATGTTTTTTTTTTTAACAAAATATTATTTAAAGCAAAATGTAATTTTTCGCATATATCATTGTAAATTTTGCATTTTAATTAAATTTAAATTTACAGCACGTAATGCAAAATACATACTACTACACAGCTTTTACAATAGATTTATGATTTATGTATGCATTTATTAAAAATGTTTTAAATTGTTAGAGAATTTAATCTTTAACTTTATTTATACGAACTCATGCAGAAATAAATATATTTAAATAAAAAAAATAAAAAAACCCAAAAAAAAAAAATTTTAATAAAATGGTCAATGAGAAGAAAAGTTTATTTATTTAAAATTCATTTCGTATTTGTTCTCCTGCTGGAAATGCTTTTCCCTAAATCTATACGTATAATTAAGGTGTAACGTGGTAATTTCTGTACATAAAATATTTTATGAAAATGTTAGTGTAGAAAGTAGTCGATATGGAATACAAAACACTTATTTTTGAAAATATTTCGATCCGTCCGTCTGTCTGTGCTCGCATCACTTAAAAACTGCTGGATGGATTTGAATAAAATTTTTCGAGGAGGTCCCCCAGGACTGCTTCAAATATAGAAAACTTTTTTTCATAAAAATATGTCATTTCGTAGATAATATAGAGACTCGATTGTGAAAGCACGCAAATTTAAAAAAACAAAACTTAATATTAATATTTTTGTTTCCTGTTTGCTGAAGATGCCACCCAACGTTGCGATGAAATATAGGAAAAATATTAAACAATATTTTTATTTTAAAAATTAACTTAGTGCTGAGAAAATTGAAAAGAAAATTAACTATAAATGTCGAATAAACATTAATATTCAATTGGATTTTTATTTGTTGTAGGTTTTGAAGTCAACGCACTATGTTAAATGAGCTTATAACTTCTATTTTACCGAAAGAGAATACACAAAAGCTCATCAATGAATTAAAATCGTATTTAAGCAAGATTGTTACGTACAAATTTCATAGAGCAACAATATTTTATAGTATATGGGCCATACATTTTTGTTCAAATAGACGTCATGATTTATCTCAATTTCTAAACCTATATTCTTCATTACATAATCGAAATTCATATTTAAAAAACAATAATAATTCTTATACACAGGTATGTCATGCATTCCCTTCGGAATGGGTTTAACCCGTAATAACGATTCCGATCGATTATGTTTTACCTTCAGAGACTGATCAACTCTGGGAACAAAATTCCACTTTAAAATTTAAAAAGTAAGCGTGTTATATTCGGCTTTGCCGAATTTTAAATGTCCCTCACTATCTATGTTAATCAAGTTTAGTAAAGTAACTCCAATCAAAAAGGCAAATATTGCGGTGACAGAAAATATTTCCATAAAAATGACACCGGCTCTTAATGGGTTAGGAATTTTTTTTAGAATTTGAGTATTTCCTTAAAGATCTCTTCAAAAGCTTTAAAATGATGGGTATAATTAATATTTAAAAAAATTTGAAAATTTCAGAGCCCCGTAAATCGGGCAATATAGACGAGCTAAAATTTTGTCTCTTGATGTTTTTTTCTTACTTTTTAATTATCTTTCCCCTCATATATTTATTTTTTTGATTGGAGTTACTTTATTGTTCCAAATGACATAAAAAATTTAAAGGTAGGCGTGGTGTTTTGCCTGCTGCTTCGAAGGACATGGACAGATCATTCTGATTTCCAATAGCACCTCTTTCGACACTATATCTGATCGATTAAGATACTTATTTTTTTTTTAATTGGACAGACGGACATCACTCAGTCGACTTCCCTATACACAAGAAGAATATATACTTAATGGATCGAAAATGGATACTGCCGAAATTACACCCGGAATGACAAGCTTAGCTATACCCTTCTTCCTCTTTTGGTGGTGTAGGGTATTAAAATGCTGTCATGCTCAAGAAAATTTTCATTGTTCGTTTTCTAAAGAACCAATTTGCAGAATTGAAACCAATTTTGATCGGAATTCAGTTCTGTGACATGCCTGACAAATGGCGTATTTATCAATTTTTAAAAAAATTTTCTTTTTTACTTTTTATCAAAAAAAAAACTTTTTCTAGACTACGGCCATAAATATAATTTTGCGGACTTAAACGATGTGTTGCGTTAATTCGTTGCTGCCTTATAAATTTTACCTGATGGAAGCTTGAAAAAAAACTTGCGTTGGAGAAATAACTTGTAGACCAACAATTACAATTCGTGACCATAAAACCAATTGCCGCGATAACAAAATCATCAATAATAACACAACCTTAATTTAGAAAAAAAATTGGCAGAAAAAATTTTATTATTACTTAAACCACACTTTAATTATTTATATTTGTGTTCGATCTTTAAGTTCCTTTGCTTTATTAATTTTAAATTTATTTCATGGCTTAAAATGTATTTCAAAACTCTTAAAATAAAAAACAATTTTATAATATTTAGCAAATATGATAAAATTGCGTGCCACAACAAAATAAGTTGTAAGTTTTCTCCATGAAGACATGCTTAATGATATTTAACATCATACTTTACTTCAAAATATTATATATTTCATTTTCATATTCTCCAGAGGCAGCGTTAATGCTCTTAGTTGCTTATTATTCTCTATTAAACATTTCACCGCAGCAGAAAATTTTCAATATTAATAATAAACAATCTAAATTATACAAATACTTTGCAATAGTGGTAGTGATAGAGCAAGTTTACAACAATAGAAAAAGTATTCCTGTTAATTCCGTGTAAATACATTTTCGTAAATAATTGCACACTTAATGAAGTAAAAGAGAAATGTACAAATACATACAGGTCAGTTAAGTAAGAAATCTTCTTAAATAAGCATATTGTTATTAAACATTACTGAAAGGCTATAAATACTGTTACAGAAGATGCTTTTATACACAAGGGATACATGGTTAAATATGCGTACCATTTTTACTAAAAGCGTAATAGAATTTTATTTCTTACGCAATTTTTGAACTTATCGATGGAGCTTAAATATTCATTTAAGGTAATATTTTTTTAATAAAAGAAGAAACTACTCCTGCAAGATAACTACTACACGTTTTTTTTATCACAAATTAGGATATTTTATTTTAGCATTTGTTTTTGTTACACTGCCGGCTTTTATTTGCAAACGTTTTGAAAAGAAGGGGCGTGACAGAAAACAAAATAATAATTAGGGGTGAAAGATACAGACATTCAAAAATTCTTGTTTAAAAAATGGTTTTTAAGCAGACCTTTAATATTGGAATATTAAATTGAGCTCCATAAAAAACTGATATTTTCATAAAATTTACTTCCCGAACACTAATATTTTTTCGGCTTAAAAATTTTCAAAACATACTCAGCCTTTCTGCACTAAAACTAAAAATAATTGGTTTGCGGTCAAAATTACTCCAGAGTGCGTACATTAACTCTTAGTTGTTAAATTAATCTAATTTTTTTTTTTTAATTTACAAGTGAAAAATGTAACTTGAAACATAAAACCAGAAAAACACCTATTTTTTCTAAACTAAAAATACAACTTGAAAAGTAACAATTATTTTCCAAACAGAAAATAAAAGTTGTAAAATAATCATTTAAAAGCAATTTTTTAAATAAAACTTATAACCATTACAATCTCTTAATACAAGTAACAATAGCTTAGAAATAGTTAAAGGGTATAGAAAATATATCTATAGTATAGTGTTGAATTGAAAGAAAGTCTCTACCGGCATAAGGTTGATACATATTGAGGTATCCGTAATTTTGTTCCTTAAATGCATTAAAGAAAAATGAAAAAAGTTTTAAAACCAACAAGATTAGCATGCATATGGTCAGTTCGTACTCACGATCTATTAATCATCAAATATGCGCTTAAACCAACCACGCTACTGTTATTAAATCAAAATTCAAACTCTAATTAACAGCCATCGTGATCGCGATATTACATAATAATAATATTCGCCCTTATCAACGCAGCCTTGCGACATTATCACTTCTGTATGTCGGGAATTGAACTTATGATTCTGCACTTACACCAAAAACATCGCCTTTACACTATTCAGCCAATGCAAATTACACAACAATTGTTTTTCTCCCTATCAAATGCTCCAGTCTATTTTTCCCCACATAAAACTACATAAAACTAATTTTCTCTTTTCTCAGAGCTGAGCTGCTACCTACCTGTGTTAGCAAAATTTTCTTTCATTCTATTTACTCGTATTTAAAAATAACTTAGACGTTGTATATGGAACAGCACAATCAGTGTTTAAATTGCTTGCTTAAAATAGCAGCAGCACTAAAATCTTAGCTTTGTTTACGTGTTTTTCAGCAAATAAATAAAACTATCTCAGCATTTGCAAAACATTTCATTATAAACAAAGCAGCAGCAAAAAGCAAATGCAAAAAAAGAGAAACAAATGCTTAAGCTGACTATGTATTTTTTTCTGCAGCAAAGCAATCATCAAAGCATTTATTTTGAAAACGTTTGCTGTCGCTTAAGCAATAAGTTGATGTTTGCTTCTTCTTTTGCTGTTGCTTTTTAAGAAAAAAAGAAAAAACACCATTTAATGTTGTAATAAAAACAACCTTTGTATTTGTATGTATTTTCTTACGTATTGTAAGTAATAAATACATAAATACGTTTCCAATGTTAAAAGGGATGAAAGGCAGCGAGTTACAGCAAGAAACAGCAATCGTCTTCAGCCACAACTTCATATAAAGAGTCAAGCAAAAGCAAAAATAAAAATAAGGAAAAACTGATTGCTCAAGCAACAGCAAACGTTTTCAAATTAATTGCTTTACCAATTGATTTGCTGCAGAAAGAAATACATACTTAGCTGAATCAAATATGTTACTTTTTTTTGGCATTTGCTGTACATTTTCCCACAGCAATAATATAAACAGCATTTTCAATCACTGAGCACAATGCTTTAAGAAAGAATAAAAGACCAAGCTTTCTTAGGGCTATTTAAATTACTTTTATATGTAAATACAATGAATAAGAGTTTATAACGATGACTCAACTAAGTATCTCTTCATAACTTTAGTTTATGTAACTTGAAATACGCTTATCGAAATTCGATTCCAGAATAACGCCAACACTTATTATTATTATGTGGTAAACTAATGCAGAGTTATTTTTAATATTGGCAATAATGTATGTAAATGTAAAGCAAAGCCCTCCAAGTAATAGCAATACTCCTAATTATACATCCAAGAATATAATTGTACAAATGAAGTGCTTATTTGTTCAAGTGTCTTCGAAACGCTGGCTGCTATAACCATTAATTGCATTTAATTCAATAAATAATAGTAATACTGCAGTGGTTTTGTGTAGATTGTTATCAACTATTAATAGAGAATGAAGCAATGTGTATTTGGGAGCGGTCTGTAATTCTAAAGTTTCATCATAAATCGTGGCTGCTGTTCTTTACCTTAAGATTTTCTTGCAAATTAAATAACAGCTAAATGATACTTAACACAGTTATTGCCTAATTAAACTCCAAGTTTTTATTTTGCTTATCCTACTATAAGTATAATAGTGAAAATATATATATTTGCTATTCAATCTACCATAAATGGCGAATTTTACAGATATGTATGTTAAAAATTAAAAACTGATTATGGAATTCTGTGGTATTTAGAAAATCGCAAAAAAAAATTATATAACTACTATTTTGTTTTTTATTAAGAATATTAAGTCGGCAAAACCTGTTTTAAAAACTTTTACACATTTTATTTTAGAATAAACCATGATATAAAAATAGAAGGTAGTTCCACTTTATCTTTTCGTCGCCATATTAACGTTTTGACGTTTGCTTGAATTATGAAAATTTGTGCTACCATATAAATCTGTAAGATCCCGGTTTTCTGTTTTGTATTTTTTTTTACATATATGAAAGAAAGAAATACATAATATAAAAATCATAAATAAATCAATATGAAAATTTATTAAAAAAAAATGAAAAATGAAAGAAAAAATAAAAATAGCTACTGAATGTTTGCTGTGTTTTTTGTATAAAACATTTTTGAGTTGTTGTCTTTTGATTGTCTTATTGATTCAATGGAGTTCTCATTTAATCAATTTGGCTTTTGATATAAAATTTTCTAATTTTCTATACAAAATTTGGGTAAAATCCACTGATGAGCTATTTGAGCAGTAGTGACATTGCCATATGGATATGCTTTCCCCGCAGTAATACACTCCATTTTTTAGTTTAGTTTAAAATAAAAAATATTTCATGATATGCTCATATATTTGAAGGAATCAAGCACGAATAAAGTAAATTAAATCATAAATAAATTTTATTAAAAAATAAACAAAAAAAAAACAAAATTTAATTCACATAAAGATAAGTTGCCTTTTTCCTGACTGCATCAGTAAGACGTTTCTGCAAGAATTTTGTAAGATTTTTCAAACTTCGAACAATTCGATTTGCCAAATGCATCTTTAGTGTGTTCGTTGCATTTTGGAAAAGATGAAATTTTTTTGACAAGAAAAATGCACTATTGAAAACAAGTGCTATTCCAGACTACGAAAGGTAAAATATGGAATAGAATTTTTAATTTCAATTTTGATTTAAAGAAGTACAGGTTTCGGTCTTGTTTGTTAGATAAAATAATACTTTTTTTTAAGTAACGTCTTAATTAAATAGGCAATGAAAAAAAAGTTATAGATTTGTAAGATAACTTAATCGAGTTTTCAAATATAGACGAAACATTAACTCACGAATTATATGAAATAATCGGTAAAATACCGGTTGTTGATAAAGAACAAATGAAGATAAATTATTTTATTTTGTTTTTCAGAAAATTTTACATTTCATCACTAACTAAAGCAACAACGAGAAAACGAAAAACATTGGGAGAATATAAATCTTTTAAATAAAAGAGGATAAGATGGACTTGAAAACTTTTTCGGATATATTATTTCAAAATGCGGTTAAGGCATTGGGTTTTTTTTCAAACCTTTGAGAACGTTTTATCTGAGGGTGGCCTTTATAAGCCAAGCAAGAAATTTATGGAAAAAATAGAAAAATTATATTTATATTTAACTTTTCTTATAATTAATGGCACTGACTTATTTACTGGCCGCCAGATGAAAAATTTGCAGTGTAACTGAAATTCAATGTTAGATAGTAATATTAAGAATTTTTGGAAAGTAAATTTTTTTTTGGTATTCGCTTTTTAAACAGAAAAATGTAAGATTGGCCGACTTCCTAAACGCCTGTTGCAATGCATAATTTTAAAAAATGCGTATGCAATGCTAAACATGTTTTGAACGCAAACTTGCGTTGCAGAGACATTTTTTGCATTTTATCGGCATTTAGGAACGTCGCTATGCATACGTAAAGCAAATGTCAAAAATAAAAAATTTAATAATTTTTTTGGAAAAATAGAGGTTACACAAAATTATTTATCCATTTTGTTGGCAAGTGCTAAGAAATTAACTCAGGTCAAATCTTCCAAAAAATATTGATTTGCTATAGAAACCTATTAAAAAGAAAAAAAGAGGAGACAACTTTATTAAGGACAATAAAAATCCCGGAAACAAGTGATCAAAAATAAATATTTTTTGTTATTCACATTTCATTTTAAAAATAACATTTTTAAAATGTTTGCATACAAAATAAAAATGATGCGTGATTTTGACTTCTGATACTCATTAAAGTGAGTTGCCAAACGATTAGGAACATTGTACGTTGTCAAAAAGTTTAGATATGCGTTTACGAAGTGTATGCATTGTAAATATGCATTGCAACTTGCGTTTAGGAAGTCGGCCATTATGTGAAAAGATGAAAAAACTGTTTGTTAATAAAACTTATTCTATTGTCGTTTTTAATTAATATAAAAAACTAATGCTAAGGACTTAAAAAACTTTTATAAACCATATAGATATCATAATAAAACGCCTTGAAACACAGTTTGCTCAATGAACTTATATTTATTAATTAATTACGTGAAAAGAAATATCAATCTTCGCTTTTTATTTTTTGGAATTAAGTTGCTTTATTCGGTAAAACGTAAGAGTTTATATTTGTAATAAATTATGATAATAAGCGAATTTTAAAAATTGTGTTTAAGAGTCAAAGGATTTATTTATGTGTAATTTGATATTTATAGTAAATACATTTGAATTTTGTTTAAATTTTTTATACAAATTACACATATTTTGTTAAATTGTTTCAAAATGTTTTTAACATATTTATATCTGTGGCAACGCAAATTATAAAAAATAAATATTGCGTTCGTTGCTAGTGAAAGGTTGGCCAAACGAAAAAGCAAATATATGTGACGAATAAGTTTGTGATTCCGTTTGTAATGTTTCGACCCCATAAAGTATATATATTCTGAGTTCTTGAGCGATGTCCGTCTACCCACTTGTCGATGTTAAAATACGCCAATCGTCGCACCTCGAAAGAGATGCTATTGGAAATAAGCAAAATCAGTCCACGCCCTTAGACGCAGATATCAAAACACCACGCCTACCACAAATTTTTCAGATCAAAAAACAAATGCATGGGACGATGAAAAAATAAAGACACATCAAGTTAAAAAATTGACGCTCGCTTGTATTTTCCGAGTTACGGGCCTCTGAAATTTTAAAAATTTTTTTAAATATCAATATGGGTATCATTTTAAAGCTTTTGAAGAGATCTTTAAGAAACGACTAAAATTTCTTAAAAATGCTTAACCCATTAAGAGCCGATGCAGTAATAAATTTTTTAAGTCTCGGTCACCTCAATATATGCTTTTTTGATTTGAGTTACTTCACTAAACTAGATTTACACAGATGGTGAAGGGTATATAAGATTTGGCATAGCCGAATATAGCACTCTTACTTGTTTTTTCCTTATTTTCGTGCAATACAACAAGTCATTTGAAAATGATTTTCTAAAGCAGAATCATTAGAAACAGAATGACTTTTGCTATTTATTTTTTTAGTTAATTTCTATTGTTGCTGCTCCAGGAACATGTTTAAAATTATATTTTCATTTTTGATAAGAAATAGTAATTACAAGCGATACAGACAAGCATCGGAAAGCAATCAGTAGACAGACACCAATACTTAAAATTCGACAACATATTTAATTTTTCTAAGCTCTAAGTTCTCGTATGCCATGAATAATGTCGTCCTCCAAGAAGTCAATTGACAATTCGGTTTCTTAAAGTCAACTTGGTAGCGCCGTATAACAGGTTGTGCACTGTCTATATCATAGACCACAGTCAACTCCGGCTTTATTTTTTAATGTTGCCATTGCACTACATAGTGCATTTTACTAGATGTGGGATCAATGGTTGATTTTTTATCTCCATAAGCAGCCTTTTTTTTTTTTTTTTTTTTTTTTTTTGTTAGTAAATACTTGAATTTTTGTCTAAAAAATGCGGAAGCTAATGATCCGGTACTGTTGTTCGAACGTCAATCTATTCAGGATGATTTGCTAGAAAATATACATCATAAATGTCAAAAAATAAGTTCAGTATGACAGTTTGCTTGAGAGTTAAAACTTTCGTATGCTCCATCGGGTGTAAAAAGTATCCATTACTTTTTTTATGGTCTCGTATAATAAACACGTATAATTTACTCTTTGTTTTATATGAATTTCAATTATTTTCTGATGCAAAGAATTTAAAATTAAATAATTTAATTTTGTTTTTTTGTATAGTTAAATTTTGAGAATCAGTTTTATTCCTCGAAGTCAAACCAATAAAAGGTTTCATGTCAATTATTGCTGTTTTGTACATAAACTGCCACAATAGAAAAAATAATACCTTACTTGAACTTTCTTTTCATTTTCGTTTTACATTAAAGCAATTAAAATTAAGTTTTAAACTTTCAAACTTTCTTTTACGTTTAACTTTTGATATTTCCTTTTTTCATTTCATTTTTTTAACTTTTAATTAATTACCATGCTATTGATAAATTTTTTTCACATGAACTCGGTTTTCCTTTATTATTTAGCAAATTCCAGAATTATTTTTTAGAAGCATAAAACCACAAGAATCTAATTAAAACCAAGATTATTTTGTGGTACTGCATGATTTTTATGAAAAGAAATATATATAAATAATGTTTAATTATTTTAATTTCATTTTAATATTCTTTTTATCAAAAAAAGTTTATAAAAAAGAATAAAACGCGCAAAAGCGATAAAAATAATGGAACCCAACATCATTAATATTACCGTAATATAACAAATATAACGCTAGCTGATGAAAAACGATTTTTGTCTTATTAAATATCATAAAATTAAGACGTGACTTCATTAAAGATTACGTGAATGTTATTCTCAAACAGTTATAGTTATTTTAATTTTGTATGGATACGAAAGTAGTTTTTATTAAGAAGATCTGAAGCTATTTTTTATACAGATAAATAATTCTTTCCACTCAAAATAAATTCGACATGGGCTGTATATAGTATAATAAATACTTAAAAAAAAAATATCTGTTACAAATAACGAGCGTATCGTAGTAGTCATTAATTCGGAAAATATTTAAATCTCTTTCATGACAAATATAAGATAAATTGTAGTTTATCAACATAACTGTGACAGTCGGTTGCTTCTATTTCAGGCTGAAAAATAAAATAACATCGTTATTAACGAATGACTTTTGTATTCATGACCCTTAAAGTAGTTATAGAGGTTTCGTATGTTGGAGTTATTCTTGTTTCGCATTTAAAGGGTGGCCCAAATGCAAGTATCATTTTATTAGTAAAAGAAAATGATCTAAACTCAACTATTTTTGGACTACAAGTTCGCTCATGTGCCAGTTAGTATTATTTTTCAAAACTTTTTGAGGGTTTTTAGTTGCATCTCAAGATTGGCAATAAAATTTCATAAGGTAGATTAAATTTTATATACAACAGATAATTTTTCCTGATTTTTTTTTTTTTTTTTGAAAAACAGCGTTTTCTTACTTTAAATTTATTTAATCCAGTTGAAGTTACAAAGTCACAATCAATATTTAAAGATATCTAAAGAAGAAATCTTTTGCAATTTGTAGACCTGTCATTTCCAATCACATGCCACTTCTACAAAACACAGATTTGTAGAATTTTTGTCCGTCTGTCTGTCTAAATGTCTGTGTTCAAATCACGTAAATACTATTGCACTCCAAAATAGTGCACCTTTTTTGCAGAAATAAGCCATTCTACAAGTCGTAGAGAAAATAGAGATGCAAGTGTGAAAGCATCCAATTTTAGCGGTATAAGAGTACTTAAACAGTTGTCTGAACATTTTATTTTTGTACATACAAATATTTTAACAGTGTCTACAGTACTCTGGAACAAATATTTAAAAACACATTTTTCTTAATTTGAATTTTAAGAAAATAAGAAATAACACACAGATGAAGTCGTAAGCACTGATAGTATTAAATAAAATTATTATTAAATGTTACGAGCAACTTTTTTTTCTATCATGTATAAGATAAATATGGATTTACCTTTTCGAATGTAAATGTGGGTTTGTATTTAATTTAAGAAGTTGCAACAAAAAAAATTTATATGTATATTAAATTTTATTTATTTCACAACTTCCCAGCAAAAAATTCGACATTACCTTGCCATATAATGACTTACTTTTGTGATTGCAAAACACATAACACTAGTTCCCAAAATGTGTTAATGGAACTAGTTATTTATGTTCAAAGAGAATACCTTAAAATATGTAGTAATGGTTCTCATTCATTCCTACAATTATTAATGTATGTAATGTATGTTGGGAAGTACTTCCAACAAAAATGCTTAATTCCACGCTCGATTACCTTTTCAAAAATTTTTTGCTTGGTTGTAATCAAAAACAATGATTTAATTAACTTATCAAAGTTAATCGGAAAGAATTATTTGTGTTATCAGTAAAAAGTTAATCAGTTTAATATTGATAATTACGTCTACCAGTACTGCGCCTTAATAATTTGGATCATGATTAAGATTTTTTCGTTGCCATGGTTTTTTAACCAAATGAGCAGTGGAAAGCTTCAGTAGGCAAACACATATTAACCTTCAACTGAGGCAAAGTATCAAAGCATTTAATTCAATTACATAAAACAACCAGACAATTAAACGAGGGATTTACTTTGACCAACAGGAAACGGAATGGAAGACAATAATATACATAAACTAATAATAAGAGAATTAGGAAAAATACTGCAGAATTTTAGCCAAATATACTATATTGCTATACTTGAAATTTGTGGCTCGGTTGGTGCCTATTTTTTGCAATACACTTTAAGTTTGTTTTACTACCTACAAATCTCTAGAATTTTATCCATTAAGCATTAAAAATTAATTAAACTCGACTTACCTTTTTAGGCTTTAAAACTTCAAAATAATCTAGAAGTAAAAAAGAGAAAAATGTGAACTGAAGTAATTAAATTAGTAATAAAATTTGAAGTTAATGTTGATAACACAAACTAAATTGTCAAAGAGAGTAAAATAAAATCAGCTATAAAAATGCATTGCAAGGGAATTGTGTACCGAAATGATATCGAGACAGTATTTCTGAGACGATTTTAAAGATTGCGGAAAATTTTAGAAAGCAGTTAATATTTTAAAGATTTTTTTTTCAAACCAAAAAAAAAAAATATTAATCCTTATAAGTGTGCTTAATTTATTTGTAAAATTATTTTAATTGCAAGGAGTATATTTTTAAGTCTTTTATATTTACAGAGAAGTAAAATTTAGACAATAATGCCAACTTCTTAATTGAGTTATTTTTTTTTAGAAAGAGAAAAAGTAGTGAATATATAAAGCATTCCTTAGATAATAGAATGCTTCATTTTTCACAACACTATAATTTCGCGTTATGTTTATTTTAAAAACAATGTTGCAAGGCCTCTAGTGTTAACAGGCGCATTGTACTTTTTAAAGCTTGTACACTGACATTATATTTATTTTTTTTTGCTACGCCGACGATTTAAAGCTGAAGAAATGTACACCAGCACAGGAGAGCACATAATGAAAAACCTTAATATATTGTAGAAAAATTAAATTTGATCATGCTGCGTTACGAACCTGGGCCACCAAATCGAAAACAGTTTAATAGTTAACGCGCTAATCATCTAAGCCACAGTATGTTTTGTTAAGTTAAGCATTTAAAGAGAAGAAATCTGCGAGCTTAAGTCTAAGAAAATTAAAAATTCTTCAAAAAAGGTCAGAGTACTTTATTTTGCTATACCGACTCTTTTATATCCTTTAGCATATACGCACATATAAATCGGCATAAGAAATCTTTCCTGCCATTAAATTTTTATGTTCAAACAAGCATCAAAAAGTGAAGATCTTGTTTAACGTTTTTATTCCAGCCATGAAAATAAAAAGGTTGCTGTATCAGTATCACCAGTAACTTGTGGTGAATAAGAATTTAGAAGTGAATAAATACTTAACACAACCATCTGCACGAATACAAAACAAAGTTAAAAAAGATATGGAGAAATTAGATACAGTCTAAATCGAAGATTATGGACTGAACTGGCTGATTTTCAGTGGCAAAATTTTCGAAACTATGTTTGGTCGATTGTCGTATTTGAATTTGGTGCCTTGCGAAAGTTGTTAAAAAAAAAGATTCTAAGACTAAGGATTCTAAAACTAAGTTTATAAGTGCCTTTAAAAAAAAATGTACGGATTCTTTTAATTGTAAATACCACTGTGGCACATTATAAATTCACAATTCCTTATTCTGTAGCTCTATTCGGCTATGCTTCTTCTTAATCCATCCTACAGTCTTGTGAATCCTATGGTCTCGTATTTATTACAAATGCAGCCATTCAATCTACACTACTGTGTTACTCCGGTGAGACATGAACTACTCGATGCCTTGTTTAGTTACCTTAACCATCGACAAACAACTCTACTTCGATTTACTTCCAAGCCAGTCAACCCTTTTTATTCCAATATCTGTTATGCTGTTACTTGCTTGCGCTAACAGCTACCGCTCTCTCTATTTATTGTAAAGGGAATCTTGAAAATTATCTGCTGCTTTAATATCAAATCGAAGTGTTTACTAAATTATCTGCCATGGCAATTATAGTCATTTTCTTTACGGGAGGTTTGTTCTGCTTGCTTCACAATTTTTAATTGCATAATCGGAAGGTGGGCTTATACTTCTGGTCTTTTGTTTTAAAGCATGCACCTTTACAAACGCAGCCATTGAGGTTTCTCAACATTTGTTAGCTAATTGTCGTATTATTCTACACACTCACCATTAGGGGAAGTAACTTACTCACTAATAAATGCATAAACAGCAGCAACAACAGGGATTGCCAAACCGCATTTTCGTAACAGTATAATTCAAAGGGCAAAAACATAATAACAATAATGATAATAATAATAACTTTATTAATGACACAGACCTGACATTTACTTAGATACCACACTACGTCTATTATAATAACACACATATAAAGAAATTAAAGGGCATCTCCACAGAGAAATAATTTGCAAAAGGTGTTCTTATACAAGACCCGATTTCGATATTATGTACGTAGTCTTATCTTTTCAAGACGTTTAAGGCAGACACTTTAAATTTACAACGGCAAGCAATAAAAATATAAAATATAAAATTAACAATTCCTTCTTCTGTTCAATACACACCTTTTAAAATTTGTCTATTCTATACTTCTGTATAACCCTGGAGTTAATGTCGACGTCGTTGACGCCGTCAAATGTCAAAAAAAAAGTTGAATCGTATGAAATTGTATGAGAGCAGTTAATCTCAACGCGTTGAAACGCCGTAAAAGTTCAATATGTTTCAACTTTTTCGGCGTTGAAACGCCGTCAACGACGTCGACATTAACTCCAGGGTAAGTTCTGCGTTTTGATTGTTTAATTTTCATAATTATTTTTAAAAAACAATCGTCAAAACTTTTAAGCATACAACTTCCATATTCATGATAGTATTGGAAGATTTGAATTTCGGGTGCTTTCAACCAAATTGTCCAAACAATGAAGGACTGCTACTTCCAGGAAAATACTTTTTTTTTGTTTTTTCTCATTGGATGTTAATAATTAATAGCGGTTTTTAAAGGTCATATATTGCGCTCCCAGTTGCATTTAATTTCCTTTTTTCGTAGCATTTAATGTCACAGATCTTTACCTTGAAGCAGCCTAAAAGCAGACAATTTCATACATGTCGTTGTCACTGATATTTTTAGACTGCGTTTTTTATGATTCAAAATCATAGCAAACTTTATTTCAAGTGCTACATATATTAATTTTTGGATATCTCTAATTTTAAATTTTATTTTTAAATAACACTAACGTTTAAAAATTTCCTTTTCATTAACCAAACTTTTCAGTTGTAGTTTCATTTTCCCTTTTTTTTTAAAAAAAATCAATTCATAACTTTATCTTTACTTAAGGATTGATTCATGCTTGAATACTACTTACTGCTACCCCTCGCTGCTGCCAAAATCATTGTCACCATTTACAAAACTTATTATTTGTTTTGTTTAATATTTACCCACTTTCTTGCTTTTCATACAAACCGTAAAAATTTCTAATACTTACAGTTTCATATCTTGGATACGAATACTTAAATTTTCGTTATTCGTCTTTCTCTTAAATCTAAAACTTTTTTTGTCAACTTAAATCTTAATAAATAAAAGGTAAAAATGAAATTTTTATTCCTGCAAAAAGGGGGAGAAGAAAAATGTATTTACAAAGTTAAAAGATAAAACTTTTTACTTGCTGATTTTTGGTAAATTTAAGCTTCAATTTTGTGAAGCAAAAAACTTTCAATGTTTACTTCGATATTGGTTGAGAAAAAAAATTAATATTTATTTTCATAACAAACTCTAAGTCAAAATGATTATTGTTTATTTAATATTTAACTATAACTGACGGGCTGCTTAAAAAAGTTATCAGAAAAAGTGAAACAAAGATAAAGATATATCTGCCATATCTTAACAAAAGAAGTTTAAATAGAAACTACGAGAAACTTATTGTTAATAACAAAAATTCAATTTGAGCCAATCAGAGTCACACTGAAAGTATATGTTATTACTTTTAGAATTTGTCTCTCAGTAGGTCTTCTATTTAGTGTGTTGCATTGCTCCTATCGCTGCTTTTTTTGAAATAACACATTTTGTCAAGAAAGAAAATTAAAGTATTTAACGTAAAAATATTTATTAGTAAAACAATTTTAGTACGGAATCATGAATAATGGAGTTATGCCCTACTAAAATTTAGAACATATTTCAAACGCCAATAACTCTAAAGATATTAAGGCGATTTGACAAAAACATAAATTGTGCACATTTTCGTAAAAGTCGGTATTAACATGTGAAAGCATTGCTTCAATTCGCGTATTTATCATTTTTTTTTAAATTAATTTTGTTTGCGTATGTTCTTGCTTTATGTATTTTTTTATAAGCATTTTCATATCATTTTGTTTTCTTACTTGTTTTCCTCTCTTTAAGGCACTTAGCAATTCCCGATTATTTTCGAAACATTTTTGATTAAAGTTTCAATCTAGAGAAAGTCAGCTAAATGCATCGTGAACTCGAAGCGTTCTTTATAAAGGCCACCATTTATTTTTACATTTTTTACAACATATGTAAAATTAGAACTTCCTTAACAACATCCTCCGATTTTTTAATTTTTTTATTATCTGTTTATAATCACTTAAAATATTATCTGTTATTTTTTTTTCTTGGCCGTGTATACTACGTTAAATCCAATTATTTTTTACAGTTCCAGAGATAGACGCCAGTGACACAGACAGAGAGAGAAATACAACGGTAAGAAATAGGATATCGTTTTTGCCCTCTGGTTGGCGAGCACAAACAACAAAAATATACAGAAATTAATTTAATTAAATGAATCGGCTCGTGTGATGTATGTCCATAATCTATGAATTTGCTTAGCACAACAAAGATCTTTAAATAAAACACTCCCTTTTGTATAACCTTTTATTTTATACAGATATTTTTATATTTTTTTTAATAAAATAATGTAAAAATAAATATTTATTTTTAATTTTTCTAATATAAATATTTGTGTAAATATGAATACAAATGGACAATTTTTCATTTTGCTGGTGAAAAAAAAAATTACAAAGAAAAATAAATAAAACGTGATAATGTGTTAACAAAAGCAGAGAAATGTTTTTTTTTTTTTTGGAAGTGGTAAAAGTCAATTTTTTCATATATGTAGATATTTAAGGGTTTGCGCTTGAATCAATTTAAAAATATTGGTCAACTTTAATGAATTCAATTGATGTTTTTTACACTATACACCTTTTAAATCTAATTATGAAATAATAATTACTTAAATTATTTAAAAACACAATCGAGTTTTTTGGCTCCACATGGACTTATACCACTTTTAAAAATAATATTTTACAATATATAAAAACAGAGGCTTATTTTAAGTCCATATTTTTATGCACATAAGCTTTACTAAAATAAATTTTTATGTAAAAAATAAAAATTAGAATGAAGGCCCTTTAATAAAAAGGAGATTTTTATACTTAATTTTCTTTAACATTAGCGTATTTAAGTATTTATGGTGAATAGGCGGTATATAAGGTAATAAACGTATATCGTTATATTTATCTCTTGTTATGCTCCATGAAGTTTTATTAAGTGGTAACATATTAATTTTGCTCAGGTATTTTGATCTTCCCTTTTTTCCAAACAAAAATTTCTTTTAAATTGAGCATTTTCTTTTACACTAATTTTATAAAAAATTTTGGAAGGTTTATTATTTTTAAATCTCATCCTACATTTTAAGGCAGTTGAAAATTTCTCTGGCCGTATTTATTCCTGAAAAATATTGCCTTTTCTAGATATTTAGTAAAGACAAGACTTCTCTTTTCATTTCCTAAAATTTTTTTTCGGTAAGCCTTCATTGTATTATAATAGTCTGCTGTTTCTACAACTGCAAAATATTTGTCCTTTGAAAACAATTAATGAAAGTTTTAATTAAACCTATTAGGAATGAACTAATTTCACTTCCATAAGAAATATTTGTTCGATAGAATTGTTTTTGTTTATGATCATTAAAATTAGTGTTAACTTAGTTTTTTGCATTGGATTAAAAGCACTTTTAAAAAACCAGTTCATGTATTACATATGCACATATAACTCAAATATTTATTTCATTGTTATTATTTTTACATCAAGTAAATCATAAAGTAAAAATATTTAAAAAATTTAATTAAAATGACAAAGCTATTTGCAACATATTTAAATAACTTTAAAGTTTATTGGAAGCAAATTCCATCATTTAGGGTAGAATTTTTAATTTATGTTTTTTATTAAATGCTTATGTATATGTGCATACATATACAAACATTAATATATATTTAAATTTAAAAAAAAAATTTATGTTAAAAAAAAAATGTATATTTCAAGAAAAAATTTCTATGAAATTTCGTTTGTAAACTCCTCAAAACAGTACAAGTGTCATTATTGCAAATTTAACACAATAATAATGTTACAAAAATAAAATCTGACAACCGCTGTTATTGTTTCCGTATGAGCGTGGTGAATAAGTTACTTCCAGTAATGGTGTGTGTATATAATGATACCACAATTAGCTAACAAAAGCTGAGCAACCTCAAAGGCTGCGTTGGTAAAGGTGCTTACTGAAAACAGAAGATCGTGAGCTCGAGCCTACCTTCGGACATGCATACAAGGGAAAATAATAATTGTTATAATGCTTTTTAAAATTAAGATGCAGCTGTACAAACCCCTCGAGTAGCAAAAGAAAAGTCGTGGCAGATTATTTAGTGAAGACGTCTAATTTAATATAAGAGTAACAAATAATTTTCAAGACGCTCTTTATAATAAAAAGTAAATAAAGATAGCGGTTATCGCAGGGAAGTGTAACATCATGACAACAGTATATGGCAGACGTGTGTTGTGGCTATTAGAAAGATGTGACAGCTAGCTTGGATAAAAGGCGTATTGGAGTTGTCGAGTAGTTCATGTCTCGCCGGAGTAATACAGTGGTGTAGCGTGGATGGCTGCATTTGTAAAAATAACGCATGTTTAGTAAATGAGAGACCATAGGATTCATAAGACCGTAGGATCAAGAAGTATAGCACAAAGTAAGAATACAGAATATATAATGAGCTACAATGGTATTTGCAATTAAAAGAGTTCGTAAGTTTGTCTTAAAAGTGAAAAACTTAACAATAATTTATAGCTTTTTTATTACACAAATATTTAGTTAATAAAACCAAAAGAAATATATTAATAGAAAATATTAGAAGTACTATAAGATATTGCTATATTAATTGTAATTTAATTAATTAGTTAAGTGAAAAACATGAGCTGATGTCGTATAAAATTATTATTAAATAACAGTAAGGGTGCTATATTCGGCAATGCCGTTTCTTAAATACCCTTCACAATAAAAAAAAAAACAAATACTGGGATTATCGATTATTAAAAAAAATAAAAATTAAGTACTCATATAATTTTATATAAAAATGTAATCGGCTCTTAATGGGTTAAGCTTTTTTAAAATTTTTATTATTTCTCTAATGATCTCTGCAAAAGTTTTTACATGATAGCCATATTGATATGTTAAAAAATATGGCGCACAATTGTACTTTTGTATGAAAAGTCGACAGACCCATAACTCGGAAAATATAAGCAAGCGCCTATTTTTTACCTGCTGTTTTTGATTTATTATTTTTTAATTCTCTATCGCCCCATACATTTATTTATTTGATTGGAGTTACTTTTCAAAACTAGATTTGTTTCAAATGTTATGAAAATACTAAAAGCAGACGTGGTATTTTGTCCGTAGCGCCAAAGGGAATGCACCGATCCTTCTGATTTTCCATAGCAAAATTGTCCAAACTGATCAATTGCCGTATTTAAGTTTTCTCTAGCTCATCTAGTGCTTTGACAACGTTTATTTTAATCCGAACACGGACGGACAGACCAATAAACAGACATCGCTCAATCGTCTTCAAAATAGGGAATATAAATGGAATGAAAAACTTAGATATACCTTTTTTCACTTTTATATTTTATTTAACATCTGTTTAGAAAAGACCATATCTAAGATGCTTGTGTCCAAAACTAGCTTTTATACGTTATCAAATCAATCTGCGAAAGGTCAGCTCACATGCTCTGTCTAGGTCTAGCTAACGTAACATTTTTTATGAATTTGACAGGAAAATAATTTTAACAAACTGCAATATTATACTTTTTACTTGGTATAAGTTTTATTTTATTTTTATTCACATTTTTGGTTTCTTTGTTCATTAGATTGTAGTCATATTTAATAAAAATATAAAAAGAGAATATTTATTTTTTTAACTTAAACACATTTTTCTGCTTGTAGCATTGCATGAAATTTTAAAGCACTTAATTTATATAAACTTAAGTATTACAAGATCTGAAGATATGCATAACTAAAACATACTTTCTCTTTAGACAGTCGAATTGATGTGGTGCCAAGCACTTGCATTATAACTAAATGATACATACTGACATGTTTACATTTGTGAAGAAACTCGTTATTATTCAAAATTTTATACAAGGATTAAAATATAAAATGTTCGTAAAAATACAGTTAGGAGCAAAAATGTAACATGATAGCCGGCGTTCGGAAACAATGCTTAGTATTTCCTATGAGGAAGCAAATACCAAAAGTTTTTTCGATTATTATTATATATCGGTTTGTCCAAAAAAATTAATACTTACATGCAATATTCTAGTATGGCAAGGATGGACAGTAGGGGTACCATAACAAATATCAGAAAATGTTACACTTTTGCAACCTGTTAAATTTGAATGCATTTAATAATTCAAACAAATACAATATCTGAATCATTCTGTAATCTACCGTTATTTATAAATTTTTCAATTATCTCACACGTGTTTTTAAAATGGAGCCATATAAAATCAATGAAATTATTAATTTATTGCAAAAAAATGAATCGGTAAGACAAATAGCAAAAAAAGTATAAAATAAGTCATATGACCGTGCAAAGAATTAAAGAAAAGTATGGAATATGTGCTCAATCTCCGCGTATTGGACGGCCAAGAAAAATAGATGATCGCACTGGTCGACACCTCGCAAAATTGGTAACATGCGAAAATCCTGTCACCCCAGCTGAAGCACTAAAAACTCTTCAAATTGATGCAAGTCGCTGGACAGCTCAACGGTGTTTAAAAAGATTGGGTCTTAAGGCCGCTGAAAAAAATAAAAAACCATTTCTAAAAAAAAAAAAAAACATTCTTTGCCGAAAGGAATTTGTAAATTCGTATAAAATTTGGACAGAAGGCGACTGGAGTCAGGTACTGTAAATCATTTTTTAAATTTTTTTATTTTTTTTTATTTTTCAGGTGATTTGGTCTGATGAAACGAAAATTAACCGTTTTGAGTCAGATGGGCGCTCGTGGTACTGGACTAAGGACCCAAACACCATAACCTCAAATCAGGTCCGACAAACAATGAAACACGGTGGTGGTTCAATAATGGTTTGGGGTTGTATCACGAAAAATGGAGTGGGTCCTCTTGTTAAAATTGATGGTATTATGAAAAAGGAACAATATCTTTCAATTTTGCAAAATAATTTACCAGCTGCTAAAAAACGGGTCTTTCTCCTAAAAACGTTGTGTTTCAGCAAGATAACGACCCAAAGCAAACGGCTAAAATAGTAAAAACTTGGCTACAAAGTCAACCATTTTCTGTTTTAGAATGGCCCCCGCAGTCACCGGATATGAATCCGATTGAAAACTTTTGGAGTTACATCAAAACAAAGTTAGCCAAGTATCCGGAACCTTCAAATGGTGTTAACGAGTTATGGAGCCGTGTGAAAGACTGTTGGGAGTCTATTCCGAACGAGATGGTGGCAAATTTTTGCAATAGTATGCCCAACCGACTAAAAGAGCTTGAAAAAGCAAAAGGTTTGTGGACAAAATATTAAAAACTCAAACGTCGCGCTTTAATTACCATACAAATATTGCTGGGTGCAAAAGTGTAACTTTTGACTAAATCTGGTTACATACGCATTTTGTTTTACAAATTTGTAATATAAAAAATTATGTTTGTGTTATATTTTGCAGAAAGTTTAATAAATAAAATAAGTTAAGATAATTTAGTTGTGTGTCTTCTTATTTTGAAACTATCAAGCTTTATTTCAGAACATAATAACTCATGTTACATTTTTGCTCCTAACTGTATATAAAAAAATAAAATTATCAAAATAAGTATTTCTTGACATTTATTTGAAACTTGAAATTCTTGTTCTCAAAATCATACAATTTTATGTAAATTGTAGGCACCCTTGTTATGTGTAACTTTTACATGTGCAAGTCATGGCATTCTTTTGTAATATAGGATTGTAGTTGTACTCGTATAAAAAGATTATGGATGTAAAAGGGCGAGGTTCTTTAGTTTAGAAAAAAGTAATTAGAACTGCAAATAGGCATGTGTATATATTTCTACATTTCTCAAGGCTTTATAAGTCTTTGTGTTCTTTTGCCATTTTTTGTGAATTTCCGTTATATTCTTAAATTTTTGCAGTTACTTTTTGCTTAAAAGCAGTGCAACGCAATGTTCTTGCTGTGCCATCAGCACTCTATTATTTTCTTTCTTTTTTCAATAAAATAATTTTCATTTTCACAATTTTAAAGAAAATTTTTATATATATTTATGTTTATTTATAAAGTTAATGGTGCTTTATTGCTTACATTATTATTTACATAATTATTTTCTAACAACAAAAAATTTTTTTAATGCTTTCATAAAATACTCGCCGGTGGGCAATTGGGAAATACAACAGCATATTGAACCTTTGTGTTGCTATAAAATGGATGCAGGTATAGGGTCATGTGTTTGTATATTTAAGCTTAAGGTCCATGGCGATATTTTACCTGTATTTAAAGAACTTTTTTTTAATAATTTTATTATAAAAGTTCACTTTTCAACTGAAATAGCTAATTTCAGTACATCAGCCGTTTATATTCTACACATATTTTAAATTTTATTTTAAGGCCATCATCTAGTGTAGGAAATGGGAAGAATTTTCTTCTCTTTTTTTTAACAGTATAAAAAATTATCATTTGGTTTTGGTAGAGAAAAAATGTCAGTTGAACTAATGGCCCTTAAATTACACGGATATTTTACCTAGCGGTCAATAGTTGGGTATCTAGCATTCCATCTATCCTTCCATGATCTTCTTGATAAAACAAATTACTGTGTCATAATGTTCAGATTTACAATAGCAGTAAAGCGGATTATATTAATTCAAATGTAGGTAACATAAGCAGCGATCTAGAAGAGGTAAATAAATAGGCTTGAACAAAAAACTAAGTGCCAATCTTGCAAAACTAAGATATAGAGATCTAAACAAAAAGCGAATGTAGTTGTTCGAATACATTTTTTTGGATGCTTAGAAACCTTTGGGCCGTTAAATATTTAACGCCGGTTTTTCTTAGCTGTAGGCCTTAATAGTTGTGAAATTTATAGAAACTATTTTAGCAGGATACACTTATAATAACAGACAACATCAATAAATTTCTCGTTTTTCGTATGAAATTAATATAACGAGCTTTGAAAATATTTTAAAATTTAAGAGCGTAATCGTTCTAAATTGAAAATAATAACTACCCAACACTCAAATTAACCTTTTGAGATCTTAAGATTTCTAGGGTCATTGGGAAAAAAAACACCAGTTCAACAAAAATAAAAATTTTAAGATAAAGAGAAATATAATTATTCATTTTTTGTTGGTTTTTTATTTAAACTAGCTGTGATTTTTGTCTTTTCTTTATTCTTTGAACAATAATAACAATTAATAATAATAACCAGTATAACCAAAACAACCGTACTTGTATTACTTAGTGCTGGCAATGTACTAAGTAGTACTAAGTAGAGTTTTTAAAGATTTTTGGGAATATCGAACACTCGAAAGTAGTTACTCGCTACCTTCAGAATTTTATTTTTTTTTTTATCTTATTTGTACATAAAACTCTGATATAGTTCTGATAGAAACCAAACTCCACCTGCGTGTAAAACTAAAAATCTCAATAAAAAAAATTAATATTTTCATTTTGAAACATGAAAACATATTTATTAACTTCGTTTATTCCAGTCCCTGTAAAAAAAGTAAGGGAAAAGAAGTAAATAAAACACCACATCTACTACGAACTAAGTGGTGCAAATTCGGGTGAAAAACCTATGGTTTTTAACGACGATAATATATTAAAAAAAACTAATTAGATTATATTATATGTTGTTTTTAGAATATATATTTTTTGATGACGTTAGAGCATTTCTTAAGTTAGACTTAAACAAATTAACAGGCATGTCACAGAACTCAATTCCGATCGAAAGTGGTTTCAATTCCTCATATTGGTTCTTCAGAATCCGAAAAATGAAAAATTTCTTCGGAATGCAACCACTTTTAAATTGTTAAGTGGAATTAAGTTTCTTTGAAATTTTGTTTTTTGCGGTTTTCAAATTTACTTTTATTATGCATCCTTATTTACATTAGCTTACGTTTTTTACTTAGGTGTGCGCAATATTGCCAAATTTACCTAAAAAGGTGGAGATTAGACACACAAAAACGTTACCGTTTCCCATGTTTGGGTTTTTAAAACGCGAATGTCATTTTGTTTTTGTAAATAAGCGAAGAAAAAAACCATTCGTCAGGAGTTAATATTGTTGGGCAACTGCCTATCACAACACTCTCACTTAAGTTATTAAAATTTTGTTTTGCAGATAAAAATTTTTACTTTGTTTTGTTTATTTAACTTAGCTGTTTGTTTTTAAGCGCCGAAGCAGGGTTACCATCATTTAAGGCAAAAAAAAAATTATAAAAAAAAATTAATAAATAAATAAAAAACATTAATTAATACACTAGCAATACTACGATCTGACACAACATTTATTTATACGAAACACAACGTAAGTTAAATGAAAAAACCGGAACATGTTGCACGGACGCTGATTATTACGTTTTCGTCCATATGCCATCCGGTTTCCTTTCGCTCTTGACGTGTTCTATAAACAGGCTGTAAATATTTTTTGAAGAAGGTAAAAAAAATCGATCGGAATTCTCTATACGGAATGAAACGTATTCCGATCGGAATTTGTGACATGCCTGTATAATTAGAGTTCTTATCATATGTTTCATCTAACAAATAAATAAAAATTGTACCATTTAGAAAACGTGCATTCGTAGTGAAATTTTAATTTGTTTTTTTTTTTGGATCAGCAAGTTAGAAAATTAAATTGTTTTTGAAATAAATTGGTGCTTTTTGTAATACTCGAACGAAAAAATATATTCAGAAACTTGGGGTAGTTAATGTTATGACTACCATTTAAATTTTATTGTAATCTACTAACACTTTTTGACATATTGTCACAAAGACTTTATTTTAATCCGCGACTTCCTAGAATATCTGTTATAGAAGAAATTTAAAATAAAATTGTAAAACAAAACAAATTCTTATATTTAGAAGTAATTTTTATTTCTGCTCACATTTTTTCGTCGCTTTCTGTTATTTTGTCTTTTATGTCCTTTAATTCGTTTATAGATTTAATAGGGAACGTTTTTATGTGTTTCGGAATTTTGCTTTTCTTAAAATTTTTTATTTTTATACTATTTTCACTGGGAACGTATAGCTTAACAAAATTTTGACTTTTGATTTCTAAAATATCGATGGTTGCAGTAAAAGCAGAAAACAAATGTACAAGAGGAAATGCAGAGAGAACAGTGAAGATATACTTTGGTTTGGTTGTCAACTTCGTCTAACCAAATTAATATTGATATGAATACCACTCGTATTCTTATTTACAAAGACAATTTTTACAAATACACAACTAAGGTAGATAGATGAGAATAATGCTAATAAAGAATGTAGCGGTCCAAAAAGTGCGTCATTACATTCTGCTAGCGTCTAATTTTTCTTATTTTCTTTGGAAGACGTCCGCACAGATTTGTAAAATAATGTTTCTTTCTAAAAAAAAAGGTTTTTAGAAATTAAAACAAATGAAAATAGGCTAATATCAATTTTGATTTATTAATAATATTAATGTTTTGTCACACACGATTTATCGCGATAAATGGTCTACAACAAGGTACTGTTTGTGCACCAACTCTTTTTAACCTATACATATGTGGACTTTTAAATAAGGTGGAGAATATCATTGGATTTGCTAATGATATAATAATATATCACTCGGATGATAAAATAGAAAAAATTAATGATAAATTGCAAAAGTACTTTTATATCATAGAAACTTATACGATAGATTGGCAAATAAAAATCAATGTGAATAAATGTGAAATGATACTTTTTCGATCCGCTGTGGGCAAATGCAACAGCAATATAAAACGCAAATGGAAAGCATTTAATATTAAATCTATGGATAATATTAGCATCCCAAATAAGGATGTTGTTAAATATCTTGGTATCAACTTAGACAAGTTCCTATATTTTAATGAACACATTTAAATTCAAATTTCAAAAGCTCGTAACGCTTTCTTTATGTATAAAAAACTATTCTTTTCTAAATACATAAAATCAAAAATTAAGATAATTATGTATCAGTCTTTAATAAGACCAGTCATGACTTATGGGTGCCAAATTTAGTTCAACATATCCCCATCTTATATGAAAAAATTGCGAGTATTTGAAAGAAAATGTTTAAGATCCTGCACTTGCTTATTCAGATCATCAAATAGTAATTATAAAAAATTTATTTCTAACAAAAGGCTGTATAATGAAGCTAAAATTAGTAGAATAGATAATTTTTACTACACCTTATAAGAAATCACATTCTTAAATGCTGCAAATGTAGTGAAAACAACTTAATTCTAGCTCCTTACCACGTTAATGACGAATACATAGCTCAAACCATACCGAAAGGTTTTGTACCACCAGAAGCATTTATTTTTCTGGACAAAAAGGGATTTATCTAAAACGAGTCAGGCATACCTATATTATATCATATCTATAGAAGAGCCAGTAATAAATCGATAACAAGCAGTCAATTAACTAATATAAATATCAGATTTGATACAAGTATTTATCAGTTCGATAAAAACATACAAAATACTAAAAACAAGAAAAAATATTGGTGGCTAAACAGCTAATATTGCTTCCTTTTTATAACCTGACATTACCCCTTTTTTTAAAACATAAAGTGAGATTTTTTTCTTCTTTTTTCTCACATTAAAAAAATAATATATTAAATTAATTATTTTATACAATTAAAATAAAATAACTTATTTGAAATAAAAATTACAAAAATGTATCTATATAAAAATAGCTAGTATATTAGAGAGCCCGTTAGGAGTGGCAGCGTATAAAATAATTTATAATTACTATTTGTTTACTTATAGTAAAATTTATTTACATATTTGGATTGAATAAACGTACAAAAAAAAATGTTTTGTCACCTAAAAGCGCGAACGTCTACTTCATGTTGAACTTTTGTTAATTTTGTTTTGCTATTAAAAATATGAACTTAAGTTTAATTTAAAATTCTTGTAGTCATGTAAGGAAATATGTAAATCTAAGAAGTAGTTCAACATGTTATTTATAAAAAATATTTAAAAAATAACTTACAAAATCTAGAAAATAACTTACTTTTTTGGTTATAAATAAGATGCCGTTCGCTAAGAATGACATAAATAAATTTTTACTGGGGTCAAGTTATAATTTTTAAACTCATTAAAATCCAATGAAAATTCATAAAAATTCTGTTATTAAAAACAGTGTTTGAAAGTAATTAAGATTAAATAAAATGTTTTAACCGTCCCAATTAGAAGTTTAAAAATTTTGTTCCATTTTATTTAAACAAAATATAATAATAAAGTTTATAATATTTACAAGTTGCTTGCATTTATTTTAAGAAATTGTAAATAAAATAAATTAGTGACAAAATGTATCTTATCATTGAATTTTCACAGCTTCTAAGCGTTCATTAAAATGCCAAGCCGTTTTTTTAAGGTGAACCCGTACTCGCCAGGTACAAGTTAAAGTTAAAATAATGCGCTTTTCTCCAAATTGAACCAGTTCATTTTAAGTGGAACATATGCATTACCTTTTCCTTTGCCTGTATGTAAGTATACGTTAAAATATTAAATACAAAAATCTTTTTCTAATAATTGAGTATCAAAGAGTGCCTACATTAAATGTATGGAGTAGTATCGATTTATTTAAAGTAGTTAAATCTACTCCTACCATTTTAAGTTGCTAAATTCTTAAGCCTACCTCGTATTTAAAGAGATTATAATTAAACTTATTATAATATTATAGTCGTCGTTTAAGTCATGCCATAAATTTGCAAAACTTTTTGAAAATGCGAATGTTTACAAAAATCTTATTTTGTGCTGCATAAAATTTATAGTTTTTAAGGCAATTTTAATTGCCAGCACACGTAGCAAGTGAGAATCTTCCAAACTTTGTGTTTAAGTTTTGATTTATTTTGTTTGCGTTGCTACAGCAAGAGGAAATAATTCACTTTTTTGTCGTTTAAAAAAATTTTTTTTTTTATTCAAGCAGAGTTTAAAGTTTAATATTGTTACTAAAAGTAGTTTCATTCCTCTTCCATAAAAAACATTTTTAAGCTTTAAGTTTGACAGTTTAAAAATTAAGCATTCTATGTAGAGAAACTTTTAAAGTGATTGTAGCAAGTTTTCTTTCCCTTAAGTACATTTTGCAACGATATTTAAATTTTTGCCACGAATATTTTTTCGTTAATCTTAACTTCATCTCGTTATTTTTTCTTGTAGTGTTTGCAAAAATTTCAAAGATTTTTTATTTTTCATTGAAATTGAAATGTTTTGTAAAAAAAAAGTTTATTCGTTCATTAAAATTAAATACCATGATTAATATAAAATTATTTTACAAGTATTGAAAATTACACTGCGTTTTTTATTTGCAGTAATTTTATATTTTTTTTTTGCACATTTTACTTTTTACCAAAATTAAACACGTTTGAGGAGTTTCAAAAAGGAAATAGAAATGAGCAAAAATAAAATAAAAATGTTGAACTAAAATTCTTTGCTTCTGAAATCATTTTTGCACTATGAAGCATGAAATTGAAAATTGCGTTTTATTTATTGTAAATTGCAAAAAATGAAAACATTCAATATAATATAATGTATTGGTATTTTAGCAATTTGTAAATGTAAAATAAAAAAATATTAACTAGAAAGTCATACATATAGAAAGAAGCATTAAGCAAAAAATGTAAAGTAAAACGATTTTTTTATAGGAATTCACAGTATATTTAGTAGAGGCATGTTCAAATGAATTGTGATTCCTTTAAATTTCCTTTAATGAATGAAACAAGAAATGACTTTCTTTTAATGTAAGTGATGATTATTTATACGTAGCTTTTGGTTTAATTTTGTTTTATTAAGAAATAAGATTTAATTTTAAAATTAATAATTTAAATTAAAATTCAATTGGTTTATTACCTTTTTCTAACCCTCCATTTTGTTATTTAAATTACTTCTTTCTAAATACTAAAATACGAGGAAATGGAAAAAACTTAAATAATAAAATTCATTATATTCCTATACATCACCAATTAGTGATGCAATTAAGTACCAATTGCAGAATTTAGTAATAGACTTATAATCTTAATTGAGTAAATTCCATAATTGCTCAAATAAATCGTATGTCTGAACAGGGTATTACTTGTTCTTATCAATTCAATATTTTTAATTAACATCCTTTTCGAAGACCGATAAATGCATACAATGCTAGTGACGGACATTGTGCTCCACAAATACATTCTGTGAAAAATCACATTTTTTATATCCTATTTCATAACTGTCCTCAAAACTATTCAAATTAATCTGTTCAGTTTACTCTATACATATAAATCGTTTTGCTAAATCATGGTTATTTTTTAACAAAAATATTTAAACATTGTCCTTCTTACTGAACAAATGTTTCATGCAATTTCTTAAAACCGCAATTTCATGATTGAGTTAAATTTTAAATAGATAACATTTTCTTTATTTTTAAATAATATATATATTGCATGCTTGTGGTACCATTCATGAAAGATTGTATAAAAACTTTGATTAATGATTTTATATTTATTGTTAAGAATAAAAAAACAAACAAAAAAAAATAAATAAATAAAAAACCCTATGTAAAAGGATTGTAGAAAAATTCTAAAACATTTCTTTTATATTGTGTTGAATATAAGTGTAATATTAAGGAAATGCATCATGCTCGTTTGGTATACAAATGACGGCAACAACGACAAAATGAAAAAAAAAATAATAATAAAGAAAAAACGCACATACAAATGACGTCCTTGAGTTTTGCATACAAATACTAAGAACATAAATGACAATTGTGTTGACAAGAAAAGAAAAGTAAATATGAAAGAAAATGATGCAAGTTTTTAAAGGAAAAATGCACACAACCGTATCATAAAAAAGAAACTTTAGAATAAATGATAGAAATGAATCTCTAATTTTTTTTTTTATTTTTCATTTAATAGCGTATAAAAATGTATACATTTTTTTTTTATTTTTAACCATTTTGAAAATAAATGATTTATTAAAATTTTATTTAAGATCTAGTAAAATTGTCGACACAGAAAATTATAATTTATAAATGTAAATATTTACCGAGCTGCAAATAGGCTTAATTTCCTGGACGCCTATATTGCCAAAATGTAAAGAATTTAACTTTTTTTGAATTCAAAAAATGTAAAAATTATTTAAATTTTGGCACTAGAATAATTTGAACGGTAAAATAATTAAAATGGCTTTTGGAAAAATGTATACACATTTGCATCATTAAAAATTTTCATTATTCATTTTTTAAATTCTACCATCACCTGAAATCTATATGCTGATTTTTAGTCTGTTTTTAAACCAGGTTTTTGAGCAACTAGAAATTAATAATGATTGATAATACCATGTTTTTTTTTTAATCAACGAGCGACACCACAAACAAAAAAAAAAGCAAGTGTAGTTTGAAATATTGTAGATTTCCATGAAAACATTGCTGGAAAAAAAAAACATAAAACCAAAACATAAATTGCAAACTATCCATTGTTCGGATCAATGGTTAAAATTAATGAACACACAAAATCTAAAAGTTTTGTTCAGGTGCAGAAAATTCATTCCTTTTGTTTTTTTAGTATTTTTTTTCCTCACAAAATGACATAAATTTTTATACTTTTTATTAAACAAACAAAAAAAATATATTTTAAAAATTTTCAATTTAAAATAATAATCTTACTTCTATGCTTTTGTCGCCATACTTTATAAAATTTTAATCAAGGCAGATTTATTTTACTAGGTAGTATCGTCCGCCCAGCTGGTTTGTAGTTGGAAAAGTCAAAAGTTGTTTGCATTTTCCTTTGTTTGTTTACGAATTTCAAAAAACACTAACAACAAGCGTGTGCGTAACAAAGCAAGCAATTGTATTGAGAGCAATTATTTTTTATTTCTCTTTGTGTTTTTGACGTTTCAAACGCACAAAACAACAATAAAAAGACATGTTGTTTTTGTCAATGTTGTATTTGTTGTAGAACCGCTATTACCTAGTAAAATAAATCTGCCTTGATTTTAATTAAAAAAAGTTTTAATTTGAAAATCAAAAACTTTTTGTAACAGTTCAACATGATTTGGGTATAAAAACATCGCGACTGGAATCTATTTCGAACACGGCTGGCTGTATAACACGTTAGCTTTGTCAACATTGGCCTGCAAGCTGTCTATTACTTCTGGTTTATCAGCATAAATAAGTGATTTCAGGTGGCCCCGCATTAAATTATCAAGAGGTGTCAAATCGCATAACTAACACTTAGTTTCGAAAATTCGACGGTTGTGGTCGCCGTATGGTACTCTCCCTTTTCGATTCCATTCCGCCCACAACCGATTTTCGGTGCTTAACGAGCTTTTTCGATCGTAAGGCGAGCTCCGTGTCCATTTTTTAAAAAGTAAGGTTTAGTGATGTCACTAGCGTGTAAGCCGCACCAAACAGTAGATTTTTCTACTTGTAATGGAGTCTATAGGGTCTGTTCTGAATTAACAGTTAATTAACAAACCTCTTTTACCAAAAATAAGATTCATAACTGAGCAAAAGCTAAGTTTTCATATAAGTTTACTGTACCAGCTGGAATTTATATGGGTGTAGGCTAAGATTTTACGTGAAATTCTACACATAATGGATCGACAGTGCTCTAACTCCTGCAACCGCAGATGAATGAATTAATTAAGATATTCTAATCCTTAATACGAACATTAATTTGACATGTCTCGTATATATTATGAAATCGATTCTTTTCTTAAAGATCGTTAATTTGCTTTGTTCAAGCGTCAATCGTATCATGATGATTTGCCAGAGTATACTCTTTATGAATGTCAAAAAGGAAGCTAACCTTTTATAAGTGCTATCGGGCTTGTAAAACTATCTTTTCAAACAAAAAAAAAACTGTTTAGACTTCCTTTGATAACATGTTTTTATGCAATGCCTATTTCAAAATATGTTAACAAAGAATACATTGAAATTAAAAGAAAACATGTTTGAAAGAACACAGTTGTTTATTTAAGCCAAAGGAAAAAATTTAACAAAATATTTTATTTAACAGATACTGCGTAGATATAAAAAATTGCTTTCTTTAAAAAAAAAAAGTATAAAAAGTGCAAAACCTTTGAAAAAAGAAATTTATAGGTAAAAAAAACATTTTGCAGCAACTGAAACAAAAACGCACAAACATAAATTAGCAAAAATTTATTAAAAAAATTTCAATTGCGGAGTGTTATGAAAAAAATACTCAACTGCAGAGAACTAGCAGTGCTTCAAGCATTTTAATAGCTTTAGCTAGAGCACTTAAACAAAATTCTAAAAAAAAACTGATTCTAAAAAAAAGTAAGAGTGTTATATTCGGCTATGCCGAATCCTATATACCATTCACCATCTATGTAAATATAGTTTAGAGAAGTAACTCCAATCAAAAAAGCAAATATTGGAGTGACAGAGAATAAAAAAATACAAAAAAAAAAAATTGGTACTGTATATACCTAATTTTACATAAAAGCGACATCAGCTCTTAATGGGTTGAAAGATCTCTTGAAAATCTGTAAAATGATACCCATATTGATATTAATTTTTTTTTTATTTTTTTAATCTCTATCGCCCCATATATTTATTTTTTGATTGGAGTTACTTTATTGTTTCAAATGACTTAAAAAAGTTAGAGGTAGGCGTGGTGTTTGCCTGTTGTCTCGAAGAACATGGACCGATCATGCTGATTTGCAATAGAACCTCTTTTGATACTATATCTGATCGATTGACATATTTATTTTTTGTGAAATCAAATTTGGCTTGGTAACACACGGAATGACAGACTTTTATATAGCCCTTTTCCACTTTTTGTGGTGAAGGGTTTAACAAGAAAATAATAAAATAAAATAAGATTTAAACCATTTATGTATTTTACAAATTCTTCATTTAAATCCAAGTGGCTCCACAGTTTCTAATTTTTATACCATTTGTGGAAAAAGAGTATATCTAAGTTTGTCATTCCGTTTGTAAATTATATATATTCTGAGTTCTTATGCACAGTGCAGTTGATTAACTGAACCAGACAGTCCAGACAGTCCATCCGTGTAAGTGTTGAAATCAAGTTTGCCAAGGTACTAGATCAGTTGGAGAAAATTTAAATAAGCCACTCGATCAGACATAGTATCGAAAGAGGTACTATTGAAATTCAGCACGATTAATCGTCGTCCTTCAAAGCAGCAGGCAAAACGCCAAATCTATCTTTAGATTTTCCATATCTTTCTTAACAGTGAAGCAATTCCAATCACAAAAGGAAATATATGGGGCTACAGAGGATCAAAAAATAAGAAAAAACATCAAGTGAAAAAATTTTCGCTCTCCCATATTTATATTTTCCGAGTTACGGTGCCCTGAAATTTAAAAATTTTTTAATTTTTTAATCTTTTAAAATCTTTTAGAGAGATCTTTATAGAAATACTGAAATTTTCTAAAAATCCTTTTGCCATTAAGAGCCGATGAAAATTTTAAAATTATATAAATGTAAAAGTTAATTTTTTCTTATTTTTTAATTCTCTGTCACCCCCCAATATTTCCTTTTTTGATTGAGTTCACTACACTAGATTTACATATATGGTATATAAGATTCGGCATAGCCGAATGCAGCACTCTTACTTGTAAGTTTCCATTTAATTTGTATTTCGCCTGAATATTGACACACATTTTATAAGAGAAAATTTTAAAGTTAAAATTATTGAACATGGCAAATGATGCCTTACAAATAAACATATTAAAATATATTTCTCCTTACATTTTTTTCCTTTATTTTCATTTTGAAAGAAACCAGGTCAAAGAGAAATTCGTAAAAATTGATAATTTTTTTATTATTATATTTTAATTGATGTCATGATGAAAGTACGTAAAAACCAACACGATTTAAAAATGCGCACACAAGAATAAAAGCATTTTAACTTTAATCACTTGTAAATAATTAATGTCGACAAAAGGATAAAGAAGTTACTTATTAAACAAATTATGATAAAAAATTTTGTAAAGGGAATAACGCAATTGCTTATATATTCCCTTACAGATATACTAATTAATTACATAATGTTCATGGATATTATGTCGCACCAAAAGATGAAATAATGTCCATGGACATTTTATTCTTGGACTTTATGACATGACACCATTTTGTATAATAAATATTTTGCTTTAATTTTGAATTAATTTTTAGTCGTTTTTATTACAAACAATTTTACATTTAATAAATATGAATTATTTTTCGTATTATAATTTCTTAAACTAATTCATTAAATGATTTTCATATCGTACACAAGCAAAGATAATTAGATTTTAAGAATGCTAATAACATATACAGCGATCACAAAAATGTTTAAATAATGTTTTTTTTTTTTTAAATAATTAAGCCAACTTAAGCTGAAATAAAATTATTGACATAAAATTTTTTAAGTTTCCCGTATTTACCACGTTTTGTTAACAATGAGGGTTTTTAACTGACTTAATCCTCAAAAACCTTTCTTTCAGGATAAGAAAAATTATTATTCTATATTATTTTTTTCTAGCTAGGAACGTAAACAAGCTCCAACAATACCTGCCTTTTTGTTAAATTTAGTACATTTTAATATTTTTTTACTTTTCAATAAATTAAGTCAAATCCTTAAAATGTATAAAAAATTAAAAAACAAATAATATATATTTTATAACTATTTAAACATGTTTGTTACACTCAGGCTAATGTATTTCTACAACATTTAAATTGTCCAAATTTTTAACGCGAGGGCATGGCACTTTATTTGAATCAATTAAATACGTCCTCATAAGCAATTAGTGCAGATATTTTTTGTTTTCAAATTTATTGCAACTATCCAAACTCACACATTTCATGTTTCACTTTAAAAAAGTGATGCGACGTTTTTGTTTTAGCAGTTTAAAAGCGTTCAAACTAAAAATTAATTTTTATTAATTAGCACATGCTCAGTGACGATCATAAGATAAACGTAATTACACCATAGATTATTAAGTAGATATTTTTAAAACCTTGCAGTGTCTTTAGAAGTTCAGTATATTTTCGCCAAAAATTTATTTACGAACACAGTGCGGTTACCTCGAAGAAATCTTTATTAACATATCGTTAGGGCTTAATGAAAGATAATGCTAACTACAATTTACGCCACATTCTCATAGGATCTGCCTGCTATTGTTTTCTTGACAATCGATTTTATTATTTAACATTTTTAATTGTCGCAATTGTATAATAAATAAAGTATAAAACCAAAAATTTCTATTTAAATTATTAATTGAAAAAAATTATACATTTAAACAAGAAAAAAAAAAATTCTAATTAAAAAAATAATTGAATTAATTAAAATAAATCATTGAATTAATTAATAAAGTTTTAATAGGTACTTTAAGATAATAATTTTTTTGAAGTGAAGATATTAAAAGACAAACGATTTTATATGAACAGTATTTTCAAAAATATACGAGTAATATTACGAGTAGTATTAGGCCAATAATTCCTAAATTTCCACTGCACCTCATTAACGATATGGTCGATTACTTTATGGTGCACTAAAAAAACCAGCATCTTTTCTTTCAAAAAATTAGATTCAGAATATCGTTTCATAGTATGCCGCCTTACTTACTTAATTAATTTTAAAATAAATAGGCCAGATAGAATAGCTCAATAGAAAACTTATTTAAAATTATCGCCAACCGATATAATATTATATAAAAGAGAGAGAGAGAGAGAGAGAGAGAGAGAGAAAGAGGTGAAACTAATTTGTTTAATACGCCTTTTCCTGTTCGGCAAATTCTTCAAATACCACTTGACGATAGGTCATATTTTGAAACGTGAAATAAATTTTTTATCGCTGGTGTTCTTTTCTAAAGAAATTAATACAAATACCTAGCAAAAAATTAGACATTACCTTAATAAGCACTTGCCATACTTTTGTGGTTGCCATATTTTGTTACTCGCCTACAAAACACATTACATTAGTTTCCTAAAAAGGAAGTATTAATGGAACTAGTTTTTTATGTTAAAAATTTCTACCATACTAATGGTACTCATTGTTTACTACAATAATTAATGTAGTTGATTCTTAGTAATTAATTATAAAAGTCTCATGCCTTGTTAAAATTATTAAGTTGGCAATCTAGTTGGGAAGTACTTCTGCCAAAAATGCTTAATTCCAAACTCGATTCTCTATTTCGAATTTCTATCTGAGTGTTATGTGTCAAAAAATTATAAGAATTGTGAGACATATAATCAGACTATTTTAGCCTGAGAAAACAAATACATGTCTGTACTTATTATTATCAAATTTTAATAAGAACTGCATAAAGTTTAAAACGTTTGCGTTACTAACAGAAAAGGCCTTATAAACTGGAAATATAAATTCCACAAATATTTCGTTTAAAAGAATTTGCCCGTATTTTAACATACAAATTTATTTTGTCAATGATTCGAACATAAATTAATTCAAAACTTCAACAAATTTTATTGCGCCTTGAAATTATAAAAAAAAAATAAAAAATTCTTACTAAAAGTGACTTTTGGCGTAATACCAAGTCTATAAGTTAATTTAATTACATTTAACACTGACCCATTTTTTAAATTTCATGTCTTTATTTTACTATAAAAAGCTAAACAACAAGCAAAAAATTTATGTTGAAGCTTATAGCCATTTGCTTACTTTATATTTCGTTGAACAATATTAATTAAGTCTATTTAGATTTTTCTTATACGAGGGCTGCTATATATATTTCTGGCCTGGCAACACTAAGTGCTGCCAAGTGCAATCTGACATTTTCATTGGAAAGTTTGTCATTTTTAAGCATAATCGTACTCAAAACGTTTTTACGTACGACCATTATTTGGGTTGTTTACAGTGACTTGAAAAAATTAATATAGAAAAAAATGGAATTAACTCGTGAACATTTTCGTGCCATCATTTTTCACAACTTTCGACGTGGATTATCACGACAAGAGTGCATTGGTGAACTTAAATCTTTGTATGGCGATGAAGCACCATTCTATAGCACTGTAAAAAATTGGTATAATGAATTTAATCGTGGCCAAAGCTCGCTCAAAGACGAATTCTGTGAAGGTCCTCCAAAAACGACTGTTGCGCCAGAGAACATTGATGCCGTGCGTGAACTCATAATGCAAGATCGACATGCGACATACCGAGAGATAGAGACATCCTTGGACATTTCTTCCACCAGGAAACATTCGATACTGCATGCACACCTGGCCGTAAAAAAGGTTTGTTCTCCTTGGATCCCGCACAATTTGAAAGTCGCTCAAAAAAAGGCTCGTATCGATTGGTGCAAAGATATGTTGCAAAAATACGATTGCGGTGCTTCAAAAGACGTTTATAAGATCGTCACAGGTGGCGAATCAAGGATCTATGAGTATGAGCCCGAAACGAAACCACAATCGACCGTGTGGGTCCTCAAAGACGAGCAAAATCCAACGAAAGTTGTTCGTGGAAGAAGCACTTCGAAGCAAATGGTCGCCTGTTTCTTCGGCAAAACTGGTCATTTGGCGACTGTTCCGCTTGAGCAACGTAGGATAGTCACTTCTGAGTGGTAAACTACAATTTGTTTGCCTGAAGTCATTGGAGAAATTCGAAAAACCAACAAGAGAAGACGAAATATTGTTCACCATGACAATGCGAGCTCTCACACATCGGCTCAAACCAGAGTGTTTTTGACCGGCCAAAACGTCGAATTAATGGGTCATCCGCCGTACAGCCCTGACTTGGCACCTAATGACTTCTTCTTGTTTCCGCACATCAAGAAAAAAATGTGTGGTCAACGATTTTCGCCGCCAGAAGAAGCTGTTGAAGTGTTCAAAAACCATGTTTTAGAGGTGTCTCAATCGGAGTGGAAAAAGTGCTTCGACAACTGGTTTGAGCGCATGCAAAAGTGTATAAATCATGCTGGAGAATACTTTGAAAAACAATAAAACCATTTTTGATTATAAATATTCGCATTTTCACTATTAGGCCAGAAATATATAGAGCAGCCCTCGTACTTTATATTTATGGTGATAAAATTAAACGCACTTATTCCTTAACAAACCATTTAGAAGGCCTTTGAAGTTTTGCGTAGCAGAGTAAACGAAAAGAGAAAATCCCTAATTAATTAAATATATGGAATGGAATATGGTTGGTGCATAATTTTCGCCAGCCAACCATACTAATAGAAGAAAAAGCGCTCTGGTATACAAGAAGAAGAAAATTGCTACAACACTGATGTTGACAATGTACACAGAGGGTACAAAATATTATACTTTATACAAATAAACTTCATGCCCCTGTTGTTTTAGCTGTTTCTGTTCACAATATTTTTGCTGTTGTAGTACGATGCTGTTGCTTTTGTTACAGTTGTTCTAAAATTACAACATTTTCGGTTCAGTAAACTCAAGGCAGTGATTTTGGGTATTTGAATGTTAAATAGTCGTAAAGAAAAAAAATTTGACAAATAAAATATATTTTGTTTATTACCATGAAGAACAATTGTTTTTAAGTAAAATTCGTAATTTTTTGAAGTATTTTTGTTTCCAACCGACTTCAAAACAAAAAAAAAAAAGGAATATCTAATTGATGCATGCGTATTAACGAACTCATTCACTAGACTTCACAGCAAATAATGCCGCACTTTTCTTATTAAGACTCGAGGACGTTTGAACTGCTGATTCGTTAAGTCGGCTTTTAGAATAATTCATCAATCGCTCCCCACAGCAAGTTTTATTGCTTGGTTTCTTTAAGTTTGAAAATAAAAAAAATAATAATATAAAAAATTTAACTTTAATGAAAAACATTTGAAAACAATTTCGGGTATATGGCCCTACCGGCTCACATTGGCTTGAAATTTTTAAAAATTGTCAGGCGTTAGAGATAGCACTTATTTTTTCGTTTCGTAGTATGAAGTGGGTCATTCATACTTAAAAAAATCATTAAAAAAAAACATTTTTTAACGCCAGGAGTGTTTGTTTGTCAGCTCATATGAATATTTAAATTGCTTTGGAAGCTCCATTTTTAAAGATAAACGAATGAAATTTACGCAATTTGATTTTTTTAAGATTAGGTTTTTACGGCCGAGAATAGGACGTACCAATCTTTATTTAATAAAAAGTTTTTATTAATATAAGTTTATAATTTATTTTTAATACTATCAGTCTTTTTATTAGCTGTCACTAAAATAAATGTCATAAGAATTATGTTTTCTAGAAATTTCAAGTAATAATAGAAGGTCCAATACCTGCTGTGGTAACACCCTAATTTTTTTTTTTTTTTTGTAATGTTTGCTCATATTACTAATAAGAATATCTTTTTCCTTATTTGACTTTTCACGACAGAATTTTCGTGAAAAGTATTCTCTGTATAATTAAAATCTTTATTACGAGCTTCCTGAGTTTCCTCCGATAACTGGCCAACAGCGCATGAGTAATAATCTGCGGACCATGTATTAAAAATTTATGTAAAGTGCGATACATTTTACACCATTCGTATTTTTCAACAAAGTATTTTGCTCGATAAAGTAAATTTTCTAAAATGTTTAACGTTAATCTAACGACCAGACGACGGCTGTATCCCCGTCATTTGAGTTTCCAAAACCTGGTTTTGGTTTATTAACTATAAGTCCCCAAGGTTTCAAAAATTGCTGTCTTATCAGCATAAATCACAAAATAACAGAGAGTTGTCAAAGTGCAGAACTTATAGCAATTGACAGATTCATTTCTTGAAGTCAACTTATTTCAATAAATCAATGGTTGCGATCGCTAATGTCAGGTAGCGCCATCCTGGTCAACTTACATCTCACTCAGATCAATTTCTTGTATTTTTCAAACAAAAAATCGTTGATTATGGCATGGCAAAGACGGTTTGTGCCCTTTAAGAGTGGAGGTATGTTAATATTGCATATATGTGGTTTCATAGTCATAAAAGAAAAATCAAGTTTATTAAAAAAAAATTTCGCGATATTGTGGGAGAAGCCTCCAAAAAAGTGGAAAAAGGGTATATCTAAGTTTGTAATTCCATGTGTAATTTATACAATATCCATTTCCGACCCCATAAACTATATATATTCTGAGTTCTTATGCATAGAGAAATAGACTGAGAGATGTCCATCTGTCTGTATATCCGTCAATCGACCTATATGTCAATGTCTGTATGTCAATGTCTGTATGTCAATATATCAGACATAGTGTCGAAAGAGGTGGAAATCAGCATGATCGGTCCATATCCTTCGAGGCAGCAGGCAAAACACCACGCCTACCTCTAATTTTTTCATGTCATATGGACCGATAAATTAACTCCAATCAAAAAAATTAATATATATGGGGCGATAGCGAATTAAAAAATAAAAAAACCAATAGAAAAAATTAGCGCTCGCCCATATTTTCAAAGTTACGGTGCTCTTAAATTTTTAAAATATCAACATGGGTATCATTTTTAAGCTTTTAAGATATCTCAAGGTTTTAAAAATGCTTAACCCATTAAGAGCCGATGTCATTTCTATGTAATATATAAATTTGTTGACCGCTTGTCTATATGACGGAAACTACTTTCGCAATTTTATAGGGCTTAAAGAGCTCACTTTAAGCACTGCTGTTATTATGATTAATCAATCCTGATCTGTTCTTATAAATAAACACACTCTAATAACACAGCCATAGCGACTGCTCAGCATCTAGGCGCGATGTTCGCATAATAATAAATAGATGTAAGGAAGCCTTTTTTTATTTAACAAAAATAATACAAAAAATCAAAGTTTGTTTCTATTATCAAATTAATTTGTTTTTATTAGAAAAAATAGTTCGTTAAATTTTTTGAATAACCGAATATTCGAATAATATTATATAATATTTTATCTTCTTAGTTTGGGACGAAAAAACACTCTTCGGTTAAAAGTTTATTGTTTAAAAAACTAATTTAAATTAAGCAAACTTTTAAATAAAAAATTTTTTCAGATCTTGGCACCTTTGCTTTCCCCGCAGTAATACATTTCATTTTTTAGTTTAGTTTAAAATAATAAATATTTCATGAGAATATCATGAAATATTTATATTTAAAGGAATCAAGTACGAATAAAGTAAATTAAATTTTAAAAGATTCCGAATAATATACTTAAAAACATTATATCAGTTATAAGTTTGAATGTAAAATATAAGCATTATTCATTCAAATATTCGATTTAAAATTAAGTTGAGAAATTTTATTGATTTGATTCGAATAATTGAAAGCTCGACTACTGACTGTTTTGTATTGTCAACCAAAGTTATTCCCTTGAACTACGAGAAATATTTCAATAGTCACTTGAATTTTATAAAAAAGCAATAGATATCAAAAGTTTTCAAAAAGATTATCTAACAACCAAGTGTTTCTTAAAAACGATTACAAGTTTATTAAATTAAACTTAAGAAGTTAGAATAGTCCCATTGCCAGCGACTATTTCACAAATGTCACCTTCAAAAGCTTATGAAAAAATAAACAAGAAAAAATTGTCATTCAATATTAAACAGGCTTATCGAAAAACATTTTCAATAAAGTGTTTTCGAATAACATACACTTAGCAGTTAACAGGCTTTAATGTACGTCATAAAAACATTATCCTTGTGTTAGTTTCTATCAAGTAGGCGGCATCATACAATATCATAGTCAAAGTTCGTGTTTAATAACGTATATTTTTATTAGAAACACTGTTGATATATTTTGTATTTTATGGACTGTAATTAAATTCGAATTTTATCAACCAATGAAAATTATGGTTTTTCAGTCTTCCTCATATTGCACTAAAAAAAACTTTAGGAATATGTCATCAGCCAACGGTGCTAATTAAAACGTTTTTACTATAAATTATTTATTAGGTCGGACAATTTTGGTTTTATTTATTTATTTTTTTTTGTTTTTTTGAGTAAAAGAAAAAATTAATATAAAAAATTTTGCTACCTCCTTTTTTTAAAAATATAAAAAAAGATACACCTATTAAAGGTTTTTTAATTGATTCCTTGTTTTCATATTAAATATTTTCTGTAAAATTTAAATAATTGATTCATTGATCCAATTATTTATTTAATTATAATATTCCTTTCGTCTTTTTTAATTAAATACATAATTTTATCAATTATAAAATTATAACCTTGACTAATTTTTAATCTGAAATCTTTTATAATTTTTTAAGGCATTAAAATTTATTTTATTTTTGTCATTGACTTGGAAAGTCTTAATGTCTCCAATGGCTTGTACTCAAAGTATTACAAAGTGTATTTGTGTAAATTATAAAAGTGTTGGTCACAAACAAAAAATTAACACAAAAAAGTTTTTTCTCTTTAAATATTTTTTAAAATAAATAAGCTAAATTTAACGATGATGAAAAAAAAAATTATTTTCAAATTTACGAAAATAAATTAGTTATTTTTTTACTAGGATCAGCACCCAGGGGCTGACCCTTCCCTACTTATGCAACGCATTGTGCCACAATTCGGATATTAGGTTATGGGAAGAGGGGGTAGTGCTTGTGGTCATTTGATTTGAATCTTTGCACACTGAAAGTGACAGGAAAGAGCTCCGAATTTTCTCTGTAATACGTAGTGTGATTCACTGGCCAATCGACCGCAAGCGGATTTGCTCTTGATGAAGAGTGCGTTACGCGTACGAAATTACGGTTTTCAGGAACATTCCGTTGAAGTAACGGTAAAACCGTGGAACACATCCCACATTAAGTCGATGCTCAAGTGAATCAGTAGATCTGGATACCCTTCTGTCACCGATGAGCTTCTTCGCTCTCTCCTGCACGCGATCCAGTAACTTCAAAATTGTATTCCATTTTCGGTCTGATACGAGTAAAGGAGAAATAGACAAGCCGAATTAATACCAGGTGGCAGCGCCGCTACAACAATACAACAACAAAAAGAAAACAAGGCACTTAAATGTATGGGAAACTTCAACACATAATTAATTATTTCACTTTTTTCTTACCCTTTTCAATAACGTATTCAAAGAGATTTGCTTTTTAAATTGAGTTACAACATTCTTTTTTAAATTCTATTTAAAAGAACATAAAAAAGAACTTTTGTAATGTAAAATAATACACTTTTGACAGCTGCTTTACACATAAGAAAATTAACAAAAAATAGTCAGCTGCCGCAACGATGCCACCTGATAAAATTAATTCGCCTTGGACATAGATAACGAGAACGGGATGAAGTAAAGTATTTTTTAAACCGTTTTAGAAAACCTGAGCTCTTGAATGCTTTCTTTGCGACCTGAAATATATGCTTGTTCTAGCAAACATCACATTGAATCTTAATGCCAATAATAGAGAGAGTTTCTGATTAAGTTAAGTTGTACATGTCTTTAAAAGAATTAAGCATTTAGTAAAAAGAAAATAAATGGTTTAGTTAAATCAAAGGTAAATTATTTATTTTAACTTCATGTGTTGCTTTTTACAATAGTTTATTACTTTAATTACTGTTTTATGGTCTTGTTTATTTAACAAAATATTTCTTAATTTCTTTAACATTTTTAGTCAAAAAAAAAAAAAATTTTTTTTTAACAATTCTTTAGTTCACAAAGGGAATATTGTCAACTTATTTCACAAGAGCTCGTTGACGGTAATTTACGGGGATTTTCTTTACTAACATAAGTTTTGATTTTTTATGTTTTATAGATACTGTACTCGTATCGGGGATATCTATATTTCTAATTTAAAAGCATAACATGTAAAATGAGCTGAATATGTCGTCGCTAGTTGAAAATTTAATTCAAAGATAAAAACAATAAGCTTTAAGCTACGATCAGTTATGTGAATTATTTGATTATAGAGACGTAACATTTAAATTATATAAACAAGTTTTTGATCTTAACAAATAAATAAATAAATAAATTTAAAACAATTTTCAACATAAAAGGTAAAATTTTTTATATTAATTAATTAATTTTATATTATTTTTTTATATTAATGTATTTCTTTTTTATGTACATTTATAATGTTATCCTCTAAAATCTGTTCTATCAAGCAATCCGTTAATTGGTAAAATATTGATTAAATAAAGTAAATAAATAAAATAAATAAAAATCGTCTTTTGTAATGAGTGTATCATGGAAGATTGAGTAAACATTTAAAAAATTGTGGGTACGAGTTTTAATTAAATATTTGAGATATCTCACCGTAAGTTTTATGTTTTCTTCAAAATATAGTCGACTAAAAGTCATTTATTAATAATAGTAATTATAATAATAACAATATAATTTTCGTATAAAAGGTACCTTTTTCTGTAATTATTTAAGAAAACACAAGTACTTTTACATCTACAAAATCAACTTAAATAATTTGCTGCCATTTAATTTTCAAACAATTTGCGAAATGAATCTGAGTACACCTTGGAGAATAATTTCTTTTAATTAACAAAATTTATGTTCGCTTATATTTGGAATTTTATTCTATTAGTTTATATAATGCTGAAATAAATTAAACATTCATACACACCCACAACCACAAACCTATCCTTCTAACTTCTTTCCTTATATAAGGTATACAATTAAAAAAGTAATTATTTACTCCTGATCAACTCAAAGTTGTTGTTTTCATAAACAATAATAACCTTTCGCACAACAAAAAATTATAAGTCAATTAAATCAGTAAATATTTAATAACATTCTACTGTGTTCTTACAAAGTATGTGTTTTTTTTTTATTGTGACCATTTCGCAAACATTTTCTTTTTCCTGGAACACTCACTTTATTAATAATACTCTATTAAAAATGTTGACATTACAAACAATTGTAATTTCGAACATAAGGCGCAAATTTAAAAGTTTTATTGGTAGAAAAACTTAAAATATTTAATTTAATGGTAAAAACAGAAAAAAAGAGTAAGTTTTTTAATTGGCTTTAATATTTAAATTTTAAACAGTATAAGAGTTGTGTATGTCTGTCCACCTTCTCATTGAAACTATGGATAATGAAACATAGTATTTGTGTTGTGTTGCAGAGAAAAAAATTAAAATACATCTAATATTTCTACACTTCTAGACCAATCGATCGGGACAAAATTTTACACATAAAAGAAGACGAGCAGTGAAGTTAAAAATGAAATATACAACTTTTCAGACTTCTCTAGAGTATTTCTGCATACTCTAAAATATGGAAAATTACTAAGTAGTTGAATTAAGAGAAGAGCTTAAACATTTTTATACCCTTCACAATAAAAAGTCTAAAAAGGGTTTAACAAAGTTTGCCATTCCGTTTGTAATTTCATCAATGTCCATTTTCGACCCCATAAAGTATAGATTTTCTGAGTTTTTATGCATAGCGAAGTCGATTGAGCGATGTCCGTCTGTTCGTCAGTATTAGTGTTAAAATCAACATACTAACATAAATTTAAATACACAAATCGATGAGACATAGTGTCGAAAGAGGTGCTATTGGAAATCAACAAGATCGGTCCATGTCCTTAGACGCAGCGAGCAAAACACCACGCATACCTCTAATTTTTCCATATTATTTGGAACAACGAAGTAACTGCGATTAAAAAAAGATAAATGGGACGATAAAGAGTTTAAAAATAAGAAATTCTCATATTTTTTATTAGATATCAATATGGGTATCATAAGGAAACTTTTAATGAGATCATTAAGAAAATACAAAAAAAAAGTTTTCATATGCTTAACCCATTAAGAGCTTTACATATTTATGTAAAATTATGTATATCACTAATCTAAATTTACATAGACAGTGAAGGGTATATAAGATTCGGCATAGCACTCTTACTTATTAATTAAAAGTATAATTTTTACAGCAAATTTCTGTTTTTATTCCCAATTTAAAAAATTAATGCTTTGTCCATGGAAGTCATTATTATAATTTTGTGTACTAAAATATTTGATAAACTTTTGAAATAAAATATTTGTTTTAAACAATAGTTGGCACTAAAAACAACAACGGTAATGAGAACTTTATGAATGCTAAGTTTTTTATTCAAGTTTTTTAACAGCTCTCGAGCAGGAAGCACTTAATTCTAAAACTTCCAATTTTGCTAATATTTTTTTTTATTTCTTCTCTGGTAGCTGATGGTGATAACGTACGTCATGGCAGCAATCCAGTTGGCAATATCGCTAGAAACTAGTAAACGGATCTAACCCTGTAGAAGTGAAATCCTAAGCCAAAATTTCTCAATGTTAGGAGTCTTGAAAAGTTCCCTTTGCATATAAACATATATGCTCTCCTTTTTTGTATCTGTCCAATTTCTATTTGAGAAAAGTACTACAACTTATTTAGCAGAGATAAAGTAGATGATAAGAAATATTTACAGTTAAAATTGGTCTGTGGAGCCCGTTCAATACACTAATAGTCACAGGATTTAAGTTAAGTGTCAAATGGATGGTTTTGCTTAGATAAACTCTGTAGAACAGGGTGTCCCTCGACCATATCTATAATACAGTAACCTTTGTACCTCTCTGATTGCTATCGCTGTAAGCACGCTGCATGAGAAAAAAAAATTATTTGAGATCAGTAATCCAAGACCATTAAAAAAATATACTGAACCAACACTGATAATTATCAATTACAATTTGCTAGAGAGCATATCACATGGAATATTCAAGTAGAATATCATGCTAATTGTTGGTGTACTGTGGTTTTTAGTGACGAAAATTTTTAAAATTTTGTAGTGAGATTTTTACTACACAATAATACACGAGCTAGTTTTTTAACGTCATCACAGCGAAGAAAGTTAAATTATCGTCTCAGTTTCTGTAACGTATCACGGCACAATTTATTTAGAATTTTAAAGTGCAAAAATTATTCGAGAAACTAAAAACACTTCTGCAATCAGCAAGACTTTGAACTGATTAATTGAATTTGTCAGCCTATAAATATTGCCTGAGTTGTAAAAAAAATTTACTTTGAACTAAAATGTTCATCTCCTTTATTATTCACTTTATTTTCCCGACCTAAACATATTTGAAAATGTTTACTGTAAGTAAAAGCAAAGGCAACACGACGATAAGGAATCACAAATTCAAGCCATTAATGAGTCTTGATTTGAGATTTTTTGGATAACTTAAAGTCGCTGTATGTACCCATAAATCTTAAAGGTTATGAATACATTTAATAATTTATTACATAATTATATAATAATTTGATTTTGGTTACCAAAAGTTCTTATATAATTAAAAAATTTAAATATTCTCTTCCTCTAGAAAATGGAAAGAGATATTAAAGAAGAAAATATTATTAATAATTTAAGCTACCGACAAAAAGATTTAAAAAGAGATGGCCTGATCGAGGTTTTCATTTCTGTTATGGACCGGTTAGCGGAGTATGGTTAACGAATAGCTATTGTGAAGTTTTACTCCCAGGTGCTCCCAACCCTCTCACAACCCGTCGCGTATCCTAACACGACCCAAATTTCATTCAACAATACCACCAGAAACTGTTGTTTAAGGAGACAGGCGTAGGTCTTTTATTTGCCCTCCCAACCTTGTCATGATAAAATCCGCAAAAAATTTCTCATTCTATGACCCCAAAACCCACTTGACCACTTGTGCTCTTACCTTATCATCATCACCTTTAACTCACAAAATTACAATAACATATTTTCCATCGATTTGATCGAGAGTGTGTAAAAGATTTTTCTGTGTTGTTCAATTTTTAAAGGGTATTATTCAGTGACTTAAGAATTCAGAGATTGTACAATCTTTTCTCGATAGGATAATTAGTTTAAATATGGCTGATCTATTCCTAAATTATATTTAGTCTACACAATTGTATGGGTGCTATAAAAGCTTTAACTGCAGTTTCGAGCGCTAATTTTTCAACACTTCCAGCTAAAGATAAAAGGGACTTTGTTTTATTTATTTCCTAATATTTTTCTTTTACCCCAGTTTTATTTAAAAAGAAAGTAAATATCATATATTTGGACGTTGCTTACGATTTATTGTTGGCAATTTAATATCGAGTTGTTTATTTTAAAATCTCACAATTTATTTTTATTTTGGCACAGAAATAAGGAAAATTGTTTTTTGTTATTACTAAATTTATCGTTTTTTATAGAAAATAAGATTTAGTTCTTTCTATTAAAAGTTTTTTTTTTCTTAATTTTATTGAGTTTATTTTGTTTTGTTTTTTGAATTTTAAATAGCTGCTTGTAACCCAAATTTCATATGCATAGAATTGTGAAGGGGATAAGAAGAGTTTTATTTGAAAGTAGAAAAATGTGGTTATGAACTGAAAGGCAACCGCATCTATGAATCTGTTGTTCACAAGATAAAGTATTATATTTTTATGGTAATAAAACTATTCAAAGCAAACAAGAGACTAAGAAATATATTTGAAATATATAAATGTATAGAGCAGTAAATGCATTTATAATATAAATAAAACGAAACGAAATAATAAATGATAGTTTTAGCTTTTAGGTCAATTTAAAGTTTAAATCATGTTCAATTTAATTGGAAATATAAGAAAGCAATCCGTAGGGTAAAATTAAAAACTTTTGAAAAAAAGTAAACTAAACATGAAATCATAAAAACTGATTTTAAAATAAAGAAACACTAGAAGTAGAATATAATAATTTTAGCTTAAAGTTGTTTAGAACAATGAAGTTGCTTTATGATGTATTTGGAGATAAATATAGAAAGAAGAGTTTTTTAATTTAATTGTATTATTTTCAATTGTGCAAAATTCTCATTTCAAATTGTTAGTGCAAATCACTCTTCGCTGATTTTAAAGCATCAGAAAGCAAAAATTTTGCTTCTAAAATGATTTTTAAAATACTGTTGTATTTTTTGTTTGTTGCTTGCATTTAATTGGTTTAATTTGTGTAAAAAAAAATGTCATCCTAACTTCTTTAAGTTAGTTTATGTACGTAATCAAAATAAACTCTTAAAGGCTAAATTATAATGTGCATAAGCTTGCTTGAGCTTATGTCAAAAATCCAACGAAACTCCTGTCAAATTCTTAGGTTACCCATTAAAGAATTTTAGGTGGCTACAATGTACTTACATAAACTTTCATAAACACAGTTGCAAAATTATGATTAATACGTACTTTTGCCAAAAATATTTTTTTTTTATAAATTAACAACATTTGAAAACTACAAGTCAGAGTGCCATATTCGACTATATCGATTCTTATATACCCTTCACCATCTATGTAAAAAAGCAAATATTTGGGTGACAGAGAATTAAAAAAAATAGTACTGCATATGTATTACTTTACATAAAAATTCCATCAGCTTTTAATGGATTAAGCATTTAAAAAAAAAAAATTTGTACTCTCATAAAAATCTCATCACAAGCTCTGAAATGATACCCATATTGATATTTTAAAAAATTTGCAAATTTCAGAGCCCCGTAACTCAGAAAATATGGACAAGCGCCAATTTTTTCACTTGATATTTTTTTATTTTTTATCGCCCCCATACATTTATTTTTTTGATTGGAGTTAATTTATTGTTCCAAATGACATGAAAAAAATTGAGGTAGGCGTGGTGTTTTGCCTGCCGCCTCGAAGGAAATGGACCGATCATGCTTATTTCCAAAAGCACCTCTTTCTACACTGTGGGATTGGGGCCTGGACGAACGACCAGATCTGGTAGGCACTTCTAGTATCATCACTAGTAGAGTTCTAACGTTTCTAACTGACGAGAAAGTGACAACTATATAATTACTTGAGACGGAAGATTAAAAAAATAACAGACTGAAAGTGTTAAGCAAAAGTAGTTGTTATTCACAAAATAGTCGTCCAGTAACATTCAAATTGAGTAGACTAAACCTTTAAGTAAAAATGTGAAAAAAGAACTTTATTTTATTTTTATTATAACTTTGTAATCTAAATTTAAAAGTGTAAATAAATTGAAAACTTTATTCTTTAGAAAACTTTAATAAGTTGTGTTTTGTGTGAGCTTGGAAAGAAATAATCCCACAACACTGTATCTGATCGATTGACATATTTAGTTTTTTTTTTTTTGTGAAGTCAAGTTTGCCGAGGCAACACTACCACGGACGGATAACGCTTAAGCGACTTCGCTATGCATAAGAAGTTAGAATAAATATAATTTATGTGGTTGAAAATGGATATTGTAGAAATAACACCCGGAATAACGAACTTAGTTATACCCATTTTCTACTTTTTATGGTGAAGGGTATAATAAACATTTACTTTTTTCTACATTTTTTGTTAAATTAAAAAGTAATAATCTAACACTGTAGGTTTTCATTGCAATTTTTCTATATGCTTGTATTAGACAATGCACAATCAGCTGTTTCCAAACGAAAATTCTGAGTAGTTTCATACTTTGCTTAAAGAAAGGATATTTGGTAAAACATAACATTAAATTTTCTTAAGCATATTATAGTTTGCCACATTTAGTTTAATGTATTTTTACAGGTTTTTAAGCTTGCTTAAGTTATCTTATGCACATTTCATAGTTGGTACTTAAGTTATCTTATGCACATTATGGTTGGAACCTGAATTATCTAATGCGCATTAGAGCTAGGCGTTAAGCCTGCTCAAATTATTCTTTTTTTAATTGTTTAACAATTTATATGTATGTATTTATGTATGTATGGATGTATGTAGATTAAATTTTTAGGTCTACAGTTCCTGATTGTATTGCTTTAAAAAATAAATATATTATTTAATAGAATTTTCACTATCCAGAAAAAGATAAACAAAAAATAAATTTTATACAAAAAAACATTGGTTTGCAGTACTATTACCAGGCCTATAATATTATCGCTTGCAATCGACCATACTATTGGTGGCGTGTGTAACTGTTAAATAGCAGATTACAAAAGGCCAGTATATAAAACTATTTGCTATGAAATTCTTTAATCATGTTTCATGCAGTAATAACATCTAAAAATAGGTTTGGCTTTAGATTTCGAAAGTCCAAAGTTCACGATCAGAAAAATTATTGGAACATATTTTCAAGAAAAGTCAGGAACCTCCTAAAGGAAGCCCTTGCTTTGTAGACAGCATCTAAAAAAATATTCTTTAAACAAAGACTAAAGACATATGACAGAATCATAATTATTGGAATATATATAAAGTGTATCACAATTATGGAAAATAATACTGAGCTAAATAAAATATATTTGATTAAATAAATCGACTGTAATTAGTTTAATTTATTCGTGCTTGATTCCTTCAAATATAAATATTACATGATATTCTCATGAAATATTTATTATTTTAAACTAAACTACAAAATGAAATGTATTACTGCGGGGAAAGCATATCCATATGGCCATTTCACTACTGCTCAAATAGCTCATCAGTGGATTTTACCCAAATTTTGTCTAGAAAAACTGAAAGTCTTATATCAAAAGCCAAATTGATTAAATGAGAACTCCATTTAATCAATAAGACAAAAGACAATAACAACTCAAAAATGTTCTACACAAAAACACAGCAAACATTTAGTAACTATTTTTATTTTTTCTTTCATTTTTGAGTTGCTTTGTCTTTTGTCTTATTGATTAAATGGAATTCTCATTTAATCAATTTGGCTTTTGATATAAGACTTTCAGTTTTTCTAGACAAAATTTGGGTAAAATCCACTGATGAGCTATTTGAGCAGTAGTGAAATGGCCATATGGATATGCTTTCCCCGCAGTAATACATTTCATTTTGTAGTTTAGTTTAAAATAATAAATATTTCATGAGAATATCATGTAATATTTATGTTTGAAGAAATCAAGCACGAATAAAGTAAGTTAATTAAATTTTAAAAGATTCCGAATAATCAATTTTCATTTTGATATATTTGCATGTGCACATTGCTTATTAATAAAAATTGTTTTTCAATTTTTATTTTTATTTTTTCATTGAATCTTTCAAATACATATGAATGGTTCCCAATGGGATCCCTTATGTAGAAAAATGAAAGAAAAAATAAAAATAGTTACTAAATGTTTGCTGTGTTTTTGTGTAGAACATTTTTGAGTTGTTATTGTCTTTTGTCTTATTGATTAAATGGAGTTCTCATTTAATCAATTTGGCTTTTGATATAAGACTTTCAGTTTTTCTAGACAAAATTTGGGAAAAATCCACTGATGAATTATTTGAGCAGTAGTGAAATGGCCATATGGATATGCTTTCCCCGCAGTAATACATTTCATTTTGTAGTTTAGTTTAAAATAATAAATATTTCATGAGAATATCATGTAATATTTATATTTGAAGGAATCAAGCACGAATAAAGTAAATTAATTAAATTTTAAAAGATTCCGAATAATCAATTTTCATTTTGTTAAATCGACTGTGTTATTTTAAAATGTTTTGTCTTTCGCCGTCTGATTTTAGAAGTTAAACAAAAATTGACTTGGTCCCGAAAAACATATTGTTTTTTAAATAACGAAAATACTAAAATGCTATTCTTTACTAATTAATTTCTTAAATATTTTTTTATTTATTTTAAAATCCGTTTTTTTTAAATAAAATTTCTAAAACTTACCAAATATTTTAAAGGTTAAAATTGAATACAATCAATTAATTATCTGTAAATAAATCAAAAACAATATTAGATAAGTATATAAATTATATAAAAAATGTAATAAACATTTTATAAACTTTCTTCATATTTTATAAACATTTAAAAGGTGTTAAGGATTCTATTACAAAAACTTGTTCAGAATTTAAGTTCTTAAGACCTGGGCCGATCAGACGTTATTAAATAATTTTTTTTTTTAATTGCGTATATCATCAGTAATTATCTATTTAAAAGTTAAGCTGATGAGTTTTCGGATGATACCAGAAAGCTTCGTTTAGTAAATAATAAATATTTCTGATTGACATTTAATAATATTATCAACCTAATTTTAGCCGTAAATTAAGCTTAAAGAAAAAATGGGTGATACAAATTTTGTATTCTCATTATTTTTCTTTTAGAGCTTTTTGATCAGAAATGCAAATCTAGCAATCATAACTTCTTGTCGTATATGTTTTCAAATAGTAAGAGAAAAACAAGTTAAAAAAAATTTCGGAAACAATTTCTATAAAGTAAAATTTAAATGATCGGGATAATTAAAAAAAATATATACAAAAATAGCACAAAATTTTTTTGGAATTGTATAAAAGAGCCAAAAAAAAGTGAGCCGTATATAGTAAACAAAGAAAAATAGAATCATTGTTAGTTTTGTATTGTTTTTGCTTCTGTCTTTACTTTGTTGTTTGGACAAAAATTTTGACTATATTTAAAAATGTTTATAAGAAGTTTCCTGAAGAGCTAAGTAAGCGGTAGCGAAATGAACATCGAGACGCGCTTTTACCCTCAATATTCAATATCAATGATTTGTTAATAAAATCTGGATAATTAAAAAAATTAAAAAAATATCAAAATAATTTTTTGAAAATTAATCAATTTAGTAAAAGTTTCCCCAGTTTTTAATAAAATTTGAAATTTTAAATATTTGTTAACTTTAACGCAATCATAAAAAAGATTGCTTAAGAAATTTAAACAAAATTTCACTGACTTTAATTTTACAAGATATCTTCTCTACCAAACAGAGCTGTAAGTTTTTTCTATTTGCTGTTGCTGAATTCCATTGAATATTTTTTTTTAATACAGGCGTTTTTACTCGCCTAATTACAGAAATCGCAATAGTTAGCAGTATGGCAGTAATAAAAAAATGAAGTGTGTGTTGACAATAAAGCAAATTTGTCTCTAAAATAAAATTCTTCCTCTTAGAACTCGTGAGACACTGGAAAAGTTTGAAAAGGCAATACGAGGTGATTTCAAATGCCGCTTTTATAAATTTTGAACAAACAAAACTTAAAAATCTTTGCTAAGAATCTCATATCGTGTGGCAAAAAATAATTGTGTGCAAGTAATTTCAATAATGTAATTTTCACTTATTCATTTTGTATATGGAATAAGAAAAATATACACAACACAAAAAAAAAACAAAAAAAAAAATAAATAAATAAAACTACAGTAAAATCGTTCGTTGTCTTCTATCGAAATATTTAATCGTAAAAGTAATCAAAGTTGTAGGTACAAATATAAAAGAAAAGTTTGTAGCTTGAATATACTCACAGTAAAAAAAAATTTAAACACAGTAACTATAACCAACCGCAATAACAGAAAATTTTAATTAAACTACCTTAATCAATAGAGAACGAATATAATAAAAATATTTATATTATATTAAAGCAAAGTCAACTTTAAGTTTAATTCGCTAAATAAAATATAAAATTAATATTTAAGTAAATAAAAAATAGAGCTAAATAGCTTGTCTAAATAGCGCAAATAATCACGGTATAAAACAAAAATTAGGATAAATAAAAAAACCTAAATACGCCTTCAGATATGCTATCAAATAATAGAAATAAACAAACACGTTTAAACTACATACACATACATATTTAAATCTACCTTTTATAGCCAGAAATAGACTAAAAACACATTTTATAACAAAATCCTGCTTTATCAAACTAAAATAGAACAACAATAACAACTAAATATGATAAGTGAAGAAAAAAAAAATAACAACACATTTCTAAACCATAAAGACTGTGTAAATCTTTATGATGTCACTTTATTACTATTAATATAATACGAAGCAAGAAAATCATGTTTGTTGTACTTTTGCAGATGTTGTAATTTTTTTTTTACTACTTTGCCTAATAAATAGTTGGGCAATCAAGGTAAATACACTTTAATAGTCGCAGCCGTATTAATATGTATTTATACGCCTGCTTATAAAAAATTTATGATGTTATTTTTTTACATCCACAAGAGTTACATGTCTTTTCAACTTTCTTCAATCCTTTAATAAATCTTATATATATAATAGCAAACCTTAAAGTCAATTACAAACCGTTTAAGCTACAAATTTACTAAACTTTGGTTAAAATAACCGATAGTTGATGGATGATTAAGAGCAGTATTTAAATTGCTTGCTTAAAAATAGTAACACCACTCAAATCTTTGCTTACATGGTTTTCAGCAAAAAAAAAAAAAAAAAAAAAACTAAATGTCTCAGCATTTACAAAACATTTCATTATAAGCAAAGCAACAGCAAATGCAAAAAAAAAACGCATTTGTTTCAGCTGACTATATGTTTCTTTCTGCAGCAAAGCTTTTATTTGGAGAACGTTTGCTGTTGCTTAAGCAATTAACTGATGTTTGTTTCTTCTTCTGCTGTTGCTTTTTAAGAAAAAAAAAACACAATTTAATGGTGTAAAAAAACAACGTTTTTAAAATATTTTTTTTATGTATTATATGTAATAAATAGATAAATACGTTTCCAATGTTAAAAGGGGGTGAAAAGCAGCGAGTTACAGCAAGAAACAACAATTGTAGTCAGCCACGACTTCATAGTAAAGAGTTAAGCAAAAATAAAAATAAATAAATACTGATAAATACTGCTTATGCTCAAGCAACAGAAAAAGTTTTCAAATTAATTGCTTTGCCGATTGTTAAGCTGCAAAAGGAAACACATAGTCAGCTGAAGAAAATGTGTTTCTTTCTCTTTTATGCATTTGATTTTTGATTTTGCTGCATACTTTTCCTTAGCAATAGTTAAGCCTTAGCATTGAAAATAGTCAAGCATTTTGAATCACTGATTAAGAGTTAAAAATGAAAAAATTTCCGATGAAAGAGATGGATGATATCTAGTTCTCTCATTACCAAGTTTGAATTGGATTCACACACAGAGGGTTCCATAATATGTATGGAACACACTTTAAATTTTAGTTTTTTTTTGCTGTAGCGATCCAAGAGAAAATCAGGGCTCAATTTTATTTTGTATAACTCTTGTAGCGCTACATGCTTCGTGATATTTGCAGTAAATCCAAAAACGTTAAAACTTATATATATATATGCTTTAAAAGTCGACCCAAAAATATTTAAATTTTATATGTCTCCCTATTGCGGGTCAAAGACAAATCCACGTACGTGAAAATCACATCACTATGGTGACGTTCTTAAATTTGAAGAATTATTTTTCATACTTCTTACTATAGAAGAACATTTGAAGAAACGACGTAATATTTTCTTCGGTACATTATAGTTTGATACACTTGATTCATATGTATTTGCGTAGTTGCTTTAGATGGATTAAGATAGCTTTTGCACATAATAGTTAAGCTTTCATTCTAAGTCTTAATTTATGACGTCAGTGTATTGTTCAACCAATTTCTCAATTACATAGATTTATATTTGTATTTTAACGTTTACAAATATTTTATTTTCAATTTTCAACATCATAAAAAAGAAAATTGAGCAAATCAATTCACTTCCAAAAAAAAAATTTTTGGTTAAAAAATTTTATTATCATGACTCGTCGTGCGCAAGTTCTCGACCTTCAATGTATAAACTTGTTTATATAAATACAGTTTTAATCATTTTATGATATAAAAAGAATTTAGCTTTGCAAATTTCAATACTAAAATTTTATGCAAATGTTCTTAAACGAATTTGATATTTTTGGTTTTTTTCTTAATTTTTCATATTTTTTCTTTTAGTATGGTTTTACTATAGATTTTTAGTTTAAACTTATTTTTTATTTTAGTTAATCTACAACTTTAATACACAACTGATTTTGTCGCTTTGATTGTAAAATTATAATATTCTACATTTAAAAAGAGTTTATCAATTAAGTTGACAAAAAGAGTTTACTGTCATCACTTTAAAATTTTTGTTTAATTTTGAAATTGCGTTCTAGTAAGCATCTAAAAGATGATTATTTCACTTAGAATCCCTTAGCAGCAAACGATTTCGGAAGCTGTGTAAACTTTAGGTTGTAAGACAATACAAACATATTCCATTCAATTTGCTTTAACCCCATCATCGTTTTCTATGGAATAATGTTGTACGAGTAGTACTTGGCTAAAAATTTGGTTGCCATAATCATATAGTTTTTTCTGTGTTTCTAATAATTTTTTGGAGACATAAAAGAAGAGCGTTTCGTTCGTTCGTTTTTTTATATAAATTAAGTTTATGCATGTTTTGGCAATATAAAAAGGTGTTAACAAGTTTTCAAGTTTTTGTCGATTTGTGAAATGGGTTATTTGCATCGACATTAAATAAAAGCAATATTTGGCGTTTAATAAATTTTAATAAATTGACCTGTCAATTGATCTCTAAGGTTGTGAGAATGCCACCGATATTTTATTATTAAGGTCCAGTTATGCCTGTGGAACCACATAAAAACACTAGTTTATGCTGATAAACCAGAAACAATTTACAACTTGGAAGTCAAAATAGTTCGCGTTATCAGTGACATATGGTCAGCAATGTAACGCCCCACATTGGAGGCCCAGAAAGCCTATTACCGAAATAAGTGTTAATATCAAGTCTTAATCTTTCGAATGCAAAAAGGCTTTTATTAAAATATAAAATGCAACTTTTTCTATTTTCAACAGCCTAAAGTTTTATTGGGCCAAAAAAAAAACAATTTTTATACCAACCGTTTATAATTAAAATACATGTTATAATAATTAATTTTTTTTTAAGTGAATTAAATTTACTTAGTTAAAAATATTCCAAGTATATTTATGACAACTGGCTTCAAAATAATTCATCTATTTAATAGAAAATAGTTTTTCTTTGATTCGCTTAATTGTTCTTCGAATAAATTCAATAGAATTTCTGCTTAAAGCAAAAATAATAATTATATAAGAATTTGGAATCGTGAGTGTTGTGAATTTTACTAAACTGTGCATATTAAATGTTTGGCCAGATGATAATTGCTTTTTAATCACTTTTCTGATAATCTGCTGTAATAAACACCGAAAAAAAATACTTTAATGAATATTAATTACTATTTAATGGTTTCTTTAGCGGAAAAAAGTTGTAAGACATGTTGAAAAATAAAAATAAGTAAATAATTAATCAATTATAGAAAAAATATGGTTATTAATCACCTTACCTACAATAAGTATAATTTAATAACTGTTAATATATAAAAGATATTTTCAATACTTAAACAAGAGAATAGAAAATATCGTACAGAAAATTATATTTATCTATTTGCACTCTATAAATTTAATATTAATAATAAAATGTTTTTAAAGATAAATTCTGAGAAACTATTTGTATGTTAACCAGTTAACCAGTTCCTTTGGCCATTTTGTCATTCGAAAATTTTCTCTTAAATGCAGGAACAAAATTTAAAAATATTTTTTCTTAGCGTAATATGCAAAGCTGAGCATGTAATTTTCGTCAGAGAGAATCTAAGTACGACATGTGTGATCAAGATTTGCGCCAGTACCAGCCATAATGGCCTTACCACTGAGTGAAATACAAAGCGTCGACTAGCGCCCTCCATCGGACATAGCCAACAGAGTTGCAATTTCAAGAACATGGCTTGCAGGACCATGAACTTCCCCTTTCTTAAGGGTTTGAGAATATCCAACTGCTCTGTTGAAAGTGCAACAGCACACTTTGTTAGTACCGCTCCAGACCTGCGGACACCAATTTTAATCAACAGCAACCACGTGTACCACTAAGGGACCTCACAAATAACCGGCTACAGAGATGGGCGGCTTTCTATATGGGCTACCGCTTCCCTTTATGCCAGTTTATTAAGAACACTGGTGCAACCTTCGACAGTATCCTACTTTCTATACAGATTTGGTGCCTGCACACCTGGGGACTGGTTCCTCCTGTACCCTGATATCAGTTCGTCTGTGCCTAGGTAAGATCAGCCAGACCCTTAGTGCCCCTGTGGTGATCTTAGTCAGACAGAAAGTACAAACAGAAAGTGTGTGACAGCTGTGGCTGGTACAATAAAAAGCCTGGTTTGTAAGAATTTTTTTATATCTCAAGCAACGCCAGAGTCACATCGTGTTGTAGTCTGGTTAGCTGCGCTGGTTTAAATACTATTTTAGCTAAGCAAGATATTGAGCGAGAAGAGTTTGGGGAATTCTATATTTAGTATGTCCTTCTAAAATTTTCCATTTTTCTTCAATTGTGCCTATTTCCAAATCAACAGGTATGCTTGGAAATAATGACACCACATCAAAGAAAATCAAAGATAAGGAACTTTTATTTTTTGGTTCCCAATTTTATTTTCTACCAAATTTTCTATAATATACTTCCATATATTTTACATTTTGTGTTGTTGTTTTATTTTTTGTTCAAATTAATATTTCATTTTCGTGATGATACTATACAAAGACGTAGTAAAATATTGAAAATAAAAAAAAAAAATTAAAACCATTTGTTAAAAAATTAAATTAAATATAAAAAAATTTTCAAAGCGAGTAGTAAACGAGTAGTAACTTCCAATAATTTTTTATATTTGCCAAATCAAACTGTCATTTTTATGTTATCCAATATTAAACAATTAATCTTTTGTAGAGTCCCTACACAAAAAACTAATTTAATATTTTTATTTCAAATTATTTGTTTTCCATCTTTTTTACTTTATACTTCAGCAAATTGAGTCGGAACTTTTCTTAATTTTTTTTAAATTTAATTTGTGAAGAAAATAAAATACAACAAGAAAGAATCAAGAATAAAAGAAAAGAAATGTAAAAAATAACCAATTTTCCTAAGATGAGTTCCAAGCAACTTTTAGTTTAAGCAGGCAAAAAAAGAAACCAGAAATAGTTATTTAGTTTTTAATTCTTTTTGCTAGATTCACCGTAATTTCGTTGCCAATTCCATTAAAAGTAACGAGAAAATTCCAAAAACAAAATTGTATCAAAAAGGATTCTTTTATTCTTTTTATGCAAAAAAAAAAAACGCAAATTTATATATTTTCATTGTTTAAGTTAGAAACAGAAAGATAAATGGAACTTATTATTCTTTATAATTTGCTTTCAATTATTAAATAATAATAATTATTTGGTGACAACCAATTTTCAACAGATTTTATTTTATTTTCATAAATTGAAAGGAGTTATTTTCAAAGTGGAACATTATTTTAAAGTTTATTAGCAATAAGAGTACTGGTTTGCACTGGTTGTTTAAAAGAAACCTCAACATTTTCTTAATTACCATGATATTATAATTTTTCTCTGTCAAATAATAAAAAAAAACCTGAAATCTCTGCACGTTGGGATTTGCTGTACTGATGTTAATGAATTTAATTTTTTTTTATTAATTTATTTCTGAGTTTTTAATAATGCAACTATATTTAATATTAATTTCTTTGGCTTTTTTATATTTAAAGAACCTAAATGGGTGGTTTCAAAATCACTGTGATCATAAGTATTTGCTTGGCTTATTAAAAGTGGCAAAAATAAAAGACGGTTTCATTACATAAACTTTTCCTTTTAAAACTGCAATTTACCTCCATTATTTTACTAGAAAGATTATAAAATAACATTATTTTAAGCATTTTTGTTCACAGCCAATTATTATGTGTTTAAGATCAGAACACGCTTGATAATTTGTATTTCTTTCAATTCACAATTTATGGGAAACTTTACTCTCATTGAGTCATGCTAACATTATACTTTCCACCTGACTTTAGTTATTCCAGACTGTCGACTGGTAACTATCGGTCTTCTTTCTCATCATGAAGTTCCTAGTAATTGCTAGCATTTGTCCAAGGACTAGATCTCCCGTGACGTTCACATTTAATAATCTTCTTGCCTGTGGTGACACACATTCTTATACTGTGCGCGCTATCGTCTTAGACTCTTCTTCAATACAATTTTACAAAAACATATGAAATGTAATGCATAATTATATCATAAAAACTAACCAATAACAATAATTAAAAAATAATATTATTTGATTTGTTCATACACCTCATGTCAACTAAAAGTCTTCTAAAGTTAAAATTTGCTCCACGTCTTCTCTATATTTGCAAGTTTAAATGCCTTAACACAGTACAAAATAAACAAATGTTTCGAAGACCAAGAATAATCTCAAAGAATTGCTTTAACTAAACTTTGAATTTATCTCAAATTTTTTTAGGAGTATTGGAATCGCTATCACTCAATGCATTTTTTACTTTTTCCTTCATTAGGGGTGGTTTGGATGTGGATCTTTTGATGGTGCCGTAGGGACCTCAATCTGATCCCAGCACATCCTGTTTCCAGGCAACACAATGGGACCTTTGGGACCCAAGTGAGTCGGTCTTTCTTTTGCGCCGACGGCCTGTACAACCTAACCTTTTCCTTCATTAAAAAATTTGCCTTACATTAATTAAGCTATTTTTTTTTAATATCATTACATATTTTTTTATTTATTATACTTTTTCAAACTAATTTTTTAGCAACGTTTTTGTCAAAATTGTAGAAGGGGTGTTTATTGAATGAATAAATTTTAACTTTGAGTATTAGTAAGCATTTTTGGTATATTTATTTAACTTTTTTCTTTGATGCGATTTCATTTTAAAATCTTCATTTTAACTACAATTTTCGCTAAGGCGTGTTCATCAAACACCTGCTCTAGTTTAAGATTTTTTATAACAGCTATTCACACAACTCCTTTTTTACTACAACTATTGGACACAAGTTGAATTTTTGAGCCCAATGACAACTGGCTTACTGGCAATGCAATTCTTGTTGTATAACACGGACAGCTTCTGATTGTCTAGATAAACTTTTTTGAACAACAAGAAATTTTAAAAATCCTCGGTTACTTTTTCAACGCATTTTTGTTAAATATATATGAGTTTTTTAAGTTATTGCTCCGGCATAAGTACATTCATAACGAACTCTTAAATCAGAAAAAAATATTTTGAGAATTATAAGTTGCTTAACTCCCTCTAAAGAAAAATCCAAATAAAAAACTCTTCAACAGCAGCCTTCTAAAAAAGTTTTATTTCATGTGCAAACTACGACCACGAGCAAATTCTGGCAATGTGCCAGGAAAAAAATAACTATTATTGCCAAAATAAAAACACTCACCTACATGTGTTTCCTAAAAGAAAATGAAACTTCTAACGACTTGTGTTTTTTTTAGGTTTAAATTATAACTTTGGTAGTGTTTATTCAAACGTTAGAGTTTGGTCATATAGAAAATAATTCGTATAAATTTTAGATTAAAAAGAAATAATTTACAATTTAAACTTCACTGGACACCGTATTTAAATAAAAGTTTTTTATATCCGGTTTTAACTCCAGGTCAATTTTATATTGACCAATTTTTAAAGCAAAAAAAAAAAAACATTATTTTTCTTCCCTAATATGACTTTATTAAACTTGGCCTTTAATAGACGATTTCCATTGTCCCTGTAAAAGTCATCACTAAGTACAGTTTGAAAAAAAAAATAATAATCGCAAACCTTGTATCAACGTGGGCAATTGTATGACAGAAAAATTATAATTTGCTCTGAACATCGAGTGAAACATTGTCATCACTAACGATTTTAGGAATGTTAGCGGACTCTGAGTAGCAACTTTTATCATCATAGTTGGCAGGACCATGCTCTTGCTTGTTGCTAGAGACTATCTAAACACCCACTGCACCCTTGGCTGTAGTTTTGCGATGCTACAACATCTGGGAAGCTGTGGCTTCCTCCTCACCTGTTATTGAATGGTGGTCTTTTTTCCTAACCCAGACACAAAAAATTTTAACAACATAAATTTTTCTGCATTGCACGCAAAGAAAAAATATGGTTGAGGTAACCATAATCTAAGAGCAACATATTATGGTTGCATTAATGGTTCCTAACAAAACATGGTATTGTTAAATTTGCACTATATTGTTGTCTAGCAAAAAAAAAATAGCATTCTAAAGTATAAATATTATTATGCCCAAATATAAGCATTAAATGGTTAAATTAAAATATCATAATATGGCTTGAAATGTCATGTTATATAATTGAATTATTATATAGTCTCAAAATATTCTTGATATAAAAAGACTTAGTTATTATTGTTTTATTCATTAACGATTTGTCATAAAAATTATTTAAAAACATAAATTCACAAAATTATCAATTATTTGCTTGTAATAACGCTTAGATTAAAGGCTACAAGAATCAGTTATATAAAAATACAGTTTATAATCCCAAATGATGATTTGTGCTTCAAGCACAAAAAAAGAGATTTGAGTGCTTACAATACATGTTTTGGTTTCCTTTTTATTTGTTTTCATATTTTGCATAATTTTTGTAATTATTTATTTTGTACATTTTTTGTTTTGTTTCCTTCTCTATTAATAAAAAAGTTTTAAATTTTAGCTTTCAGAAAAATTACTAAACTGTAAAGAACTAGAACAAAATATTTTTTTGAGCCAACATTATTTTGTTGCTTTTAACCATACTTTTTTTAATTATAATATATTATGGTTAAATATTTTATATTATTTTTAACAAGTTATAAAACTTTGGTTGTGTTTGTAATTTTTTAAGTTAAAACCAACCATGTTGCATTTTTTGTGCACAGTAACCATATTATCGTTAAAACGTAACAAAAAATGTTTATTGTGACTAAAGTGTTGGTAAAAACAACTATAATTAGTTCTGTGCAACTATACATTGTTACAAAGATCATAATATGGTTATTGTGACCATATCACAACCATGTTTTTTTTTTGCCTTACTCAGGTCAGTTAGTTTGTTGTAAAGCATTCTTTCTTTTTTGTGACGTAGAAATAGAATATTTTTTGTAAACGAAGTACATTTTTCTTTGAATAGTGCAACAAATTAAAGTGGAAAACGTAAAAATTTTATAAAAATAAAAATTAAATGTGCAGTTAATAAATGTGATAATAAAAAGAATTAAAAAGCAAATTAAAAGAAGCTTTTTCAAGACGGTTTGCTCATTAAACATAATTTTGTAAAATATCTAATCAAAGAGGCTCATCATGTTAAATGAGATGAAAAAGTAATAAAAAACTATTTTTAGAGCAAAAGTGTATTTTTAAGTTCGAAAAGTTATTACGGGGCTTAAAGAAAACTACAGCATATTGTAAGCAATAAGTGACCAAAGTTTTGTTCTGGTTTAAATTGCTGTTTTGTTGGTAGGAGCGACCTAATTGTGGCGCTCGACTGAAGGCAAATTACAGCTTAAAATCTAACATAATGTTTGTCAGCTTATAACCTAACTTTGAGAAGTTCTAGACGACTCAAATGAGTGAGTTCTAAAATGTTAAAGTCTTAACTCTATCTTATAAGTAATAAATTTATATTTTACCAGGCAATCATAAATTTTAGGAGCTTTACAAAAGTCATAATTGAGTGGTTTCCTAATTTTATTGTTTAACTCTAATAAGTTAAGTCTCTGTACAGTTATTTTCCCTAGGCAAAAGTAAGGCATGCGTCTCAACAGTTTGTCAGATCATACTCATATGCATAAACGCTAGAGCATTTAATTGTAAACAAAACACAAACCTTTGCCAAGTGCGATGTCATTGCCACGTATCTATTTTAAATGATTTATGCAACGGCCGGCCGTCTTTACTGAGTGGTGTCAAATGAACATTGTTTATTAATGTTACAAATCTTTTTGTACAATTATTTTGTTTAAAGAATTTATATTATACTGGCAATGAGCGCTGTTAATATTTGCTACATGCTGTTGGTTAAAGTGATTGTTCGATTACGCTAAAATATCAAGAAAAAAAAATTTAATAAAATAAAAAAATCAATTCAATTTTTAATATGTTGGTTCTAATATTATTTTGCAAACAAACTTGCGACCTTGAAGGATCTTTTACTTGCAGTTATTTAGCATTAAGTTCTGTAATAATTTTTAAATATATATTTCCTTTATACAAATAATAATTTAAAATAAACAATAAAATAACATCAGAAGTAAAATCATAACTTCGAAACGAAAATCTTTAGATATCTTTAAGCACAAACTCAAAAGATTTACTCGACAACATTTCTTTTCTGCCCATTTAAAATTTTGTTCAAATCGGTTGACCCGTTTAGTATGTAGTTATTTATAATTTTGCGCCAAAAATCTTTTAGACTTTTAACAACAAACACAAATCTTTATTCTACGATGACGTAGATGCGCATTAGAAAATATTGTTGTAGGGCTGAAGGCGCAATTTTGTTTTTTTATTCATGTGCTACAACGGTGTTATAGGAAAAATCATAACGAGCAATAACACTGTTGTGTCTATCACTATGTTGTATCTATTACTCATCTTTTGCAATCCACCTATTATATCTACACCATCCCTTTCTCAAGAAGGGTACACAATTGATTAGCAGGTATCCTTTTGCCTAACTGTCACTTCTCTTAAAAAAAAGAGTCTTTCTGCGATTTGGTTCCAAAGCATCTTGTTAATCACTTCTTTAATATAGTATTTCAGGAATTTTTCAATAGTTAGAAGTTAAACATTTCAAAAGCAATTTAAATTAAGAAGGTGACTACTACGATTTAAGCCTACAAATTAAAATTTAGAGTTGTTTTAATTTTTGATGAAACTTTCATAAACGAACTAAATTAAAGTTTGATTTTCTTAAAAAAACTAAGAGCCCCAAGCAAAACCTAGTTTAGAATCTTAAGTCCAAATGGCATTTTCACATTTTTCTTTGAATTTTTTTTTATATGAAAACCCTTGAAAACATACAATTATTATTTTATACTTTAGCAAACTTATATAGTTTATAACAAAAGGGGATATTAAATGTATCCACAAAAACCAAATGTTAAGGAAGTTCATGCAATACAGGAAGTACTCACATAGAAAGAGTGAAGGTTATCACTATCAGGTACTACTGAACCTCTTCTATCGTTAAGAATAAACAAAAAAGAAGAAGTAAAAAATATATTTTGCATAAATATGCTGAATAAGAAAAACAATCCAAAAAAAATATATACAGTACTGTTCGAAACCTAAGCAACTTTTCCCCAGAAAATACTCATAGTCGTATATGTTCTCTTTAAATAGATTATTGAAAAATTTCCTTTTTATTTATTATTATACATATAGTCTACATACTAATAATAACAACAAAAAATACATTTTATGTCTTTGGAAGAAATTATAAAACAAAAACAAAATTAACTTAAAAATTCGCTGTTCGAAACCTAAGCAACTTTTACATTGTTGCATTTGTTGCGAAATATTAACTAAAACAACAACAAAAATTTTAAACAAAAATTTTAATCCCGTTATGATTACTATTGAAAAAAGTAATTTTGGTTGATTTAATGCATTTAGGTAGTACCAATTCTTTAGAAGTGCAACCATGACGCGAACACGTTATGGATCAGCTTTTAAGCTAAAGATTATTGAACTTTTTAATAACGGTAAACCCCAAATTGCTATAGCAAACCAATTAAATATTAATAAATCAATATTTTCCCGACTTATAAAAAAGTATAAAGCTACTGGGAAAGTAGAGGAAGCCAATAGCGGTGGGCGACCTTGAAAAACTTCTGAGCGAACAGACCAGAAAATTCTCTGTCTAGTAAAAAAAAATCCATTTATTTCATCGAAAGACATAGTGGATGAGCTTGAACTTCAGATTAGTTCTTCCACAGTAAGAAAACGTTTACTGAAACAAAACTTAAGGAGCTTCATGCCATATAAGAAGACTATGCTGACTAGAAAGCACTTAAAAAAGAGGTTTGTTTGATTGATTGCAACGTAGTCTCTTATTTTCTCAGCTTTTTGGTTGTTTTAGATTGGATTTTGTTAGAGCACATATAGATTGGACTATATACAAATGGAGAACTATTTTTTTTAGTGATAAATCTAAATTTAACTTACTAAATTCAGATGAAGTTTGCCACGTGAGAAGACCAAAAGAAAAGCGGCTACATTCTCGGTACTCAAAAGTCACAATAAAGCATGGGGGTGGAAATGTGATGGTTTGGACTTGTTTTTCGGCCAGTGGTGTTGGTCCCTTTGTAGAAATTCAAACAGAGACATTTTAGCAACTCACATGCTTAACTCTGCTAAGCGGGAAATGCCACTTCGATGGGTGTTTCAACATGACAATGACCCAAAACACTCATCGAAGTTAGTCAAGGATTGGTTATCAGCTAATGGGGTTCAAGTTTTGAATTGGCCACCTCAATCGCCAGACTTGAATCCCATAGAGAACCTCTTTAAAATTTTAAAACGGAGAGTTGCAACTCGACGCTTTAAAAATAAACAGGAGCTGATGAACTGTCTAAAATCGGAGTGGAAAGCTATAACAACATCTATTCTATCGAAGCTTATTGAATCTATGCCCAAAAGATGCGCTGAGGTCGTAAGAAATAAAGGATATCATAGCAAATATTAAAAGTTGCTTAGGTTTTGTACAGCGAATTTTTAAGTTAATTTTGTTTTTATTTTATTATAACTTCCAAAGAAATGGATTTTAACTTTTGTTGTTATTTTTAGGTTATAGACACATTGTGTAGTAGTAAATAAAAAAAATATTTTCTATAAATTTATTTAAAAAAAAGATATGAATCTATTATTACTTAGTGGGAAAAAGTTGCTTAAGTTTCGAACAGTACTGTATATACAAAAAAGTGACTACTTTTAATAAAGTTTCGATAAGGGAAAAGTTTAAATGAAAATGCATAGCAAAGAATTTTTTATTTTTTCTTGTATACTTAATAAAAGAATATCAAAAGCAAAATGTAATATTGAATACAAAGTACCAGTTAAAAAATAAAAAAAAAGCAAAAGCTTTTCTGATGAAAAATGAGGTACAAAAATGCTGCAACAAAAAATGCAGGCTAAAATTTTTAAGATAAATTTATTGATTTATATTTTCTGCAACAAACAAAAAATAAAAGGAAAAAGAAGCAAAGAAAATAAAAATAAAAAAAAAAACATAAAACTGTATAGAAGGAAAGAAAAATACTTGAAACTGTACAGTTTGAATTTTTTCTGAAAAAAATTGCATTAACAGACATATTTATTCAAATACTAAAAATAAAAATTGAATAGTTTTCTTGTTTGCTTTATTTATATTTTTAAGTTTCTTTTAAGTGCTCTTGTTTAAGAAAGGTAAGCAAAAATCGTTGATTTAGATTTAAAAAATAAAATTTTCTTCTCTGTTTGGTTTAGTTCATTGTGCTTTTCTTTTACTTAAAGTGTTTTTTATTTTTTTTTTTTGCTTCTTCTAAACAAGGCCTTGTTTTTAAGTATTTGATTATTTTTGCTCCAGTTGTTCAATATGTAGTTAACCCTATTTTTTATTGTTATTAATTTTTTTTGCTGCTATTTATGTTTATGTATAAATTATTACTAATTTTAATTCTCCATCTTGAAATTTTTCTTATTTTTTTTATTAAAACATTATAAAAAACATTGTTGGTTACTTGTGGCAGTGGCAAGCGCACATCTGCTGCTTGTGTTTCTTAATGTTTTAAGTTGAATTTATAATTTAAGTTATGCGTTTTTAATCCAGTTCATGTTGATTGGTTGAAAAAAAACTCTTAAGCTTAATTAGCACATTTTAGTTTTGAATAATATTTTCTTCTCATGCATACAATATTTTTAGTACCAGGTTTTATTGCAGAATTTAGAAACAAATACCAATTAACCACTGAAGCAAGTTTTAGAGTTAAAATTTAAGAAAAAAATTAAGTAAAACCTTAATGATGCAAATAGATAAATATAGTTCATTTTTATTTAATACAAGCTTTACAATTTTTATTTTTTCATTAAATCTTTTAAATAAATATGAATGGTTTCTAAAGGGAACCCTTATGTAGAAAAATGGAAGCAAAAAAAAAATAAGTTACTGAATGTTTGCTTTCTTTTTGTATAAAACATTTTTTAGTATTTATTGTCTTTCTGCTTTGTTGATTCAATGTAGTATTCATTAACTGTTGTTATAATTTTCTTTAATAACCGTCGTCACTGGCTGTGTACTTTGGATGTTCGGCGAGCGCTTTCGATGTGATAACATCATTTTCAAGCCGCGTTTTTCAAGCCAGTTTTTAATAAAAACGCGGCTTGAAAATGATGTTATCACATCGAAAGCGCTCGCCGAACATCCAAAGTACACAGCCAGTGACGACGGTTATTACCGAAAATTATAACAACAGTTTATTATATACTGGCGGAATCAATCCAATTAATTTAATACCGTAGTATTCATTAATTCAATTTGGCTTTTATTATATGACACTTAGATTTTCTATACAAAATTTAGATAGAACCCACTGACGAGCTATATGAGCAGTAGCGAAATCCTTTCCCGGCAGTAATACATTTCATTTTTTAGTTTTAAATGATAAATATTTTGTGGGAATATTATGAAATATTTATATTTGAGAGAATCAAGCACAATTAAAGTAAAGCTTGAAAATTTTTTAAGAAAATCTGATAATTTCACGGAAAAATTGTTGAAAAACGCAGTTAGTTTAACAGCGTTTGAGTTAAGACAGCTGTAGTACATCGTAAGAGAAATAACACATGATATTACTTACATTCTAAAAAAAGTTAAACTGAACAATTTATCGATTGAATAGAATAAACGTTCCTTTATTTTCTAACAATCTAATTCATAAATGTACTTTAAGAGTTTATAAGCCTTTAATAAGCAAAAGTCGACAAAAGAGTATTCATAAACCTTTAATAGCCTATTTAACCCTTTATAAACCTTTAATAAATATCAGTTTTTTATTGTAGCCTCTATCTTACTTTAAACCAAAAATAAAACGAATTTTGTTTAAAGCCTTGTCCTGTAGTAGAAAAAATAATCTTAAGAAGAAAATGTAAAATGATAAAACTGTCGGTGCCACATATTTTTTAGTTATCGCTAAAGTTTATACAAATATTTTGTGATATCTTAAACACTTTGTTGCTGAATGGAACAATATGAATATCAGGCGCCATACATATCACAAACAAATTGTTAACCCAATAAAACTCTCAAGCATTAAAGATGAAAAACTAGTCCTTAGGTATAGTATTAGCAAGTACCGTAGAATACATTTATACATAGATATGTATACATATATAGCAAAATATCTTTGTTACAAAAAGCGCAAATTTAGTTTAACAAGGTGAAAATATTCGCAAAATTAATAAAAAAAAACATGTAATTTTTCGTAACGGACTGACAAAAATTTTTTGTAATTATCCTGATAGCTTATTTAAATAGCTTTCCGCTGATACCTATATTGGCCAATTCCTCCTAAGAATACTTGAAATATGGCAAACTTTATATAAAAATATCAGGGGTGCGTAACTCTAAAAATATCAGGTTTCACAGGTTTTACCCCATTATATTTTCTCCTCAAAACTACTTTTTCTGAACCCTGGAAAACTTTTGATTTTATTTGCAGCTACTGGGATAAAGCCTGGTACTCTGTTCGATTTTGTGAAAATTGTTAGGCAACATCGATTATTTCATGAGGAAAATTTTACATTTAAAATGTGGTGTCTAGCTCGCGATTTGGAAGAATTTAACGTTTTATAAGTTTCACGTGTACTACATTGTTTTAAAAATGTATGCAAAAGACAGCTGTTTGAAAAAATCCGCATGAAATAATGCCTACATGCTTTATTTCACAGCTTTGACAAAATGTTGCCCGCAACATTTCATTTGTTTTTCCCTAGTAAAAGCAGAGTACTACTTCTGCAACATTTTTTCATGACTTTTTCATAAAAAATTTTATATATATATATGTAGTTTGACATCATTCCGCTTGAAAAATTGAACAGAGAACCAGTTTTAAAATAAGAATAAATTAAAACGAATTTATTTGAATTATGAAGTATATAAAATATAAACTGTTTCCCCAAATTGGGGATTTCAACATAAGTTTGGAAACAGAACTTCGTGGGGAGGGGTTTGTGGACTTTTCATTCTTTGAGTTTTTTTTTTTATTTATTTACACTTTCAACTATTGGCATTGAATTTTAAATTTTAAATGTTTTTCTACATGTACTACTGTCTAGTCGTATTAACATATTAAAAGCATGATATTACTTTGTATGTGTAGACACCAGATAGTGGCTTAAATATTTTTGTAAATTGTACGGGTTTAAGTCTTGATAATTTAACAACCATTGAAACAGACAGTGCAAACAATATGTGTGATGCAAAAAAGTGTCTTTATGCTTTACTTTAAAAGGAAAGTAGCTCTATTCAATTAGTTAAATAGCTTTATAACTCACTAAACTTATGCAGTTCGAAAGCAGCATAATCAATCCCCAACTCTGTTGAGTTTTTGGTGAAGGAACTGTATAACTACTTTCCGCACTAGCAATTGCGTACAATAAAATATAAACAATATCCGATTTATGAAATTTAGGAGCAGGTTCAAATGAATTTTTTTTAAACTTGTGCAAAATTCAAATAGCCATCTGCTGTGAAAAGAGACTTGGAGCAATGGATTGAGTTACAACATCATTTTCAAATAATAGCTACAAATACTAATTGGGACCCAAGTGGGTCGGTCTTATGCCGACGGCCTGTGCAACCTAACCTAACCTAACCTACAAATACTAATGATAAAATGGCACAACATTTGTCGGCTGAGTCTAATGTCAATTTTTTAATCGTTTCAGAGCGATAATATTAACTTATATATTGTGGTATTGATAAAATAAACATTTTAATAAGTATTAAAAAAGAATTCTTTGGATATCATCAACATAGATGTTGGCATATTATGTTCTGAGGAATTGCATTTGTTGCCACTTTCGGATCAAATTGATTTTAAAAAAATTTTAAATGTACAAAAGAAATGTCAAAAGATTCCCCAGAAATATAAAAAACCGCGAAAATTTCAAAAATTTGCAGATTAGGAATATTAAAGACAGAAACAAAATTGATTCAGTGTATAAAATTTTAAAAACATCCATGGACTTAAAAGTTGCATTAAGCACAAAAAATTCCATGCCCAAAAATAATGCTGAATGAAATTACTTCTTTCATAAAATCTCTGCTTTTGTGTTCAATCTGGTTATTATGAAAAAATCTGGTTATTATATGGTCACAATAACCATATTATGTTCTCTGTAACAATGTATAGTTGCGGAGAACAAATTATAGTTGCTTTCACCAAAACTTTAATCACGACAAACATTTTTTGTTAAATTTTAACGATTATATGGTTAATGTGCACAAAATATGCAACATGGTTGGTTTTAACTTAACAAAATTTCAACCACAACCAAAGTTTTATAACTTTTTAAAAATAATATAAAATATTTAACCATAATATATTATTATTAATCAAAGTATGGTTAAAAGCAACAGAATAATGCTTACGCTTAAAAATATTTTGTTCTAGTACTTGACAGTTTAGTAATTTTTCCGGTGGCTAAAATTTGAATTTGTTTTTTATTGTTAAAGAAATTGAAAAAAATAAAAGTTTATGTTCAAAATAAATAATTAAAAATAATATGCAAATATAAAAACAAATAAAAAGGAAACCAAAACATTTAAAAAAAGTTGAAGTAAATATGTATGTATTGTAAGCATATAAATCTTTATTTTTGTGTTTGAAGCATAATTGTGAAATCATTTATTTGTTATTTTAAGCAAACATTTGATTTTTTTATGAATTTATATTTTTAAATAATTTTTATCAGAAAAATTTTGCACTTGCGAGACTATATTATAATTTAATTATATAACATGATATTTTCAGCCATATTATTATAATTTAATTTAAAAATTTAATGTTTATATTTAAACATAATTTTGTATATACTTTGGACAACAATATGGTTGTTTTGTTAGCAACCATATAATGCAACCATATTTTGTTGCTCTTAAATTATGGTTACCTCAACCATATTTTTTCTTTACGTGTGAACAATACAAAAACCAAACTGAGAAGTATGAAATGTTAGAATCACTGATAAGACTAAAATCCCATTTAAAAAATTATAAAATCTGATCTTAAAAGTTTAAAGTTCCTGTAGCAATGATAAAAAGTTTTAAAGAAGAAAATATGTACAAAAGAGTTGAAGAAAATCATGACGATTTTTTTTTTTTTTTTATTAAGAGATGAGTATTTTAAATTGTTTCTTTTTGGGGACAAAATCGGAAATTTTCTACAAATAGGGATTTTTGGGGATATCATTCGTCAAATCGGGGACAAGAGCAGCACTGTATAGAACTCGTTATTCGAATACTTTTCATTTTATCTGTGACCAAAATAAACAAAACATATTTATTTATAACTTTGTTTATTTCGTTTCTTGTTCGTATATTTTGCAGTTACCAGAACATATAATTTTACTAAAAGGGTTCCTTTTGGTGTAAAATATATGTATGTATAAAGAGAAAACCATATTCAGTTTTGGTTAATTGAAAATTTGTTTTTAAAAATACAAGTATAAAACAATAATAGGAGTTGCCAGGTAAAAACGTTAGGTTTGCATGAAGTATGGATTAGTAATTGCTCTGTTATTGTGTGTTTTTTAAACAAAGTGGTTTATCAAACGAAAAGGGTTCAATAACTATTTTTAAATCTAACTTTAAATCTAAACAGGAACTTTTATGAATTAGACCGTAAATATTTATCTGTATTTTATTAAAGATATTTGAACTAGTAGAAACTCAATTATTTAATTTTAAAAAATGAATTTCAAATGTCCTTCAGAGGTATAACCAGCATAAACATTTTTATTTTACACTTATGTAAGACAAATTAGAAAAAAACTTACTAAATAGTTTGTAAGGTTTAAGAGAATGTTTTGAAAATATAGAAAACATCAATTTAAAAGTGACAGTAATTAATTTATATTTCATATATTAGATTTTTAACTATCTTGTAATAATTTTTTGAAACAAGCGCGGCAGCATGAGTGTTTGTAAAATATCACAATATTTACTTACACATCACTTATCAACCCTTTGCTAGTAATCCCACACCATAATTTACCATACGCCCCGATTAACAGTTGTTAACTGATATCTACAAGATTATATCTATTATGTGTTCTACAAGGTCTGCCAGATAAAAAAATTAGGTCCATAAATATCTGTTTCAGAAGACATATACAGTCGGCTTATCCACTGTTGTTAAGTAATTAAATATTGTCACACAATTTATTTTCCGTTTGTAAATAAACTCGTCATAAGCTATTTTATGAACAAATTAGTTTATTTTAGTTGTTTTGCAATATAGTATATAAAAATATAGATTGAATTCACAGATCATCAAGAAAATAGACGCTTGTTACTTTTACCTCAGCAAAGAAACGAATAATTACTTTGGTTTTTCCCCAATTTCATAAAAAAAAACTCTACATCAGGGTTGCATTTATTTCTGTGTTGCCTATTGCTTATTTTACAGTTGACAATATGTATAAAAGTAGCGTCGGGTGCGAAAGTTTTGCCGTGAGTGTTAGACTTATAATTTCCTCTCTATATAGAATATCTCTCAAGTGCAATCGAGATATAACGGGGGCAGTTAAAATATATAGTCACCATCAAATATGACGCAAGAGTTTCTTCTTATAAAATGTTTAAAAGCTTTTACTGCTTTTTATTTATTAAGACCTTTGCTTTAAACATTTACACCATTGAGCTGGAAATGTTATTTTGTTTGAAAGCCGATTTTTTGTTGTAGGTTTGCTTTACAGTTTGTAATTGATACTGCTGCTCATCAATTAAAACCTGTTATAATAACGACCACCCTTGTACAGTTTTCTAGCTGGAATCTTCCACTTACATAAAACAAGAAGAAAAGATAATTTTTGCAAAAATTTTCACTTTGTCTTTTAAAAATAATTTGTGGTTTTTTTATGACTTTTAATTATACAAAAAAACCGTAACAATGGAAAAAAAGTAGACATTTAGAATATTTGAAAAAATGAAAAATAGGAGAAATTGCTCAAAATTGTACTCAAGATTTATTTTTATAAATCCCATGACTTGGGACAACAAATTCGAAAATTAAAAAAAAACACCAGTTAATTTTCAATTTTAAAAATTAAACATATTTAGATTTATACATGTGCATATTCGTTGTATACCACTTCATACCAAAACATTACAGCTAAAGCGCTAAGAGTATTGATTTTATATCTATTTGACTTAAAATGTCTCGTTTTCAGAGCGTTCTATTTGGAAGGCAGCAATCCTGCATAACTGGCATTTAGCCAGAAATGAAAAAATGCTGTGTTTTATTTTCTTTTTTAAATCCTTTTTATTATACATTCCATGTGATGTTACAATTTTTGTTATAAATATTATTTTTGTTGCTTTATTTTAAATAAGATTTTTTGAACATTTGAATATTAAAAAAAACTTTTTTTATTTCATGATAAATGCTGCATTAGGCGCTCTTTTTATTTTTCGCTTTCTTAACAGAAATTGAAATTTCGTTTGTGTAACACTTTTACCTGCTGCCATTGTAAATCCTTTTAAAAAGTATGCGGTGGCATAAAACAGATTTTATTTTTTAAATATTCATGCAGATTGTGAAATACGATTTTTTGGCTTCGGTTTAGGTAGAAACTTGTAATCCTCATAAAAAATTCTACTGAAAATTTTTTCACACAATTTCTATTTTAAGTTTAATGCCGTAAAAAATATAATATACCGCAGAGATTCAATGGCCTTTAATAATAGGAAAGTCATTTTATTTCATATATAACATTAATCCTTTTTATAGATATTTATTAAAAGAATTTTTTTTTGAAAGGAGAAACCAAATAGTTATAAAGCAGTTTGAATTTGTCGAAAATTAATTTAAACAGTAATATTTTGTTACAGTGAAAAGTTTGATAGGATTATACGGCAGTACTTGACCCACTTCGAAATCTAGAACTAATGAAATTTCAGCACGACAAAAATTATACATATAATTTGATTAAAGGCAGGAACAAAATAAATTGAGATTATAAATATCCTTCATTCTTTTGATCTGTTTTTTTAGAGAATAAAAATGTATGCTCCATTCATACCTTAAGTAACAGTTTTAATTAAGATCACAGCTTGTTTTTTTTCGCTACTTTATTATTGTTATTTTCAGTGATATCGCTTTTTAAACTCCAACATTTTGCTCCAACGTTGAGACAATTTATAGACACTGACATATCTCTTTTCTATTTCTGATGTATCATAACGGTGTTCTTCGCTATATTCGGCACTTATGGCACGGCACTAAGATGGTAATTTTGTTTGACAACGGCCTCTATTTTCAAGGACATTTTGCAATCCACCACATAATTTTCCTAAAAGTTTAGTTAAATTTAAATGTCTCTGTATCATCACTTTATTTTAAAAAGAAATTTAAACTTTTTATAGAAAACATGCTTGTAAGACAGTATATATATTCCTTAATAAACACCGGAAATTTTTATATTAACAACATATTAACATATTCCGAGATGGACGGGCTGAACCTTAATTCCTGGATATTTTTAAGAAAATAATAAAAACGAATTAGGTTTATGACATTAATACTTTATCTCGAAATCTAGAGCTAATCGAAAATTGTTTAAAAGACAGATGGAAATCAATAAAACAATTTATTTTAAGCAATAAGAATTTGTATCGTTGTTGTTCTTTGAAAAGGGATAAAGTGGTAAGTGAATACTACCAGAGTAAAAAAGACACTTAAAGATCAATATAATTTTCAATTATAGAAAATCAGAAAAAAAAAATTTTTGAAATTGAAAATAATTTCGGGCATATGGTCAAACCGCTAAATCTCGGGCCCCAAAAGAAAGGATCAACTTTGATTGCGACCAATGGTTATGATCATCGTATGGCACGTAACACCATTCTGTTGAAACCACATCCCGACTGAATTAATGCCATCTATATTTTGAAATAAAAAATTTTTGATCATAGTAGTTCTAGGGAGAAATAATGCTGTACACAACTTTTCGTCTCTAAATTGATAAGGTGATGATTTCCAAAGTGAATGTGAATGATTTGGTTGTTTTGTTAAAGCGTCAATCGTATCATATTGATTTGTCAGAAAGTGAGCGCAGTTTAGAAAAACATTAGAAAGTTAACCTTTACGTAAGATGTATTGAGCCTTAAAATACCCTTTAAAAATGGTGTTATTTAGCAGCAGCGATGATACGAACGCAGGTCCAGGTAAACGTGTTATGTAATGTAAGCTAAAGCAACTATTTCAATATTATTCTATATATTCTTCAAGCTAAAACTTTTGACATTGGGAAGTAGTAGAGTAATCTGTGATTAGCTCATCTCTCCTGCATCTACAGAATAGACAGACTGGATAGATTCTATGTTTTTGTCATGTATGCACATATATTGTGAAGAACATTCATTAACACTGACATTCCATTAACACTGACGTCTACCGATTTACTTTGAATAGTATTTATTTTGTTATTATAATCAGTTAGTCTTTTTTTATCCGTACCTGTATTCTAGTATTTTCCGTATAGGTTATACCCAAGTAAAGATATGCTTGCTCAACCATTTTTCTTCAAATATTACCTAAGTCAACACAACAAACAACACCTGTAATATAGAGCCTTTACTTTTGGATCAAAATATATTATAAAATTAGATGAAAAAAAAAAAATAATTTTTACTATTTTGTTGACTAGTGCTTCAAAAAGAAACTAGTACATTGCTAATAAATTACACTATTGCCCAGTATATAGATTACACATAGAGACCTAGAGACACAGCTAATACGTCCTTACCTTTACACTTCAAGACCTTCTGCAAACTTCAGCTGTAAAGTAGACTAACAAAAGTTAATATTTGTGATTTCTATAAGAAATTATTAAATGATTTAAACTTAAAATTAAAAATTTTAAAAAAGGTAATCGAGTGTGGAGTTAATCATTTTTCGCTAAAGGACTTTCCTAATGATTCTTACAAGGCATGGGACTTTTAAAGTCATTTACTGAAAATTAATTACTTTGATTATTGCAGGAAATAATGATAATCATTAGTACGTATTTAAGTGTAATATTATCTAACTTTTAGAACTCATTCAATTACTACTTCCATTTTTTGCGAACTAATGTAATGTGTTTTGTAAGCGTGTAACAAAAACTGACAATCATTATATGGCAAGTAGTTTTTGAGGTAATGTCTAATTTGTTGCTGGGAAATTTTCAAATCATTTCCCTTTACTAATACGTAAAAGGCAAAAGGATTCTTTTTTTTTAACATTTCATTTGTTGGCGTCTCACAGTTTGCAGAAAACATACACTTATTTCAGGCAATTTGAAAATTTAATTCTTAATACTCGTAGATAATAGAGATTAAGAGATTTATAAGAAAAAATTATAACTGTTCAGAAGTACTTTCATGAGGCTATTAATTTCTATGGTAACTTGCAATACTGTAGACAAACCACCTAACTCCACTTTAATCTTTAACTCTTTGTTCTGTTTAATGTTAAGATACACTGCACTGCATTACTATAAATACAACGAATTCTTGTAAACTGATATTTTTAAGAAAAGAAAAGTTCACACTTTTGATTTAAGAAGTTTATGAAACGTGTTTCTGACATTGCTGATGCAAAATATTTTACAAAAATGTAATAAACAAAAACAATTTTACTGTACAATTCTATGGCACAAGAATTTTTTCTTTTAAATTGGAATAAGTCCATTTACTAACAGCATTAAAGAAAAAGGAGTAATTCTACACTACCCAAGACAATTATGTTGGAAGATAGACTTGCCAAAAAAAGGTTTACTTTGTATAAAATGAAAAGAGAAGACTTTGTCTGAACAATATCTCTCGAAGAGGTAATATCAAAGAGAAAAAATATATAGTTGGAGAATTTGTAAACTGGTTTAAAATGTGTTGTGAAGAAAAGGAATGAAACTCACAAAAATAATAAATAATAAATAAATAAATTTAATAAAATAAATAAAATAAAATAAATAATAAAATAAACAAATTAAAATAAATTTAATAATAATAAATAAATAAATTTAGTATGGAGGAAATTTTTGGTTTAAATAAATTTTTTATTTCGAAAAACGGGAAAACCAGAAGAAAAAATATCAGCGCAAAATAATAAAAACTTCAAGGAGCATAGCAAGAGAGAAATAAAACAATATAATAAGTTTATTATCTTATATACCGCATATTCATCAAAAATACTTCAATATGCTAACTGTAAAGGAACACCAAGCTTAAAATATCTTTTTTGAAGGGTATTCACTTCAAAAAGTGGAAAAAGTGTTTACATTAGTTTGTCATTCCGGATGTAATTTCTACCATATCCATTTCCGACCCCATAAAGTATATATATTCTGACTTCTTATGTATAGCGAAGTCGATTGAGCGATGTCCGTCTGTCCGTCCGTATTAGTGTTGAAATCAAGTCTGCCTCGACCTCAGAAAAAAATAACTGTAAATCGACCAGATATAGTGTCGAAACAGGTGTTATAGGGAATCAGTATGATCGGTTCATGTCCTTCAAGGCAGCAGACAAAACACCATGCCTACTTCCAATTTGTTTATGTCATTTGGAAGAATAAAGTAACTCCAATTAAAAAAATAAATATATGGGCCGATAGAGAGTTAAAAAATAAGAAAAAAACATCAAGCGAAAAAATTGGCGCTCGCCCATATTTTCCGAGTTACTGCACTCTAAACTTTTAAAATTTTTGGACATATTAGTATGGGTATCATTTTATAGTTTGTAATGAGATGTTTAAGGAAATACTAAACTTTTTAACACATAAAGAGCCGATGTCATTTTTATGTAAAATTAATATGCATATATATATGCAGTACCAAAATTTTTTTTATTTTTAATTCTCTGTTACCCCAATACTTGCTTTTTTGATTGGAGTTACTTCACTAAACTAGATTTACATAGATGGTGAAGGATATATAGTATTCGGTATACCTGAATATAGCATTCTTGCTTGTTTTATTTGAAGATCTTAACAAAGTGATTTTAATTTTTATATTTTTATTTAAACTGAAAAAAACTCTTAATAAATTCGATTATTCGCGTCTTTGAATGTCTTCATTTTACCTGCTGCTTTTTACATATAAACTAAATTAATTAAAGCTTATATCTACGGCAACATAAACTTAACTTGCACCCGTTTTTAATTCTTCTAAGATATTATTTTTAACAGTGGTATAAAAAAGTGTAATTCTTTAAATAATTTGATTAATTTTTATTCACAATAAAGGGTAAAGTGTTAAAAACATTACTCTAAATGATAAAGTTTACCAATATTTTAAAATTGATTCAAACTTAAACCTATAAATATCTCAATATATAAAAAATGGACTTACACCACTTTCACAAAAATCAGCTCAATTATAAGCAGCATCCAGCCAAAGAGCCAAAGTAATTAATTGGTTCATAATTTATAAAGGTTTCTGTATCTAAAAATATTGAACAATAACTTTTTCTGCTTCTTTTTGATAAAAATGTCAGCATGCTTTTCGCATAAAAACTTCTTAATAAATCTATGTTGTATAATAGTGTATAGAATTTCCACTTACTAATACAACTAAACAATAACAATAATTACGTTCTTCGTGTTTCCTTTTAACATACAAATTAATCAATTGATTTGTTTGAAAATGTGGCGGCGATTAAACGGTGTTTTCATTTTACGCTAAAGAAACCACAAATACGGCGCATTTATTGTAATGGAACGCAGTATAAACTAATACTGCTTTTCTATATTCCAACTATAAACTAAATATAGTTTCTATACACACGTGTGTAAATAAAATAGGTTAAAACTATCGACAAACTAAACAACTCAATTATATTTAGTAGGAAGGGCTAAAAAGAGTTACATGCAAATTACTTGTGCATGTGTTTGCTTGTATACGTTACATTCATTTTATTTATATTTTTGAAAACTGTTTGAGGTGTTATTGCTTTGAGTTGTGTGTATATTTTGTGCGGTCACTACATGGAGTGCTCACCATTATTCATTTCACTTTTACTTTTCATTTAAAGTCTTAACTGTGGCTACGTTACACATTTTGTTAAATTTAAATTAAATGTAGAAAAGCACTAACCTTAAAAAAAACAAGAATATTCTCTTCTTACCTGATAACATGCTTCAGAACCAAAATGAGGTTACAAAATTACAGAGGAAACTGATGTAAAACGAAAAACACCGATAACGTTTTCAAACCAACTACATTTTTTTAATCTTTACAAAATTTGTTGGCTACTTATTTTACAGCTAAAGCTTAATTAACCATTTTTACTTTGTTGAATTTAACTAAACTTAGTATTGATAAATTGCAAGTTTGTAGGTTTTCTATAATAAAGTACTGAAAACTTCCGAAAAGAACATAGAGGTTTCTAAAAGTAGAAAAGAAGATATTAGTTTTTACAATGGAAACTAAGATTGAAGAAAAATGAAAGCAAGTTACTTATCTAGTTATAAAATTTTGAATGAACCCATCAATTAGGAAGTATCTAATAGATCTCAAGGTATTTTGACAGTCTGCCTATTTCTTAAAGCGTGCATGTGCATAGAAATTTTTTAGGAACTGCCCGCCTCTAAAATTCCTTGTTAGGTTGGGCAAAAAATTACATTAAAAGAATTAAATCTTAAGAAAAATAAATTTATCCCTTTAAAAGCTGGTGTTAAGTAGTATCTTTGACTTATAACATTTAAGAGTTCTCCTTTTTAGATCAACAAGATTTTTTTATGTACAGCAATTGAAAAAATTTATTCAGAATAATTCCTAATTTTATTGACACAATCAGAATTTTGTGCTCCTCCAAATTTTCTGCAAAATAATTACACATATCCAACACTTGTCAGTTCATTTCGCAGTAAAAAAATTAAATCGGCCATTAACTGCTTCCATTTTATAATCGTTCAAGTCTAGACATGTCGGTATTTTTCTTGAAAAACTTATTACATTTAAGACTGAAAGAACTTGCTTTCTAATAAATAAATTTAAAAAAAAAGCTGCAAGGATCCTTAAAATTTTAAAATGTCTTTTATTATTAATTATCAAAACGGTCCTTAGATTTTCCTTATTTTATACAAGTAGCAGGAAACCTTCATATTTTAATTGGCCAAAATTTTTAAATAAAATTTTACAGGGATTTCAAAATTTATGATTATTGCTTCGCTAATGTTTGGCTAAGTAAACTGGGAGGAAAACAATTATAAAAAGGACAACCTTAAAATGGAAAATTATGTTTCTTATATTAAATTTATTTGTGTTTTTCTAATTTAAATACTGTTTGGTTAAACGCCTTTACAATTATTTAGTACATTACGCTTTGAATTAGTAATCCTTAGATAGTTTTGTAATATTCTGTATATAACAAGTGCTATATATGCCGATTTTTATATACCCTTCACCATCTATGTAAATCTAGTTTAGTGAAGTAACTCCAATTAAAAAAAGCAAATATTGGGGTGACAGTGACATATTTAAAAAATAAGAAAAATGTTGGAACTGCAAATAAATAATTTTATATTGATGTATTAAAAAATTTGAAAATTCCAGAGCCCCGTAACCCGGAAAGCATGGGCGAGCACCAATTTGTTCTCTCGATGTGTTTTCTTATTTTTTAATTCTCTAATTCCCTTTATGTTAGTTTTTTTGATTGGTGTTACTTTATTGTTCTAAATGACATGAAAACATTAGAGGAAGGCGTGGTGTTTTGCCTGCTGCCTTGAAGCACATTTACCGATTATGCTGATTTCCACTATATTTGATCGATTGAAATTTTTATTTTATTTTTTGTGAAATCAAACAACACTAGCACGGACGGACACCGTTCAATCGACTTCGTTGTTGCTTTTTTATGTTTGAACTTGCTGAACTCAGTCATTTCTGAACTGATTTTGATTTTTTTTTTGTAATTTGATAGATTATACTAGCAGATTAGCTCCTTCATAAAAATAGTTCATAATCTTAAAAATCAAAGGGTGTCCCCAAACAACATACATGTTTTTTATTTGTATTATGAACTGTAAAGGGCACTTCTTTCAAATTTAAAATGACTGTGTATTACTATAGCTTCCAGTAGCAAAGAATAATACAAAAATATATCTAAAAACTAAAGGGTGCCCCCATTGGTGGCGTAATTTGACTTATATGGGCTTTTCTTTTGAACCGTTGTAGAAAAAAGCTTGAAAATCGATTACTATGGCCGTTATAGTAACAAGCATTAATATTAAAAATTATAAGATAAAGGGTGCGCCAATTGTTCGTTTAATTTGATGCATTTGGCCATCAAATTTGAAATTTACAACAAACCTGTATTGCTAAGTCTGCATAACAACAAGTATAAAACTTGGATTTGGAAGTTAAAGAGTGTCCCAATTGTTGATATAATTTCAAGTATTTGTCCGAACTTTTGAACAGTTATAGACAGACAGCTGAAAATTACAAGGGACCTGTCCACTATAACAAGAAGTTTATAATTTAATTTAAGAAATTAAAGGGTGTTCCCAAAATTAATGTTGTTTGACTTTTATGGCCGTTTTTTAACCTTTATATACCTGACAATTTGACAGAATGTCCACCTCCTTGTTTGGTGTAATAAGCAATATAAAAATTTTAAATTATAAATTAAAGGGTTTGACAATAGTTGATATAATCTGATGTATATGGCCAAACTGTTGCACCGTTGTAGACAGACGGTTCTTAAACGTACTACAACAGCAAGTATATAATTTGAATTTGGTAATTAAAAGATGTCTTATAGTTATTATAATTTGATTTATATTGCCAAACTATTGAATAGTAGAATAAGGTTTGTAGATATTAGGGTGTCCCAATTGTTAATATAATCTATTGTAAGTGGCCATACTCTTGAAGCGTTATAGGCAGAAAGATGAAATCTGTTTTGAAGTCTATTTTTTTGCAAGAATTATTTAATAAATTTAGTTCTAAATAACTTAAATAGAAAACAATGCAAAATGTTTGGGTTAAAAATAATTTGAAATTACCCTTTACGTAACACATGTATTACACAGCAAGACAATTTAAACTTACTCAGAGTATGTAGTATAATGAGTGTTGTGAGAGTAATAAAATTGATGGGGTACCTTTAGAGAAAATCTGATTTTGATCAACAGAGATCGGACTCTTTAGATTATCATAAGCAAATAATAAAAATATAAAAAATTAAAAATGAAACATGCGGCTACAAATCCTACGGATCTTTTCGTATATAAGCTGTATTCGCACTTTATTTTAATTTTATTTTGACTTCGAGCTTCTTTGTAATTAAAGATTAAATGTTTTTTAATAAAATTCTCCTTCTGCTATTTGCTTAAATTCCATTGGGAAAGCTATTACATGTTTATGTTTTATTTTTAAAATATTTCCACTTTGATTTTTTTATCGGATTTAAATATTTGTGCCTTATTTAAATAAATTTTACATCAACCCTTTGCCTCCTTTTTTTTTTTAATCCCAATTTTGTGTTTATATAATTTTACCATTTCTCTTAAAATAACAACAACAATGTTGTGGTGTACATTTTAAATGGCCATTTAGGCTACACAAATATTTTGCTTAGAACTCACAAATAGATTTTGTATATTGCACACTGGTATCAAAGATATTTTACGGAATAAATACAAAACAAATTTTTATTAGATAATAAAACAATATTATATGCAAGATGGCTCTTTGACAAACTGCTCTTAACAGAAGTCGAGAATTAAACAAAGATTTTCCGTACACGAGTAATAGGATGTGCGTTATAATACTTAAGAGAAAACGCTATTGATACTTAACCTAAATAAACAAACGGAATTTTAGAGAAATTTTTTCTAGAGAAGTTTTGGCATAGATATGGCACCACAAAACATAAAGAGGTGCAATGATAGATTTTAGGATTTAGGAAATTTTTTACAATTTTCTTAGCGGAAAAAGAATGTTTTTACTAATGAGTCAATTTGCAAATTCTTGTAAACGTTTTATTATTCTCCTTTAAAAGTAAAGCAAATTTGTGCAAAATTTTTTCATGTTTTTTATTTAAATAAATATTTTAAAACAAGACTATAAACCAGTTCTAATTAAAACGATATATTATAAAAAAAATAGGTAACCAGCATAAAAATTGTGATTCATTGTATTATTAATATTGTAAAAGAAATAACGTTTTTACAATCAGCCATCGAGATTTAAATAAATTTATGGGATCTTTAAACTTTAATACGGCATTTACACTATTCAATTTTTGTTTGTTGTGAAGCAGGAGGAGTAAGCAAAATGATTTTGCTTGAGTTTTGGGGGGATGTTACTTTGCTAATGTTTACTTTTAGATAACTCATAACGCTATAACTTAAATAGAAAATAGAGAAAAAAAATGCCCGAAAAATCTGCATGGTGTAAATCTGCACTAAGGAAAATTATAAAACTCATTAGAAACTAAATGGCTAGGATTACTCTCATTTAGAAAACATCACTAAGAGTGAAGGGGTCTACTGTTTAATATGTTTTATGTGCTCACGACAAGACTTTGGCCTACAAACGAAAAATCAACGATACTGCCCCTACCCATTCTCAATATAAACTTAGCTTCTTTTTTAACCCTTCCCTCTGACGCATGGGATAAAATAAAAACAGTGAATGCTACAATATAAATATATTTTTTATTAGCTGGAACATATCTACCATCAGAACGACTTTTTTTCAAAGGCGCGCAATCGATTATGGGAATGAAATTACACAACAACAATCGCATCGTCTATTTGAAAATTTTTTATATAACAAACGAATTGAAAATAAATTTAAAATTAGCTTTTAAACTTAATTTGATTTAAGGCCTCGTTATGCGAACGTTGATGTAAGAAAAACTTAACGTATTTTAACGTACGGTCATTTTTGTACTTATAGAAACTTTACAAATGTGACGAATGTCAATAAAATAAACAAAAACAAAACATTGTGCAGCACAACGTGTTTGTAATATTAATTTCAAAAGCCCGAAAAGAATTTAAAAATGGATATTGAGGATTAATTTACTGATGTCCATGAAATAAGTACAATTGTTTTGCAAAAAAAAAAAAACTATAAAGCCAAAATATTAAATTACAAAACCTAACACAATTTTCAATTTGCTGCAGCTGTTCAGAACAGTGTTGAGATTTGTGGCATAGTTACGGGCACTGTTCCGTACATGTAAATTTAGAAAAAGTACTAATTTCGCTTCGAAAAATATTTTACATTGCAATATCTGCAATGTATTGACAAATTTAATTATCTGTTTTAAAAAATATTATTATGTATTTAATGTAACTATTTATTTATTATACTTTTATTAAGCAAAATAATAAAAACTGATGAATGATACAATTATTATCAATACTTAAAAAGTACCTAAAAAGGGCAAATGTGCCGCAATGGTACTTATCACATATAATTCCAGCACTATCTTACGAATGTCACGTAACAATGCCGTCAAAACCTATTTTATACAGGTTGAAGCGTTCCGGAAACGTGACAGTTAATTTCGGTAAGCGTTTGCATTGTTTTAGTATATTTGAAAACAAACGGCCGTTAGGTTAGCTTACGTGGACGTTCGCATAATTGTACCTTTAATGTTAAAATTTATTATTTTGAATTATTTTTGAATTTTAATTTACATGGGTGTATTTGATTCCCATGAAATATTTATGTATTTCTTTCTTTCTAATGGCTGCCCTTATGTAGAAGAATTAAAGAATATAAAAAAATGGTTTATTAAAGGTTACTGAATTTTTCTAAAAATTTGTGATTTTGTTATCTTTTTACTTTGTTGGTTTCCTCATTTTCCTATATTAAGTTTGGGCAGAATCCTCTCACAAGATATATGAGAATTAGTGAAGTAGCAATATTTATTTGCATTTTCCGCAGTGATGCATTTCATATTCAGTTTTCTACAATAAAAATTACCTATCTAATGAATTTTACATGGCGTAAGAATTTTAAAAGCAATTACTGAGAATTGATTACAATAATTATTGTAAGAAATAATGATGATCATTAGTACATATTTAACTTAAAGAACTAGTACAATTATTACTTCCTTTTGTTGTTGTGTTGTAATGTTTATTTTTTAAACAATTAAGCAAAATCAATCCAAAATCAAAAAATTTAACATTTCTTTGACTAATTGATTAATTTTAAAAAATTAAATGTAATTTATAACTTCTTGACTCTAGCAGTCATTTATCAATTAATTTTTAAATATGTTTTCTTTAGTTGCCAGTTTCTTCGTTTGTAGTTTTAGGTAACGAAAATTTACATATAGAATATTTATTTACTCTAAATGTATCTGGCTCAATATAGAACATTATTTCAATTTTTACAGCGTGGAAAATTACTGTGTGTTTTAAAGTTTTGTTTTTGAAAACTAAGATTTTCAAAATAGAATTCAGTTAAAAAATAATTAACCATATGGTTTTAAAATTGTTGTCGTATCTTTCGGTAAAAACCGTCGCCTTTGTCTGTTCATTCGCACTGAAGAGATAGTGTTAGTTAGTGGGTTCAGGTAATTTTGTCCGTTAGGATAATACCTTTTTAAATGTGATTATACAGGTAGATAGAGCGCTTCATATCTGTCATGTTTATTGGGATTTTTTTTAACGTTCGTGTTTTGTAGATTTCCATGTTTTGAAGAATGTCTAGTCTTGGCCCTTTTTTAATCGGCTGTAGTACTGTCATAAATTTATGTATTTCCTTTGTCTCGTGTCCATATGCGTTAAGGTGTATTGCGAATTGTGTCTTTCCTGTTCCGTTTGTATGATCGTAATTGTTCTATGAACCATCTTTTTATTGTTTGTCCAGTTTATTCTATGTATGTACGCTTGCAGATGCAAGTAAGTCTGTATACTCTGCTGTAACTACATTGATCGGTTGTTTCTGATGAAGGTCTTTCTGAAAAAGGATAGTTGGTCTATATATTTCTGGTCCTGTGAAAGTAAAAATCTGTCGTCACATTGTTTCAATTCTTCTTTCTTCTTAAACGTGTTTAGCTGTGGCCTTGCCATGCTTTCTTCATGTAAAACAATTTCCAGCAATTAAACACAAGCATAAGACATTCCAAACACAATCTAGTCCTCGTTCCCTAACGTTTTTATTTTGTCAGGCTTGTAGCCGACTCTACGTGGTTCGATGTCAACTTAATTTAAAAATGCACTCCCAAATCGAAAAGCGGCAACTCTACCATCCTGTATGCAAATATGCGCATTTAAAGGAATCAAAAATAATTATCCATTATTTATTTTATTGACTGTAGGTAATAGGGAATAAGTTGTAAGCCTAACCCACTGTGCAAAAAAGGCAGACATTGAATGTGAGCTTGTGACAAAAATTTTAAATGAATTCAACATATAGAAATTTTTTTGAATAGCCACACTTAACAGTGGCTATTTGTTGTTGGTGTGGGCTCGCATACATTTAAAAATAACTTTTATGGACTCTCTTTAACATCGAATTACTATTATGAAAAGGTGTTAATTCAAATGTGCTTGTTATATTTCCATAGTATTGTGTAACACAGAGCATTTTAAATTAAAAAAAAAAATAAACATAAGCCTTGAATAAAAACAGAAATAAAAACAAAACATAATTTATTCCTATTTTAATGACCGGTTGTCAACCATAAATTATAATAGAAGGTGTTAATTTTACATTTATGTGTCCTCTCTTTTTATGTGTGTGTAAAACTGTTAGGTGGGTCGATAGAAAAGTCATGTAAAAAATATTTTATACCAACAGAAAATATGTTATATAACACAGAAAAAATATTTAAATGGCTACATCTTCATTGGTTAAGGATTTTATCAAGCGATCCTTTTTTTTCCCTATTTTTATAGAATATTTTAAGCTGCATGTATGTTTTAGGGATTAAAACAGATAATTTTGTAATACTTAAAATGATTTATTATTGTTTTTGTAAAAGGGATGATGCAGCACGTCATGCTTTTTAGGCAAAAAAAAGAAATATTCAATTCCCGCAACACTTTGCATTTTTATTCTAACAAAACAAAACTGTAGACTCAAATGTATAATTTATTTTCTACATAAACATAAATAAGCATATTTTTCACATAAATCAAGTTGTTGTATTAAGTTTTATTTTTTTAAGAATGAATTTATAAATTTTAATATTTTGTTTTAAATATAAAATTTTTATTTGGTCTTTAATAAAAATTTTCTTTTTTAATTTTTTAAGCAGGCATCAGAAATTAAAAACGGAAAACCAAAAATTTAAGTTTTTATTTAAACAATAAAAAACACATTTTATTACTAAGTTTAAAAGGAGAACCATAAAAAATTTTAAATATATTTATAATGTACAATATAATATTGAACAGACACGAAAAAATTACCAAAAAACGTTTTTATGCACATTAATTTTTTTTTTTTTTTTGTAGAGATAAAAGTCTTTAAAAAGATTTTTAAGTTAAAGTGACAATAAACAAATGAAATTAGTAACTAAATAGTTAATTTATCAATTAGTGTTGTATTGCATTATGTAACAAGTTTTTTAATTGTTTTGCGCTTAATTTTTGCCGGTTATTCGTCATAATAATAGGAAAAGCGAAAAAATATCTTTCCACTTCTGCAATTGTTGATGTAGCAGTATATTCAAAATTTAAGCTTGGAAAATGCAAAAATATTTTTTCAGAATGTTATTGTTTTTATATTATAATTTTTTTTAATTTTTCCTAAACAGAGAAAAAGCAAATATAAAATATTTATTAGAAATGCAATGAGCAAAACAAAACGTTTCTTATTTTTTTCCTAAGAGACCGTTATGTTTCAAGAAAATTAATTTTTCAAACTCGAGGTATATATATTTATAATTTTGTTTTTATTTTAAATTATATTTTTGTGAAGTTTAAAATAGTTTTACAACTTCAATTATAAATATTTTTGCTGCAAACTTTTTCTGGTTCTTGGTTCAGATTTTCCAGTCAGATTTTAAAATAAAAATATTTTTTGTTATTTTTATTTTTTTTTTATTTTCAATATTGGTTGGCATCTTCAGGTAACAGGAAACAAAAATTTTAATAGTAAATTTTTTTCAAACAATATAATAAATTGAAAATATTTGTCAAAGAAACTCAAAAAATTCAAAAACCAAAAGCCAAAAAAATCAAATATTCTAACATTCTCATAAATTTTTAATATTTATAAAAACATTCACGTAATTTAAAAAAAATCAAAAATCAAAATATGTATATAAAAAAGATTATAAAATACATTTAGAGTAGAAATATAACCCCACAGTTGCGAATCCGGTTATTTTTAACATTCTTAACATATCCGTACGAAATAAGAATCTATTTTAATTTCAATACGTTCTCTCTCAAGCTCTAAATTTTCTTTTTTTTTTTCTTTCAACATGTTGTCATAGTTTTATCGTTTTTTAACAAAAAAAAAAAAAATCATATGTATTAATATTTTTTGTGAAAGCCTAGGAAAAAAGGACAAAAAGGAAAAAGGTAAAAAGTCATTTCAAAATAACAATAATTTGAAAGACTTACAAATTTATTATTTATTTACATTGTGCAAGACTTTTTAAATATAAAAAAACAATAAAAAAAATTACAGTAAAATCCGCATCCATCATCGCACCTCATTTTATTTGTTTTTGCTCTGAGATTCAGAAGCCGGCTCCACAACAATCTCTTACCTCCATAACCAACGTTTGTAATTATTCTCTGTATTTAAGACTGAATAACGATTTAGTTGGAATAACTATTTAGTCTGGCACAATATGCAGTTTGTTATGGATTTTAAATGTCTCTATATCTTTGATCAGTTTTATGTCCAGCTATTCCAGTTTTTAGTTTATTTTTTTTTTTTTTTGTACCTACATATTTCTTGTTACAATTCCCACTATCGTTACCATTACAAGGTATTTTATGCACTACATTTGATATGCCCCATTTTTGTATTCTATTTTTTGTTCTCTTAAACAATCTACTTAAAGTATTGTAAGTTTTGTATGCCATTTTATATTTCTCAGAATTTTTTTCTATCTTTTCTGAAAATTCAGGTACATAAATAAAAAACTTGTAAACTTTTGTTTCTGTCACATTTCTTTTGTTCCTTGCACTTCTGTAACTTAGTTGCTTTAATAAACTACTTATTAGTTTCATTGGAAAATTATTATAACTTAATAACTTTGGCCCAAATTCATAGTTATAGAAAAAGTCGACTCTTGCTAAAGTATACTCTGAAATAAAAAGCTCTTATTATCTTTTTTGCTTTCATAGTCAAGAATAAAGTATACTTTAAGTTTAGCCGCCTTCCACTGGGTGTTAACTGTAATTTGATAAATGTTTTCATACAATTTCTAAACAAACATTTGAAAAAAGTAACCTTGTTTTTATTTTGTTCACTTTGGTATAAAAATCAGATAAAGAGTATTGTGTTCTTAAACCAAATAAAATAATTTTGGAAAAACGAGTTAAAAATAGCTTTGGGTAGTTTTAAATTTAGAGTTGACTTTCTCGCCAAAAATATATTTTAAATTGTCTATGAATGAATAAGAGTTGACTCTAAAATAAAACCGACTTTAGTTCCCTTAAAGTATACTTTATTTTAACTATGAATTTGGGCCATTATCTTTAATTCTTTTGTAAAAATGCTAATCACTTCACTTAAGTATTTTTTCTATGAAATTTGTACCCGCATCAATAATTATTATCTTGCTATACTTAGAATAAAAATGGAGAAGTATAAGACATTCAAGAATTTAGTATTATACCAAGAATAATTAGTAAATATGTAGATGATATATATTTCTCCCTTATTATGCTCCATGAATTTTTATAAAGTGGTAACATATTAATTTTGCTAAAGTTGTTTATCTTTCCTTTTTTCCAAATAAAAAAATTATTTTGAATGAAGCATTTTCTTGCACACTTATTTTTTTTTTTTTTTAATTTTGCACGGTTAATTTGAAATCTCATCCAACATGACAATTTCTCTGTCCATATTTTTTCTGTTTAATATTGCCTCTTGTAGAGATTTAGTTCAGACAAAGTCTTCTTCATTTCATTTACTACAAAATGAAAAATGAAGCTGTGTTTTCTTCAGCAAGCATATATTGCAAGCATATATATAGTCTTCCGTATTATAGAATTGGTCTTTTTCTTTAATGCTATTTCCAAAACTGCAAAAACTTTTGTTTGAAAGAAATTAATGGAAGTTATTTTAATTTGAATTATTACGAATGGCCTCATTACACATTCTAAAGTAATATTTGTGATATAGAATTGAAATTTTGATTGATAGATAGATCATTAAAATTACTGTTAACTTAGTTTTTTGCATAAGTGGACTTATATCAATTAAAAAAAAACAGCTTAATTAAAACTTCTGTTTTATCGAAATAATGATAACACTTTCGATGTTATGTCAATAAATTAAGATCACTGGGTTATAGTGGAACGACAAAGGGTCTGGTGTCCACCACTTTGAAGAAGTATGTTCTAGTGATTTTAAAGTCCGTATTTTTCGTCAATCGTTTTTGGATTGTTTAGAATAATGAAATCGAAGATCTAAATCTAAACAAAAACAGCAAAGTAATGAAAGCACATTTTTGTATGTACATATCTGTGGACTTTTGACAAAACAACTTCTCTCGAAATAAGAAATTTTTGCAAGATTTTTATATTAAATATAAATTTTTAAGACGGTTATTTTGGTGTAATCCTTGTATTTCTACGCCATTTGGTTAAAAATCTACAGTTCTTGGCAAATCAACTTCTTTCATTATATTTGGAAAAAATATTTGATAAAATATCTTATCTGAAAAAGGTTAAAAATTTTCTAAAATGCAGGAAATAAAATTGTTATATTCTTTTGACAAAACATCTTAATTGTATTTAATATTCTTTTGCGTATATACATTTTGTTTTAACAAAACGACTTCTCTTCAAAGAAGTTGTTTTATCAAAACTGAAATTTAGAAAATATATAACTTACTTGAGACAAGATAAATTTTTAAATGGTTTATAGAGAAAATTAATTTTGACCAAACGACTTGTGTGAAAAGAAGTTCTTATGTGAAAACATAAACTGATAAAAAGTAAAATATTGTTTGCAAAGAAGTGTTTTTGTGGAGTTGAAAATAAATATTTTGATCAAAAGAAGTTGTTTTGGAGTTCATGCGTGGTATAAATTCTGCCAAATTTCCAGTTAAACAACTTCTTTAGTGCACTACAGGTGTTTGTCGTTTTTATTATTTGGCACCATTGCCATGTTTAATCATCTGGCACTATTGCCTTTCGTTATCATCTAGCACCACTGTCATTTCAAAAGCAGAGCAAGGTCAAAACAATTCGAAAAATAGTAGGCGTTGCGTTTTAAAGCTAAAGGGATTGACGGCATTTCATTCCCAAAAAAGTATAAAAGTTATGGCCAAGATTCAAAAACTACATTATTCCAATATTTGTAAAGATAACGAATTAGAAGAAAACGACAAAAGGAAACCTTTTCTCAAAGGGTCTGACGTCGAAATGAATGATAATAAATCATCACAATTTAAACAACAGTCAAATCAAATAAGTGATGAAGACATTTTCCACGAAACCGATTTTGATGACTCGGATTATATTCCATCGGATCAAACTTATGACAGTATACAAAATAGTACTCAGGAAATAGAAGAATATGTCAGTGAATCGAATGATGATGATGAACTTCCAACAACATCAAAAAAATCGAATAAGGTTAACAAAAAGTTCATACAATTAGATCAGTGTAAGAAAAATTGTCACTCTAAGATAACTTTAGAAGTACGAAAGCCACTACAGTCGTCGACATACAAATCAATTATATTTCGAACGTGGTCTTAACTTGGCAACATTATATCGGTTATATACTGAAAAATACTCTGATTGCGTATCGGTATCAAAATATAGAGATATATTTAGTACCCTAGATATTAAGTTCAAGAAACCGCAGCTTGATCTGTGTAATACATGCGAACTCTTTAAATTCAAAATAAGAAACTGTGTCGACGAAGATGAAAAAAAATCGCTGAAATTTGAACAAAAAAAACATCATGACGATGCAGATTTTTCATATGAATGCAAGAAAAAAGATAAGGAACTCGCAATAAATAGCGAAAATATAAAAATGTTCACAATGTCTTCCAACTCCTTATTTACGTGCTGCTTTGTTTTTTTACAAGAGACCATTGTGGACTTTTAACTTAACCGTGCATGATGGAGCAACGAAAAAAGCCTTGTGCTATATATGGAACGAAACCATTGCAAAGCATGGTGCAAACGATACTGGGTCTTGCATATTTAAATGTCTATTGGATTTACCAAATTCAGTTCGTCATATTGTTTTATATAGTGATTCCTGTCGTGGTCAGAACCGCAACTCATATCTTTGCGCAATGTTTGGGAAAGTTTTGGAAGATCACGCAAGTATTCAACTTATTGATCATAAATTTCTTGTCGTGGGTCATACGCATCTTGAATGTGATACTGTATATGCGCAAATAGAAAAGAAAAAATTTCTTCGGATCTATTGAACATTCACACGATTGGGCAAACTTAATATCGGCGACCAATAAAAATTATATTGTCCATGAATTAAGACAAGAGGATTTCTTCGATCTTCGTGCGCTACTAAAGGACAAATATACATGGAGGTCACATAGCATTTCAGGTATAATCTTATTTACCTATATTTTTTTCAACACAATATTATTTTTTAATCCTCTGATTTTTAGGTGAGAAGTTTGAGTGGAAAAACGTTTGATGGCTGAGATACGAAAAAAGCAAGCCAGGAGTTTTGCAGTACAAATGTTCATTACATCCAGAAGAGTCATTTCAGATGCTAGATATAAACTCGCGTCGCCGTAAAGCATTATCTTGCCAATTGGTCACAAGCTACAAATCCCCTTTGCCTGTATCACAAAATAAAAAAAAGATTTATTAGATATGCTGCCATTAATTGGTACAAATTACCACAGTTTTTATCAGAATATTAAGGCGGAAGGTGATATCCCCATTGAAGTTCACCCAGACCTTGACGAAGATAACGGTATTCAATAATAATATTAAGCTTTTAAAATGTGTAGAGTTACAGTTTTTATCTCCTTCCTCTTGAACGTTTTTTTGTTAAACTTAAAATGTGTTTCCCCTACAGAAATATAATTTTGTACTAATATTGTCTTATTGAATTCAAGTATTTATGTTATATTAAATATAATAATATTTTTTAAAATAGCCTATTTCTACTTTTTTTTATTATTTCCATTTTAACAAAAAAACTTGACTTGAGATAAGCGCAAAATATAAATCACGTTTTTGTGTAAAACCATTTTAACAAAACAACTTGTGTAATGTAAGTTTATTTTTTTGTTGAAAACAATTTCGACAAAACATGCTATCTTTTTATTCTTAATTTTTCTCAAAATCTGTTGGCATTACAATAGAATTATTGATATCTTTACTTCAATTTAGTATTTAAATTTAATACTACACTTTCACCTTTTCACCAAAAATTTCAAAATCAAAGTTGTTAGATATTTTAACAGTTTTTTCGTTCTCCTGTAAAATTGCAGTTTTTTAAAGAGGTTGTTTTGTCAAAAGTCCACAGATATGTATATTGACCTTTTTCATTCCTAATTATTAACACGAGTCTTCTTTTTTTTTTTTTTTTTTTGTTTGTTTGTTCGGGAAACTTGGAGCACCTTTTATTTCTTATTTTGTAATGTTAAAAGTTAGCATGTAGAGTCTGGAAAAAAATAGAACTTATCATACTCAAATGTGAATTTAACTAAATAACATACTTTATGTATTAAATCAGGATTTGTTAAATAAAACTAAGATCTACCATATTGTTACTCACTAACTACAATTACTAGTTATTATTTCCTTTTGAGGGATTTGAAAAAATCGCTACTGTTATATGTGCGGCCCCAGCAAGATAACAAATAAACGCTGAACCCAGAAATCGTGAGTTTTAATGAATATAAAATTTAAAGTATAAAAATATTTCTTTGTCACGTTTAAGGAAAGAGATAAGTGCACTCGCAGTGAAACTATGATTCAAAAATACCTTAGCTATTCAAATGCTTTTCATAGCTTGCTTGAAAAATTGCTTCCTATATTGAAGGCACTACACGCATACATGCTAGGAGATTGAATCTTCGATTTAATGGCTTAACAATCTTATGGAGGTTATCACGTTCATGAGGAAAATGTAGTGCTTTTTATTAATGGGCCCTCTTTATAAATAAAATAATCTTCTTTGGAAATCCGATGAGGCAAAGTCTGGCATACTTTTCAGCATATAAAATTGGCTTTGGAATAATATACTAAACAACTTTAACTTAAATATCACTGAAAAATTTTGTATAACACACATATAAGAGCGCTACAGTATACAAGTTACTACAGTAGTGACAAATTTATTTAATACTTTCGATAAATAGTTCATAATCATTTAGTATTATTACTTGCCTTTACAGCCACTAAATATTCAAAATTTATTTTTTATATACATCATTATAATCGCAATCATCAACACTTTAGTGTGTTGGTCTGCATATTTTTGCATCAACAAAATAATATGGTAAATGGCTTTTAGCATTAAAAATACATGAAAACTTGCATATCTGTTGGCATCATGTGTACATTCATTTTATTCTCTACATTTTCATTACTTTAAACATTTTATAACATAGACACACATCTGCACATTATCATATAAAATTTGCATAAAAAGTACATCTTAAATAAAGTTACAGATAAATGCATAATAGTCAAATGCGTACAAAAAAATTTGGTTTAAATTTTGTAGAAAATTTTTTTTTGTCGCTGACAATTTTTTTTTTTAATTTATGCAAATTTGACATGGTAATCAGTCGCTAATGAATTTTTATTTTTTCTTATTGCATATAAAAAAATTATCATTTCTAATATTAAAAATTAAAAGAAGGATGTGTAGCAGACCACTAGTGAGATTGTATTGAATTACGTTAGAAGTGGAAACTATATTTTTTTCATTTTTTTATGTGTGAATTAATTTTCTTAAAAATTTCTTGAAGTAATTTTTTTTAATCATTAAACAATTAAGCATAAACTTATATATTTAAATAATTTTTGTCCAAATCTTGTCTTATTTCATAAAAATGTAGCAAGATATTCAAACTGTAAAAAATACTAAAACCTAATGAAAAGAAAAAATATCAAGTCATATAAAAATTTAATGTGTGAGCTGTCCCACTTAAGCCTCGGTTGTCGCCTATCTTAAAAAATGTCTCTGCTACTACCACGCTACTACAATAACAAATAAATATTTCTATTATTTATTATTTATTTATTATTTTTTATATTTATTATATTAATAATAGATAGAAATAAATATTTATTTTTAAAATTACGTGCTTCTGTCCCACTGTGAATTATTAAACATTTCGAAGAAAGGAGGCGAATAGAGGATACTTATTAATTAATATAAATATACAAGGTTTGCAGATTGAGCTATAGCAAAGCAAATTGGTCAGGTTTGGAAAATATAATGAAAAAAAGGGACCAATGATTTGCATTTGCAGTTGGTTTTTCTACTACAAAGAATCTGCTATGTGTCATTAAACGTATTAATTAATTTAAAATGCAATAATTTTTTTCCAATGTTCATTTGAGTTCTTTCTTTCGTAGAAGCATTGTATTTTCTAAACATTTTATTTTCTTCCATTTTCATTTTCAGTAGTGTGAATTTTGTATCATCAACTGGTTTCGAAGTTCACTTTAAATAGTTTTTAAGCACTTGGGGCTGATTTGAAAATATTTTCATTATATCAGTTTTTTTTTCTAACTAATAGTGGCCTTTATTGATGACAAAATTAATGTAGCTAATGACTTTCTCTGGAGTTTTCTGATACCAAATCAACTGTGCAAAGCTCCTTTTAAATAAATACGTGGCGACCATATAACGTATGCTCATTATGTGAGTATTAAATATCAATCATACGCAAGTTGTGACTTGTGTACAGGGGTGTTAGTTTTTTTTTTTTCTTTTTTTCTAGAAAAATCGTCACAGACTAAAATTTTCGATATATTATCTGTCTGTTGATTTGTTTCACTTGTTTAAATAAAATAATAGTTTATTTATTTCAAAATCTGTGTGTTTTAAGTATTCGAATTAAATTAGATGTTTATTATAATCGTAAAACATTTTTATTTTCGCGTTTTTAAATCAAACTTTTAGTAACGTTCAGCATTCTTGATAAATAAAATACCGTTTTTTTTTTATTTTTAAAAACACTTAACTTTAAATTTGTTTAGGTTTAAATTAAAAATTTGGTTTAAAATAACAAATTAAATTATTAGATTTTAATCGCTTATAACTGAGTTTTCAAAATTTTATCTTGAACATGAAACACAATTTTTATTTAAATTCTTTTGAACTTAAGTATTCATTTTACATTGGGAGTTTTTGCTTTTTATAGATCCCAAGCTAAAATCATCCCTCTGACAACAATCTATTTCGACATTAAAAATTTATTTAAATTTTTTTTTTTTAATAAATACATAATTTAAACAACTAAATTAAATAGTTTGGCTTTAGTTTATTTTTGTATTATTTATTAAGAAAAAAAATTTACAAGAAAAAAAAGGAAAAATTAGGCATCAGTAGAATGTTGTTTTCTGGATCACTACGTTCCATTATAAGCACTCTTCATATCTAACTACCTTATGTTGTGTACATTGTAAATATCTTTTGTTTAACTAAAAAATTTTGTAAACAAAAATATCTGGAATATTTTTTTTAAATTAAAACAAGAACCATGACTAAAGTCAAACTAATTAATTAACATAAATTAATTTTACATATTGAGTTATTATCTATGCAATTACTATGTATCTATTAAAGGAAATTTTTTTTTCTTTTGTCGTATCGATACCGTTGGATAATTCTTAAATTTAAAAACTACTATGTGTTTCTTTCTGTAGAGTAATAATATTATAATTCCAATATTATCTTTAACAATACTAATAAGTACAGAATAATATGAGTAGTGCCGAATAATCGGTAATATATAGAAATTTTAAAATGAAAATCGCCAAACGTCAATATGTGATATTTATCGAAAAAGATTTTCAGAATGTCATAAAATCGTCACATCTAACACCAGTGCTTGTGTAATAGGTTGAGTTGAAGAAATCAAAATGATTTTTTATTTAAACAAAATAGTTCTTAAAAAGTTAACCAAACATGAATTTTTGAGCTAAAGCAACTTAACGTAATAGTTTATCAGCCAAAATCTTACACGAAAGATTTTATCACAAAGATTTTAAAATAAAAATATAATGTTCACTTAGTCTTTTATGGGCTCTAGGTCAGTACATTTATTCAAATAAAACTCTTTTTTGTTTTATTAAAATACAATTATATTGTTCAATATTTCGAACAACCTTCGTTGTTCTTCTTCAGGAACTAAAAAATATACAAACAATAAACGAACTTAAAAACACACAAAATAATATTTTTATCTTTTACAAAGAAACAATTTTTATGTATATATTGAAATTTTAAATTTATTATAAAATCACCTTGCTTCGAGTAGAGCTGTGAATCTCCTATTGTGGGAGTATTATGCCTACTAAAGATTTTTTTTGTTTATATTTTGTTATAATATGTCTGCACATTTGCGCGCAATTTTCTGTATCTCTCTTATAATTCATACTTCTGTCCTCCGGAGTATTAATATTATGTAACATCTCAATTATGTATCTCTTTTTATAGTTATTTTCTTGTTGTAGTATTGTTGCATTTTCTATATTGGAAGAGTGGTTACTCATTGCACAGTGGGCTGCTAACGCGGTTTTTTGTTCTGTTATTCCGTTTCTAGTTTTATAATATGATTTGTGTGCAGCTAATCTCGTCCGTAACTTCGACTTTGTCCTTCCTGTATATATTTTATTACAATCATTTGATCCATCTCCGTAACATGGTATTTTGTATATTACGTTAGATTTGTCCGGTTTATCAATTTTTGTTTTAGTATTTGAAAACAACATGTTTAGAGTAAAGTCAGTTTTTAATGCAATATTGACATTGTGTTTGTTGTAAATATCTGATTGAATAATTCTCTCTGTAAAACCTGGGACATGTGTCATAATTTGTAAACTCTCTCCTGTTTTAATACTGGTGTTCTATTAAGATCATCTTGGGCGTTTTTTATTATTTGCATTGCCATCATAAAGGAGAAACTGTTTTTTTGTAAAATTTTTCTTATTTTTTTGATGTTTTCTTTGTGGTATTTTGCGTCACTTAATTGAAATACTCAATATGTGAAATTTCGTGCTGTGTTAATTTTTACGTGTTTTGGGTGATTCGAGTAAAAATTAATAATACGTCCTGTAGCAGTAGATTTTTGATACCAATCTGTTGATATTGTATTGTGTTGTCTTATGATCAATAAATCCAAATATGGTAATTTTTTGTCTTTCTCTAATTCCATCGTTAATTAAATGTGTCTATGAAAACTGTTTGAGGCATCAAGAGTTTTATTTACATCTTTTGTTTTTGTTATGCAGAATAAGTCATCTACATAATTGCAAATCACTTTAGGTTTTTGTTCTAATCATTCTAGCGCATTATCTAGTAATTCCTCCATTACTATGTCTGCAATAACAGCTGAGGTTGGGGAGCCCATAGGCATTCCTCTTAATTATTCGCATATACAAAAATGTATTATGTCCAAAAATAAAACCTTAGGTATTTTAGTTTATGACGAAATTGTTTCCCATTTTTTGTCTATTATATCTAATGCTAAATTAACTGGTATACTAGGGAACAAGGATATAACGTCGAATGAGACAAGGACTTAATCGTCGCAGAGAGATATATTTGTTAATTTATTTTTTAACTCTTTTCCATCCTTAATATTATACTTAGAGTCCTTAGTTAAATTTTTTAGAATTGAATTTTTTAAGGTCAAATAAAATATAAAATTAAACATAAAAATGTAATAATACAGCTGCGAGGTCGTATACGAATATATCAGTCAGAAGTTTAAAATGTCAAAAATGGCTTCTTGAGAAGGGAAAAAAAGGCTTCTAGCGAATTTCTCTTTCTTTTGCATTAAAAAAAATTCACTACTCCACTAGCGCTAAATAAATTTATCATGTGCGCAAAAAAATCTAAACTGACTTAATTAGGAAATCTCTCAAAATAAAATAAAAATAAAACAAATGGCTATCGAATAATATTCTTAAAGTTGTATGTTAATTCAAAACGTCATCATAAGCCATTGGTGAAGTTATACAAATAGCGAAAATTTTACTAAAGATAAAGTAGAATTGCAAAAAGTTATTTATTAATTAATTACTAATTAACTAGTTGAGTAAAAATTTATAAGTAGCTTAATATTAAAGTCCACATTTTAATAATTAACTGTTTGTCACAAAATTTTTGATACATATTTCTGACTAATAAAAAAAAAATATTTCGCCATCTGAAACATCATTTGGTTTGTAAAACTTTAAAATAATTTTTATTTAAAAAACCCTTCACTTGGTTTAGTTTTATATTATTTTGAATAGTGTCCTAGTATATTCTCACTTTTATTAAAAAAAAATATTAATAATTTTAAATATAACTGTTTTTGTTACGTTCACAAAGCTCTGGTAAAATAAAATAACAAATTTGGCAAAATTAAATTTGGTAGAGAAAAACCACTACATAAATTTATCGCAATCATTTCTATTTAACTCTGCAGCACTTAGCAATCTGTGATGTAAATGTGTTTTTAAATGTATGAATAATGCAATAAACATCAATAAAACTTAATGCAGCCATAATAATAATGACTCTATAAAGTTTGAATTGAACACGAATTGAAAATACATAAATAATGCGCCAAAAATACAATAATATCATTCGATACTGTATATGAAGAGTTAAGGAGAGCCAAGTTGAAGCTCATTATAGATTTTGTTCCTGTTTTGTGAAACAGTCATTAAAATATTAGTTTTCCAAAAAAAACTGCTTCTTTTTCAACAATATTGATAAACAATAAATAATTTATTGAATAAATAAATTATACATTTGTTTTTTCACACTGTAAAGGGTTAGAAATGGATTTAACCGCTACGTATATAAATTATAATAAATTGAAAAACAAATAATTTAAGAATTAACATAATTTATGACACTTTAATATCTTCTTTTCGAAATAAATTGATTTTGTTAAATTATATTTTCAAATATTTGCAAAGATTTCAGGGACGAGTTTTAAGTCGTTACGAAAAAATTCTAAATTCTGTGCTTTTAAATTTCTTTTTATTAAAAAAATTTTATTCAATATTAGCAGTACCTACGACTTTTTCTGCGTGTCATTACTAATTTTTTTAAAATACAAATTTAGAAAAACTTGTTTTTAAATATTTATTATAACGTAGAGAGTGTTAAAAATTTTCCATTTACAAAATAAAATGTGCAAACCACTGTTTTAGTACCATTATACTGGTAAAATTTGTATCTCTATTTCTTCTACGAAATGACATATTTTTACAAAAAAAAAAAAATTTAATCATGAATTGAAATTGATTTTTGGCTTAGATGCATTTTTGAATTTTTAAAAACCTTTTTTAGAAAAAAAAAATTATTTTGCAAATGTATGGAGACGTTTTCCAAGAACTAAGAAAAATTACACACCAGCAGAATGTAACGCTGCATTTTCGATCGCTAAACCCTTCATTAGCACTCTTCGCATCTACATACTTTAGATTGTATTCATTGTTAACATTCTCTATTTAACCAACTAACTTTGTAAATAAGAATACGAGGATTATTGTTACCAACATTAATTTGTTTAGACAAAATCCAAACACAAAACAAAGTATTTCTTTACTGTTTTCTCTAGATTTCGCCTTCAACTCCAAATTTAATAAAAAATTAAAAAAAAAATGATTCTATATATGATCCAAGTTTCTAAAGCACCTCCTCATAAAATTTTATTCAAATCCATTCTGCGGTTTTTACGTGATGCGAACACAGCAGACGGACAAAAACAAAAATTCCAAAAAATAGGTGTTTTGTATTCCATATCGATTAACATCTACACTAACAACAAAATTTTCAAAAAATATTTCCTGTACAGATGTGACCCCGTTACTATTTTATCATACGTATAGATTTGAAAATATATTTAACAACAACGTGCCACTCTAAATCTCACCTAAAAATAAAAAATAATAAAATTATAGCAACAAATTTTGTTTTTGATGTTAAATATCTAAAAGTACAAACTATGCAAAACTGTCTAGTAACCTCTTAAAAGCATAATGGATAACTTGCCCAAATTCTTGTTAGAATTACTTTATTTTATGTATTTTTCTTTGCCAGCACTCCCTTAATTGCTGATTTATCTAAGAAAAATAAAATAGCGTTAACGAAAAAACTTTATCTCTGTCTTTAAGATAAATTACTTGTTAACAAACTGTTTTATTTTTTTTTTATTAAAGAACATTTTTAAAGAGTTTAACAAATACTTTAAAACATTTACTAAGAAAGTCAAATTGTAGATCTCAACTAACAAAAGACAGGAGATGAGAAAATAAAATACTTTTACAGTACAGCAACCTTTGAAGTTTCCAGAGAGTTAAGAAAATAAAAATATTTTACTTCAAGAACAAACAAAGTAAAATGACTATATTACGATGACGGTTTATTTACTGCACCATAGGATCACTGCTATTAGTTCATTAGTTGTAAAATAATTATTTAAGTTAAGGAAAACTTACCTTAAGATAAGATTAAGACAACTTTTGTTTTTAAGTATTATAGAAGAGTTTTGGTTTAGGTTTTCTTTATTTTGTTATTTTTCTTTTAAGAAAAGTGCACAAACTTGATTCGTTGAAATAAAATTGTCGAAGTTTTCTTGGTGACTTTTTTCTTTGTTTTATAAGCTTGAACAGAGTACAGTGATAAAATAAAACTTTAAAGAAAATTGAGGAAATAATCCATTAATAGGAAAGTCACGCAGATAAGAGAGAAACTGTAAAGAAAAAGAAAAATATTCAAATTAATAAAAATTTATTTTATAAACTAAAACTTTTACTATTTTTATATTCATTACGACAAAAAGTGGAAGAAATTTATATCTAAGTTTGTCATTAAGTTTGTAATATCTTCAATATCTATTTCCCACCCCATAAAGAATATATATTCTGAGCGATGACCGTCTGTCCGTCTGTCTGTCCGTATTAGTGTTGAAATCAAATTTCCCAAGACACTAGATCAGCTAAAGAAAATACGAGAATCGATCAGACATAGTGTGAAAAAGGTGCTACTGAAAATCAGCAAGATCGGTCCATGTATTCAAGGCAGTAGGCAAAACACCACGCCTGCATATAATCGAGAAAAAAATTATATAGAGCAATAGAGGAATACAAAATATGAAAAAAAAACATTAATTGAAAAAACTGACTGACTGGCCTCTGAACTTTTCATAGAAAAGTACGTTTTTGCATCGTATTTTTTTAAGTATTCAACAGCTTTTGAGGAGATCTATCAGGAAATACTAATTTTTTTTTAAATGCTTAACTCATTAAGAGCCAATGATATCTTTATGTAAAATTACACATACATAAATATTATTGTTTTTTTTTACCTTCATAATTCACATTCTTTTTTAATATTTTTCAATAATAAATAATATTTTTATTTTAAAAACTGACCAAGCGCTTTAAAAAAATAAAATTAGACGTAGTTTATTTTTTTCGTATTTTTTTAAATTCTCTGTCATCCCAATATTTGTCTTTTCGATTGTAGTTACTTCACTGAACTAGATTTACATGTCTGATGAAGGCTGCATAAGATTCAGCAATGCTGATAATAGTACATTAGATAATGATTTTCAAAACAATGGACTTGAAGTACTATTTTAACTACAAGGTAGTTAATAATTTAAATTTTTCTATTCATACAACTATTTAGAAGAATTAAAATATATGAAAGTTTAAAATCTTTTATATTGCATTTTTGATACATTAATGTCTCACAAAGATTTTATTTATTATAATAATTCACCTGAATTTAATAAAAATTTCTAAAGAAATGTTTAGCCTTAAGGATTTTGTGCAAAGTTATGTCAAAGCCCACACCAAAAATTGTGTTCATTTTGTTAGAAGTTACGAAATGTTTCTGGCTGCATGTTCAATAACGATAAAATGTATCTGGCAACAATTTTTTTAAACTAGTGGAGAAGCATTCATTTCATTCTGAATTGTAAACAAGATCAAACAATGCTGCATTCGTAAAGGAAACGCCACTTTACTTATTCCATTAGTAAAAATGTTTGACTTCCCTTATGTATGTAACATTGCTAACTTTTTTACATTTAAGGCCGACTTAAATGCATCTAATATTTCACAGTTGGAAAAAAATTGTTACCAGTATCATTTTTTTTTTGTGACTTTTCACGAATTGAACATCATCCCATTATTTTTTATTTATTTTGCATTAATTTTTTAAACGGATCTTTGTAGCATTTCACATGAATTGGTGAATAGAATAATTTCCGAGTTTGGATATATTTACTTAATATATTGTAGGTCATAATTGTTTAATCTTTGTCGGCCGCTACCACTTTACAACCATGGAAAAGGTGAATTTCACTTCAAAGTGAAAAATTTTAAATATGAAAAGATATAAAATCAATAAATTGCGTGCAAAATTGTACGACGTCACAAAGCTGTCTTCGTCTTTAACTCCAACCAAATAGATAAAATATTTCGAGAACTGCATCAAAGTCTTCCCTCTCAATCCTGAAAATAAGGCCTAATTCTGGTATCCAGGCAAGTTTTTCTAACGGTAAAAGAGCCATTGCATGATGTGAGTACTTGAAATTAAAAAGAAAAAACGCCGCAGCATAACATAAGCGAAGAAAATCATTTATAATTTTAAGAGCATACAACATGGCACATTCAACTACCGATTCTTGACCTCCGGAGGTTTTTACTGATGAAAAGAAATTTAATTTGGGTGGCTAAGATGGCTGCAATTATTATTTTCAGATTGAACGAAAGAAGAGCCTTTTTTAACTCCATGAAAGTAAAGTGATTGGTATCATAGTCTGGCGTATTATGTTTTGCGGCACAATCGTTAGTGAATTCCCAGGTACAAAAATTGTGAAAAATTTACAAATCTTTGTCAGAATCACCTTATGCTTAAGAATATAAAATTTTTGGACCAGTCCATAATTTCTGCAATAAGACAATAATCCTAAATCTAACACCAGATTTTTAAAGTAATTTATTCTAAAGCAAAATCTTTTTTTTTTTTTTTTGCTGTAGTAATCTCCTGAAGTAGAGAAAAAATTTTAAGATGGCTCTATCGAAAGCTTATGTATTAGAAAGATTATATAATGGTAAGTTTTGAGTAGTTCAAGCCATTTACGGACTCCTGTATTGAGATTTCTTTAGATTACTTGAAGCAAATTCATGGTAAAAAAAAACGTTTATTGTTATTTTAAATAAGGAAGCTATCAGTTAATAATAAAATATCAAAAATAATACCAATCTCTCACATTATTATATATTAAAATTTATTCAACTTTTCTGATCATATGACCGAAAAAAATTCAATTGTTTGTCTTTTTCCACAGAAACAAACTTTATCTTTTATACTTGGTAAAGTTGTAGTTTCGGGAAAGTGCTCTTTTCAATGGTTGTTCAATTTAATTTTCAACAGATAATTTGAAAAGATATGGTTTACCAAAAAAACAGAACATTTCCTGCCTTATGAATTTTTCCTGCCTTATGAATTTCACTTCAAAGTGGAAAATTTTAAAGTTTATGTAAATGGCAAAACCATAAAATATTAATCAGGCTCTTACAGCACTACTATTAGGAATTCTACATAAAACTCTAAATGAAAATCAGACCAAAAAAAAGCACTCACTTTACACATTCCACGAAATAATCAATATCACCAACAATTCTTAAACTTGTTAATTGTACAAACTACTTATATCGCAAACATCGCACTGAGTAGATAAATGTCTACTTTTAATTGCAGTTAATTCCTTAAGCCTTCTCTAAACTTTTTATAGCCTAAAACAACTCCCACACTCCTAGAGGCATATAAAATGTGGCAACAAAAGCAAAACATTACGTTCAAACTAACGGTTGTTTTTCACAGCAATATTTTTACTTCCTTTATTTGTGTTATTTTTGCTTTTTTTTTCGTTCCACATAACCTCTGGCTTTCATAGTGTACGCGTATTAGTAAATCCACTTTAGCTTGTTGTTACATTACAACGACAAGGGCGATGATGTGGCAGTGGTAGCAATAGCATTTATGTTGAAAAGTTACGGCTCTAAAGCAATTTGTTTTATAATAAAGCAAGTGAAAAAATGTGGAAGAAGAAGAAGAAAACAATGTCTCTGAAAAAATGAAGCCAAGTAGGATAACGGAACTGAGGTACCGCACTTTTAAATATGAACTCAAAAAGAAAAAAGCAAATGGGCACAAACTAAGTAACAAAACAACAAAAATAAAACGACATGTTGACACAATAACAAAATAAAAGATAGAATATCACACTTAAATACACTGGTGAACAGTTGTAAGAAAGAATGAATTAAATTTTTCATTCCTTGTCCTTGAGGTTTTTTCACTAAGTGTCGCAAGAAAATGTGATACTTTGTATTCATAAAAATAAATCTCTCTCTATAAAGTAGGAAAACAGGAATAAAGGACCATAGAAAGAGAAAAGTGGATTACATTAGAATGACATATATATCAAGAACGTTATAATGAAAGACGATTTAAACACAAAACTAAAACAGAGATAGGTATTTATGTAGAAGTTCAAAGAGGGTGTGCTTATTAAAAAAAGGAACAGGATGAGTAAGTGGGGAAAAGGAAAAATGCGCGAAATGGATTTTAACAAAAACCAATTAAGAATATTTGAAAGATAAGTAAGTCCTGATTCATAAGGTCCATAAGGCAGAAAGAAATCTGTTATAACTTGCGTATTACACAAATAAAAAACTTGCTTGGAATTGGGGTAACAAAGCTCCCCGAAAACATCTTGCACATAATAAAAAATAAATTAATTTACTTCAATCGTACTTGATTCATCATTTCATAGTATCATTAAATATTTATTTTTGAAGTAATCAAGCACGATTAAACTAAATCAACTTAAATAAGATTCCGAATAGTAATTAAAAAAACAATAAATTAAAAAATTTATAAATTTAAAATATAACACCTTCATGAACTTCAGAATAAGGAGGATAAATAATCAAGCAGATTAAGACCGCACCATCGACGAAAAACACTGGCATAAATAACAAAGCCTACAGTTTAGTTGCCGACAGTAAATTCTCTTTTATACCCTTTAAAAAAAGTGGAAAAATGATACACCTAAGTTTTTGATTCCATTTGTAATTTCTACAATATCCATTTCCAATCCCATTAAGTAAATATATTCTGAGTTCTTATGCATAGCAAAGTCGATTGAGCATTGCCCGTCTGCCTATCCGTATTAGTGTTGAAGTCAACTTTGCCAAGGCACCTGATGTATTAGAGAAAACTTAAATACGCCAATCAATCATACATAGTTTCAAAAATTTTGCTATTGAAACAGTGAAGTAACTCCGATCAAAAAAAAAAAAAAAAAAAAAAAAAAAAAACAATTATATAAAGCAATCGAGAATTACAAAATAAGCAAAAAAAACATCAAGTAAAAAAATTGGCTCTCGCCCATATTTTCCGAGTTATGGGAAAAAAGAATATTCAATTTCTTGTAAGTCTGGTAACATTGTTGAACGAATGCATATCTCAATATGAGAAAACAAAAAAAAATTTTTCGTAACCAAAACAAATTTCATATCACGATTGTTTCTATGACTCTTTCTATATGTAAAACTCGAAAAAAGCGTTATTGCCCCGTAGTGTTTCATTATTACAGAAAATTGAACCACATGCAGAGAAAAAACAGCGTTGAGTAACTTTAATCTAAGAGAATTTATTATAATTGAATAATATGTTGGAATACAAAAGGACACATGGCTAAATATTGTAGAGCCAACAATAGAATTACGTTTTTATGCTTTGGATACGAAGCCCGAAAACTAAAATTCAATATTATATTCTGAGCCAAAGGGATGTATGTATGTAAAAATAAAATTAAAAATGAAAGATTTTTTCTATAGAAGACATGTTTTTGACTTTTAGCCGTAAATTTTTCACGTTTAGTTTACAAGCCTTAGTTGCCATTTCAAAAAATGTTTATTTTTGGTGCTTTCTCCGTTCGTTTTTATTAATCTGGAAAAATTTATTAAAACGATTAAAAAACTGTTTACAATATATAAAAAAAAATTAATTAATCTCAAACTATTTTTGATCAAAAAAGATTATTATTTTTTCAATGAAGTAGTGAAAAACTTATTGCATCTTAAAACTCAGAAAATGGTTATTATGATGATGAAATTAAAAGTGGTATGATTTTGAAAATTTTGTATTTCCGAACAGAATTGAACTTTCATGTGTATATTTGAGCTTTTGACTGACACACTTCAAATTTTCACTAACAAATAATAAAAAAAATTAAAAGTAAAAATTATATGTAAATCGTATTAAGGCCACATTGAGCTGAATTATTCTTGTTTTTTTCTATTTAATTAAAAATTTAAATGCGGTTCAGCCTTGGAAATAATTATTATGTAAATCCATGCCAGAATTCGTTCAACTATAAAAAATAACATAATTATGCAATGCAATGCTATGATCTTAATTGCAATTAACTTTTAAAAAATATGAACTAGATTTTTATATAAAAATCTATCAGTTTTTGCAAAATCAATAATATAAACCTTTTACATTTGAGATGTTTTTCAATTTTTTAATGGCAACTAAATGTGGATTTGTTTAAATTAAAATAAATATCCAGAATAATTTTGAAAAAAGGATTGTTTCTGCTTGTTGAAAGAGCTTTACAAATGCATAAATAATAATTGATAAAAAACGATGACAAAAAAACGTGATTTCCAGCTGATTATTTAATTAAATTATAAAAAACCAATTCACTAAGCTACAAATAATTTAATAAAATAATTTTACTATGAATAAACAAATTATTCTTTCAAAGTTTTTCTAAAGACTCAAACATCTTAACACAAAAAAAAAACTGAACGCATGTTGATACAAACTATAAAAAAACACACACACAAAAGACTTGAATGAAAAAAAAATTCAAAAGCTTACAAAATAAAGACATAGACGGCTGGCCTATATACACACTGACATAGAAAAAAGTAATTTGATAACAATGATAATTACGAAACGAAAAAAAGTAACAAATAAGGTCTAAAGCGGATGAAACAAACAGCAAGACAGAAAATCCAAAAGAAAAAAACACCAAAACCATATTGAAAAGTATGTGAAACAAAAGAATTAGTAAGTTAATCTTAAGGTTTGTTACTAAAAAAACATGACTTAACCGCAAAGATAAACAATCTTGAAACAACTTTATGGAAGAGGAAACAACACAGATACTCTTAATAGAATAAGGAAACAATACTTGTATAAAAAATAAAAAAATATAATTACACAGGTTAAACATTGACAATACAAAAGAATAAAAGTCCATACAACCATTTCAGGGTTAAGTTCTACTTATTTTATGAGTACAATTAAAAATTAATGTGCTGTTTCTGTGTTACAAGCGATCAACTCGCCAAAAAAATTTAAAGAAAAAAACTCAATATTTTAAGTCATTTCCATATAAAAGTTTCAGACGAACGCTTGTAATACAAAAACAGCACATAAATTACGTACAAGTTGCCCTGATATGGAAACCTATAATATCTAAACCAATTTACGATTTAAAGGCCCAAAATAACTTAAGCAAACTTTTGTGCAAACAAATTAAATATGTAGCAAACTATAATGTAGCTAAGAAAATTTCACGTTATGCTAAGTCATAGGTCATTTCTTTAACGTACGGTCCGATTAGAAAAATATTTGACTAAAAAGACGTAACTACCAAATTATGGAAAAATATTTTTTTCCTTCGTACTGATACGTGTCAGGAAAGATTGAATAAACATTTCTAAAAATAGTGGTTACGCTTTTTTTTATCAAATATTTGACCAATTCAACTGCACCTTTAGGCACTTTCTATACGGAAATAGCTGATTGTGCTTTGTGTTATACATTCATAAAGAAAAATTGTAATGAAGACCTACAGCAATAGATTTAAATTATCAACTTAATAGAAAATTTAGAAAAAAATAACATTTTTTGGCCAATTTTTAACAAAAACATTTAACTGAAATTAAATTTTATGTAAGCACAATTACGAGTATGTGACTTAAGTGAGGTATGAATATATAATGAAATATGTTATAGAACAATATTTCATTAATTAATGATAATGCTTGCTTGGATTTGCTTAATCATATTGACAACATAATTTCATTTGCGGATGATATCATAATATATCACCCAGATAACAAGATAGAAAAAATCGGTAAAAGTCTTCAAAACAAATACAATATAGTCGAACGCTATGCAATTAATTGGAATCTAAAAATAAATACTCGAAAATGCGAAACAATTCTGTTTAGACCGCCTGTAAATAGATGCAATCACAATATAAGAACAAATTGGAAATCGTTTGGAATAAAATCTCTCCTAACAAATTCCAAAATTAATAATAAGGTTAAATATTTAGGATTACACCTAGACAAATTTTTATACTTTAATCATCACTAAAAGAAACAATTACAAAGGCAAGGAAGGCCTTCTATATGTATGCACCTTTATTTCATTCCAAATATATAAAACCTAGAGTTAAAATAATTATGTACCAAGCCTTAATTAGACCGATTTTGACTTACGGCTGTACTATTTGGTTTAATATATCCCCGTCGGTCATGGAGAAAATAAGAATTTTTGAAAGAAAGTGTTTAAGAGCATGCACATGACAAATGACAAAAAAATTAATTGTTATTTACAGCAATTGGATATGAGATACAGTACAAGTATATCAAGCAATAATTTACAATTAGTCAAAAGTACAAGAGCCAAGAAATTCTGATGGTTATTTACATAATGTTTATTCTATTTTCTTTTTACTCCCTTGACAAACTCTTGCAAACTACTTAGATAATAAGGCAGTGTTTTTTTTTATTTTCCTAATGGTAGAAATAATTTTCATTGCATTATAATGAGTATATATATATGTATATATTTATGATTAGTATACATGAAATGTGAACTAATATTATTTTGATCAAAACAAATTTTACTATATAAATAATACTAGAGTGCCCTGTAAGGGACATTGTATATTCAAAAAAATGTTATTGTTAACTACTGTTTATTATAGTATGTAAATATAATATATTTCTGAATAAATATACAAACAAAAAAGAAATGCTTGCACGAAAATCATAATCGAATTGAACCAGCCATAAAAGAAGCTAGAACAAGTAAGAGTGCTATATTTGGCTATGGCGAATCTTATTTACCCTTGACCATCTATGTAAATCTAGCTTAGTGAAGTAACTCCAATCAAAAAAGCAAATATTGGGGTGACAGAGAATTAAAAAATAAAAAATAAAAAAATTTGGTACTGCATATATATAATTTTACATAAAAATGCCATCAGCTCTTAATAGGTTAAGCATATTTAAAAAAATTTAGCATTTACTTAAAGATCTCTTCAAAAGCTTGGGTATCATCCAAATTGATATTTAAAAAAATATGAAAATTTCAGAGCCCCGTAACTCAAAAAATATGGGTGAGCGCCAATTTGTTCGCTTGCTGTTTCTTTTTTATTTTTTTATTCTCTATCGCCCGGTATATTTATTTTTTTGATTGAAGTTACTTTATTGTTCCAAATGATATGTAAAAATTAGAGGTTGGCGTTGTGTTTTGCCTGCTGCCTCGAAGGACATGGACCGATCATGCTGATTTCCCATAGCACCTCTTTTGACACTATATCTGATCGATTGACATTGAGGCAAACTTGATTTCAACACTTACACGGACGGACAGACGGACATCGCTCAATGGACTTCGGTATGCATAAGAAGTTAGAATATATATACTTTATGTGATCAGATATGGATATTGTAGAAATTACACACGGAATGACAAACCTAGATATACCATTTTTCCACTTTTTATGGTGAAGGGTATAAAAAGCTAAATAATTTAAGTATTTAAGAGACACTTTGTGCATTCCCTTTACTCTACATATTTAATTCTGATATATTGATTACTATAATAACTATACAAATGACTACAGAATAGTCTTAAGTAATAGAAAACGTCAATAATCAAGAGGTAATAAATAAATCAGAAAAATAATTTATAATGCAGCACATTAACCTGGGTATTGAAAAAAGATGTTGATAAAAAGTATAGGCAACCCATACACTAGATCCAGCCATATAATTCATCCAATTCACGTTACGGACAATCTTCTGTAGAAATTTTATTGTAGCTTCGAATTAGTTTTACGTCATCTATATGCATTAAAATGTTACAATAATCTATTGCATTCATTTAATTATTTACAAATAGGAAAAACCAACTAGGACCCAAGTTACTTTCCTGGAGTACTCCAGATTTTACAAAAATATTTTTGAAAGCGACGTTAATAATATTAACACATTTTCAGATCTTTTATGTATGATTTTATCTAGTTTAAGTTTATTAAGGAGAATCCGATAAGAAGGAGCTTCACTAAAACATAATTGTCTTTGTTAAAAGCCTTGTTAAAATGAAAGTAGAAAATATCATAGGCTGTTTGTTATTAAAGGCGTTATAAACTACGGTTTTACGTTGTAAAAGGTTAGTTGTTGATGACCAGGCTTTCTTAGGGCCTTATTGGTGGTGGAATAATATGGATCAAATTTAATTGCTTATATTGCGAAAATAAATTTCTCAAAAAGTTTTGAGATGGCACTGATGAGCTAAGCAATTCCTCGGTAGTTATTTCCAATCTTAAAGAGAGAGAGAGAGCATGTTTTAGAACTCATATATTCTAACGTTCGACGGAGAGGAACGCATCTCAACTTCTAAGTTCTAAAGTTGCTGTAAAACATGTTATGGTCTAGCACTTTTCGATATGGTTCTTTCTCCATAAAAATCCTTTCGCTTGTTGTATTTTAATTTAGCCAATGACAGCTTCGAATCTTTGTGATAATTCTAACATTTTTAAAGCATTTTAAATTGTTTTAAAGTTACATAGGCGCGTGCCACCGCCTTAATCGAGTCCGAAAAAAACTCTATATTTATAAAACTAAGTGTGGCATAAGTGGCCAATAAATTATTTTATTTATATTGCTTTTCATGTTTCTCTGAACTTCACCTCTAAGTGGATTTTTTAACTTTAGCTGGAGAAACTTTAATAAAAAACACGCAGAAAAATATATTTCTTGCCATAGACTTTTCAGCTCATTATGAATAGTTAGCGTTAAATGAAAAAAAACACAATTAAAAGTAAAATATATAAATTTAAAAATCGGTATGTGAAAATCAAGGCCAAGAACCAAAAAAATATAAATAAAAACTATCAATATGAAAATTTTATTATGGAATCTTTTTTATGTTAATTTACTTAAATCGTGCTTGGGTCCTTCAAATATAAATATTTTATGTTATTCTCATATAATAATTATTGTTTAAAACTTAAAAATTAAATCTGTTACTGCGGGGAAAGCATATCCATATGGCCATTTCGCTACTGCTCATATAGCTCATCACTGGATTCTACCCAAATTTTGTATAGAAAACCTTAGAGTCATAAATTAAAAACTTATTTGATTAAATGAGAACTTCATTGAATCAATGAAGCAAAACGACAATAAAAAAAACTCCAAAATATTTTTTGTAAAAACAAATTGATCATTGAATGACTATTTTAATTTATTCTTACATTTTTAAAATTATTACATTTTTGTTTTATGGATTCACTGAAGTTATCATTTAATCAATTTGGATTTTGATATGAGACTATTAGGTTTTCTGTGCAAAATTTGTGTAGAAACCACTAAGAATATCATGCAATATTTATATTTGTAGGAATCAAGTACAACTTGAGCAATTTAAATAAAAACTAAATTTAAAAAATTTTAGTGTAATGTGTCAGCTCAATACTCACATACACAATATTCAACACACGTACAGTTTGTTATAACAAAAATACAAACACTTTAACAGAATGTAAACATACAATTTAATTTGCATAAGAACATTTGGTTGAACATGCATGAGTGATAAACACAGGCGTTTACAAATTGGTTCGAAGTGTTTATGCCAATGTTTTCTTTAAACCAATTTCAAGGTCGAACGTAATAGATTTGTTTTATTTGTTAAAATTTTATTTTTTTTTTTTTATTTCTTAAATTTGTGGAGACTTGTTATTCCCACAATTTATGTTTATAAAAAATAGGAAATTTATTTGCATTTCTTTAAAATGTTTATTTATTTTTTGGCCACTATGTAGTCACACGTATTAATGTTTTTTATGATATACCGATGAAAAACTGAAAAAGAACCGATAAATTTCGGAATAAGGGGCAGCATTTCATTAATGAAAATTCTTTTTATAAATTTAAATTTACTAGCATTTCCACACTCAAATACTAAAGTACAAAGAGCTTTCAGTGCTATGAATAGTTTTGAGAATAAAATTAAGTACCGAATGGCTTTAATTCATATAAAATATGGCACACAATCACTACCGTTAAATTAGTGGTTCATAATTCTATGGTTTTACAAAAATAAGTTCAAATACGAAATATATCAGGTCGAAATTTTATATCAGAATAATTTTACATCAGATTATTAAGGGTTTGAATCAATTTAATGTACTTTTAATGTACTAAAGTAATGTATTTTACACTATACACCTTTAAAATTTTATTATGAAGTAACGCTACTAAATAATTTGAAAAAATTACGAGCTGGCTCCACATGGCTGGCTCCACTTATAACACTTTCACAAATTACATTTTAAAAGAAATAAAAACAGGAGCAAATTTAAGTCCATAATTCTGTAGACATTAACTTTACTAAAATAAGTTTTAAAAAAAAAATGTTGTAAGGTTCATTCTTTTTATACCTCACTCTCATATTTAAGGCAATTTAAGATTTCTCTGTCCGTAGTTTACCTGTTTAATATCGCCTCTTCTGGTGATTTAGTTGAGACAAAGTCTTCTCTTTTCATTTCCTACAAAATGAAATTTGAAGCAATTTTTTATTGCATTGCATATAGTAAAGCAATTTGGTGTTTCTCTTTAATGCAAAATGTCTATCGTTTGGAAGAAATTTATGAAAGTTATTTTAATTAAACATATTAGGAATGGACTTATTCCGCTATCGAAAAAAATTTGTGCTATAAAATTGTACAGCAAATATTTTCTTGCCAATTTTATGTCAAGATAGAACTCAATTCAAATATTGATTGTAACCATGGAGAGAAAGAGGCTATAGCTAATTAAAATTACCGTTAACATAATTTTTTGAAAAAGTGGACTTATAGCACTTTCAAAAAAACTAGCTCATATGACTCTCTTAAAATTGCTGTTTATAAAAATTTAATACTTATGCAAATATTTGGGTTTATTAAAACTCTCCATTTTAATGTAAAAAATATTAACATTAGTGAAGTATATATATATATATATTTAATAATGGAATGCCTAGATAAATTAAAAAACTTTATTCTTTTGCAAATTAAATCTTTTTATCTCTTTTTAATCGCTAAAGCCTGGTACTCTGTTTAAATTTGTGAAAATTGTTAAGCAACATTGAATATTTCATGTGGAATATTTGACATTTAAAGTGTGGTATCATTGTTACAAAAATGTAAGCAAAAGACATACGATCAGCTGTTGTTTAAAAAATTCCACATAAAATAATGCCTATTTGCTTTATTTCACAGCTTTGATAAAATGTTGCCAGAAACATTTCATATGTTTTTCCACAGTAAAAACAGAGTACTACTTCTGCAACATTTTTTCATGACTTTTTCATACAAATTTTTTATGTATGTAGTTTGACAGCATTCCGCGTGAAAAACAGAACAGAGTACCAGGCTTTAGCTGACAAATTGTGGCTTTTAAAAGTTGGCATCCCTGGGATGTTGTTATTTTTAAACAAAAAAAAACAGAATATATAATTTTATGGCAGAGCAGTTTTAGGAGCCATATAAAATAAAAAAAAATTTTAATATATTTTAATATATATTTTAATATATTTATATATAATTCTAGCCCATTGAATATGTGAAAAATAAATTAAAATAATTTAAATTTTAAGATATACTTAACTTTTTTCGAATCAAGATTATAATGTTTAATTGATATAATTTCTTTGAGTGCTTTAATATGACTTAACGTAGCCTATTTGCGGCGACCTGAAGGGAAATTAATTCAATGCCTTTGAATGTTGTTGTTGGTTGGTTTGTTGTTTTGCTGACGTGTTACAAAAAATCAATAGGAATTAGAAACAAGCAAAGCACGTAGCACCCAACAAGATTAATGGTTTTTTAAAAACATGTTTTATACTACAGCAATATTTTGACATACCTTAAAGGTGTTAGAAAATTGTTAAAGTTTTTAAAGAATGTAAGCAGAATTTAGACGTAAGTTATTAAGTTATTTGTAGGATATATAAAAAGAAAATGTAAAAAAGGGATTTTTATGGTTAAAATAAAACCACGTAATTAGCGATAAGAATTGTAGCAAATTAAGGATACTTATCGATTTACAAGTTTTCGTCCTAGAAAAAAGTGTTCTTATCCTAAATCAGCAAAAAAAAATGTTTAATTTTCACTTGGAACGATTACAATTAGAAATGCTAGCGTAACCGTCTACCCGTTAAAAAGTTTGTGGTTTTTTAATCGTTTGCGTTTGGTACCCGTTCTCTCTTTTTCTTGTAACATTAGTTTTACTTTAAGTAGATCTTGAGTAGATATTATGTTTTGATTTGGCTACAATAATACTTGATAACATAACATAAAAAATATATACGTATATTTAATTAATTTTTGTTGGTGACAATAAACAATTAAGTGATATACTATAAGACATGTACAATAATAACTGCTTATAATCTCTTATTTTGAAAAAAGAAAAAAACAATAAAAATTTAAAATAATAATTATTTATGTAAAGATTTAAGCGTACATTCATTATAAAACTGTTAATTAAATATTTTAGAAAATGTTTTTGCTGGTTTAGATAGTAATCGATAAGGATTATAAAATTCATAGTTTTAAAATTTTTTTTTTCTTTGTCTGTCTAAGTTTGCATCACGTAAAATCTACTGGTTGGATTTGAGTAAATTTTTCTGAGGATGGCCTTTTAGAACCTTGGTTTAAATATATAATATTTTATATCGTAGAAAAATAGAGATTCAAAAATAAATGCACTCAATTTTACCGGTTAATAATACTAAAACCATTCTCAGCACATTTAATTTTTGTAGATGGAAAATTTTATCACTGTTTTGCAGAACTCTACATTTTATATTTAAAACATATTTTTCCAAATTAGAATTTTAAGAATATTAGAAATGTCTCAAATATTTCACATAACATAACTTGCCATGGCGAAAATATACGAAGAATAATGTTTCTAATTGTATATAAAACTACAATTCCTTTTTGTGTGGACAACATTTAGCTAAAAATTTACTTTTGCTTTTAGATCTTGTTGGTTTAAGTACCTTTACAGCTTGAACCCTAAAATAATTTCAAATGCCTCTTATATGTAAAAGGTTTCTTGTATGAAACATCTGTAAATGTTTAACACAATTAGTTTTGTTAGATATCATAAAACTGTATAGCTTTCAACATTTTGTTGTTTTTAAGTATTTTTTTATTGTAGTGGACAAACAACGTATTATTTGTACTTATTATTGCTTCTGAGAAATACTTCAATACATTTTCAATTTTAAAGACAAAGCAAACGAAAAATCGACGTAACCTTTAAAAATATTGTTTTACTCTTCTAATATTCTCTAACGTTATTGTTAAAATATTTTTTAATTATAAATCAAAGCTGCTTCTTTAATAATCGCCACAGTGACATCACTGAAATACAATAAAAACATCACAAATCATAATGTTTTTACATTTAATTCCAACTTCCCTCTTTAAAACAAAGTGAAAAGGCTGGACTTTCGGTAATATGTTTAGTTTACTTGGCCGGATTCAAAAACAAATTTAGTCTACAAAGACGATTATTTTGAAAGAAGAAGAATATTAAAAAAAAGATAACATTTTATGATCGGGATAAAGGCTCAAAGTGAAAGTAAACAAGTAAGGTTGTCATATTCGGCCGTTTCAATTCTTATATTATTTTTATTGCAAGTACATTTCGAAATGAAATTTTCGTGAAAATAAATATTGTGATTGTTAATTGTTTTTGCTGTATTTTCGGGTTTTAATGTTTAATTTTCATTTTTTCAATAAAACAAAGCAAAAAACAACAAGAAAATAAATGCGAAAAACGTTAAGAAAATAGACGCTCTTTCCTTTTTTTTTTTTTTTTTTGAACGTATTTCCACTATTTATGAACCAATGTTGCCAGATTTACAATAGCACCTACTTCGAAACTATGTGTAAGAGAATGGTGGTTACAAATTTGCTGTAGATGCTTTAGGGACGTGTCAAAACTGATTCCAACCCAGTTATAGACATACGGACATATATATGGACAGACGGACATCCTAAATTGAATACCTTTTGTATAAGAACTTAGAATATATCGCTCCTTTATTGCAACAGTAAAACTGCTCTTTTAGATCATCTGTACATGTTGAAAAAAATCACTTTTATATCCCAAGCTGAACCGAAGTTAAAGCAACTGCAATTGCGGCAATTAGATCATAGGACATATGTCTTGAAAACTTAAATTGCATTTTTCCAAGTTCAAGTTTTTTTGAGATATGACTATGTTGCAAAAAAGGAGCGATATATACTTAATGGAGTCAAATTTGAGTTTTGTAGAAATTACACGCAAAATGCAAACGTATTTATACCCTTAACGCCTGTGGTGAACGGTATAAAGATACTTTAGGGGAGATGAAAACTCTATTATTTTAGCAACAGCCAAAGCCATAGCTATAACCAAGTTGTACACATCTATCCGAGCAAAAAAGCTGGCCGATTTACACAACGCTAAATGCTTCACGCAAAGAAAAACATAGTATTGTTACATTTGCAACCATATTGTTGTCCAAAGTATAAACATAATTGTGTTCAAATATAAACATTAAATTTTTCTTTTCTAATTTATTAAGCACTAGGTCAGTTTTATAAATAATAAAAAATTTTTTATTTATATTTTCAATATTTCGCCACACCTTTGGGTGGCATCATCAGGAAACAGGAAACAAAAAATTAAATTTTCTTTTTTCAAAAATAACAAAAATTAAAATGAAATTATTTTTTCAAACAAAAACAGAAAAATTAAAAATCAAACGACAAAAAACTCAAATATTTAAACATTTACATTTTTATAAATTTAAAACTCAAAAACATTCAAGTAAAATAACTCAATAATTTTAAACATTTACATTCTTATAAAAATTTTAAAAACAGAAAACATTCAAATTACTTTAAAATTTTAAAAAACTTAATACAAATACATTAACATAAACTTTCACGATAGAAATGTTACAAGCAATCATATACTCTCAAACGTTAATTAATTTTTATGCACTAAATGTCTATAACATTGCGCAACATTATCAGTATCAGCCTTAAAGTTTATTCTTTTTGTTGTTGGTATTTTAATTATTTGTAACATCTCCAACATATACCGACGCTTATAATTATTTTCTATATTTAAAACAGATGCATCTTCAAAGTTAGGATAATGATTAAATCTGGCACAATGGGAAGATAATGCAGTTTTTTGTGAATTATTAACGTCCCTGTATCTTTGATCAGACTTATGTCCAGCTATTCTAGTTTTTAGTTTATTTTTTGTCGTACCTACATATTCCTTATTACAATTCTCACTATCATTACCATTACAAGGTATTTTGTAAACTACATTTGACATGTCCCATTTTTTAATCTTATCTTTTGTTTTACTAAATAATCTATTTAAAGTATTATAAGTTTTGTACCAGAAATAGCAGAAAGGATTGAAAAATCAAAAATTTTTGATGGGGATAAATATAAAATGGCATACAAAACTTATAATACTTTAAATAGATTATTTAGTAAAACAAAAGATAAGATTAAAAAATGGGACATGTCAAATGTAGTTTACAAAATACCTTGTAATGGTAATGATAGTGAGAATTGTAATAAGGAATATGTAGGTACGACAAAAAATAAACTAAAAACTAGAATAGCTGGACATAAGTCTGATAAAAGATACAGGGACGTTAATAATTCACAAAAAACTGCATTATCTTCCCATTGTGCCAGATTTAATCATTATCCTAACTTTGAAGATGCATCTGTTTTAAATATAGAAAATAATTATAAGCGTCGGTATATGTTAGAGATGTTACAAATAATTAAAATACCAACAACAAAAAGAATAAACTTTAAGGCTGATACTGATAATGTTGCGCAATGTTATAGACATTTAGTGCATAAAAATTAATTAACGTTTGAGAGTATATGATTGCTTGTAACATTTCTATCGTGAAAGTTTATGTTAATGTATTTGTATTAAGTTTTTTAAAATTTTAAAGTAATTTGAATGTTTTCTGTTTTTAAAATTTTTATAAGAATGTAAATGTTTAAAATTATTGAGTTATTTTACTTGAATGTTTTTGAGTTTTAAATTTATAAAAATGTAAATGTTTAAATATTTGAGTTTTTTGTCGTTTGATTTTTAATTTTTCTGTTTTTGTTTGAAAAAATAATTTCATTTTAATTTTTGTTATTTTTGAAAAAAGAAAATTTAATTTTTTGTTTCCTGTTTCCTGATGATGCCACCCAAAGGTGTGGCGAAATATTGAAAATATAAATAAAAAATTTTTTATTATTTATAAAACTGACCTAGTGCTTAATAAATTAGAAAAGAAAAATTATTTAAAAAGGTCAAAGAAACATTTACATATAAACATTAAATGCTGTAAGCATACATACATACATGCATATTTACTTCAACTTTTTTTAAATGTTTTGGTTCCCTTTTTATTTGGTTTCATAGTTTGCATATTATTTTTGATTATATATTTTGTACATAAATTTTTATTTTTTCACTTTCTTTAACAATTAAATACAATTTCAAATTTTAGCTACCAGAAAAATTACAAAACTGTCAACTACTAGAACAAAATATTATTCTGTTGCTTTTAACCGTACTTTAATTAATGATTATATATTATGGTTAAATATTTTATATTATTTTTAATAAGTTATAAAACTTTGGTTGTGGTTGATTTTTTTTTTAAGATCAAATAACCATCTTGCATTTTTGATGCACAGTAACTATAAAATCGTTAAAAGTTAACAAAAAAATGTTTATCGTGACCAAAGTTTTGGTGAAAACAACTATAATTGGTTCTCCGCAACCATACATTTTTACAAAGAACATTATATGGTTATTGTGACCATATCACAACCATGTTTGTTTTCTGCGTGTTGGCAACTCATATTCCAAATAATTTCATATGACACTGCTACAACTTATTAAAATTCTTGTAGAGGTACTGCTCGGTGAAGAAAACAAACACGATTCAGTTTAACGTCTTTATTGGCATATCACAGAAGATTTTAACGTTAAATGTTTTACATCGTTGAATATGGAAACAATCATACAAATCATGAGAAGCCAAGCTAAAGTTTATCTCTTTCAAACAATTGTTTAAGAAACCAAGTCTGAAGTGGGCTGTAAGTGCATTTTTTTGTACTATTTTCTTTAGGTTGAAGCTAATTTTTATTAAATACTACCTTATTGTACCCAGCATTGGATGGATTTAATTTTAGGCCGCTTTTGTCCTCTCTCCCTCCTATTCATTTTTTTCTGTAAATTTATTTTACAAATGTAAAAAAGAGCACATATGTTTCCATTTTTTCCTCTTTTCTCTCATCTACGTCTTAGCTCTGGGAACCTATAAGTATCAGACTTTATAAAATTGATGACCTACCGATATTTCGAATTTCATTTAAATCGATTAGCCAAGACGTTGTTAAACAGGATGCAGAAGCATAAAAATGCAAACACAACAATTTTTTAAATTATGAAAAGTAAAAATTTAGTTTTAATTTAAGCTTCTTTTCAAACATTTATATAAGTACAATTTTAATAGGATATAAAAATATTTGTGCAATTTTTGTAGATTTAATCGGGCTACTGTACATCTTACTGTCTACTGATTTTGAAATGCAAAATGGCGACTATAATCTTTTTATTTATCATTAACTGACTTAAACGTTTATATTAGTCGTTTTTTTTTTTAAATTACAAATTGCTGCAGCCTCTTTTTTAAGGGAACAGGAAAAATCAGACAAGAGCAGAATATAATGCAGCCTAAGTTAGATAGATGCGAAGAATGATGATGCATATAGCGACCAAGAAAACGACTGCAAATATTTTCAAACAGTGAAGTTAAGATATTTTAGATTTTGTTTTTTTATTACGGAGACAATTTTTAGTGTTTTATTTATTACCCAGTAAAAAAATATATATTTTTTTAAATATTTTTAGTTAAACGGTAAAAGTTATTTTTAAGCGACTTTAAAAAGGAGAAGGTTATCAAATCGTCTGCATTTTTTATATATCTGTCGGCAGAACTCCGTCGTTTTGTAAACTATTTTGATTTTTTTTTTTTAATTGAAAGGTGATGCTTATAGATTGGTTCCACTAAAGTTAATAATATTAAAATTTAAAAAGTCTCCCCATGCAACACACATAATTATTACAAGCCGATTGAACCGTAATGGACACTCAGAGAAAATTTTAACAAATTTAATATTAATATAACTCACAATAATATGAAGTTATAAAAAATAATTTTAAAAAATAAAGGGTATCTTTTCTTTTTTGACATTTTCTTTTTAACCTCTATAGTCAAGCAATTAAAAATTACACGAAATGTGTATTTCTTTGTACGCTATAAAATTGAATTACAATATGAAAGTAGCCACCATAGGTTTTGTAAGTAGATGTCTGTTTTGAAGTCGGTTTTTTGCAAGAATTAATTCAGCGATGTTTTTTTTTTTTTTTGATTCTAAACAAATATTAGTTGTCTATTATTATATCTTATTTATTCTTACGTTGTTTAAAAGATAAATTTATAAAAAAAAAATTTAATAAATTTATATAATAAAAATAACAAGAAAAAAGTTTAAATGCAGCTTAACTCGATTGATGGTTGTTAATGTTTTCTCAATAACATAACATTTCCCTCAATTTGTTAATTTTTTTTTTAAATTTAAAAGAATATTTTGGCGATCATTGATTGAAATTTACTGCTGTATCAACTGTATTTTTCTTGAGTATTGGTATCGGCCAACAGGCGTATCGGTTCATCAAAATAAAAGTATCTGCTAATTTAGCAATACTCTTTTGCAATAAATTTTTTATATGACATTTCTAATTTATTTCTGTTTGTGCAAAATTTAAACTAATTAAACATGAAAAAATTTTTAAACTAATTTTAGTTATGGCCTTTTTTAAATTTTAACAAAATACTATTTTGGGACTTATTAATATACATTTACCTCAAATAACCCAAAATATGCACTTGCAAAACCACTAAAAATGTCTGGGCACAGACAGCCAATTATTTGAGTAACCAAAAAAGGTCAAGTTTTTCAGTTAAAGTAAATAATATTATATAACAGGCTTTTCACGATTTTATCAACAGTTTATAAACAAGAATGGTACAATTAAAAATATTTAATTATAACAAACTTTTAGTCTCATTTTTGGTTCATGTAGAAGGTAAAGAAAAGCATTGATTACATAAAGTTTTCAATGATCTTTTTTTACTAAAATTTTAAAAACAGACACTGAGGGAAAAAGTAAGTTTAGAGTTTAACAAAATACAGATATTAGTTTGCTCAAACACCAACTACTGACGATGATCTAAAAACAACTTCTCTTAAATCAAACTTCAGTCAGCTTAAGCAGAAATAAAAAAAAAAATAAAAAAAATGGGCTTATGTTTGTTTTTGCAATAAAGACAAATAATATTTGCATAAGCATACGTACAACTTCTAATTTTCTATGTTTTACTTTATTTTTATATCAACACTCACTTTAGTTTATTGAAGAAACTCTCCTCAACAATTCATTACTGAGATTCTTTTCTCAAAGTTCCACATCCATGGATATTTTTTAGCTTTAATTTGTTTTATAACACAACAAAATAAACTCAGTTTAATTTACTTGTTTTTTAATTATTTTTCTTTTTTTGTTTTACTTAATATTTTTTTTTATATTTGCGTATACGATAACTGATGATTACAGAAATGAATATCTGTATGTTCGTATATGGAAGCCTTTGCTAATTTGTCGTCTTTTTAACTGTGTTTCTGTGCTACGTTTGCACTCTTCTGTGGCACACTACTAGTTTGGTTATTTTATAAAAGAATATATAGCCGACTTTTTGTGAAGCACATTGTTGTACAACAACATTTAACAACGTTGCCACACAAAGATGAAGCTGACTGAAAAACAGAAACGAAAATTTACAGCAAAAAAAAATTTACTATGAAAAACCAAAACAAATCAAAAGCAAAATCAAAAGCGTAAGCGAAATCATTTCACAAGCAACATCGGTTTTCATCGTTTTCATAAATTTTAATAAAATTTTTGTTTTGTTTTTGAGAACGCCATTACATGCAACAACAACTAGAGTTGTAGCAGCAGCAGTTGTAAGGCGAAGCTAAATTGCAAATAAATACCATGTGATGACAAGAAAAATAAATACACATACTCTTTTAGTTCTTGTATTTTGTTTTTAATATTTTGTTTATTTGCTTCCATTTACACAAACAAAATTCTCTTTAAAGTAGCATCGTCATCATCATCGTCCTTATTACATGCACTGTAATAATTACCTTTAACGCTCACTTGCTATGCAAAAGTATGAGGCATTTTACTCAAAATATTAAAAACAACTAAATTGTATTTGCTGTAAATAAAACCCACATTTTCATTTATATAGAAAGCCTACTTTTACCAGCCCGTTCATTCATTTAATGCTCTAACATGACACAAAAAGCCTCTGCTCGCTCTCTTTATCATTTCGTTGTTATTATTTAACTCGGCTTTTAATAAACGTCGGCTTATTTTGTTGCTATTTTAGCAAAAAATTTTTACTTTTCAAAAGTTTTAAAGGCTGATCTTGTTGGTGCAAAAGAATAAACTATACGAATATCCAACAAAAACAAAGCAATGCGAGAGTATGTGTTAATACATAGGTGTGTGTGTGAGAATGTGTTTATTTTCATTCTCCTACTTGGCAAAGTGCCCATTTGTGTATACTACAGTTGCTGTCGTTCTTTCGTAATTTTGGCTTCGTTTTAAGGTAAAATTATACTCAATTCTGATTAAACTCAATTTGTAGGTTCTGAGTTGATTTTGAAAATTGAGTTTTTTCTATGGAGCTGCTGTTGTAGGGGTAAAAGCAACATTAATAAAAGTGTTCTCAAATAAATAGGAGAATATTTCAATAATGTTTTAATGAAGATTTCGAAAAAGTTCTTTTATTAAAAAGAATTTAAATAAAATAATTCTAAAATTTATGCTTAATTCGTTTTAATTTTAAGGCTGTACATAACATTTCCATTAAGTGCTTATAAAAACAACAACAACAACAACATAATTTACAAATTAATATTATGGATTCTTCTTCAACTAGAATTAGTAAATCTGAATCGAACCAGGGACCGATAATTATTAGTTTTTTGAATTTTAAAATTTTTACAATTTTTAAAAAGTGAGAGGGCTATATTCTGCTATACCGAATCTTATATACCCTTCACCATGTTGGTATAACCACATGGACCATACTGCAGATTTCGCCTTGAATATAAATGGGCATAAGCAATTCCTTCCTACCATAAAGATTTTCTGCTCAAAAGGGATTTTTTATAAGTTTTTTATTGTTGTTGTTGCAGCTTAGTAAACGAAAAGGTTGCCGTATCAGCTGAAAATTTCACAAATATTTTTCACCTGTTTCTTTTAAAAGTTATATATGATCGATATTAAATTTTCTCTAGATCAACTAGTGCTTTGGCAAAGTAGTTTTAAACCCGAGCACGGACGGACAGAAGGTCATCGCTCAATCGACTTTGCTATACATAAGATCTCAGTATATATGTATACACTTTATGGGGTCGAAAATGGATATTGTAGAAATTACAAATGGAATAACAAACTTAGTCACGATTTACACTATGCAATTTTTGAGGCATTTTTTTCTTTATTTTCTATTTAAGTTATGCGTTATCTAAAAGTAAACATTAGCAGCAGTAACATTCCCTCAAAACTTAAGCAATACAATTCCTATTAAGTGTATAAAATTGGTTTCTTATACTAGCATTTTTATACCCTTCACCACATGTGGAGAAGGGTATATTTAGGTTTGTTATTGCGTTTGTAATTTCTCCAATATCCATCCGTCTGTTCGTGTGTGTTTGTGGTGAAATCAACTTTGCCAAGGCACTGCATGGGTTAGAAGAAATTGTAGTTAAACTAATCAATTAGACATAGCTTCGAAAATTTTGCTGTTGTCAAAAAGAAAAATAATAATAAAAAATTAGAGAAAAATTTTTGAACTTTTCACCTGTTCAAATCTGAAAAAAACTTAGAATTAAAAAAAAATCCCATTTTTTTAGCAGGAATTTAACTATTCAATGAGAAATCAACAGTAACGTACTTGTGGTTATACATATGTGGTGAAGTAAATAAGAGTCGGCAAATTCGGCTATGCACTCTTACTTGCTTGTTTTTAACATAAACTTAAAATTGATTTACTTATACATATATATATCTTTTGATATTTAAACCTTCAGGCGACAAACGAAAAAATAAAAAAACTTGCTACATGACGGTTACATTGATTTGTCTTTTTTATCTAAGCAGTTATTTATATGATTTTTGCATCATGTTTTAGAATATCTTTCCTATCGAGAATTCTCTTGCGATTTAGTGTGATATAAATTAATTATTTCCAAAATAATAATTTGGCAAGCAAAGAATTCTGTTTTTCTTCTTATGTAAACATTTTTATTTTATTGCTAAGATATTTAGGCTAAGTTTTGACATTAAGTAAATTTTATGTAAACAAAATGTTCAGCAAGAAGATGGAAATTTTATAACATTGTGTGCTTGACAAGATCGTAGGAGTAATTCAAGTTTAATAAAGATATCCTTATGTAACACCAATGATAAAAAAATATTAAGAGAAAATTTTTAATTTTATAATTAACTAGTTGTTCCCGGGGCGCTTCGCTACCCCAATTAGAATAATTGTACGATAACCACTCTTCCAAGCAAGTTTTTGATTAATATTAAAATTTTAACAGGTTTTCTTCTGCCTTTTGCATCAAATAGTCTGCTCGCACTGTAAACTTAAATGACAATAAATAAACACACAAAAATTAAATAAGTCAAATTACGCGAGCAAGCAGAGCCTTATACCGAAAAAAGTAATTCTCATAAGAAAAAAAAATACATTTTATGTAGGGAAAGCACACCATCTTAAAAGTGCGCGTCTAAAGCATATTCGTCGAAATTTTTTAATATATATTTTTTTTTATAAACCATCAGTGAAAGTAAAGTTAAACGAATCGGTTAAGTTGTTTTCGAGTTATAAAATTATAAGAAACTTACGAAACAGAGACAGCTCAAAACAAATTGTTGACAAAATTTAAAATTTTTTAATTAAAAATAAAAGTTGGAGCGGTGTCAAATCCTCAAATTAGTTTTTCAGAAAACGAAAAATGTCTTCGGAATGAAACCAATAGTTTTCAAAGCGGAATTGATTTCGTTTCAAATTTCATTTTTTACAGTTTTCTAAATTACTTTTATTTTGTTTCCTTATTTCGATAAGCACGTTTGCAACTTCGGTCACAGCAATCTTGCCATATTAAAATTTAAGAAGTTAGAGTGCTATATTCGGCTATGGCGAGTCTTATGTACCGTTCTTCATATATGTAAATTTAGTAAGGTGAAAGAACTCCAATAAAAAAAAACAAATATTAGGGTGACAAAGAATTATAAAATAAGAAGAAAAAAAATCAAGTACTCCCGTAGCACCAGTTGTCGCAAAAAAATAATATGTGTTACTACATGGCTTGCCGCGCTGGCATGCTGGCATTTAGCACTGGCTACGGCTTGTCTCCTTGGGCTGGTTCTTGCCAACACAACTGATTAATTTGCAGCTAACAAAAAATAATATCATGCCACCAGAAGGAAATCTATGATAACTTCCATATTAATCAAATAAAAAACTTGCTTGGAAGAGTAGTAGTGGTACGATTATTCTCATTGGGGTAGCGCAGCGGCCTGGGAACAGCTTTATATTTGCAGATTTTGTGTCACCATTTTAAAAATAAAAAATTTATTGAGAAGTTTCAATTTCAGAATTTTTAATTTTTGGAAACTTTATTTTCTTTAGTGAAAAATCATTGCTTAGTAAAATTTGTTTTTACTTATGATTTCCAAAGCAAATGTCAGGGAACAAGTAGACACGGATACGAAAACATTATTTAATCAATTTCCTAAGCATAACTAAACATCGGCTACTGTGCAACTACGTGTAAACTCCGTTCCAAGTCAACTTAAATATTAGTTGGCCGCACGGCTACAAAAACACGTTGATGCCAAAAAAGCTGACTAAACAAAAGGAAGCCGAATCAAATTTATCATTATATCATCATTTAGTGCTTTCAATGAAGTTGTATCAGTAGGTTGCTTTCTCCTCTATATGCAGCAAAATCTCACGTTCCATTTTTTATACCCTTCACCACAAAAAGTGGAAAAAGGGTATTAAGTTTGTCATTCTGTGTGTAATTTCTCCAATATCCATTTCCGTTCCCATAAAGTATTTATATTGGACGATGTCGTCTGTTTGTCCGTGTTAGTGTTAAAATCAAGTTTGCCTTACAAAAAGAAAAAATGTTTCAATCGATCAGATATAGTGTCGAAAGAGGTGCTATATATGATCGGTCGATGTCCTTCGAGACAACGGTCAAAACATCACGCCTACCTCTAATTTTTTCATGTCATTTGGAACAATAAAGTAACTCCAATCAAAAAAGAAATATATGGGGCGGTAGATAATTAAAAAATAAAAAAAACATCAAGTGAAAAAGTTGGCGCTCACCCATATTTTCCGAGTAACGGAGCTCTGAAATATTCAACTTTTTTTGTAATGTAAATATGGGTATCATTTTAAAGCTTTTTAAGAATACAAGGAAATACAAAATTTATTTAAAAATACCGATGTCATTTTCATGCAAAATTATATATATGCAGTACCAATTTTTTTTTTCTTTTTTATTTTTTTGATTGGAGTTACTTCATTTAAATAAATTTACATTGATCGTGAAGGGTATATAAGATTCGGCATATCCGAATACAGTACTCCTGTTGGTTTTAAAACTTAGTTTTATAAATTTTATATTTTTTTTTACTTTTTCAAATTATTTGAAAATTGTTTATTTTTAAAATTATTTTAAAGTTTTGACAACAACGTTGAACAAAAACAGGGGGCAAATTACGGCACTCGATACCGATCGAAATTTCAATAATACTTAAATGTAAATTTTGATCGATCGAATGCCGTAATTCGCCCCCAGTTATGCTGTTAAGTTCTGTAAATTATCTCGCCTTCTTCTGGTTCTGTTCTTTAAACAGAAAAACCTAGGAAATTGGCTTTAGTAAATAACGTAAATATCAAGCAGGCCAGCACGTACAAGTCATAAATTATCATGGCATTAAAAAAAAAAGTATATGAAAATACAGATCCACAGATCAAATAATGTAAGACAGTACTTAAAACTGCTAGGCGAATGAGCGCGCAATATGCCCTCTGTAAACTTTCAGCACATTACATGCATAACGTTCATTTGTGGTCTATAAACCGCAGAAAATAAATTACTTTAGAAATAAAATTAATAACTCCTAATTAAATATAAATGGCCTTAACTAAATACTTGAAAAAAGGACTTAAGTACACGGTTCTATATTTTATTGGATATTCACATCTGCCAGTGACTTAAAGTGAGATTTTACAAACACATATGAATGTATGTGTCTGTGTAAGGGCAATTGTATGTTCTTATATAGGAAATGAGTCAATTAGTTCTTCGACAAATGCATGCACATTGAAGTACACAAATACATTTGAAAGTTTGTCAAATGTGTGCTGTGACTTGCTTCAATGACCCTTCATATTTGCAAAAATCCATTGTCAAATAGCAACCATGATCCTGAGAAATATGTGTGCATGTATGTAGAATTGTTAAATATTCATAAAAGTGCGTTATTTTCTCTACAATGTAAGTTCTGAGTGGAGGATTAAAAAAAAAAAACTGTGTGGGTGAAGATGATACTAATTGATCTAGTTTTTTCTCACTCATTTTAGTTAAATACATGTCCAATACAAAATTTCAACAGTCATATACATACATATGTAAGTGGTTTTTTGAATTGTTATGAAATTTTAAATATTTCATACGTACAACTGTGTCAAGCTTTATTGAATAAAATTTTTGAGAAACTTTTCATGAATAACATGTTCAAGGACTTTTTTTTCATTGTAAAGCACATTGGATAAATTTAATATCTTTTTTCGGATTAAAAAATTTAAAAGTTTTAAATTGATACAGAATATAATACACAACATCCTTCGATAGGTTTCACATCGCAGCAGAAATTTTTTTAAAAGGTAATCGAGTGTTAAATCGAGCATTTAATTAAATTGATTATAAACTTCAATACATTCAAACAATTATATTTATTTTAATTGTTAAACATTCAAAATTATCCTTTTCATGCCATGGTGAAACTTATTGAACAAGTACTATATTTTAAATATAAAAACTATAAAAAATAACAAACGATATTCTCATTTTTATTTAATTTAACTTATAATAAAACTACAAGAAACAAAAGAATGTTACAACAAAAAATGGTGTAGAATATCATATTAGAAAGCAAACAAACAAACAAAAAATGCTATCAACAAAAACGAATAATTAATGGATGTAAAAAAAAATAGTACTTAATTTGAGACACTTGGATTATCTGATATCTTAAAATGTTGTGCCAGATACTGAGAACAACTTAAAAAGCAAACCACACATGTACACAGTATAAATGAATGAACGTTAGCTTATTTACTTGTTTGTATATACACGTGTATAAATATATGTGTGTGTGTGTTTCAACAAAAGAATTTTCACACAAAACTACTTGTACTAATTCATTGTTTTTGTGAGAAATGTCCTTGCAAGAATATCAAAAAAAAAAAAATAAAACTTATCCTTCACATATGAACTCTAAGTGGATCCTCGAATGATTGTGAAGGATTTCTACAACACATTTTAACTTGACGTTTAAAGCAGTTAGAAACAAATAAGAGCTGTTCTTTATAGTTTTATTTTTTTTTACATGTCTCTTTTGAAATAGTAATAAGACAATTTTAATAGCCAGCATTTAAAATTAAAGGGCTTTATAAAATGGTCCTTTGCTGCTTGAAGTGATAAAAGGAGAATTACCTCAATAATATTGAAAAACTTTTAAACGGTGCACAGTGATTTGAAAAAAAATTTATTTTGGACAAAATTTGGTATCTTGAAAATTACTTAAGTTATTTTCAGGTGACTTTCTAAGAAATCAAATGTTGAATAAAAATTGCAACAAAATCAAAACGCACTGAGATATATTTTTTTTAATTTCAAAAATTAATTAGATATAAGAGTTTTTAATCAAACGGTGAAATTTTATTTAAAATCTTTTCTAACATATAAATTCCCGAAACGGCAAAAAATGTCCCAAGAATGGATTCTTTACAAAAGAGGCTACTCTGCCATCATTATTCATAAGGCTGTTAAATCCTGTTTGAAGTGTCTGGCCAACAATTGGGAAAAAGCCCGTTTACGTTTTTTTAATCGGTACACTGCAGTCCGAGGAACTTTACAATAACTTTTAAATTTTACTTGACTAGATTTAAATAAAGCTGGAGGGAGACCCCTATAATTTTTAATCTAGTGTTAATGCCAAAGTTAATTAAAATTACGTAAGCAAAAAAAAAAAAAAGTATACTAACTTTTCAGTGAAAACCTTAAAAAACGCTATTTTTTATGTTTTATCAATTTAGAGGCTTGTAACCTTTTAACGATATATGATATCAAAACAAGACTTAGAACTTGTTTGTTCTAAATCTTTTTAAGAATAAAGCAAATGTATTAAAGTAATAATCCGATTATTAATAAGTGCACTAGGCCAAAAATACTAAGTTAAGTTTGACCAAAATCCAATTTTTTCCAAACTAAAAGAGATATAACCTGCAATGTTGGCGAATAGATTTAAAAATCTTAAAATTTGTGTTAAAAATAACATTTGTAATAAACATTTTCAAAAACTTGTATGCCCGAGGTACCCAATTCTGGTGGCCTATTTAAAAACACCCCTTCATTCTAGGGGTTCGACCTTTGGCGGATGAGCTGGGAAACTCGCTTGCTTTGCCTCCGTAAAATTTCATTAAGATATCTTAAATGGTTTATAAGACACCGAATTTGAATATAAATACAGGGTGCCTGCTTTTTTTGCTTTGCAGCCATTTTGGTTAGCATTACTCTTGATAGTTCATATTTGGCAGTCGTGCGGAAGACACGTAGCTAATTTATCAAAAAAAAATTTGAAAAACCAACGTTTTTTAATTTTCAAAACATTTTATTAAAATCAATCATCGATTACTGTGACGATGAGAAAGTTACGTAAATTTTTTGCGAGAAACAACGTGCCAACAAAACGCACTACCTTTTGTGTAGAGAATTATTTCGAAGAAATAGGTTCTGAAGGTGATAAGCCCAGGTATGGACCACAACGTACTGCAAGATAGGCTGAAGATATTACTGCTGCTTAAGAAAGTGTTCAAAACAATCCTTCAACCTCAATTCGGCATCATGCTCAGGAGCTTGGTCTTCAAAGAACAACTTTGAATTTTTCACAAGTATTTGCACATGTTTCTATTTAAGATTCAGTTGACACAAGAGCTTATTCCACAAGACCATTTACGCCGCCCTTCATATGCCAATAGAGTGTTACAGCCCCGATTTTCATGAAAAAATCATAATGAGTGACGAGCCACATTTTTATTTGGATGGATATGTGAATAAACAGAATAGTCGGTTGTGGGCAATGGAAACCCTTTAAATAACGCGTCAGTCCCCTATGCATTCATTAAAAGTTACAGTCTGGTGTGCCTTACTTCTTTGAAAGTGAAAACGGCCTAACGGTAACTGTGAATGGAAAGAATATCGTGATATGATTGAAAACTTTTTAACGACACAACTGCAGCCTTTGGGCTTGATTTACGTTTGGTATCACATCGCTTTTTGTGGGGCTATCTGAAAAGCAAGATTTATGTAACCAAACCAAAAACACTTGAGCACCTCAAACAAAATACTCTTAATGAAATTAATGAAATACCGCGCGAAATTTGTGAGAATGTAATGAAAAATATGCTCAAAGAGGCTCGCATTTGTGAGGCTAATAAAAGCAAACATTTATCAGATATTGTTTTCCGCAAATAATTGCCGACCATAAATGAAATATTTGTCATTTCAAAAAATCAAAAATTGCAAAAAAACAAAATAGTACACCCACCCGGTGGACAACTTGTGATAGAAATTGTTAAATTAAAGTTCAAAAATCTAAATTTTCTAAGCTCTGCATTGATACAATCTTGAAAAAAAGAGTTGTAAAAATTTTAATATTCAAAATAAAATAGATAAAAATTTATATGATGTATGAAGTTTCCCAGCAAAATTAAACTGAACATATCAAAGGGAAATATTGAAAAATTTCTAGGCAAAAAATATTTAGAATAGCCGTGAGTATTTTGTATTGAGTGCGCTCTTTCTTGAACCATTTTCAAAAATATTTTGTCAGTCGTTTCAACCACTATATGATTTCAAATTGCGTTATTAAAACCATCTATAAAGATACCTTTAATAAACAAAAATGTTAACATAAATGCCAACATCTGCTGTATTTTTCTTTAATATATTAGCTATTACCAACAAAAATTTTTATTTTATTTCTTCAATCAATTTAAGTATTATTATTTTTTGTAAAATCAAATAAATATCTGTTTGGTGTGTTGTAAGCTAAATTTATAAGGGGTATTCCGCAGGCAGTGAAGTTTCTTAAAATTTTGTTCAATAAAAGGTACCATTGATTTCCTTACAGTTTTTTTAAGATCAAAGAGGAATGTCGTATATGTAAAGAGATGAAGTACCAAAAATTATTAAGAAGTGCTTGGTGTTGGCATGATAAAAGTTTAGCAGTTGCAACTGATCAAGCAGTTATTACTTATTTATTGATATCATGAACAAAATTTTCATTTTTACGGCATTTACACTATGCAATTTTTCATGCATCAAATTTTTGTTTGTTTGTGAAGCAGGAGGAGTAAGCAATATGGTATTGTTTGAGTTTTGACGGGATGTAACTGTTGCTAAAGTTTACTTTTAGATAACGCATAACGCTATAACTAAAAAAGAAGATTGAAAAAAAAATGCCTCAAAAAATTGCATGGTGTAAATCTGGACTTTGTTAAAAATTTTTTTTTGTATGACAAAACTTCGTTGTTAGTAATTTTTTGTTATAGGCTTAACATTTTTGTATGGGCTTCAACGATAACTCTTATATTTTTTTTTTTTTAATTTTTAATACTTAATAAAACTTTTTTGGGCTTTTCTAAAAATCTGATAAAAGTTTCCTAGTGAGCTGGCTTAAGCAACCGGTGAAATACTTATAGATACCAGCTTTTCCAACCAACAAATAAGTGATATTTTTATTTAAGAATATTATAGAATATTAGCATAATATTTAAATAAATAGAACTTTGTTAAATTGTTATAAAGTTGTTTGTATAAAACTTGCCCAAATATCTTTATCATTATATAAATGATTACTTATATTAAAGGCCCAAATTGAAAAGTAAATAATCAATATTATGAAAAGGGTCAAAGAATAAATAAAAGCGACAAATAAAAAAGAGAAAAAATTATAAAAATGCTATACAAAATTGTTTAAGCGGTCACATCTTATATCACTCCCTTTAGTAACTCTAACGACTAAAATTATCTCAAACGAGTAAACAACATGTGTGAACAAAAAACCAAATTCATGAGTTAAACAATTTTTGCTTAGTGGCTTTTCTGTATAAGCTTCAAGATCTTTTATTAAGGGTCACTACAAAAACAGCAACAAACAGAATAGTCGTACTAAAAATATACTGGAACCAATAATGTCAGCGGCGCGTGATATACATTTCAAAGCATTAAAAAACTCATCAATAATAACAACAGCTGCAAAAAGCTTAATTGATAAGGCTTAGAAAGTGGTTAAAATTTGGCCTATAAGCTTAAATTCGTTTAGCACAGGCAAATAAAAAAAAGTAATTTTATGTGTATTGAAAAACATAAATTGATGGCAAATTAATAGAGCCATTAAAATGTTCTTACTCAAGTAAAAGACATGAATAATTTACAAACATAAATGAGTTGTGACAAACAAAAAATAAAATCTTTTGTACACACAGAAAAAAGTGATGCTAAAACACACTGAGATGACAAATCAATGAAGACTTGCTTATTTAAATTAAAATTAAGCAAATTATTATCATTAATAACATTTCCTCTAGGAAAACTTTAAACGTAACTGAAATAAATTAATCATTTCAGTAACGACCAATGTGCTTAATTAAATTATTTAAGAAACTTTTTTATATATTTGTTTAAGTTTATGAGACAACTAAATTTATGTTGGCATTTAGAATGCACTAAATAATGCACTAAATAATAAGATACAGATCATAGTAATCATTTTTTAATAAAAGCAAGTAGTATTATGTTCGGCTGTTCCGAATCTTATATACTCTTCATCATATGTAAATCTTTCTTTTAATAAAGATGCTGATGGTTTGTGTTCTTTTTTAACTAAAAATGTGCAGAGACATTAGTTAATCCAATTTTAAAATTTTTCAATAAATCTCTTTCAGAAGGAACGTTTGCTGATCGTTGAAAATTCATATTTGTGACCCCTATTTTTAAATCAGGGAATCGTAATGATGTTTGCAATTACAGATCTATCTGTAAATTAACAACAATTGCTAAAATTTTTGAACATGCGATATATGATGTTTTATATTTTAACACAAAATCCCTACTAATTCCTCAGCAACATGGTTTTCGAAGCAATAGATCTACAATTTCTTATCTTTGCGTTTTTTCTGATTTTTGTTTTTCACAAATGGAGTTAGGACTTCAAGTAGACACTTTATACACTGATTTTTCTAAAGCCTTTGATAAAATTTCACATGAAATACTGTTAAAAAAAATTATTTCAATTTGGTATTCATTCATCTTTTTATAGTTGGTTGTCATCTTATCTATGTAATAGGATTTGAGTAGTACAAATTGACGTTTATCAATCGTTTAATTATGAGCAAATTTCTGGAGTTCCACAAGGAAGTATTTTTAATTGCTTTAGATATTCTAATTTTTTATTCTACGCTGATGATTTAAAAATATTTTATAGTATAAGCAGTTTCATTGATGTCAGTAAATTGCAAAGTGATCTTGACAGATTAAACGATTACTCCATCAATAGCAATTTGACATTAAATGTCAGCAAATGTTTTCATGTATCTTACACAAGATTATTCATCCCATTATCTTATTGATTTTTTAACGTTGATATAACAAAAACAAATGAAATCAGTGACTTAGGTATTTTGTTCGATTCCAAATTGACTTTCAAGCCTCATTTAGATAAGCTTATACCTAAAGTCTACTCTATGCTTGCATTTTTTAAAAGAAACAGTGCAGATTTTGTAGACCCGTATACAGTTCAACTTCTTTTTTCGGCGTACGTAAGATTTAAATTGGAATATGGCGCGTTTATTTGGAGTCCTCATTGCGCCATTCATAAAAATCGTATTGAAAAGATACAGAAACGTTTTATTCATTTTGCTTTGCCTTACCTTAATTTACTTTGTCCGGCTCCTACTTATGAGTCTCGTTGCTTACAACTGGATTTAATATCCTTAGAAAAAAGATGCAAAGTACAGTCTATGCTTTTTATATTTGACTTGATAAATGGAAATATTGATTGCCCTAAACTTTTACAGAAAATTACTTTTAATATACCCTTTAGATTATCATTTCGTCATAGAAGATTATTTTTTGTCGCCCTACACCAAAGAAGCTACGTTCTAAATACCCCAATAATAAGATCTTTACATTATTTCGATAATTTCCCTAATAATAGTACTGTGGACTTTAATGCATCAAAAACTTGTTTTAAAAATGCTCTATGACAAAATTTGAATTAATATTGTATAATTTTTAGCATTTAATAATTTTATATTATTATAAACTATTTTATATATAAGTTATGTTTAAGTATGTTATTTCATAAGTCTGTTTGGATTATTCTCATTAGACTTAAATAAATAAATAAATTAAGTTCAGTGAAGTTTTTCCTTCTGCCTCTTAGGACATCGACCAATATTGCTGATTTTCAGTAGCAATTTTTTTGAAACTATGTCTGATCGAGTGATGTGTTTAAATTTTCTGTAGTTGATTCCAAGACTAATACAGACGGACAAACGGACATTTCTGAATCGACTTCGCTATGCACAAAAACTCAGAATATATATACTTTATGGGGTCAGAAATAGATATTATAAAAATAACAAACGGAATAACAAACTAAGATATACCCTGTTTCCACTTTTGGTGGTAAAGAGTATAATAAGAAATACAAAACTAAAAGAACAAAATCAATCAATAACAAATTAATTATCATTAAAATTAATTCTTTTAATTTTAAGCCGTACCTGCAAAAATATGGAAATTAATAATCATCAATCCTTATCTTTAATAAAAAAAAAGCCAAAGGAACGGGTAACGAATTTAGAGCACTAAGAATAGATTTACTCAAATTTACCCATGTTTAATTAAGCATCCTAAAAAGTTATACGATTCTTTTTACCCAACTGTCAATGATTGATTTTTACTGACTATTAAGAATGTTTGAATATTAATATCTTAAAACTTTTTGAACAAGTGACTAAAAATTTAGGCAATCGACACTTGAAAAATCTAAATATTCGCCTGGAACGGTCCTTAATTGAATTTAAAATATCTATACATATAACAAAACTATACTGGGGTCGTTTCTGTATATCAAAAATTTTTTGAAAATTTTTATGTAGATAGTAATCGATATGGAATATAAACCACCTATTTTTGGAACTTTTGTCTGTATGTCTATCTGTCTGTCTGTGTTCGCATCATGTAAAAACTGCTGGATGGATTTTGAAAAAAATTTTGTGAGAAGGTCTCTTAGAATCGTGGTTAAAATATAGAATACTTTTTTTCGTAAAAATAAATCATTTCATAGAGAAAATAGAGCTACAAATGTGAAAGCACCTAATGTTGCCGGTACAATGGTATTAAAATTATTTTTGTATATGGAAAATTTTTAAAATCATTAACAGAACTCTACAATAAATATTGAAAAAAATTCCAAATTTGAGTTTTAGAAAATAAGAAATGAGACGCACAAAATATTCTTATTCAAAAAGTAAAGAGTTTTCCATAGACCGTAAGATTATAAGGTCAACATTTTTTGACCGATATTATTAATACTCCAAAATAATTAAAATGGCACAGCGAATTAAGTTCAAACAAGTTTTAATTTAGTTATTAAAAGGAGATCAAAAAGATCTTTTTAATTTCTTTTTCTTGTTTCTTTTTATTTTTTAACTTGCGCGAGAATTTTTGTCTTATAAGTACAAAATAAAAAATTCAATTAAAACAGTTAAAAATAAAAGTAGAAATGGAAATAAAGTTTTTCACGAGATTTACGAGTAAGTTTACGATTCTTTTTTATATAAATTCTAAATTTATTTATCAAGTCACAAATTGTGAGTCCATCTACCAAAAAATATAAGGATATGTGAGTGTGTATGAGCGGTACTTTTAAAACCTTCATAATTTCGTCTTCCACTTCCGTGGCCACACTTTTTATTTATGACGACTTTACTGAGTTAGAGATTTATCAAAAAAAAAAAAAAAAAAAAAAAAAAAAAAAAACACTTCAGAACTAAAGACTAACCATTGTAAAGAAATACTTAAATACTTTACGTTGTTTTATAATAAAATCTACATTTTCGAACAAGTGGCATTCCTTAAAATATTTTAAAATAACATTTATATTTAATTAAGCTCACTATTATGCTGCTCCAGCATCACACATATAATTATATATAATTTATTATTATTATTATTATTATTATTATTATTATTATTATTATTATTATTATTATTATTATTATTTTTTTTTTTTTTTTTTTTTTTGATGATAAACTTTTGTAAACTTAGAAGTGAGCGGCGAAATTCTTGAAAAAAAATCTCAAAAAAATTTTTTCTCTTAGTGTATTCTTATTTATTATGCATAGAGCTTCTTTAATATATAGAAGAGACTTTATCAAATTATACAACAAAATATATAAAACATTTTTATTATAAATACTCATAATACTTAATGGCATTAAACTCAAATTTGGCTTATTAAGCAATAAAAAATATATTTTGTGCATTTGAAATATTATTATTTTAGAATATGTATATTATAAATAAGCTTTAAATACCTTTTAATTAACTTCGTATGAATCTAGGGAATTACTGATATGAATTCAAATATTTAATTTATAATTAATTGAATATATTTGTTTATTTGACCTTTGTAATTAATTTTCTTTTCTAATTTATTAAGCACTGGGTCAGGTTTTATAATAAAAATATTGTTTATTATATTTTATTTGCTCAATTTTTTACCACTCGAGTGGATGGGATCTTCAGCAAACAGGAAACAAAAAATATTAATATTAGGTTTTTAGTTTCCTAAAGGTGCCACCAAAGGGAGTGGTGAAATATTAACAAAAAATAAAATATAATAAACAATATTTTTGCTTTGTAAGTATATTTCTGAAGTAAAGTTTAATAACTTTATTTATTATTATTATTTATTATTTAATTAAATAAAAGTTTTCAAAAGCTTATCAATATAAAATTTTAAAGCATGTTTACAACTTTCCTGATTATTTTTTATACAACCTACTCTTACAAAACGTTTTGAATTAAATTATTACCAGAGTTATCATTCGAACAAGAACAACTCGAGTATTCAAATAATTTTAATTATTTCTGTCCAAACGAATAAAGTATCAAGATTTAGAATAAAAAATTATTCGTGCGATTTTAGTCGAATATTCAAGTATTTTTTTTTAAATTTACCTTTTCATGTTTTTGATAATGCAATTCAGTGCAATTTAAAAATAGTAATTGTTTTATTATTAAGACACTTAAAAGAGTCATTGAATTATTGAAGACGATTTAAAATATTGGGAAAATAAAAAAAGGAAACAAAAAAAATCGATGTGCTTATTATGTGATTTTGACCATATAACCAACCAACAATTTTTGAAAAATTATCTTTTTTACACTAAAAAGTTAAGAGAACACAACAAACTAATTTATAACATAAAATCTTTTGTTCGAATAATTTTAAATTCATCTACTTTAAGAAAGTACCTTGATATAAATATTTATTGAAACCTAAGGCTTCTGTTGTGGTACTAAAATGAAACGTGGTTGACAATAACAGTGTTGCTTAAACTTAAACCCGCGTGCACAAATATATTGTTTTTAACTGGAACGTTACATCCCGAAAGCGCGTACAATCACTATTTACAAAAAAATACACTTACTATGAAAGATTTATATCAAGTTGAAAATAATTTAAAAATTGTTAAATTATATTTTTATATCATTGTAATAAATTTGTTATTTGTGATAAAAAATATCAATCTTAATTTGCAATTAACATTCTCTGACTTAGACATATAGAAAAATATATGCAATTATGCCGCGATATTGATTATCAATAACTACTCATATTTTTTTGTTTTTTCAATCCAAGGTTTCTGTCATGACTAAAATTATCAATTTCAATACTATACAACATCCATTACCACAATAATCAAAAAATCTTAGTATTACAAAACATATACGACAAACGCTCCTTTTTTAACATAAATTAATCTATTGGGGAAACAAAATATTGCAGATTTTTTATTTATTACACATATAAAAGAAAAAGAGAAACCAGAATATAATAAAATAACGTTTAAATCATACATTGATTACATGGACTAATTTATTGCCAATTTTATTAGCATTGACTAATTAATAATGCTAGTGATTTTTTAAGCACCTTAATTTTTTTTCAATCAAAAGACTTCACTGATAATTAGTTAAAAACAAGTAAGAGTGCTATATTCAAGATATATGTACAAGCAAATATTATGATAACAGAGATTAACAAAGAAAAAAAAAAAAATTAAGTAAATTTAAAAAAATAAGAACAATTGACGCTTTAGAGTACAACTTTGTTCGTGTTATTTGTGATATACGACAAGCATCACTTGTAAAAGTGACCCAAAATTGGTAGTCCAGAATACGCTTCGTCATGAGCAGCATTTTTAAAAATTAACGCCATGTTCAAATTTTTCGTATAAAAAATCTTGATTACAATTTAATATTTGTATTTTTTATAGTTTCATATATACATAAATTTACATAAAAATGTCATCGGCTCTTAAGGGGTTAAGCCTTGTTAAAAAATTTTAGTATTTCCATCAAGATCATCCCAAAAGCTTTTAAATAATACCCATATTGTTATTTAAAAAATTTTTTAATTTCAAAGACTCGTAACTCGGAAAATATAGGCGAGCGCCAATTTTTTCACTTGATGTTTTTTCTCGTCTTTCAATTTTTTATCGCCCCATATATAAATGGTTTTTTTTTTTACTGGAGTTACTTCATTGTTCCAAATAACATGAAAAAATTAGAGTCAGGCCTGTTGTTTTGCCCGCTGCGTCTAAGGACATGTTTTTAGGGTTTTTTTTTATTTTTATATTTTTTATTATCTTTTTTTTAAGATACAAACTATTATATTGGGAATTTAAAACGAAAAGAGTTTCGGAACCCTGCGAATTCTTATGAGTGATATCCAATTAAAGTTCTTACATAACACTTTAAATAAAATTGATTATTAATAGTTCCTGTGCTTTTTGCTTTCTCAACTAGATATAATTCTCATTTAATCTATTAAGTTTGGAACGAAATAATCTAAAATCTATGTTCAAAAATTTTGTAAAATCCAGCTGTAAGCTATATAGGCAGTAAATATCATGAAGTTTTTAATTTTAAAATATATATTTTTTTTTTTAGAGAATCGACTAGTTTTGCAGCTAGCAAATCATAAAAAAACCAAGAAAATTTAATCGCTTTTTTTAGTTGTTTTATTTATTTTCTTCTTTAAATATCAACTGCAACAATAAAGAAAACATCAATATTTAACTTACTCTATAGATGCAAATCGATGAGTCTGCTGTGTATGCAAGTGCCAGACGGTAGTTGCATGTAGAGATGGTTGAATAGCCGTATGAATATAGACTCTATTTGCAAAAGTATAGAATATAGAACGAATAGTATATTGTTGTCCTCACTTCATTGAATTTTTCACTTTATATTTAGCTCTTTGTATTTACTTATGTAAATCAGTGCAGTAAAAACAAGGAAGATATTTATTATTTTCCTGTATTAATGCACATATTTAAATGTACTTTTATGTAGATATTTTTAAAGATTTCTTAACAGCGGAAAGTTAACTTGTATAAAAGCTGGGTTAACAAATCTTTTACCGGTCTTTAAATAATTATTAAAACAATTTTTATTAAAAACCACTCCTTCGCTAAACTAATTTTCTTTGCCACTTTAACAAATAATACAGTGTGCGAAAAACAAAAATTCTCAAAGTTGTTATTGTGCTGTTGTTTATTTTCACTTCTTTTCCTTGTGTTGTTGTATTTAGAAATTTTTGGTAAACACTTTAAAAACCATTTATTTATTATTTTTCTTATTCCTTTTAAGTTTCCTATACATTTGACTTAAAACACGCAAAACGCACGCACATGGACACGCAGACAACAAATTATGTACATGAAACTCTGTAACAACTACGAATGTAGTGAATAAAGAAGATGAAATAAAAATATATAGTGTTTTTAGTTGTTTTTCTTTATTATTCTTTTCCTTAGATTTTCACCATTCTAACTGTCAATAACCTTTCAATGCACAAGTAAAGGGTGTTTTTCCTGTTTTCTTTTGTTAAATCAAGACCAACAATAATGTGAAGCTTCTCTTGTATGATATAAGCTTTAAGGAAAAGCTTTTAAATATGCTTAACGTTAAAGCTTTTTCGACTGTTGAAAAGTAGTTTTAAAAACAGTTGGAAAGTATTGCCATTTTGCTTTAAGATATTGTGTAATAAATAGTTACTTTATGTGACGACGGCACACCTCCTCTCTACTATAACCACCGTCTTCTTCTCTGAGTATCAAATGTCTTATATATACTACGTTTATACATACTATATTTGTAAATAAAAATTATTTATAATGATTTAACTTGCGGTTTCTGCGAGTAAATATTTTTCGAAATTTTAGAGGTACCGGATAGCTATTTTATATTAAACTGGTAAATTGTCGACAGAGCACATTTAACCCTTGTGTTAATACCCGGGTACCACGGTACCCACATAAGTATATTAACATGAAACAAATTTATTAACAATTAAAATTTTAAAATAAGCTTTTCGATCGTCGTTATTCAATTTTAAAGAAAGCCAGTTAAGATACTAAATTTAATTTTTTGCTCCATTTATACTCCAAAAAAATTTCTTAAACTTTAACAACCGCAACATGCGCATCCGGGTATCCCGGTACCCATTGCAATTTGTAAGGGAAATGTGAATAAAGAAGTATTAAAAAAATTATATGAATGATTGATATGATATTTATTTACAAAATTATTTTTCATAATGCGCTATATACAACTAACACTTCAGAGTGTTTAGCATAAAATGGCGCAGTTTTTGAGTTTTGCGTCTTCTTTTTTCTATTTGCTTGTAGCACACGTGACAAGATCCTTTAAGTTTTTTTCTTCCTGTTTTATCCAGCTCGTCAAATTCTTTAGAAGCCTCTGCAATGGGTAATACTTGGTAACCCAAAACGCTTTCAATGGCAATTTTGGTTGCATAATTACGTATAACTTGGGCTTTTGCCATTCGTGCTTCAATCATTGGCTTCAGATAGCTTACGCACAACCACGCATCTCTCAGTTTTTTCTTAGCAGTCATTTTGTGTTCTCATAGTAAATGGTGTATCTGGTGTATCTAATGGTGTATTTTATATATTAAAACATAATACGGCGCTGACTTGTGTATCTTCTAATTATTTGATCCAAAGCGCTAACTTCACTTTTGTACTAATTATAAAAATTTATAATGTCGGATTTCTTTTTGACATCGTCACTTAAAGATTTGCCTGAATTTATTGTTGATAAAAAAATTACAGATTTATTTATTTATTTTTTTTTCTTTTTGGGTACATAAAACATATCGTTAATTTGTCATAAAAACCAAAAATGACCGAATCTAGTTTTCTTGATTTATTTGCGACCATGACATTTGAAATGTAAGGCTTTGCTATTGGCAGAGAAGTAAAAAAATTATCTATGCAGACATTTCTTCCACTTCCACGAAAAGAAGACGCTAATTCTTTTTCAGCGTCGCTAATCTATCAGATTTTAATCTCATACTTGGCTGGCTTTGAAGGTACAAATATTCTGAGTAAACCCTGTAAGATCTGGATAAGAATAAAGTTGTTCATCAATTGTTAAATTTGGACTCCGTTTATTAATTTAGGATAAGTGGATAAAGTTGGGTATTAACAATTTTTACCTTCAAAAATTAATTATAAACAATATTCTGTTTTTTAAAATTATTTCTTTTCCCGAAAAATGTTATTTTTTTAAATTTTTAAAAGGCCTAAAAGCAAAAACACTTAACAGAAAAAAAATATGTGGCAGCATTTTATAATTTATTTGCAAATAGTGTAGTTAGTCAAGAATTGTTTTTGTGAGTAAGCGTTTAAGCGGCAATATTTTCTATTCGCAATATTTTTATTTGTGTAGTAAGAAACGGTCATTCCCTTTGTTGTCTAGATACAGATTAATGAAGTTTTAATTGTCTGAATTTTACATTGGCAATTCTTTACAATATTAAACGGCTACAAAAGTAATTCTTTTAAGTTTACAGAAAGATAAACTTCATTTAAAAGGTAAATGAAAATGTTACTAGCGAAATTTATATTTATTTATTATTAATATGAGTTTGAAGCAAACACAGATTAATCATCTCAATACTTCGTTTACAACAACATGTGAAAAAAAAAACTACGGCAACACTTTGCATAAAAGCCGTCTGTGCTTTTATTTTATTCTAATACCGTAGATATCTTTATATGTACGTGTGTTGTTATAACACAACGTTTGTTCTTATATAAAAAAAAGTGTTGGTAGTCGTGTTATCTAAAAATTTTTATACTCTATTTTTACCTTTGATTTTTATCCGGTTTTTGTTATGTTTCTTATATTTTGGTATATAATATTAACAGACGTATGACATCAATACTTTAGCATTTGGCATTAAAAATTCATGAACACTTCCCGTAATTGAAATTTCATTATATTTTCACAAAAATAAAAAAACTCTTGTTTTATTAAGTTTCTTCTCAAACCAAAAATGGAAAAATCATTAATAATTTCTGAGGTAAAAAAGACACTTTAACTCGTTGTTGAGAAAAAAATTTTTTTTTTATAAAAAATTTAAGCTCATTTTATTTTGATAGGCCAAATAAGGTGTTATTGCATTTAAAGGCAATTAATTAATTCACTAAAATTTTGGATTTTTTTTTGCTAATTCATATTAATTAAATAACCGGTTTAATTGCTTTTTTCCAATCTCAAATCAAAATTTCATCAAATCAATTAAGAAAAAAACCCATGCATGTGTTTTCTCTTCAGAATTTTACAACTTCCTTGAAAACTTTTTAATTTATTTTCATCCGATTTAATAATTTTATTATATATATGTATATTTTCCTTATTACATTTTTATTTCAAATAATTTTATATTTTTGTTTAAAATATGAAACACATTTATTACACACAATACACTGGATAATTTAGATTAAAATCAGTTTCTGTTGAAACACTTCCTTTACTCTGTTGCAGGAATGACTGTTTGTGTTAGTAAATGTGCAAATGGATGTATGTAAATATGCAGGTGTTAGTTAAAATTTTCTTGTTGCTTCATGTTTTAAAATTATTTTTCTGATTTTCTTTAGCATATTTTGGCTTTTTCTTTTTGTATCACCTCCATAAAGAGCTTTTGGTGTCTAAGGTCTATTTGCTTTTGGACGAGGATGTTTGTGCCACAATTTCTTTAGCAACCGTTGTTTGCTATGAATGTGTTTTTATTATATTTTCATGACTCTTTTAGTGTTTTTCTTTATCATTTATTCTTTAGTTTTTGTTCTTACCATTCTTCCACTGCAGGTTTTGTGTATTTTTTCTTTTTTTTATAGGCCGCGTGTTTTATATTTATAAGACCAACGTAATGTTTCAATTGCGGTTAAAGTTCCATTTTTTCCTTTATTATTGTGTTTGTAGGAGAATGACATAAAATTGGTATGTGAGAGAATTTTCTTTTTTCGCTCAGAAAGAAAAACACCAAAACTCGCAGAAGAACATTCAAAACCAGTGCCGGGTATCAAATATTTACAAACAAAAACGGGTTTTAGATACAAAAACTTACTACTCTTATAATATGTTCACAAATTTATAAATTTTTACAAAACTAAGACTGCTTTTATATCTTAGATTGAATTTTTTAGTTTAAGTTTTTATTATTAGTATACCTTACCCAATACATTACCTGGTAAGGATATGTTTTAACAATTTCATTACATAAATATATTTGTCCCACGACTTTAAAAAATTTAAGTTATACAAAATCTTATAAATTGTGACCGGTGAAAAGGACATCGAGCAATGGTTTTGGCAACCGAATCTTAGGGGAAAGGGAATGTAGCCTGTTAACTTTACAAACTCTCCAGACTCTCCGGTCAAACCACATCCTTCGCCGAGACTGATCCAAATTATTTTTTTATTCCCAACATTTTCTCTTTACATTTGTTTACGAAGTGGAAGGACTAATTTAAACTCCTTATACATAATTTAAATGCAACTTTGTTAGTCTCAAAAAGAAGCTTTTGGACTCGGAAATGTTTCACAGAAAAAAGGTTTTACAATTCTATTAATTTTTCAATTGATTTAATTATTTTTATGTTTTTAATAAAAAAAAAATGTTCATTTCTTATTTAAATTAATGTTTATGTAATTAAATCAATTAAAAATTTAATGAAATTCCTTATGATAAGTAATGAAAATATTAATTGGTGTAAAATTCATTTTCCATGTTGTACTTCGAAAGCCTTAATTGAGCTTTTTCTTTCTTATTATGCGATGGTTGTTTCTTTCTTTTTTTGGAAATAAAATATCGCCAGTTAAATGCTAAAAAAATAATATCGTCAATCGGTAATCAATTCTTTCTACATCTTTGAACGAAAAACCAAATATGCAATTCAAAACAATAATTATTTTCGTTTTCTCGCTGAGACTCCGGAAGGTTTCACCTGTATTTCCGTTTACATTCAGGCTCTGCTGGGATTTGAACCCATAATCTTCTGCTTAGCGAAAAATTAAGACCCCGCATTTGATCATCACGTGTTAGCTAAATTTTTTTTTAATAATTTCGTACACAACTCACTTGTTTTTCTTATCAAAGGCACAGATTTGGTTGATTTAAACTCTAATTTTCTTAGCAATATGTAGACGAAATCATGGATGTGTATCAAAAAAATTACGAAAAAATTTTTCAATTTTAATAATAAAGTTGTTTTAAGAAGTTGGCTCCATATGAGACTTCTGACGAAATATCATGTGAATTTTCAACAATTTCTTTTTTTCGCACGAGTAAAAAAACTTTATTGTTTTTTTCTTAATTTTTATACGTATATATTTATTTTTTAATATCTTTTTTTATCGAAATATATATGTAAAAGACAATACTGCATACATACATATACATAAATATATAAGTTCAAAAATTATTGAAAACAAAAATAAATATTAAATAAATCAATATAGAGCTCTTCAATAACCATCCACAAGAAAAAAAAATCAAACTATATACTCATGTTCTCCAAACACTCGATTATAAAAGCAGAGATAAGATTTCATTTTTCAAGATATTTGAAAATAGACAAACTAGCAAATTTTGTTTAAAATCATTCAAGGGAAAGTAAATGAACTTAATTCGTTTAACAGAAAAAATGGAAAAAAAAATTTCAAAGTACGTGCCAGCATGAAATAAAAAAAAACTTATATCGTTAAACCTAAGTTAACTAGGATATTTTTAGAAACATATCTAGACATTCGCAAAACTGTCGAAGTATGTAAATGTTCTTCTATTCGTGCAGTAGTGTGCTGGCAATCTTAAAATAGTTGTTGGTTGTTAAAAAAAGATGACTACACGAGGCAGAAAGCATTTTTAAAAAATTTTAACTATACTGATATAATCCAGATTAACACTATGAAATTTATGAGGCATTTTTTTCTTAATTTCTATTTAAGTTTCAGTGTTATGAGTTATCTAAATGTATACATTAGCAACAGTAACATCCTCTCAAAACTCAAACAATACCATATTACTTACTCCTCCTGCTTCACAAACAAACAAAAATTTTATGTTATTTTTATGAAAAATTGCATAGTGAAAATACCGTAAAAATGAAAATTTTGTTCATGATATCAATAAATATGGAATAACTGCTTGATCAGTTGCAAGTGCTAAACTTTTATCATGCCAACACCAAGCACTTCTTAATAGTTTTTGGTACTTCATATCTGTATATAAGCGACATTCCTCTTTGATCTTAAAAAAATTTACACTATGCAGATTTTTAGGACATTTTTTTCCCAGTTTTCTATTTAAGTTACAGCGTTATGCGTTATCTAAAAGTGAACATTAGCAATAGTAACATCCCCTCAAAACTCAAGCAATACCATACTGCTTATTTCTCCTGCTTCACAAACAAACAAAAATTTCATGCTAGTTTCATGAAAAGTTGCATAGTGTAAATGCCGTAATATTAAAAGAAAATTTGGATCCCAATTTTGTCATTTGAAAATAAAATGTAGGTGAAAAATGCATTTACAATATTTCTCTATTTCATGATAGTCAATCTTTGACTGTATTTGATTAAAGAGTTCTTTCTATATAATTTGGATAATAATGATGTTGACAAGGTCTCTAGTACACAGTCAACATTTATTTAATGTATTAACTGATTGCGTAATTATACGACTATATACATTTTTATATTAATATTTCAAGCCAGAGAGCTATGCCAAGAAATCCAAATATTTCAACGTATTGCTAAAACCTACATAAAGTTACATAAGATTGGTGAAAGTCAGTAAATATATTCAAAATTTATATTCATATTCTAACTTTTCATAAATAAACTCTTGGCATATTAGTATACTCTTCATCACAAAAAGTAGAAAAATGGTATATCTAAGTTTATCATTCCGTGTTTAATTTCTACAATATCCATTTCCGATAGCGATAAGTAAATATATTCTGTCTTCTTATGCATAGCGAAGTCAATTGAGCATTATCCGTCTATACGTCCGTGACAAACTTAATTAAAAAAAAAGAAAATAATAATAAATAAATCAGCAAAATCGGTCCATGTCCTTCGAAGCAACATGCAAAACACCACTTCTACATCTAATTTTTTCATGTCATTTGAAATAACAAGGTAAATCTAATCAAAAAAATAAATATACGGGGCGATTAAGAATTAAAAAAATAAGAAAAAAATGCAAGTAAAAAAATTGGCGCTCGCCCAATTTTTCCGAGCATATTTTCATGGCTCTGAAATTTTCCAAATTTATAAATATCAGTATGGGTATCATTTTAAAGCTTTTGAAGAGATCTTTAAGGCATTCTAAATTTTTTTATATTTTTAAAACCTCTGTCACCCCATTATTTGCTTTTTTGATTGGAGTTACATCAGTAAACTAGATTTACATAGATTCGGCATAGCCGAATATAGCACTTTTACTTGTTTATATTAAGAACTACCAATCATTAACAAGGTTTAGCAAATCATTTTGCGCATTCATTAAAATCTTTTCTGGTAATTGGGGGATACAACTAAACCAGTGCTAAATTGGTCTATACATATACTAAAACTGTAACGGAGACATTAAATATTTTTTGATAATTTTTATGTTAGTGTAAATAGTAATCGATTTGGAATACAAAACACCTATTTATGGAATTTTTGTCTGTCTCTTTGACTGTCTGTGTTCACATCACGTAAAAATTACTGGATGGATTTGAACAAAAGTTTGTAAGGAGGTTGATTCTGTCATTTCGTAAGAACGTTAATTCTGTTATTTCGTAGAGAAAATAAAAACACAAGTGTAAAAGCACCCAACTTTACCGGTATAATGGTACTAAAACAGTTGTCTGTACATTTTATTTTTGTAAATTGAAATTGTTTTACCATACAGAACTATGAAATAAAAATTTTAAAACACGATTTTCAAAATTTTTATTTTAGTGAAGTTAGTAATAAGGCTCGCACTCATTTATATTCTTGTTACTTAATTTTTAAATAAATGTAAAAATAAAAACATATTTTTTTTTTGTTTCACAATAATATCTTGTATTAATAGTAGCTCTAGGTCTCGAATTAATTTCTAAAACAGTTGCGAGAACCATATTCCTTAAGTCATGTTACCAATATTTCAAATAATAGTCATAACCGACAAAATTCGTCTCACAGTTTAGTTTAATTGATTTTAAATAAAATGTACATATGGAAAAAAATCGGCTAAACCCATAGGAATTGTAAACTTAAATCAGGGATCGCTAAAACTGATGTACCCTTCAAAGTAGACCATAAAGTCTATATACCTATATATTCTAGAGCCTTCTACTAAGGAGAATCTGTTAGGCGATGTCCGCATGTTGCCGGTTTGAAATCAAATCCTTGTATCAGCAATAAAAATATCGCCTGTAAATAATAATGCTTCGGCAAAAAGAAAGTATCACCGATATATTGGTATTGGATGCATGCATACCTACTTAAATACTGTAGGGCAATTAATATAATTTGTTTATCTTTTTACTTTATTTTATGAGCTGCTATAACAAATTTTAATGTGATTTGCACACACACACATAAATACAAATCTTAAATAAGCTTTTGTGCTGTCTAAGAAACAAAATTGAATTAAATGCAGAATAAAAAGTTTTTAGCAGTTTAATATATAAATCGTCGTTTAAACAAAAGTAAAATGATGAAGCAAACCATACTGGATGAAAGCTATCACAACATTTTCCAGCTAATATTAACTTATATAAGTTTTCATTGAAAGATATTTATTGATTTTTTTTTTTTTTTTAGTTCTTACGAATTTATATGAAATTAAGAAAAGTTCCATAGTTTGAAAATGTTCTGCTTTAACATTTAGTTAAAGATATTATAAAATATTTTTCATGGGAGACAACTAAGTTAAAAGAAAATGTTTAAGATTTTAAGACACAACGAAGAAAAAAAGCATAATGATTTTATTAAATATCACAATTTCAAGCAAATCGACTGCTAAAGGGAGATACTGCCAATAGCAATGTATAGCGCTGCATATATGTATGTATAGTTTGCAATTTATAACATTGTTTATATTTGCAAAAATAAATATGATTAAAAAAGTTTCTTTATAGATGTAAGAAACATGTCTCCACTTTACTGTGCTGCAAGAGCTTTGTGACGATTCAATTTTAAGGAATTTTTATGCAAATTTAACTGAGTAAATAAATACATAAACATGCACATAAAAATATACATACATACTTATTTCTTAAATCCATATATATTGCCTTTTGCTTTTAGCCAAATAATTTTAATAAAATCAGAAAAAATGAGAAACTTAAAATTAATCTTAAATATTTAAGGAATAACTAGCAGCCCACACGGCTTCGTTTGCATATCATTTTTACTTTTTTTAAAATTCAAGTTTTGAAATATATGTTTTTACATTTTTATTGCAGAGTTCTGTAAACGGTTTAAAAATTTCCCATCTAGTAAAAATAATATTTCAGACAATTGTTTTTATACCATTATACCGGTAAAATTAGGTGCTTTATTATTTGTGTCTATATTTTCTCTACGAAATCAGTATATTTAACGAATTGTTGTTCAGAGTCATCCAGTAGATTTTACGTGATGCAAACACATACAGACAGACAGACAAATATTCCAAAAATAGCTGTTTTTAATTCCATTATCTACCCCAACGCCAAGATTAGATTAATATTATTTTTATCAAGTATAGATTTATATTATTTTTGTTTTAATTTTATATGAGTCTTTTTTCTGCAAAAAATGTCAAAAACAGACCATGCAGTTTTGAAAAATACTTTAAAAAAGACGTGAAGAGTAGAATATGTAATATTTAAATAAAACTTACTACATAAAGCAAATAACAGTATAATACTAATTAAAAAAAAAAAAAATCAAATTTTTATCTTCTTTTTATTGATTTAGCTATTTTGTTTTATGTTCTTAACCGACTTAAATAATTCTTTAAAAAAAGCGACTTCAAAACAGATTTCATCCGTCCGTCTATAACGGTTCAAGAGTATGCCTCCATACATTATATTACATACAACCTTTTATCACCAAACTTTATACTTTTTCAACTGTTCAAGAGCTTGGCAATATACATCAAATTACAGCAACTATAGGGGCACCCTTTAATTTCCTAATTCAAATTATATACTTGCTGTTGTAGTAGATTTGGCAATCAGGTTCTTTGTAAATTTCATCCGTCTGTCTGTACCGATTCAACAGTTTGACCATATACATCAGATTATAACAACTATTGTAAAACCCTTTTATTTATAATTTATCATTTTTATACTTTTTATTTTACCAAACCAAGTAGTGGACATTCTATCCAATTTTCAGGTGTTTGTATATAATACAGCCGTATATGTCGAATTACATTAATATTGGAAATACCCTTTAATTTCTAATTTCAAATTATAAGCTTCTTCTTATAGCGGGCCTAGCAATACAAGTCCCTTGCATGTTTCGCCTGTCTTTCTATAACTGTTTAAAAGTTTGGCCACATACTTGAAATAACATCAACTATTGCGACACCCTTTAACTTCCAAATCCAAATTTTATACTTGTTGTTATAGCGGACTTAGCAATACAGATTCTTTGTACATTTCAAGTGTCGACAACTGTTGAATAGTATGGTCATCTACTTCAAATTAAATAATATTAAGACTTGATGCTAAAACGGCCATAGCAATCGACATTCTGTTCAATTTGCAAGCGTTTGTCTATTACGGTTCAAAAGATAGGAATATATAAGTAAATTTACATCAATTATGGGGGCACTGTTTAATTTTTAGGTTTATTTTTGTATAACTTTTTGTTATTGGGAGCTATAACAATACGCAGCCATTTTAAATTTTAAATATATATGTATGGGGACAGCCTTTAGTTTTTAAGATTATAAGCTATTTTTAAAACGGGACCAATCTGTAAGCATGATTAATCAAATCACAAAAAATTTTCAAAATCGGTTAAGAGATGACTGAGTTCTGCAGGCACAAACATAAAAAAGTTGCATTCAGTCGAATTGATAACCTCCTTATTATTTTAAGTCGGTTAAAAATGAATGAAGTTATCAATTCAAGTGAATGTTGCTTTTTTATGTTTGTGCTTCTAACTCGGTCATTTCTGAACCGACTTTTAAATTTTTTAATTTATTTGAAGGGCTTTGCTTACAGATTGGTACCATTTTAATGACAGTTCATAATTTAAAAAATTGCAGGGTGTCCGCATACAACAAATATGTTTTTAAAGTATAGTGCGAACAGTAAAGAGTACCACTCTAAAATTAAAAAAAGCTGTATATCACTAAAGCTCCCTATAGCAAAAGGTTATAAAAAATAAATCTAAAAATTAAAGGGTGTTCCCTTAGGTGACGATAATTGACTATATGGGCCTATCTTTTGCACGGTTATAGACAAGCGCTTGAAAATTGAATGAAACTCCGATTATTATATAATCGTTATAATAACAAGTATAAATTTTTAAAGTTATAACTTAAAGAGTGCCTCAATAGTTCATTAAATTTGATGTATATGGCCATCCTTTTAAACAGTTGCAGATAGACGGTTAAAACTTAAAAAGAACCTGTAGTGCTAAGTTCGCTATAACAACAAATATAAAATTTGGATTTGGTAATTAAAGGGTGTCCCACTAGTTGATCTAATTTGATGTATGTGACCAAACTTTTGAACCGTTATAGACAGGCAGTTGAAATTAACAAGGAACCAGTATTGCTATGTCCGCTATAACAAAAAGCATACAATTTTTATTTAGAAATTAAAGGTTATTCCCATAGTTGATGATATTTGACCTATGTATATGAGCCTATCTTCTGCACTTTTGTTAACAATTACTTGAAAATTAGAAAAATGATGTTTGCTACGAGTATAATAAGAAGTATAAGAATTTATAAATTAAAAAATAAATATAAAAAATTTTATATTTATAAAATTATATTAAAAAATTACATATGTATATATAAAATTATATTATGTCAAAAACTTTATGCTAGGCCTGTCAAACGCTTAAGTATCCCCAACATTATAATTGTAATGACTGCAATGTATTCTGTCAATGCGTCTCGATTTGTACGAAATGCGCTTTTGAGAGAATAAAAATATTTATTCTTTTTCTTTTTGCACAAAACAGCATAAACTTTTCTTTATGCAAGTTATTTTAATTTATTAAACAGTTGTTAAGCACAAAGAAATAAAAATGTTCCGATTGTTTCAATATTTTTTTTTATTGAAATTGATATTTATACCCTTCACCACAAAAAGTGGAAAAAATGTATATCTTCCGTGGATATATTCAACTTCTTATGTATAGCGAAGTCGATTGAGCGATGTCCGTCTGTCCGTCCGTGTTAGTGTTGACATCAAGTTTGCCTCGGCAAATATAGTGTAGAATAAGGTGCTATTAGAAATCAGCATGATCGGTCCAAGTCCTTCGAGGCAGCAGGCAAAACACCACGCCTACCTCTAATTTTTTCATTTCATTTGGAACAATAAAGTAACTCCAATAAAAATAGATATATGAGGTGATAGAGAATACAAAAATAAGAAAAAACATCAGGTGAAAAAATTGGTGCTCGCCCATATTTTCCGAGTTACGGGGCCTGAAATTTTCAAATTTATTAAATATCAATATGGTCGTCATTTTGAAGCTTTTTAAGAGATCTTTAGAGAAATACTTTAGTATTCGATGTCATTTTTATGTAAAATTATATATGTATATGCAGCACCAAATTTTTTTTATTTTTTTAATTCTCTGTCACCCCAATATTTGCTTTTTTGATTGAAGTTACTTCACTTAACTAGATTTACATAGATGGTGAAGGGTATATAAGATTTGGCATAGCCGAATAAAGATCTTTTTTTTTGTTTTTTTTTTTTTTTTTATTAAAATTGTGAAATACTTAACTTAATTAAATATACTTACCTTCAAATTTTTCTTTGATTATCTTTAATTATACATTTCCAATAAATGTTGCGTGGTCAATATGAACTTTTATAAACAAATGATTTCCTTATAGGTCAAAAGAACTATCAATAAACATTTTTGGTAAACTGTTCAGTTTATCTATCTTTGAAAATAAATTTAGTCACATTTTTAACTCCAGTACACAATGAAGTTATTTTTCGGTTCAAGTAAATTAAAAACCAAAATTATGCAATACTAAGTTGAAGGGCAATAAAACATTAAGTTTTATTGCGAACTGTGTTTGTTATATATATATACAAAAATTTTAAAAATCAAAATTTCTTTATTTTCTATTAAATTAAAAACAAAAACTTTATCACTAATTTATGTTTGCATACGGAAAATGCATATTTGACGAAACTTAATGTAAAATCATTTTAAGTACATTATAGTTGCCTGACCTGATTTAAAAGTATTTATTTATTTAGTTTACGTTAGCTTAAGCTAGCTTGCCTTAGCTAATACAAAAATGTAATTAACTCTTTTAAAATTTAACGAAAAACTAAGCTTAACAAACTTTAATATTTAGTTTTTTTTTAATTTTTAATTTTCTTAATATAATGTGGTGAATTAAAATTTCTTTTAATAACTTGAAGTACAACTTTAAGTTTGAAACATTAGTTAAATTGTCAATGATGTTGTGCTACTAATTGTCATTTATCATATTTTAAAACAAAGCGATGGCTTATAGTTTTTACTTCTTCTATTATCACCAAATTTTCCTAGCATTTCCTCCCACAAAGAAAACTTTAACTATTCAACTTCACTTGTTTTGTGTTTTTTTCCATTTAATTTTGCTTTTAAAACTTTTGTCAAACGCAGATTAAAATCTTATTTTTTTGTTCTTCTTATTTAATCTTTGAAGTGAAGGAAATTAGGTAAGTTTTTGGTGGCTTTTGGAATAAATATTTACGTAATGGTGCAAGAACGTACATATATATAGATTAATTCTGTTTTTATGCAAATATTAAGGCAGAAAAGAGAACAAAAAATATTAAATGAAATGAAATGAAATGAAATGAAATGTAAAAATGTGTCACCTTAACTTAAACTTGCTTAAAAATAATAATGTCAGTTTTTAATAGAAGTAAAATCTTAATGCAAGAATTTTATAAAATAATAATAATATTTTACATTTCAGTATCATTAACCAGAAAAAAAGTTTTAGGATAAATGTTTAATTTATATTACTATTTTTTTCTTTTTTCTATAAACAAATATTATTTAATACCAGCTTATGTACAAAAATCTTTGCTTTATAATTCTGTGTTCTTAAAATATCGTATGAAATGTAAATGAAATTATTTTTATTTTATCATAGTAAAATAAAATAATGTCGTCTCTTTCTTTAAAAGTAAAGGACCAACGGGCATTTAATATTTTGTGGAAATATTCTGAATTGTAATAAACACTTGGTTAAGGAGAATAAGGGTATAAACTAAAAAAAGACGTATAAATTTTGAAAAGTTTTTGTGTTTTTTTTTTTTACTGAAAATTTCTTTATTTACTATAGGCTTAAAGCTAAAGAAAAATATTAAAATAAAAGCAGCTAAAAATGTGGGGAAAGTAAGTTGATACTTCTTTAAATAATTTCGAAATATAAAGAGAAGAAGAATCAGTAAATATGAATTAGATAATAAATGCCTTTAACGCTTTCTTGTCAGGAAAGATATTCAGCTCGCCACAAGTAACCTTGTTTAAAGACCTATATATACTTATCTGGTTCGTAGAGGTCCGTAGACAAAAAGGTGAACTATAGTTAAAGAAACTCCAATTTTATTATTTAAAGTTAATACACATACATATGAGTTTTTATTTTTGAAATTATAAAAATTATAAAAAACTGTTTAACTTCGAAAGTGCGACTAATTTTTTAAAATGATTCAAGGAGATAAACCAAGAGCTAGAGATATTCTAGAATGCATAAAAACGCTTGCCGGAATGAAGAATTAATATTAGAGTTGAGCGCAATTGTTAAAAATATTTCCATATTAATTTTTCCCTGACCAGGATTCGAACCATCGATTTTATAAATTAATGAAATGTTTAGAAAAAATGTTTAGAAATTAATTAAAAAGAACCAAAAAGCCGAAAATAAACTAAAATTTCATTGATTTTTTTCCATATTATTTACATAAAAATAATATAGTTTAAACTTGTATGCCGCTGGTCTCATGATTTTTTACGAAATTTTTCATGATTCCAATACATTTCATACACATACACCTTGTCACAAAATTTTAATGCAATAGTATCAAAAATAACGGGTTTCTAAGCATTTGCATTTTAAATATTACATTGTGATAAATACAGTTTCTATTATGTTTTTATCTTCTCCTGTAAAGTTACTTATATACGAGTTAGGGCTTTTCTGCATAAGACCAGCGATGTGCTGTTTCTGTATTGCAGGCGATTAACTCGTCTGGAAATTTTATATGGGTAGAGAAAACAAAAAAAAACTGAGGGCTTTTCATAAAGACGCAGCACATTAATCTAAACTTTGGAAAAGAAAAATACTGCTCTTTATTACGAGGGCTGCTATATATATTTCTGGCCTGGCAACACTGAGTGCTGCCAAGTGCAATCTGACATTTCCATTGGAACGTTTATCATTTTTAAGCAAAATCGTACTCAAAACGTTTTGACGTACGACCATTATTTGTGTTGTTTGCAGTGACTTGAAAAAATTAATATAGAAAAAAATGGAATTAACTCGTGAACATTTTCGTGCCATCATTTTTCACAACTTTCGACGTGGATTATCACGACAAGAGTGCATTGATGAACTTAAATCTTTGTATGGCGATGAAGCACCATCCTATAGCACTGTGAAAAATTGGTATAATGAATTTAATCGTGGCCGAAGCTCGCTCAAAGACGAATTCCGTGAAGGTCGTCCAAAAACGGCTGTTGTGCCAGAGAACATTGATGCCGTTTGTGAACTCATAATGCAAGATCGACATGCGACATACCGAGAGGTAGAGACATCCTTGGACATTTCTTCCACCAGCATACATTCGATACTGCATGAACACCTGGCAGTAAAAAAGGTTTGTTCTCGTTGGATCCCGCACAATTTGAAAGTCGCTCAAAAAAGGCTCGTGTCGATTGGTGCAAAGAAATGTTGCAAAAATACGATTGCGGTGCTTCAAAAGATGTTTATAAGATCACAGGTGACGAATCATAGATCTTTGCGTATGAGCCCGAAACGAAACAACAATCGACTGTGTGGGTCTTCAAAGACGAGCAAAATCCAGCGAAAGCACTTCGAAGCAAATGGTCGCCTGTTTCTTCGGCAAAACTGGTCATGTGGCGACTGTTCCGCTTGAGCAACGTAGGACGGTCACTTCTGAGTGGTACACTACTATTTGTTTGCTGAAGTCATCGGAGAAATTCGAAAAACCCACAAGAGAAGACGAATCATTGTTCACCATGACAATGCGAGCTCTCACACATCGGCTCAAACCAGAGCGTTTTTGGCCAAAACGTCGAATTAATGGGCCATCCGCCGTACAGCCCTGACTTGCCACCTAATGACTTCTTCTTGTTTCCGCACATCAAGAAAAAAATGCGTGGTCAACGATTTTCGTCGCCAGAAGAAGCTGTTGAAGTGTTCAAAAACCATGTTTTAGAGGTGTCTCAATCGGAGTGGAAAAACTGCTTCGACAACTGGTTTGAGCGCATGCAAAAGTGTATAAGTCATGCTGGAGAATACTATGAAAAACAATAAAACCATTTTTGGGTATAAATATTCGCATTTTCACTATTAGGCCAGAAATATATAGAGCAGCCCTCGTACATATTAAATCGACAACATGTGAGTAGTTTGTCGATGGTAGTGCGGTTGTAACCGTTTAATTTACACTATAAATTGTGATCTTTGTTATATTTATCTGGAGCAAGTGAGACAATCTTAAGTCTTTGAACCATATGTCGAAATGCTCCGAGTTTATGTTAGGTAGGATGGTTTGAAGAACTGTGGATAGTTGTGTCTGCCGTGATTTTTTTTTTATAAATGTCAAAGTTTAAGTAGTCAATTCTTCGTGTTATGTCAAGATAACGGAGACTTTATTAACGAACAGGTAAACACAACCTCTGACGAAATTTGTACATCACTAAAATTATTAAAACACTCTTACGAACGAAAAACAGCCACAGATGGTCAGACCAACATATTTAATAATAAAAAGGGAAATACTAAACAAAAAAACACCAATAAACATGACAGATATCAAGCACTCTATCTACCTATAGAAGACCATTTAAATAGTGATTATCCTAACGTATAAAATTACCTGAACCCACCGCTATTTATACAACAAATAGCTAACACTATCTCTTTAATACTAAAAAAACGTGGCTCTCACATCGAAAACGCTCGCCAAACGTAAAAAATACACAGCCAGTGACGATGGTTTTCACCGAAAGATATAATATTTACTGGCAGAACAAATCCAATTAACTTAACATTGGACCTTTTTATGAGTTGCATTCGATCTTCGCTGGCTAACAAATATCGACTGTCAAATTCGTATTATGGGTGGGTAGCACTGTCGAAGATTTCACTGTGCAAGATATTTTCAATCGAACAACACTTTGCTTTCGATGGTTAGTAACCGTTTGTAAAACTTATTGAAAATGTAAGTATTTGTGAATTTTTTGGTTTTATTTTCTTACAAATGGTGGCTATAAATTATTTTAATTACATACAGGTCTAAGGTTGTAAACAAACAAAAAAATTGGAAAAGCTGGTTTCTCTAGTGGAACAAAATCAACAGCTGGCAAAAACTAAAAGCTGTTGCCAATTTTAACAAGCTAAGGACTAATCTGCCGTGTGCGCATTGCTGCACCAGTTTACATGTGGTAGCCAGAAATTCCATACAGGCCTCTTTCCACAGTCGAAAATATGCTATAAATCTGTAAAGCAACTCTTTTGTTAAAAATTCTTATACTTACGTAGTGGAATCTATTTCCAAAATGGTGGAAGCATCTCTCAACCTCTTTCTGCTTCTAGCGAGTTCCAACATGCGTTCATCTTCATTAGATGAATTATTGAACCATAATTCCGTCGTAATCATTTTAACGAATTGAAAAATTTTAATTTTTCGTTTGTAAATTGGTAAAACAATATTTCTTTAGAGTGACAGCTGATAAGCATGTACTATTGTGAATAATCTAATTAAGTAAAATTCACAATAGCACCATTTTTATCGAATGCACGCCATAATACCAAATGAAAATTCGTTTGATCAGTTTTTTTGACTACAGCTCATAATAGGCACCACAATGTCAGTAGTTTAACTTATGGTCAGAGCTATATTATCTCTGGCTTAATTAGGTCTAACAAATTCTCAATACTGGTGGACCTAGAGTAAGACTTAATTGCGCGATTGGAATTTTGTGCGGGTGATCATCGTTTCTTCATTAAAGCTAATTATATATATTGCAATTTTCTTAAAATCAAACGGTACCGCGAAATCCAAGAATATTTTAGAACAATCAAAAGATTGTTTATGTTTTTTAACTTCTAATCATCAATTATTTAATATTTATTGTTTTTGTCTCTTTTTATGTAAATCAATATGACTATTTAATCTTATAAATTACTAGCTGCGCCTACGATTTAGTCAGCGTGTCATTTCTAATTTTCTTAAAATTCTTAACTAAGAAAAATGTGTTTTTAAAGGTGGCATGTCATAGAGTCCAACGGCAAAATTTTCGTGGACTTTATGTCGCACTCAAAAGTGATGTCATGGATATTCGTTCGCTTTGAAAAACATTGGACATTGTATCGTCCAACGGCTTCGCTTGCCAAAGATTTTCTGCATGGCCCGTCTTCGGCCGGGCGCAAGGACTTTCTCCTCTATGGTATACCCAACACCGGCTTTGCTTATCGAAGAAAGAATACTATAAACACAATATCTACTTTGATGGTCATTATGTCGCACCGTAGTGTGAAAACGTCTAGGTACACCTTATGCCACTTTGTGGTGCGACATAATACCTATGGATATTATGCCCTTGATGTTATGATATGCCACCGATTTTAAATATTTATTTTACGATTCTGTTAACACTGTTAAAAATTGTTTATCTACAAAAATAAAACGTGCTGACAATTGTTATAGTTCCCTATACCGGTAAAATTGGATGGTTACACATTTGTAACGAAATTATATATTTTTTCGAAAAAAAGTATTCTATATTTGATCCTGTTCACAAAAATTGTAATAAAATCCATCCAGCAGTTTTTACGTGATTTGAACACAGACAGACAGACAAACAAAAATTAAAAATTACTATATACACCGGCATCAAATTTAAAAAAAAAAATTTCGGTGTAGAATAACCAATACGGTCTCATTTAAAGCAAACTCTCTGGATGGTGACCTCTAATTATAAGCTATTAAAAACAACAGGTCTTTCAGCAGTTATTTTAAACTAAAAGTATTTTAAATTCCACTCAATAAACATGAACTTTTCTTATTTTAGGTCATTTTCAAAATTCTAGGAATTTTTTTTAATACTTTTAATTAATTTGAACCTATTTTAAATCCTTTAATAAATATAAATATATTAAAAAATATATTTAGATGTGGCATTCGTTAATAAATACAGTTTATTAAATTTTGTTAAGCATTAGTGTTTTAGTCTCTTCTAATGTATTTTTAAGTGTTCGTTAGAATGTTAAAAAAAAAGCATATTTTTGTCCTACATTCTTTGTTATGAACAACATATTTATTAAAACTGAATTTTTATTATGCCTCAAGCGATTCTAATACTTGGGTTGCTAAAAAAGAAAGAAATTAAAATTTTATGGAGATTTAAGATTAAACGAATTCATATTTCAAACTTCATTTATTTTTTTCCACTTTTCAAATTAAACCCGGCAGGAGGAGAGCAAAAAAAAAAAAAAAAAAGAAAAGAAAATAAGAAAAACAAACAACTCGAACAAAATTCTTAAAAGATGTTTATAAATGCCTCATTTGGCAACTTAATTGGCCACATTTCTAAATGCGAAAATAAAAATTGTTTGCCTTTTTTTTATTTTTGTTTGTGTTTATATTTGCAGATGAATTCTAAAGAAAATGAATAAGGAACACCAAAATATTTTGTTTAAATGGACGGTTTAATTAAAATAATACGCATTTTGAATTTTAAAGTGAAACGCTTACAGCGAATCCTTTTTTCTATTTGGGTTTTCTCTTAGAATATGTTTGTGACTTGCTTTTTTAAATGACGTTTAAAGTTTCCTAGCATAGACAACTATCGTGTCTAAAAATATTTGCGGCAGGTTTTTCTTTATATATATATAAGGTCATTTCTTCTACTTGCACTTGATACTTTATTTTTTAATTAGATACGTTGTAGTTCCTAACACAATCATTTAAAAAAATATTTTTTTTCTTTTTTAAGAGAAGTAACCCTGAGCGTCTAAGAACGTCTTCTTAAATATGTTTTTCCTTCTTTGAAGTGGAATAAAATAGAAAAGAGATATGATCAATGAAAATGATTATAACCTTCATTTGCACTTTTTTCATTTTTGGAAAAGCATCGGTGTTAAGTGCGCTCATTATATATTTTAGTCGATTACAAACATTATATGTATTTTTTAATTCTGTAGAGTAACAGCGAAAACCAAGAGCGCTGGGACAAATACTAGTGTGTAAAACCTAAAGAATTGTGCCGTTGAAGCGGAGAACTGTGTTACGAGGGTGGCCAAAAATGGTAAGAGTCAATGTCAAGAACTTGAAGGATTTTTTTTTAACACTCTTGTTCGCTAATGTCTAATAAACATATCTTCTTAAAATGTGTACAAACTTAAAACTTATAGGATAAGATAAGTTATATGGATAAATTCCAAACTTGTTGTTCATTGATAGTATTTAAGTATCTAAACGAAACGCCATCAAAAATTTTGTAACAGGGTTGTAAGTAATGCTTTTAGTTAAAATTACAAATACTGATCATTTGTCAGAAACCGTTAGAAGAAAGATAGTAGCGAGGCATTTTCATGACTTTTATGCAAACGGGGAACTTTCGTAGAGAATTTAAAAGAAAGTAGAAATAACACTTCTCTGTTTCTTTGTATTTTGTAGCTACAAGTATGTATTTTAATATATTTAAAGATCAGGTGTCCGATATTGCTCGAAGTCTTTTTGTGATTATTTTTTCGTACTAATATTTAACTGTGGCTAGTGGCTAGAGATAAAGCAAACCAGACCTTGCGAGGTTATGCGTCATGTTAAAGATTTTGTAGAATATTATTTTAAGCGCGTATTATTAGAAACAGAACAATCCTTTTAAAATTTTCTAATAATTGGTCTTAATATCATCGTAAGAGAAATAGATTTCAAATCTGAGTTGGGTGTCTGGTATAAAGTTTTGGTTTTGCAGGAACCAAATAGAAGTGGCAGAGGCCGACCGAATGTTTCTTATGAGGAGGTTTCAATAAGAACAAATAGGAGGCGAGTGAAATAACTTGTCGCTTCTGATTTTTTTTTTTTTTTTGATAATTGGAAATATCTGAAAATATTAATGAATATATTCACCGCAAAATTTCAATCTTATCGAATCGCTAGTTTCTAAATTATTACAAATTTTCAATTAAGGTTGTGTGGGAAGTGGGCGTGGCACTTGTTGGATTTTCTTTAAATTTCGCATAAATACCTCTTATTTTTCTAAGAAAAATATTCATACCAAATTTCACCTCTTTAGGCCTCTTTCAGATTTGGCAACTTTACTTGCGCAAGTCTTGTGTTTGTGGGTATGAGAGGAAAGGTGGGTTTGAAGGGAAAAGAATTGCCGAGATTTGAGTACTGACTTGCTTGTACTTGGCTGTCTGTTTCTGCTGTCGTTCTTGTCTTGGGATATTTTTTGTTTTTGACATTTTTTTTATTTCTTCTTTGGTGTGTTGCATGGCGAAATAATACCAGGTGGCCACAATGGCGAATTCATTAGTTTTCGCCGCATATGCTAAATGTCAAACACCATATAAGAAAAATTTACACATATTTTTTTATATATGGAATTTGACATTTAGCGTTTATGGCGAAATTAATGAATTCGCCATCAGGACCACCTGTATTATTTCATCATTGTGTGCCAACAAATTAAGAAAGTTAAACTTGCTTAACCAATTTGCTGAATGTGAACATTAAAGCAAGTTCAAATTAAAATAAATAAAAATGAAAATTATACATGCGCAAGTAAACCTGCCTAAACTGAAAGGGGCCTTACTCTATCTGCTTCCATTTTTTGCCAGCCATTGTATGAAATCGCGACACTGTCAGCGAAGCTATGCCCCAGGCAAATTATCTTATCCACTTCTTTGCTGTTGGACTTCAATTTTTTTCTTGTATTTAAATTTAAATTAAATACTACATAAAGAAATAAAAAAATTGGTAGTCAGGCTTAAGTTCAGTATCCCATTTCGTTTTAAATTATATAATTTTTTCATATATTTTCTTTTTAATTATTTAAAGTTATTCCCAATCTGCTATGATCATTTGTTTGACTTTTAATTAAACAACCAATGTAATAAATGTGTATTTTAATTGCAATTAAAAGAGCTATGCTGGCATAATTTTGTGAAGTAAAAGAAAAGGAATAGAAAAACAGCTCAAATTCAAACGCTGATTGTGCGAGTTACTTTTGTATTTATATTTCTGTAGCATTTCTTTCCTTAAATTTTTCGGTTAATTATGAAAAGCAGATTCCTTAAAGGCATTTTTATTAATTTGTTCCATTTATTTATACGTTAGCATTATCTTAAGTATAAAATCTTTTATTTAATAGACCAGCAGTGTTGCCCACATTTCTGCCAGCTGGTTGCTTATGATATTCCATATAAAAAATCCATATAAAAAGAACGGCAAACAGGAATAAATATAAATTTGAAATTTTTTTTTACTTTTACTAAAATTTCGTTCGTTTTCGTGATGATGGTGGCTGATTACAATATTTTAATTTTAAAATTTTTCGTTTGTAAAAAGCAGCTTGGCCATTTATCTTGTTTTTCTTTTTTGTCTCTTGCAAATCATTAGTAAGAAATCCCTTGCGTTTTTTAGCTAATCTTACTTAAATGGATTTTTCTCACCAAAACTGACAAAAGCTGTTTATCAAATAAAATCTGATGTCTTTTCTTAGTAGGTTTCCTCATCTTTTTGCATTTGTTTGTTAAAAGCAGAAGTAATAAACTTTAGTGGTTTCTTTTTACTCTTTTTCATTTAATATTTAATGACGTAAGATTGAATTTTAAACATTTAAAATAATATCACTGACATCTAGGCGGTATTTGGCTTAAATTGGATTTAAGAAGAATCAAGAAAAAATTACTGTTACATTCTTTCATTGAGTATGAAATCAATACATAAATACTAAGAAATAAAATAAAAAAATTTTAATTTAGTTGTAAGATATTTACTCACATATCTTACAAATAAAATACGCTATATTTTATTTAAATCTATTAAGAACTTTTGTTTTTAAATGAGAGGGTACATTTTTTAACCGACCTTAAAATAATTATTGCAAAAAAATCGGCTTCAAAACAGGCTGCCCGTTTGAAGGTCATAGATTGTGAAATTAAAATTTGAATTCACAACTTATTTAAATCTTAATCTTCTATCTGTTATGGTTTAAAATATAACTACACATAAACTAAATTGCATCACCTATGAGGACACCCTTTAATTTTTTAATTTAAAATTTTTATATCTGTGTTAAAAGCTGACAAAAATGTGTTTTTGTGTAATTTTTAAATATTTGACTATAGCTGTTCATAATTCATATAACACTAGATATGAGGAACCCTTTATTTTTTTATACTTGTAATTGTGGACAAAGTATCAGACACTTTGTTTGAACTTTAAGCATCTGTCTTTAACAGGTCGAAAAATAAGGACATATGCACCAAATAACATCACCTATAGGGAGACCCTTTAATTCTCAGTTATGTGTAATTTTTTAAGTATTTGACTACAATGGTTCAAAAGATAGGGCCATATTAGACACATTACATGCGCACACCCTTTAATCGTCTAGTTTATTTTTTTTTAGTTACTTTGTATTATCTTAAGCTACAGCGACACACACTTTGTTAAAAATTTATGAAGGCGTCCATGAAAGTTTTTATATTATGAACTTTTAACATTAAATTGGACTCTTCTAGCAAAAAAAAAAAAAAAATCAAAATCAGTTTTTCAGCCACAAATATAAAAACAAAATTTCCACTGGATTGATAATTTTCGTCTTTTCTGGAAGTCAGTTAATAAAAAGAAACTTATCAATTTCTGGGTATTTTTTATATCGTTTAGCCAAAAATCCGTCATTCGGTCCCCAATGATTAAATTTTTTTTTTTAACGTTTCAAACAAATGTACAATATATGTCATTTTTATGTATCTTTTGAGCGTTAAGGTGCATGAATTTAAAATTTTTCACAAAGTGCGCTTTACACAACAAAATTGAAGGGTTTCCTTATAAGTGGAGTTATTTAACGTAAATGACTTCAGCGGTTGAAACGTTATGTGGACGTAAAATTCACAAAGTATATATTTTGCTATATTTGCTAAGTAAAAAAATCAGAAATACTAGAGTGTCCCAATATTAAACTAAATGGCCATATTCTTTAAACCGTTATAGACAGACAATTGAAATTTGCATATATAGAAGAATATTATGTTATCCTCCATATGTTCAACCGTTTTGGGCTTATCGAAGTAGACTATTGACTTCACATATCTCCACAGAAAATAGTCTAGCGGCGGTTAATCGCACGTAAAACTATGCGGTAACCGAATGTTTTTTTTTTTTAATAAATCAATTGTGGCAAGTGCGATGTGATATGTTGGAACTCCGTTTTGGAACAACAGCTCCTGCAAATCGTGGTTGTTCAATTAATGGATGCAAAAGCCAGTTAGCATAGTCCTGTACCGCTCTGAGTAGCATCATTTTTAAACAAGTACAGACCAATGGTTCCACCAGCCCATAAAGTGTTTATAGATGTAATGGTAGCTCAACATACACTTAGGGATTATCATCACCCCAAATACAGCAGTTTTGTTTATAGACATATCCAATAAACCA